>CM026065.1:9420270-10620270 GCA_014839685.1 Anableps anableps | reverse complement strand
CCAATCTGTTAGGTAACATACATCATATTCTATGCTGCTTCTATGGTGTATACAGAAACTTGTGTATGGGATTAACTCAGCATGACAAAAGTACATAACCACATAGAGGAAGTCAAAACGTTTGTTACACACAGTCATCTATCTAATCAGCTATATCAAGCTGACTTGTTAATTTACCACCCACATCTTCTTCTGCAAAAACCTCTAAAGAACGATTGCTAAAGAGGTGAGGGATACATTACCAAGCAGATAAAGTTGAGACGCAGTGTACGTTCTGCTTTTCTTTTATCCTGTTTTGTCCAACAGAGAGGCTAAAAGCTAGCCCAGTAAGCCCTAAAAAGATGGTCAGTCCTTCTAATTACCAAAATACACAACACAGCCATGCACATTTACACATTAAATAATAAGGACAGCCAAGAAATACTAACTACTAATATGCATGTTTCTAGAAAGTGGGAGGAAGTCAGAAAGCTTTGACAAATCCCATACATATGTTGCATATTTAAAGCAAAAAGAGGTATTTACATGATAAGCATATATCTGTTTGAAAGATCATTTTATTATTTTTTAACCCCTTTTTCATTTGTTGAGCATCTCAAAACAGAGAAACATAAGATCAACAGAACTCTTACAGCAGGTTGCTTTGACCTATTAAGCTACAATATATTACATGTTCCATTTTGAGTTCAATAAGATTGCATATACACTGCTCACAAAATTAAAGAGAACACTAAAATAACACATCCTAGATCTCAATTAAATATTCTCATTGAAAAACTATTATTAACACAGTGGAATTGATTGAGAAGAAAAAAACACAAAAATTATCAATGTAAATCAAAATTATTACACCGTGGAGATCTGGATTTGGATTCATACTCAATATGAAAGTGGGAAATAACATGACAGGCTGATTCAACATCAGTGAATATTCCTCAGGACAAGTCTAAATAAGGCTCAATAGTGTGTGTGGTCTCCACGTGCCTGTATAACCTCCCCACAATGCCTGGGAATGTGCCTGATGAGACGGCGGATGTTCTCCTGAGGGATCTCTTCCCAGATCTGGATTAGAGTATCAGTTAGCTCCTGAACAGTCTGTGGTGTGATGTGGTGTTGGTGGATTGACCGAAACATGATATCCCAGATGTCCTCAACTGGATTCAGGTCTGGGGAACGGGCAGGCCAGTCCATAATATCAATGCCCTCATCATGCAGGAACTGCTGACACACTTCAGCCACATGAGGCCGAGCATCGTCATGCATAAGAAGGAACCCAAGGCCCACAGCACCAGCATATGGTCTCACAATGGGTCTAAGGATCTCATCCCGGTACCTTATGGCAGTCAGGGCACCTCTGGCTAGCACATGGAGGGCTGTGCGGTCATCCAAAGAAATGCCTCCCCACACCGTGACTGACCCACCACCAAACCGGTCATGCTGGAGGATGTCGCAGGCAGCATAACATTCTCCACAGTGTCTCCAGACTCTGTCACGTCTGTCACATATGGTCAGTGTCAACCTACTTTCATCCGTGAAGATCACAGGGCGCCAGTGGTGAATCTGCCAGTTTTCGTGTTCCCTAGAAAATGCCATTCGTCCTGCACAGTATTGGGCTGTAAGCACAGGCCCTATATGTTGGACGTCTGGTGTACTGATCTATCTCCTGGTGCCTATTCCATGCTCTGGACACTGTTCTGAGAGACACAGCAAATCTTCTTGCCACTGCTCGCATTGCTGTTCCGTCTTGGACTGGCTGACCTACATGAGAAACTTCAGTAGGCTGTAAAAAACACCTCATGATGCCTCTATGCATGACAGCACTGACAAAATGAAAAAATGACTAAAAGTTCAACCAGAAAAGACAAGAACAGAGAAATGATCTGTGGTCACTACCTGCAGAATCCCTCTTTTATAGGGGTTGTCTTGCTAATTGCCTCTCATTTTCATCTGTTGTATGTTCCATTTGCACAGCAGCAGGTGAAATTGATTCACAATTAGTGTTACTACCTAACTGGTGACACTGATTCCACAAAGTGATTTGGAGTTACAATGTTATATATGCCAACAGTGATAACACGTTTCCACCATTGCACTGATTTGGAAACAGGGATTCATGGGCATAGTAGTTTAAGGGTACGTTCAGGATCTTCTAAGTGATCTGGCATAGCTTGTGCAGACTAAAACACAGTTCATATATTGACAGTTCATATATTATTGATAGTACACACAAGATACATGATTATCTTCAAGATCATGCATTTATTCACACCAGTATCCTTATTCCAGTGTCATGAATGGCCTTACACATAGATACTTTTTACACATTAACTGTAAATCTGCAGAGCAACAAATGTGTCATAAAGCTTTTAAACAATATACTACTTCCTGCTTCTCTGAAGACCCCTTCAGACCACTTCCAAAGGAGCTCAGACATGCAGAACTACAAATTAGTAAATTAAAATTGAGTGTAAATTCTGTGCAAAGAGACAGTTCAAGGACCAACTACAGTTAAACTAAAAGCAACCCCAGAAATAAACAAAAAATAATAATTTAAGACATTTTGGGCTTACTATATGTTATGGCCCTTCTAATTTGGCTTACAAAGTGAGTACAACTGGGATTTTAGTTTAATTTATTTCGTATTGGTGAATTTACAAAATTCTCATGATACAGATGCAATACAAAAGCACAAAGACATTAATTTTGGACAAATAATCATCAAACCATACTTTATAGTTCATTATTTAGACAAACACTTTGAAAGTTCTTGGAATATTTTAAAGGGGTGGTGACATCACTGTATAAACTATTTCATGTGGTTGATGTTGCTGCATATGGCAATTCTCCAAAGACTTTCATTCTAAAAAATAACATCACTTTTTTGTAGGGGGTTATTTTGGCAGGCCATTTTCCCTCCTTGGTAAAAAGCTTGGGTACGGTAATGATATGTGGCTCTACCTAGTTGTCTTCACTCTGATTGGCTACAACCATATTTGGGAAACTCTTCAGTAAAATGCGCTGAACATCGTCTCAAATTGAGGTTATAAATTGCATGGCACTTCCCCATAAATGAACTTCAGCCACTCTTCTCTGATTCTCTCATCCTTCGGGAGTAAAGTGGAAACTTCCATCTGTTTTTGAGCTCCCTGGAAAATAACAGCTCCCTTTTTTAGTAGCCATCCTCTTCTCAAGTGGAGTAGTCTGGTATACTAGTGCGACTTAGCCCTTAAATTAGCTAGTGTATAAGCTGGGGGGAGGAGGGAATGGGCAGGGGTGGGCTGTTTGCTTGATGGTGTGCTCTAATTGGAGAATATGAATTATGTAGAAAGATAAGCTGTTTCATCCTTATTTGTCTGTTTTTGAGCAAAGAAACAAAGCTTACCATCTATGATACCAACTCTTGACATTCATACAGCTTCATCAGTGCACAACAGATAATATTATACCCCCAAAACCACAGAAAAATTATATTTGTTGTCATGACCCCTTTAACATCTTGTAGGTGTTTATTACATAACTAAAGACTGCAGCTAAATCAACAATAACATGATAATTATTAAAACTAGCATAGCACCCAACACAACAGCCACATAACATTTCTGTTTGTGTTTTACAAGAATGAAAGAGTTTAAAATTAACAGCACTGCACATACTGACATAGTCATAGTATTGCCTCCACGCCAGTTTATCGGGCCTCCAGCCAATAGGGATTTTGTCAGCCTCTGACTCAGTTTGCAGTTTTGATCTGCTTTTGGTTTTTTGGTGCTCTGAAGCTTGTAGACCACATTGCACCATGGATCATTTGTCAGAACGTCTGTGACCTGAAAAACCTCATAGGTTGGAATGAGCACCTGTCCCATTTGGTTTGTGCTGGAATAATGCGTGATGTCAGCACCAAAACATGTTTGGATCTCAAAACAGGAAACATTGCCTTGGACCTCAAATGACTGCTTGCTTGAAACTGCCCAAGTGAATCCCCCAAAGCGGATGTTTGTGTTGATGATATTCTGGTCAAACCGTTTCCAAGTCCTGAGATAAACGGTTCTGCACTCCGAATGATTCTGATTCAGAGCTTGAATGGCATCAGTCAAGTAGAAATAGAAAAAATGAAACCTAAAGCCATGTGTGCTGTACTTGTATTTTCCTGTTTTTACTGCTTTGTTGAAATCCCGTCGTATATTGGCTAGTTTTGTGAATATGTACAAAGATGTGGCATGATCATCTTGTAGATTCTTGTGCACAGGTTTCTTTGCATGTCTTTCATCTAAAGCCCAAGCATAGCTAAGGTTTATGTTGACATGCCACTCAAACACACCATACAGGTTGATGAGAGACATGGATTTAGAACGACAACCATCATACATGTCATCAATGGAATCTGGGGCCATATCCAGGGGTAAAACTGCAGCTTTCTGGAACGAGAGATAAGAGATGGTTGATCATGTTAAATATTTTCAGGAAATTATTGAAAATAATTTTTTTCTTTCATTGACTGGAAATGTTTATTGATATGTCTACTGTTAAAAAGTACAAAGGTTTGTTGCATATTTTCACATTTAAACAAACCTGAAACTTCATTGTTTTTTTATTAGAATTTCACGTGACAGACAAACAAAGAAGACTATAACTGCAAAGCTAAGAGACCAATAATAGCTGCAGAGACAGAACAGGTGAGATTCTGTTGACATGAAAACTTTGAGCCATGCATTTTACATTTGTGACCTTTATGGAAGGATAGCAAAAAGAAAACCATTGTTCAAGGAAATTAATTTTTAAAAATCATGTTTATATTTTCCTACATGTAGAGGACACGGCAAACACATGGAACACATCTGGCCTACATGTAAATTCTGTGGAGGAAAACTGACAAAGCTCATAACTCCAAATAGACCACCCACACAGTGAAAACTAGTGGTGGTAGCATTGTACCTACAATGCTACCACCACTAGTTAGTGGCTGCAAAAGACTTGAGTATGGGGCAGAGGTTCACTTCCAGCAAGACACCAACTTTAAACATACAGCCAGAGCTACAGTGGAACAGCTTTGATCAGTGGTCTAAAACTGCATTCCTCAAGGGCCAGAATCCTGCAACTTTTAGATGTGTCCCTAGTCCTACACACTTGAACTACATGGTGAAACTGCCTCACTGGCATGCAGTCAAACTTCACAAAGCTCTACTAATGAGCTAATATTGGAGCCAGGTGTGGTGAAGCAGAGAGAAATGTAAAAGTTGCAGGACTCTGGCCCTTGAGGAATGCAGTTTGAGACCACTGGTTTAGATAAAAGCAAGTCCATGTGTTAGAATGGACTAATCAAAGCTCACACCTAAAAGTAATTGAGAATATGTGGCAAAAATTGGAAACTGATGCTCACAGCTGGTATTTGTCCAATCTGACTGAGTTTAAGGTATTTTATAAAGAAGGGTGACTAAAAATGTCATGATTTAGATGTGCAGAGTTGGTAGAGACACACCCCAAACTACATGCAGCTCTAATTGAAGCAAAAAGTGGCTCTAAAAGTCTTGACTCAGGGGCATTGAATACAAATACATACCACAGTGTTTGAAAAGTATTGAAACCCTTGCATCATTTTCCATCCACTTAATAATGCTCTCTTTATCTTGGCACATTAAAACCCAAATAAAATACATTGAAGTTTGTAATTGCAACATGACAATATGTGGAAAGTTATGGTGTCTAAATGCTTTTGCAAGGCACTGTAGTAAACAACTACTTTTTTTTTTGTTGTTGTTGTATTTAACAAAAAACACTATCTCACCTCTACAGGTCTCTGGGGCCACCACAGGATTAGAAATGGGTCATACAAAAGGACCACAACCAGCAGCAGCCCGCAAAGAGGTACCAGGTTTCTCAGGAATTTATTCCCACACATTGATTCTCTCCAAAACGTCATATCTGGTTAAAAAATTACCAAGGATCAGGAATGTTGATCAGATTGTTGAATATGAGCACGTTTGACTTCAAAAAATGTGTTTAAGGTTTTTGCAGATCAGAAATAAACCTTTGTCAAGGGTTAACACTGGACTTTTTAAATCTTGTAATCCAAGTAAAATTGGAATTTTCTTTAGCAACAACATGGAAACATTTTAGGCTTACCTTTTCACTGCAAGTGGCCTGATAATCCATGGAGCACAAAAAAGGCAGAGAAGCTAGGAGAGGAAATGTTTAGGTGGCTTTTTTCTGTCTAAACATACTGCAGAACAGGATTTACAGGTACAACTGTCCAGCCCACACCTTCATCAAAACTGCTGATCAAAATGACCTTTATTTTGCATGCTATGTTTGCACAGAATTTATTGTTAGATAAGAACAAAATAATCAGCAGTTCACCTTTCATCTTACTCCATTTTGAAAATGGGAGGTTTTTATTTGCACATGCATGTCATAAATACAAGCACACTCCACTTTCTGTTTGTGTTTGCACTGCTAGGAGGAGGTTCTCCAGGTGGTAAAACTAGTGAATCCAGTTTAGTTACCAACACTGGCTAATGCAAACAAAGGTGAGTCATTCAAGCACAACACACAGAAACACAAGACATATAACATTCATCAAAGCAGTGAACAAGATGTGGTAAGTTATCAAACTTATTTTCCCTTTTATTTCATTCTACTCAGTATGTGAGCTGCCTGTGATTCGTTTGAAACTTTTGAAAAATCTTTGATGACAGATTGATAAAATCCATTTCAGGGTTGAACCTTTGCAAAAGACAGATAGGGTACTTACAAAGTTCAAAAAGAAGCTGAAGCTTAAAAAGAGTTCATCATCCACATCTTAAAAACAATTAATTAGCATGAGACTAATTACACTTTTCAGTGATTCAGGCTCAGGGAACCTGTCTCAACAAATCACTGACAGATCAAACAAACTATTGATATTCCTGCTCTCAAATACTGTACTTACCCTGAAAACCACATGTATTTGAACCGCTAAGATGTGCAAAAAACAGTTTAAATAACAGATCTCGCAGAAATCCCTAAAGAATCAATTCTTTAATTTGACTACATACTAACTGACTAACAAGCATTTAGGAGGGTTGGGATGAACCATTTCAGTGTAAATTAGGATCATAGATGAACAACACCAAAAAGTCCCAGTTAAAGCAAACTAGACACAACAATTATAAAAACAAAATCTCCTTAGTAAACATCAAAACATGAAGTAAATGTTGGTTAGTTGATTTATTAAATAAATAACTAAAGAAAGATAGAATACTTTTTAGATTTTTTTTTTCCTGTTATACAGCTTTACTATTTAAATCAAAACAATTTAATGTTTTGTGATGACCCAGAGATTTTGCTGGATTCCTCATACGACCAGATTTTTGTACCTCTACATTTAACTTGGAAGTAGATCAAGAGGTCCCGAAAAATGTTTTATTTCAGGGTTTTGTGTCAACTTACTCTGATTACGTTTAATCAATAACAATGTATTTCCTTTTTTCCCCAGATGTACAATGCCATCAAAGAAAAGGGAAGCAAATCAGCAGAAGTTTTCTGCCTGTGTGATTGCTTCTCTGGTTTTTTTTCAGAGGGACTGCTTGTAGTTTTTGTCATATATCTTTGTCTTTGTTGGAAGGATACTGTTGCAGAGGTAAGTCACAGTATATCTTAGTTTGTCCAATCATACTTTAAACTGTAAATTATTCTAAATAATAGCTGGAATGTAAAACTGATGCCTTGAAAGGCCTACTGTGTGTTTGGGCGATTTTTTTTTTTTTTTTTTTTTTTTTTTTTTTTTTTAAAGGGGAAAATGTGCAACAATTCTCCTTGTGTATTGCCCTCTTGTGGACACTCTTGAAACATTTTTTTTTCTCCTTTTCAGAGTTCTCAACATCTGACCTCTGACCTCAATGACAAAAACTTTGCCGGTTGCAGAACCAAAGTTTCAGTCGTGAATGATGAGTCAATGAAACAAAAATGGGATACCTGTAGTGCAAATTTCAGCAAAACCTGGAACAAATCAGAGCAAAACCTGAAAGAACCTGCAGAAAAGTACATGGAGAAAACCACAAATGTGGTCCTGAAACAGGGGAACAAGAATGTTGAACCTGCAGAAAGAACTCCTAAACAAAGGCACACTTTCGAGCCCGCCTCACTTTATTCCTCTCTAAGTGAGGCGATTCAAATTTTAAAACAGAATCAGGTGATATGTCTGAGTACAAACTACAGAACAGAAACTGTTTTAGAACTCAACATCTCCACTGGTCAGGCTCGATTCAGCACTTTTATTTTAGGCTCTGATGAGTGGAATTTTGATAGAAACGTTTTATGTTTTGAGATATACTCGTGTTTTGGAGCAAACATAACCAAATACTCTGTGTTTAAAGGAAATAATCAAGTTCTGATTCCTCCATATGAAGTTTTTACAGTCACTGACATCCAGAAACAAAGTAATTTATGTAAAGTCACCTACAAACTCAGAAGTAACCTGAACTGTGTTTATGACAAAGAGCACAACCAGTTGCATTCCATATCTACATTACCTGTGGAGGGATTTTGGCTCATTTTCACCATCATTTGCTTTATTCTTCTGTCATTTTTACTCCTCTGTGTTATTGTAAAACTTTACCATAGAATCAGCTCAGTTCACAGAGTTTCAAATTTGCATAATACTATCCAATCCCATTACAGCCTGTAATGTTGCTAATGTACAAGATCATTAAAAAAAGAGAATAACAAATATTGGCAAACCCCAGATATGTTTTTTTTAGTGATGTGGTACATTGTAAAAGTATTCATACTTCCAGAGAGTTTATGTAATAGACCATCAAAAAGAGCATATCTGTGAAGTGACAAAAAAAAAACTGTTTTCACAATTTTTACAAATAAAAATCTGTCATATACATCTGTTTAGTCTCCTGAGTCAACAACTTATATTACATGAACATGTGAATCAGTAAAAAGGATAAATCACCCCACTGTTCTTTACCATCTGAGGAATCTACGTCTATTATTTTAGAAATATGATGCCTCATGTGATTCCTCTCACATTTAATGTTCATCAATAAAACAGCATCACAAGCTGTCAGCTGATAGCTCTTAGGGGATCAGTTTACTGGAATTAAAATCATGATTGATTTTTTTTTCAAGCTGTGTCATATAAAAAAATGGACAGAATGATTACAAAGCCATGTTTAATTAACGAAAGCTGGAACAAGGAATTCTGTTCTCTAGCAGAAAATCCTGAAGCAGAACTTACCAAATACAAATCCACCTCTGAATGACTTGGAGAAAACAAAATGAAGGTTTTTGAGTGGCCAATTACGTCAAATCCTTTCCTTTTTTGAGGTAACAAATCCTTCTGCTCCAATTAAGCAGGGAGTTAATATATCAGGTATTTATCCTGCCTCTTCCCTGCTCTGTTCACTCATTCGGTGGGCGCTCATTACTAATTTAACAACTGGATTCAATGAGACTGGAAACATATTCATCGGCCTACTCCAAACTAATTTCAGTGTAATTTAAGACTGTGTTTAACTCAATGACCACTAGATGGCACAAACTGAACACACCACAGGCTTCAGATCTTAGTTTAACAGATCAGGATAAGAGCAACAGAGCAAGAGCTGTTATGTATATTGTATGAAAAGTGTGTTTAGGTCTTGTTCTTCAACTTGTCCAAGACATTTTGAATTAAAATAAATTCTGTATGTTTTTCCCTCCTAATCCATTTATGAGCTATAAATGGTTGAATGCCCCTTTAACACCGGGACTTTACATGTGAACTGTGTGATTCTAAAATATACATGTTTAGTGGAAACACTGAAATAGCTTCTGAAAAGATTTCTTCTCCTTTCTATACTTTTACTGAGGTAAACTGTTTCTATGCACAGTGGTATACAGAATATTACTGTTCAGAGACCTAATGAACCTCTTAGCTTTTGGTTTAGTGATTTCTTTAATATGTTGGTCATTTTAGGAATATTTGTCTACATCTTTTTCATGATGGGGAACAGATTTTTTTAAGAATGCGGGTTTTAAGTTATACATGTTTTTGTCTGTTGCATGAAGAAGGAAACATTCAGTTTTCCCCCAAAGTGAGATGAAACACAGACTCCGCTTCTTTTTGGTGTGTCCACGTACGATAGATGGATCCAAATAAAGGTGTTACAAGATTTAAGTTACAGTGCCAACCACATACTCATGTGCAATGCATTGAAAAAAAAAAAAATCTAAATAATTCCTCGCATGTTGACATTAAAGCAATCTAAACTTCTTCCTTTTCAGTCTGTTAGGATTACCAAAATCATTTCAGAAAAAATGAGCCAGAGAATTTTTTTATGACCTTCAAACTTTCTTCATATTCAAAAGTTTATATTTTCTCTTCTTCAGCATTTAGCCACCTTTCTTTTTAAACTATGACTCATGTTAAATATTTTGGGTATCCTTACAAGCTTCTGACAATAGTTTGCTGGAACTTTGGCCCATTGCTCCTGATAGACTTCGTACAACCAATTTGTTATTTATTTGGTTGTATGAGTAACTGTCCATTCAGAAAAACCAAAGCTTTAACTTTCTGGTTGATGTATTGAGATGTTGCTTTAGTATTTTCAGGAAATCTTCTTTCCTCATGATTTCATTGCAAAACAATCCCACGGCACAATGCTGCCACTGATACTTCACAGTTGACATGGTGAGCAAGTTTCAGCCTTCTTGCTCCAGATATAATGATTTTAATTGTGGCCATGTACTTTGATCAAACTACTTGAAACATCTTCAGAGTTAATGTTATCGCTTTGTGAGGAAGAAGCCATTACTCAAAAATCATCATAAAAAGCCAGATTGCAAATGCACAGAGTGGCATTTCAGGCCATGTCAGTAAGGCACCTATTTTGCTATGGATAGTGACACATTTTTAATAACTTCAGCAAACATCTTTACATCTTTTGCTTTTAGTCTGGGGTTGATGCAGACATTTTGCACCAAAAACAAGTTCAACCACAATTCCTTTCCTGACAACTCGCCTGGTTTCATTAGATTTTTTTCATGATGTCATACAAGGAAGCAATTAGAGGTATTACCTTAAAGTACATCCACATGTATGCCTCCATTTAAATCTATGCTGTGAATTAATGAGGATGCTTGCAAATCCTCAACACGATCATCTGAGATTTCCCAAATTTCCCAAACACTGGGTAATCTCCATACATGTGAACTTTTTAATTTAAAGTAAAAAATAAAACCCACTCATTTTGACATGTAGCAAATCTAAAAAATATCAGTAACCCTAAACTATCTAAAGCAAATTTAGTTCAGTCTGATTAAGTAAGAACAATACATCTATTGCGTAAAACAAGATTTCGATCAAGATTTTCTTTCTTGGTTTCTCTCCCAACTTTTTTAAACATTATAAAGTTGGTTGATAGTGACTCTGGACACTCGGTATATTTGTTAACTAAATAACTTAAATTGGACATCTGGGTTTTTGTTGCCTGTTAATAAAAAAAAAATCTGGAAATAATGTTTTTAGAGTAATGCTCCTAAGTTTTTTAACTCTTGTAGTAGGCGGTTTTACCACAGAAACCAGTAGTTCCATCAAGTTTTGAATATAGGACTTTTGTCCTACAATTGTGACAAGTGTGTGCATGAAATGTAACACCCTAAAAGAAAAAAATGCTTCTAGAGTTATGTGAGGCTTGCATGACAAACAGAATCAACAGTAACACAGTAACAATAGCTAATAAAGTTTATTCATCTGTTTAAGAAAACTGTTAAACAATAATTACAACAAAGAACCAAATAAACCTCGAAGGGCAGTAAAAATATACCAAGTACAACACGATATTCCAAGTGGAAGAACAAAGAGCAACTTTCAGCAGCTAAACAGGAATGGCACTTCTGGGGTCTGTTTCACAAAGCTGGATTGACTCGAAGTGCACCTGAATATTCAGCAAACACTGAGATGAGCTTTAAGTCAGATGTGTTCAAAGTTCATGAGACAGATTCCAGATAGCAGAAGACAACAAAACAGCTTGTCTGAATGCAAACTGAATCAGGGGGTGAAGAGGAATGAAATGCATTACAGCAATCACTAAATCAAATAACAGCAAAGTTTACTATTTAAAAGAAAAAAGAAACATGATTTGCCTTGAAATTAACAAGGCAGGTAAACGTCGAAGCAGCCACGCCACTAAAATGCAAAGCATCCATTTGCCTTACAACTTAGAAAATTATACACCCCTGTGGGGTTCGTTAGAAGCAACTGCAGAGCAAAAAGTGCACCACTACAAAGGATCTTGATACTTAAATGAAAAGAATTAAACTTAACTAAAATCAGAACGCTCAATAGCAACTTCATTGATAAAAACACATTAAGCCTCACTCAGATCAAACCATTTAATTCATGTCTGTGAAAGCTTCACAAACCCTCATCACACACAAAAGATTTACCTTGTCCATTTTCAGTCCATCAGCACATTCATGGAACATCAGTAATGAAACTCAGAGCAGGCTCAACATAAGAAATCTACAATATTAATCATTAACAGCTGTATTTACAAGAGCTATCAGGTTACTCTTTTAAACAGAGCAGAGATTAACGTTCCACATACACTTTGCATTATTTTAATAGCCCATGGTGGATCAAACATATCCCTGGATCTATGTTTTCCTGACGAGAGAGGTGGTCGATACCAGACTAATAAGTATCTATAATCTATACAAAATAGATGTATACAGACAGCCAATGACTGGTATGTAGATTTGTTTATCCTTCAAAGGCAACAACAAAAGCTACGGTTACAAATAAATAGCTACAGTTTCATTTTTTTTTTTTATATCCAAATGAAAATCTATACAAATTATTATTGAAATACTATGGTAAGACCACTAAATTTTTTTCTCTCCAAGCCTGTCTCTTCAAGGTTACTATGCTGTATGAACGGATTTTGGTCCACCAAACCCACAACACGGTAATAAACACATTCCTTCATTGTCTATTGAGGTGTCAAAGACTGGAAAGTGCAGGATGCATCTGTGTAATGTCAGTAATTGTGCTTAAGTAGAAGGCAACTGGACTTCTCTTGTTTCTTGAAGACATTTCTTCCCTTATTCAAAGAGCTTCTTCAGTTCTGAATATGACTAGAAGTAAAAGGTTTATAAGTTGAAGTCAGAACAATCACACTAATAGGGCGATTGAAGTCACTAATGGGGCCATTAGGACATGTGAGTCACTGGCCCTACCCTCTATTCAGCTCAAGGTTTGCGTCGATCCAAACATATCCCTAACAATGTAATACGAGTTGTTTTGTTCACATGTCCAATGGCATAAACTGGGACAAGAAACTACAGAAGAAGTCCAGTTGCCTTTGAATTAAGCACTTAGGATCGTCATATCCTGGTTGACTGAGAATCTACACCAGAGTCAGTAATTGAAAGAAAAACACAGCAAATTAGCCCTGTCGCTTGAAAGTCTGGTGGTATAGACTGATATGTCCGAGTTACACCATCTGCATTTTCTTGCAGTGGCAACACTTGAACACTGTTGGAACGGTTGAACTCAAAAGACCAGGAGAAAACTGAAGAAGGGGCTATTAGAAAAGAAGAGCAATGATTGTAAAAAAAAAAAAAAAAAAAAAAAAAAAAAAAAAAAAAAAAAAAAAGGAAAAAAAAAGCATCACAAGACCTTAAAGAAAAAAATATTTGGAAGGATTTACTTGAACTGTAAAGGATAACCAGATTACAGTGTAAGGAATGTACTGGAAAAACAGAGATGTAGAGAGAGGTCAGTGAAGCTGCTGCATGTGACAAATTTTTACTGCCATGTGTGGATGAAGAGGCAAGAAACTAAACCATTCTAGTGAGTTTAGACAGACTCCTCATAGACATAAATGTCATAAAAAAATTCAGAACTTGCAATTGTTTACTTGAACTGTTCATTTTACCTTGTTGAAATTAGAACAAACAACTTCAATGATTTTTAAAAACAAGAATTGCATAAGTAAAAATTTAAAATGAGAGCAAACTCAAAAGGTTTGCTCTCATTTTGAGTTTTTTTGTAAGAAAAACTCAAGATGGCAGAAGAAAATTTTATGCCCTTAAGAAGCTTTAATTCTCCTCAAGTGACAGACCCAAAAGAGTGAAAAAGTTTTCAGTCTGAAGACACTTATTTAAACAGCAAAAACATATCTGCCAAGCAGGTTGGTAAATATTCTCTAATATTTTAAAATCTGTTTGATAAGGTAGCCAATAAAGTTATATTTTTGGTCTTATAATCGAGGGTGGAGGGCGAGCAGAGCCCTACCCATTACTTGCAGAGGAAATGTGCTGAGACTACATTTTTTAGCATGATGTAATGAGCCTGGATGTTTAACTTTGACCATGTTTATATTGGAGAAAATTCCCAATAAAGTAAACTTGTGGATTCAATTCTTGTTTATGATAGCCATTGAAGATCTTTTTTTGGTGTCACTATGGAAAAAAAATTAAAAGAACTAATTTAAGTGCATGGTTAGAAGCCAGAAATGAAAGGCTTTCATGCCCACAATGAGTCTTTGCAAGTCAGAGTTGTACATTTGATAAGAAAAATGTGATGAAATTTAGAATTTTTGTAGCTGAACTAATAACAAAATTTGGATGTACACACAGGTAGGTGATGATAAAATTGTAGCATGCAGAGGCACTGAGTTCGAAGAGTTCATAGGCCTACAGTAAATACTCTGAACATGCTTACATTTCAGTTGAAATCTGATTTTCTACTGTACAAAATTACTTCAGACTTCCAATGGAAGCATTTTTTTTCTTCATGAGTTACATTACTTATACTGTAACACTCCATCCATACACAGTATATATCACACATCATATATTTTTGTATACAAGTTGTGAACATTCCATGCAGCATATAAAACCCCTTTTTGAATAATGTTTGGAAAACGTAGGTCTCCATCAAAGAATATATTGACTGGTGTTCTAAATCTACTGGTTCTTTGACAGACATCCATTAATATACGGCTAAAATAAATGATGGGTGTCTGCAAATAATGTTTTCGTTTCTCCTAAAAGCTCTGCCTTTCTTTTACCAATCTGGGCTGGCAAATTAGATCTTCACACATTGTGCACCTAATGAAGCACATACTCAAGTCAGCTTGACACATGTGCCCGTCTGTTTAAATTTAGCACTGACTTTCATCACCTCCACTGTGCGTGAGGGTCGGTTGGTGACTAAAAGCTCTACCATAATGGTGTTTTCCCAACATGACAAAAGTGATTTTACTGATTTCATTTTGCAGGATCACATTTATATATCACATGAAATATCCATCATTAGTTTCAGGATACATCTGACTTTGTAAATACCATGTACTTCTGCTGATACTGATCTCTTAATCATCTTCAGTAAGATACAGAAGATGCAGTAACTGACTTAAACAAATTAAACTTTGCAAGCGTCAAACCGCCTACTTCAAACTGCAACTGCAGATATAAAGACGGTTTCATTTAAAAGGTCTAAGATGTGTAAACATTCCCAGGTTTAAGTAGACTGCTTTTTTTTACATATATTTTTGTATTATAACATCTCTGGAGGTATAAAATGTAGGTTTGGCAATAAAGTGGGGAGGGTTGGGTACAACAGCATCCCTGTTTTTGGAGTGCGAACCAGGTAGAGTTTGGGGAGACCTGAGGTGTATTCTCTTTATGATTGTACAGATTTTGCATTTTTAGAGTTTAGAGAGGAAACAATGAGTACAATCTGATCCACACACCAGGCCGACTGGCTACAGAAACACTTCGGTGGATCCATCATGAATGTACTAGATTGCCTCTCCAGTGTTCTGTTCTACTCTTACTGTGCTGTTCCAGTTTGAATAATCAAGTCGATCTTAATCGTGCTCTCAACTATGCAAATTAGTAATGGATAAAATTACTTTAAACACTTTATCCAAACTGAATCTCCACTGGTTCTGTGGTGTCAAGGCAATTACTTCAAAATGCAATAATTCGCAGCCAGCTAGTCTAATTGAAGAAACTGTAACTACGGAAACAATTAAATGATTTATTTACAAAAAGAACTGCCACTCAACAAAAATAACCTTTGCTTTCAATAAACATTAAATGTGTTAATTAGAAAAGATCTGACATCTGGCTCGCTTGACTCGCGCTCAGCCACTTCAGGGTGACCGAGCCTACAGCTGCCTGGATGGTATCAATGATGTTAGTGAAGACCTCTAGAGGGATTGGTGTGTGGTAAAGATTATAGTGAATCATTGGATATGGCTAAAGAAGTTTAATATCAGGGCACTGGTGCTTGGAGGCAAGGTCTCACCCTCACTGGGCTCATAAGACAACAGGTAAAGAAGAATAAGTATATAACAGAGGCTGTTCTACTGCTGGCCCATTTCAGGAAGGTCAGTGTTGGAAGGCGGAGTGGATGACTGGAGATGGTTGGAAATAGGTAACTGGTTGAAGGCAGAGGCCTGTGCAGCTTCGCTGGGAATGGGCTCAGAAAGGGTCAGTGTTTCGGGGGCAGACTTTTTACGAGGTCGGTCTTTGGGGACAGAGAGGGATTCAGGTGCATCCGTGGACATTGGGGTTGACGGGGCACTGGCAGGGCCGGTTAGGGCGCAGGAGGACAAGGGGGTCTCACTTATGGAGATTGATGGGGGAAACACCCCAATCTTCTGATTGGTTGCCTCCTGGATGGTACGCTCAAACTCTCTCACCTCATCCATTGTCATGTCTGGAAAGAGATTTACAAGAGACAATGCATAGATTAGTCTTTTTTTGGGTGTTCATGAGTTGACATTTAAACATGTGGAGCTTACTGCAAATGATCTATTTTGTTCATTTTATGGATGCTGGATGCTGCTCATTTCCGCCTTCGGCATATTGTTCTTTTGCAGTTTTGGCCTTTTTGTACCCAGAAAAGCAGCTGTGAGCCATGAGACTATGAATCAAATCACACTCGCCTTTGAGACGTTTCAAACCTAGTTTGGGATCAGATGATTTTTTTTAAATCCATTTGTGATCTGAAAATATGGTTATATCACTCTAATAAATAAGATTTATCAGTAGGATGTCATTCAGAGCCATTTTAGTTTGATAAGCCAAAATGCCTCTAATAAAATCGGCTGCATGTTATCAGGGTCACTGGCCTAAACGGGGATCAGGGTTAAAATAAGTTGAAATACGATACGATGTATCCTATTTTACTTATGTATCATTAAACTTTATTCAGTTAGGTCCCACTAAGATCAAGGATCCCTTTAACAAGGAAGACCTGAAAAATCAACACTTTCCACTGATATTTCTGACCACACTTCACTGATTCAAGCAGTTTTTTTGTTTGTTTGCACAACCTGAGAGAAATTCTAGCAAGACAGTTCAGAGAAGTTAGCTGTGACTTCTGACAGGAAAAATCCTTCAGAGACTTGGAAGCACAGGTATACCGCGCTTTCTCTTTCAACATGACTTCTTCATCTATGTCTACATAAGTAAGGAAAAGAGTGTCCTCTTGTGTTTGTAAATACAAATTGCAGAATGGAGTAAAAATAAAGGAGAAAGAGCTTCCTGTAGGGGACACTTCAATTTGGCTAAAAATACGGCACATCCCGGCTAATATGGGAAACTGGCAACCCTAGATGAGACACCACTAAGTGGGTACAAACTGGAGGTACGAGTTGGTGGAGTGAATTCAGGATGAGTAATAAAAAGTCAATCTACACGATGAAGAAATATAAATATCTGGAGATAGCCTAAATTAATAACTAAGTCATATGGAAACTGAAACTCAAACAACTGTAATAAAAATATTCTCCACCAAAAAAGGAGGTTGGTGAAATAAACAGCTGAATTTAGGTCCACAGAATTTCATCATAAAAAAAAATAAAAGTCACAGTCCAAGTAAGAATCTTTGTAAGATAGTGAAACCATGAAAAATACCTTTGTACATCCAAAACTTTGGTTAATTCTGGTCTCACTGCTGAGCTGTTTCTCAACCAATCTTTCAGAAATAAATTAAACAGTTTTATTGCAGGTAATTAACTGGGAAACTTTTTCCCTTTACATGTGCCAACTGTTTTTCCCCAAAAATATTTGTTAAAGGAAAAGCTTGTTTTGTTTTACCGCTTGTGGTCATAAGTTCTAAAGACACTAGAAAAGGTGAAAAACTCACCGATTTTTATAAATATGTTTTGACTCATTTTCTAATTGACTAATTCCCACAAAATATTAGCTAAACTGTTCCTTTAAAGCAGCTTATTCTGGTGAAAAGATCCAGTCAGAATGAACTTTATGTAAAAGTAGGAATAAATTCCTGAATAGGTAAATGCGTTTAATAACTGTGATTATGTGTAATATGTAAAATCATTTTTCCTTTTAGAGAGAATTTTTGGTTAAAATTAAACCAGGAACTGAAGGTATTATTTGTTAAATTCGCTTAAGAATAATCTGATTGGCACAACACTCAAAAGACCACTGCTTCAAAACCAAAGGATAGGTTATACGGTTTTTTAACGCTCACAGTCTGCCATCTTTATATCATTATTATATTACCATGATGTTTTTATTCTTTTCAAAATAACGGTTCAGTTTAAAAAAAAGTTGTCAAATGTTCCTTTTCTTAACTCGAACTGTAATACCTTATGAAGCTCTCACTGCCTAAAAATATGAGACAGAGGAGGGGAAATGGAGAAAAAAAAAAAAAAAGTTAAAAAGACACATACACTTGCTTTGTCATGGATCTCTATGTCATCCAGGGAAGATGGGTTTGTTGTGGAACGCTCTTGCTGCTCATTGCAAACTTTAATGTTGGTTTTCTCATGCATTTTTCTCTCGTAATCCCGAACGTCATCCAAAGTCATATCTGTAAAGGTGAGGGAGGCAGGGGTGCAATGAAGGTCAAAATGTTGTTACCGTTCCATCATGGCTTTCCAGCTCACTGACAATGAAGTGAAGGGAAGGATTTGCTGGCACTGATAAGCTTTGGTGAGGTTAGAGATATAGAGATGTAGTGTTAGCTGCCCAGGACCCAAAGAGTGTGCAGGAGTTGGCAAGACAAGTCCAAGCCAAGAAAGGCAGGGGGAGGGGAGGGGGAGAGATGGAGAAGCTTTGGGGATGATTCAAGATTAAGGGATAAGCAAGAGGAGGTTGAATCACTGGAAAGAAAAATGTAAAATGTTCAATTTTTCCACATGGGAAAAAAAAAAAATCATTTCACAAGGGACTTTAGGAGCATTAAGAAGCTTCCAGGTTTCAGAAAAGAGGGCGTATTGAGGTTAGTGGTTATTATGGAGAGAAGTGGCACATCTTTCAGGGTAAAGATAACAGCCGTATTTTGTGTGTGCCCCACAGCTATGAAAAAAGCTAAAGAGCTGAGAATGAGTAAATGTGCTACAGCCACTTGAGAGGTGCACACAAGGCTGCCTCTTGTGCAGCCGGGGAAACAGACAGAGCCAGCATTAACGTTCCAGCGACTGCACCAGTCTTAACCCATTTCAGTTTTTGAATGACTCCCTCATGCAACTGTAAGAAGGTGGACCAAACCAAACACAAATTATTTATAAGCTTTGAGAAACACAAAGAAAATGTAAAATCTAATTACTACTTATATTACAAAAGTTTTATCAAATCAAAATAAATTTAAATTTCTCTCCCGAAACATGAGAGAATATCGTTTTCATTTAACTGAAGCAGACTGATCATGGTAACAGCGTTTGGCATCGGCGAGTTAGTAGTGAGCAGAGGATACATGCTGTCTGTAAACAAACAGGTTAAATGCAGGTGGGCTGAATGTCCATGCATCACCAGTTACAACCATAAAGCAATCTAATAAAAAATGCTGACAAATACAAAACAAGTTATTTCAAAAAATGCTTGCAGATATACCTATCCACTCGTCAACCCAAGCAAATGCCTGCCTGTGTCCCAGCAGCAGCACATCTCTGACCACCTAAAACACAAAACAAAGATGCTCAAACATATTGTATCCACAAACTCCAATTATTTATTTTATTTTATTTTTTTTTTTTGTCAAAAAGCTCCAGGTAGAGAAATGGAGGGGTGCATCAACTCAGGGGAGTAAAAAAAAAAATACAAAATGTTCATGACTTATCAGACATGTATATAATTAATAATTCAAGAACTGCTAAATTATATTTGATTACATCAACCTGTCCAGGGACTGCAGGTGGAAATTTGCCTTTTTTTTTTTTTTTTTTTTTTTTTGCTTTAACCTGGTACAATGCATCTCTCCTTTTAAAAAGGATAATGAAATGTTGTACATTGTCTCTGTATAAATAAATAAACAGTAAACTTGTTCAAGTTGATGTGTGTAAAAATTACCAACTTCTTTTATTGGAATAAAGCTTCAGCTATTTTAACTATAACTATAGCAAAAAAGAACACCATATTAGTAAACTGAAGTTCACTAAAAAGAAGAAAGAAAAAAAAGTGACATTTGTGGTGTTTCAGGCTAGTTAGACACAGCAGAGATTAATGGCTGCTGCTTGCAACAAAAAAGAAGAAAGTTTGCTGTGGGGAACAAATATGGCTCAATTTGATCCATTTTCTTTTTCAGTGTTAAATTTGTGGTTTAATTTACTATTTAAAATTATTATTCTGAGTAAGAGAACAGTTTTCTGGAAAAAGGAATGCTCTTTTGCCTATGTCAAAACAAAATCTAAACAGTCCATTTTTCACTCATAACCCTATAGTTAAAGAAGTCCAATGAGCTAAATCAAAATAGTGAGATAATATGCTACTGTTAGCTTAGCACTTTAGCAAATAGCTCCGCATGAAAACAGAAGGATGTTAGCTTATTTGAAGACCGTTGGTGTACATTGTTGAACATTATAATAGATTTCTCAACCTCATTTAGAATAAAAAATATCCTTTTATTGTCCCACGATGGGGGAATTTCTGTGCAACAGCAGCAAAGTGGCAGCTGTTTACTCTGTGTTAGAGCAGGTTTATAAGACTGTCTTGCAAAAACTTTGTTTGGGACGACATATCCATCTCCAGCATCCTCAACTGAAATGGCATGGACGCAAATGGGCCATAATAACAATTTTAATAGAAACAATGCAATAAGGATTCAATTAAAAGTGTTACTATGCTTTTACCTCATGGGTTCCTGGACATTTCTTTTGTGTTCATTAAAATTTATTTTAGGATATCTTTGGCTGTGTTTATTCAAATGGGATAACATTTAGCCAGATATTGATATTTAGGTTAAATTGTTTTTTTTATCCTTTCTTTTTACTTCAAGTCTTTCATATACCTTTTTAAAAAAATTTTTTTAAAGAATTTGATTCCCATTCAAAAAGCATTTTCTGAAAATAGTAATAACATACTATGATTTCTATTTATTTTGGTTTTTCATTCCAAGAAAATAAAATCCCTTAAATATAATTTTTAAGGGATTTTAAAAATGTATAGTTCAATTTTATTACTTTCCACTAGGTTCAGGTAGTTTTTCCCCCTTGTAGGCTACTACAAATCTACCAATTTGCATATACGGGATAGGAAAAATCAACAACTTTATAATGACATTTTACTGATTTTGTAAAATAAAAAAATGGCATTGATTTGATTAGATTTGATGTTTTACATTTAATTCATAATCATAAATTAACAAGTAATATCAGAGACATAAAATCCTGGTATCTGATCATATGTTTTAACAAAGCAGCAGCTCCAGTCTTTTTGATCATTCGTCTTAAAAGCAGCAACCGTGATAACAGAGGAGCTTCCTTGGAAAAATCTGGACGTTTACAACTTCAAGAAATAAATAAGTAAAACACCCTGAATGAATACATAAAAAGATGTGCTGTGTAGGGGAAAAGATGCCAGGTGAAGAACTGAAGTGTGTGTTGGTTTGTGAGTGTTTTACTGTCTGGTCAAAACGCTTGACTGCTGCTGCAGTATTTTTTTCCTGATCAAGTTCATCATTGTGACTGATCTCTTAAATGATCTATCAAAAAGTGATCAGTTTGGCTGTAGATGCCACAAACAGGACAAAGGAGTGAGATTAAAAAAAGTAAAAAATAAGTGACTTTCTTCATCCTGCAGCTGACCCCTCACCTTGTGCACAAACTGCTCCACTCGTGTCTGCAGGCCCCACACTTCAAACTTGACTGTGACCAGTTTGTAGGAGCACATGATGGGCTCCTGTGTGTCCCTCCAGCCTTCCTGCAGCATGCCTCGCTTTGTCTTTTCTGACTGGAAATATCGCAAGTCCTGCAGAGGTTGGAGAGGTAAAATGATTTGTTTTATACTGCGATTCAAACCAAAATAGATATATGACTGAATCCTAGAAATAAATAATGATATAAATAACTTCAATGTTAAAAAGAAATCCTAACCGGGGCTTGCTAAAGTTGAAGACGTCTCCTTTGAACACTTAAAATTGATTAATATGTCAGTTAACATTCTTTAACAGTGAGAAGGTTTCAAATCTTGGAACCCGACTACTATGACACAGACAGCAACCCATACAAAACACGGTTTCATCACGGTGTTCTACTACTGATTGTGTTTCATCTTTGTACTCATAAGGCTCTACACACACTCCTACACAAGCTCACCTCAGACTCTTTATAGTAGCGCTCAGGGATTTCATCGTAGGCGATGTCGATGAAGCACACCTCCCTCTCCTGGTCCTTCAGCTCGCTTTCAAAGATCTGAAAACAACAGAAGTCTTTTTCAACATCTGTTTTCCAGTTAGACTGGCCTCTCATCGTAAAAATGACTGAATCAAATAATGGAGCAAATTAGTGTCACACTAAAATGTGCACAATAACTTTAGAGTCTCAGAAAGAGACAGAAGCACATGGTCTGTCCAGCCATTAGGGGTTGCTCTAAGCTCACTTCTGCAGTTGCTTATTGTGTTAAATAATACAGCGCTGACTTCAATTACTGTCATATGTTTAGTCAGCTGATAGAGCAAAAGGTGAATGCCTTCTGATTTGCTCCTTGCAAGTATTTGTAATTGAAACTCTTCATTGTTTTGCATAGGTTTAATTACACTAACCTAAAATTACAATATAATACTTAATGCCCCAAGCTTTAAAGTTTAAAGGCCTCTTTGCTTCTATAATCATCAAAGGAATGGCTCAAAATAACTCTATAATAAATCCATCTTGAAGCCCTCTACAACCTGCATGCTGTTGTTTATCGCTCTCTTTCTGCCTGGGTAAGTGATCCTGAGCCTTCCATGGACCTTGCTGAGGGAATGGCCTGTGCTCTGATCTCAAAGTGGACTTGGTGATGAATGCTGGAATTTTCAGCCACCTACGCAGAGCCACTGTCATGTCGCATAGAGCAATCCAGCTGGACTTTTTTTTTTTTTTTTTTTTTTTTTTTTTTTATTGGACTCCTCTCCCTCCTTGATAAATGAAATCCTCTTGGTTGTGTTGGCCAGCCTGCCCAACAGAGCCCTCAACAGGTTGCTTCAGCAATGTTCTAAAATGATGCCGTCTTCAATGATACCAATCCGAAGCCCTTGAGCGATTATGGGCGTCGAAGTTGTGACATTGTGGGTAGGGGTTTCTGCCTTGCCCCATGCAAACAACTTAGACAGACTCCAGACTACATCTGTATCACCTTGATGCTCGACGGCTCTCAGTTGCAGATTTCTTGCCAGTTGATGTTCTGCTCCATATCTGCTCACATTTTGTCTGCACAGAACCATATCTGCTGATGAGCTCTTACTCTGCTGAGGGTCGTCCCTCCTCCTGTGGCAACTTTAAACATCTACGTCCAAATATGTGCAAATAATTCAAGGCTCAGGTTAGCTGAAGCTTGTTGGGGTTTACCAAAAATGCAAACCACAAGCAGGTAAGTGATGGTTGATTTTAGTCAGGTTACTTACAAACTAAACCTTCCTTAAGCATTGGTGTTTTGTAGTTATGTTTTATAATTCTCTGGGTATTAAAAGCACATTCTTCAAAAAAGTAAAAATAACGATTTCAGCTTTTCCACCCACTTCCTATCCACACATACATGACTTTTCATCTTTAGATGCAACACTCTCTCCGATCAACAAATGAGCCAACTGGACAGAATAAATACGACAGAAAGGACAAATGAGAACACGTAGTTTTTGTCTTGTTTTTGACAATAAAAATGTATGTTTTGGTTTATATAGCAGCTCATTTACCTAAACAACATTAAACAAAAGACTGCGGCTGCATTATTAACATTACAGAATTACTGAGTGTGTCTCAATGACAGTAAGCAACATAGATTCCTGCATCTCAGCTCACATCCACAAAGATCTTAATCTGCCCAGCGTCCGGAATCGAGAATCAAAGACCAGCACATATTTTTTCTTCTGTTTTTTTTTTTTTTTTTTTTTTTTTTTTATCTACAAATTGCATCGGCCAAAGGCGGCTTCTGGTTTTAGAATTTAATTTCTACAGCCTTTGATCCATCCCTCTGTCATGTCAAAAGAAAAACACATCAATCTAAAACATCTCGACAGATTTAAAGCTCCGCGCCCGTTTCTGTCCCCTCTGGCTTTATGACGACATGTAAACTACTCAGACGTGTTAACAGGACACTTGATGCATCCATCCCAAAATCCCGGACTCTTGAAATAACTCATGAAGAGAATTTTGAATGAGCCTTCCATTCCAGGCACCCAACGTGATGCGACGTACTTTAAGCTATTTGTTTGTTACACAGCAGCCTTTCATTCCACAGTGTACAGACGCTGGCACCCTCTCCTGATGACTAATGCCCCTCTGAACTGGAGCGCATAGAGCGAATGGTTCAATGGCCCAAATTAAATTAACTATCCAACAAGTGGAGCAGTACCTGGCCAACTCAAAGCTCATGTGTACTGGGCGTTTTAATAAGGTGGCCTGTAAATCATCACTGCAGCCAGGAGAATTTCACTCCTGCAGCATTGCGGAGGTCCTTCTTATGCTATTCTATCTGCTGCCTCGTTTCGTTTTATTGGACGCTTTTTCTGCATGAACAGAACACAGAACAGGCAAAAACTCTATATTAAGATGAAAGTATTGAGCGGGGAGCACGGCTAATTAACTGACTGGGTCTCTAGGCTGACATTAGATGCAGTGGAGTTTGAGTCCACAGTAGAAAGAGACTCAGACATAATGATATGTTATGATTAGGCACTAATGATGAGGAAAACGTTCAAATCTAAAATCTGTAACTTGGCCAGTAAAGAGGGATCTCACATGTCGCATGTGTTTATTTTGGAAACATATCCGTTTAGCTGACATATGCACATCAGATTGCTAAAATGCCAAAAGGTGCAAAGGCAAGATTAATGGAGCACATTTCCATCACTAATGACAGAAGAGTTTAAGTCAGTTTGAGACCAAACACAACATCACAAATTTGCCTAAATGGACAAATATGGTCTGTGCAGCATCCACAGTATCAGGGCCCTATCAGCCTTTAGGCCATCTGCAGTGGAAAACAGGAGGTATGTCTGTTCCTGAAACATGAAACTGTAGATGCATTAAAAAAAACAAAAACAAAAACAAAAAAAACGACGAAAACAAAACTATATGTGATATATGTATATATTGTTCCAGTGAGCAAGTGACCTTGGGGAAACACCCCTTGTGCTTACATTGTCGTTGCTTCCTTTGTTGTCCTCATATTTTGTCTCTATGTGAATGGAGAACTTGGGCAGGAATGAGCACTGTGAATGAAGTAAAAGGAAAAATAAAGAAATATTTCTGTTATTCAATCCCTTCTGCGGTAGGTTACCATGTCTTCAATATTATAGTAGACCTACTATGTTATTCATACCCCTTGAGCTTTTTCCATATGTTCAATTCAATTCTCTTCATTTATATAGTACAAATTCTCAAGAAACATATCAATTCAGTCCAATCATACAGGCAGATTTATGGTCACTTACTCTACGTGCATTCAAATTTGACTTAGTTTATTAAAACAACAGAGTTAAGTTTAATATTCAAATTGGTAAAAAAAAAAAAAAAAAAAAGTTCCCTCTGATGACTGCATTGAGTCCCTGACTTGTAACACTCACTGCTCCAGGACAAGCATGTAGTGACAGTAGACAGTTGATTGGCATACTGGGATTAATGTGATAAAGTATGTAAAGCTTGTGTGTAAAGTGCAAGACAAAGGACAATGCTTGCAATAGTAAAAAACAAATCTGTAAAAAAGTCTGGACTGCATATGCATTCAGCTCTTCTGAGTCAATCCTTGGGTGAACCAACTTTTGCTGCAATTACAGCTGCAAGTCTTTTGGGGTATGTCTCTACCACTATTGCATATTTAAAAGTCAGACTTTTTGCCCATCCTTCTTTGCAAAGCAGCTAAAGCTCATTAAAACTGCACTTATAAAGTTTTTATCATATTGGACTAGCAAGTCTGTCAA
Organism: Anableps anableps; assembly: GCA_014839685.1. Taxonomy (NCBI): domain Eukaryota; kingdom Metazoa; phylum Chordata; class Actinopteri; order Cyprinodontiformes; family Anablepidae; genus Anableps; species Anableps anableps. The sequence goes on along the minus strand of CM026065.1, from coordinate 10,593,926 downwards.
AAACAGTTATCCTTCTACTCATCCTGGCCAGCTTCCATGTCTTTGCTGAAGAATGCTTCTACAGCATGATGCTGCAACCACTGTCTTTCACTGCAGGGATTACGATGTGCTGCCACACGTCACTTTGTAATGTATGCCAAACAGTTTAGTTTTGACCAGACCAACTGCTTGCACTAGATTTTACTCAGAAGTGTTACAGTAAAGGGGGACCATGTATCATTTTCCTTCCACATTACAATTATGCATCATGACAAAATACCAGTAAATACCTTGAAGTTTGTTATTGTAACCTGATAAAATGTGAAAAAGCTCAAGGGGTAGAAATACTTGATGTTACACCATTTAACTAACACATCTATATACCAGCAACCATTTCAAAATGCATTGATGTGAGTGCTTTTGATCTACTCTGAATGAGTAAGCTGGTGCTAGAACTTTCTGCTACCAATAATGAGATGCCAAAAGTAAAAAATAAAACAAATCCTAGGAAATTTGGCAAACTAAAAAATATAATCCTCCACGGATTTGTTTACAGTACAGGAACTCCTGAATAGTCCTACATGGAAAGAATGCCAAGCATTCTGTTGCTGTCAAAGTATTCTCTCCTTAAATACAAAATAAAGTGAAGTGACTCATGGTATCCATATTTCTAACTCTGAATTACTGCAGCCCCTACAGCTAAGCCTCACAATATGTTGATGTGTTTTCGATGTGAGCTTTTTTTAAGTCAAGGCCCGACGTATCCTGTGGGTTAATGACAAGCCACACAGACGGAGACATGACGGGTATCCGTGTTTCTGTGTACTTCGGAAAGTCGCTTTGATAACTGCAGAAAGATGTGACACCGGTTCTGCTGTGGGTCCCCCCCCACCCTCATATGTTACCTACAGAGTTTGTTTTTTTTTCCCCAACCAGCACATTTAGCATCTTTCTAGCATCTATTTAGCATCTTACCAGCCTTCAGATCTTAAAAATAAAAAAAATAAAAAAATAAAAAAATACAAATTGATTCTTTTTTTTTTTTTTTTTAAAAGAAACAAATGATCAAGAATTTATAGAAAAGTTATATCATTTATTCAGTCTATTTATATATTCAGTTGTTTGCCTTATTTTCTGTAGGTGTAACTGTTACTTACAGTATATTCTTCAGACCAAAGCACAATGGGGCAGATGGACATCATCAGGTCAAAGCAGAGAAGAAGCACAACAAAGACAGTTAGTTAACAGTCTTGAATCTATTTACAAATGAAGACAACAAAAATGTGGAAATTAATTCAAATTAATTCAAATGACCTTTTTCTCAGCTTAGAATCATCAAAAAGAGCTCAACAATAAAACAAAATAGAGATCCTAATAAACTGTAAAACTGATCATTAAAAAAATATATATCAATAAAACAAATACAGTAACTTTGAAAAGCATTACAGATTTGAACTAAATATTTATTGCATTCTTTCCTCATTCACCCCCCCCCCCAAAAAAAAAAACAAATTTCCTTTGACTTATAAGATTTCTGTTTAATGGTGAGCGCCATTACAGGGTTGGAAAACTCCAGCTTTGGACGCTGCAGAACTGATCGTCTAATTACTTCTCGCTTGTGATCTTGGGGATTCACACAGGTAAGCTTAATCCACTGCCTTGCCTCATTTGGAGCTAGTGCGGACGACAGGCGTTGGGATCAAAATGGCAAAACTGTAAACATGTTGATGTTTGCTGGCTGCTTGTTTCCACGTCACAAACATGCTCAATGATTCTCACAGCGTGTCCTGCTAGCAAGCTGAAATGGCAATAAAAACAGAGCTGAAAATCGGGAGATCAGATCATATGTTTAAACCAAAGATCTTGCCGGATGTATTCATACTGTAAAATAATAACATATTGATTATTAATCTGCATTAAAGTAATCTACATTAATCTACATTTAATCTAAATTAAAGTAATCTGGATTCCCTTAAAACAGGGGAAAAAGGAGCCCTGACCGATTAATGATTGCATATACAGTGTTGTACATGGTTATACCCTTGAATAGGCTAACATTTTTGGAATAAAAAACTTTATTGGTCTTATTTAATGTTGAAATTTTCTGACAAACTGAAATCTGGATTTTTATTAGCTGTAAACCACGATCATCCAAATGATCACTTTCTTTGACATAAATTTATGTAACATATGAGATGCACTCTTTGAATTGTGTTACTGAAATAAATTAACTTTCCATGATCTTCTAAGAATATTGAGATCCACCTGAAAGAGGGCTTGGGGTTAAACCTCCACTCCGGTTTTTAATAAACACATTCTAATCACCTGAACCAACGTCGCCCAAGAGTTACTCCAAAAAGCATATGCCTTGGCTGTGTTTCAACCTACAAACATTGCTCAGAAATTGCAAACAAGAATGCCAAATTACATAGCATATGTCAGGAGTTTCACAGGATTTTTGTTGAATAAGCCAATTCCATGAGGTTTTATCAAAATGTGTTAGAAATGTGCTGTGCAGATTAGCAGTTTGGATCACGTTTCTTCCCTTGTCTCTTCACACTACTCCAATGCGCTACTAACATCCAGTAAAGTGTCTGTACAAAGTGATAAGTGGTGAGTAAAATGTGTTGTGGCTCCAAAAAAAAAAAAAAAAAAAAACAAACCAAAAAAAAAAAAAACACATCGAAAACTGTTCGAGAAGGTGACCTTAAAAAGCTGCATTGTGCTTCATGTGACTGCAGTCCAGCGCTATTCTGTTTCTGTACCTGGCACGCTCTGAAGAGGTAGAGTATCACAGCAGGACTCAGAGAAACGGCTGAACAGCGTGCACAGCACATCTGCGTCGCATACTCACCCGTTATGGTGTAAGGGTAGTAGTTCCAGGCTTTCTCTGTGACATAGAAGATTTTAGGAACCACTGCTCGAGCCCAGCTGGGTAATTTACTGCAAAAGAGACAGAAATAGAGATATTGACCGAGGGACAGTCAGGAAATAGACGTTCACTTTTATCAGCTTAAAGTAAACATTGATTTTGCTGTATAAATAAAGGATTAATCTACCTGATCGATTAACCTTGATCCCTGCTTTACTCCTCAAAACATTTTGGGCTAAACTTATACAAGTGCTCGCAAGTCAAAATGAGCTGGGAAAGTTTTCATTCACACAAAGTGGGGGGAAATTAAGGTAGTTCAGTCTCCATTATTTTTCAACACTTTTGCTCCATCTCTGCAATTGATTCACAGAGCAGTCTGCACTTCAAACATGCAGGAGCAATGTATTTAGTCCAGCAGATGGGAGCAATTTGAAACTGTTTTTCAGATCGCAGTTGTTCTCGCCACTGCCTCAAACACAACACTACATTCAAAGGCTGTGGTTATTCCTGTCACATTTGCACCTTTTTATACCAGACTTTTTCCTTCCACTCAACTTTCAATTAATCTACTTGTTTTCAGTAATCTGAACAGCCAGTTTCTATAGCAATAACCTTTTGTGTACACTTTGAGTTTTCATGAGATATAGGCCACAGTCATTAAAATGAACAGAAACCACAGCTTGAAATACATCAAACTTTGAAAAATGATTCTACTGGTTTCAATTCATACTTAAACCTCTGAAACAAAATAGCTTACCATGATATTCTACTTTATTGACATGGAATTGTATTTCCTACACACTGCAGTGCAAATTTCCTTAGGTTTTGCCTTAAGACAAATCTTGTACAAACTAATTATAAATCTTACAAGTTTACACATTTTTTATGAAAGAAAACAATCCGAGGGGGAAGAAATCTAATAAAAAATGAGTTGAAATAAAGTGCATAATAAGTAATCCTGGAAATGCTTTGAGGGAATAGTACTGAATATATTTACACTGATAAAAGATAGCAATTACCATTCTTGTTTTTGCCATTTGCCCAAACACACTGCATGCTCCACTATAGAGCTGCACAACAAAAGAAAAGCATGAAAACTCATGATTTCTTTGGTAAATAAGACAATGACACAATTTTCAATAAACATAAAAATGTCCCCTTAATTCTGCTTTTTTTTCTGTCATCATGCCCACAACATCCTTGAGGTCACTTAAACATCTCAGTCACTATCAACTAAATTTAGCATGGTTATTGGGGATAGCAAGAAGGTTGATGTGACGGTCTGAAAAGGTTATTAGCAAACAGCATGTGAGAGCAATGTACTTAGAAAGTTAACAAACAGACTTTTAAAATATTGATATAGCACATGCTGATTCAATTAAATTCATATATATATCAGAGGGAAATTAGATGGAAGGCAAATCCAGTAGTGGTCAGTCTTGAAATGAATTTAAAGAGGCCTCTGATTGAAGACACTGCTGCTGTTTGACAGCAATGTCTCATATGATTGTCATCATGCTAGCAGCTTAATTTCTGGACAGCAAAGACTATATTTCACTGTCCTAGACGACATCATCAGTTGTTGGCAAGCACTGCTAATCCACCTCATTCGCTTTTGCCACTCCTCTTTAAATCTGTCTGGCCGTCTGGTCTCTCTCTGCTCTTTGGTCCAGCTCTGCATCCATGAAGCCTCCTTATCAACTCATCTAGGATTTAGGGTCATAGTTCAGTTATTTTTTGAGGTTTTGAGATGCTAATCAGCTGCTCCTGGTTGTAAAACAAAATAAATAAATAAAAACCCTCCTTGTTTCCACGGTTATGCATCATAACGACTGCTCCAAAGTAGAAAAACAAGGAGAAATCTTTTCAGTTGAAAAGCACCCAAATGAAATGAAAGTTTGGACATTTTTAGCAACCCTACTCTGTCTACATATTTAGTACTGAATATACAAGATGTATTACTTACTTTTATACCATATCTATATTAAAAAAATAATCCAAATGAAATGAAAGTTTGGATATTTTTAGCAACCCTACTCTGTCTACACATTTAGTATTGAATATACAAGATGTATTACTTACTTTTATACCATATCTATATTAAAAGGGAAAAAAAACAAAACACTTTTAACTTTGTCTAAAACCACTTCCTCGGCTTCCTCCCTAACACCTTGAGAAATTTCTAAGCCCATGAGTCTATTTTGGCAACCTGAACCTCTCTGCTATCAACAACGTGTTCTCTGTGTCCCAGTACTCTGCCAACATGAGCTATCATAGGATTTCATGTAAGAATGCATGCTTGGCATTCCCCAACTTTAAACTATTAGAAAGCTGATATCGAGACATGCAGAACTAAATTAATTTTTTTTTTTTTTTTTTTTTTTACATGGACTGCTTCCTATAGAATCTGTCTACACGTCATTATTTCTCATTTAAAAATGGCTCCCACAGCATCGTGACAGCTGTGAATAAAATCAGTCCTCCACCGTGATATTTTGTGAGCGTTGGCAGACACAATTGCTCTCTCTCTCCATCTCTCCCCCAACAAAAGAGACTGACACTCCTCCTACACCTCCATCTGTTGATTGCTCCCATTCCCTCCTTGTTCATTTAAAGACTACGGACGATTTCTGAAGGGACACGGCCCCTGCTGCCAAGCGAAGATGTTTGCATTTGGAGGGAGAAAAAAATTTTTAAAAAAGCCATTTAAATAAAGATAACAGTTTATTAACTCACAATTGGTGAGATTAAATGAAAGTATGAGGGGCCGTGTGAAGGACATTGCTACGGGTAATGTAAGGGTAAGAGTGTTGAAGTGTGACACATAAAGCCCAGATTGACTTCCCTGCTGGTGAATCTCAGTTTAATGTGTATTTGCTGCAGAGCCAGATGGACAGAGGACTGGTTTTGAGTAGCTGTAGTTAACTGCGAACAAAAGTTATGTTATTAATTCTGCTGATTACAGTATTTTTTTGTTCCGATTTGTTTAATGTTTAGCTTTTGATTAGAAAGATTGCATTTCATTTCCAATAACATCTGCAGATAATCCAAAGCTTTTAGGCCTTTCCCATTTATTCTGCAAACAACTTATCTTCTGTCTTTCCGTCAGAGTTGAGTGTTTTTAATTTACAGCACAGATGTGATCATCACAGGCATCTGAAACAATCCATTCTGTCAGACGCAGACACTTAGGAAACTATGATACATTCACATTCACTAAATAGGGTTGTCAAAACAAATTATCTTTCCACATTATCGATACTGGAAACAATTCATTTTTAATACATATCCATTTCTCACTCTGTAACTGATCATAATTTTCTGCTCTTTATTGGAAATAATTCTGTGCCTTTTATACACTGTCACAGTATAAAAAAATGGCAACTTTTTCCCCATATTTACAATATTGAACAGAGTTTGGTACCTTATTTGTCCATATTTCGACAAAATATTTTACACATTTCGACTCAAACCGTTTTAAAGGGCGAAGTGGCTGGAAAACGCTTTAATCACTTTCTCCTGTTCTGCAAAGCAGAGGTTTGCTGACTCAACATAACTTGGTCTCCCAGCTCAGTGAATGCTGACACAGGAAATTGTGCTAAGACAAATAGCCAACAGAATCTTTTCCATCCTTCCATTTTTCACACTTTTAATATTACTTTGATTGTTCTCTCTTCTTCGTATATATTTGATCATTCTTAACGTCACCTTTGCTTGATCTGTACTCCGTTTGCTGACATAAACTGTGAGGAAAAAAAGTCTAAGGACTACGGGACACATTGCAATAGACACTGAGTGGTGAAATGTATACTGAAATATACCCCTGGTCTTAAACAGTAAAGTAAGATGACTGCATTTATTTATTTCAATAATGAGAAATGTGCTCTTTTTTTGTTGTTTGCAACTTCTTAAATAGTAAAAACGGTAAAAAAATAAAAAAATAAAAAAAAATAAAAATAAAAAAAAATAAAATAAAAAAAAATAATAATAATAATAATAATAATAATAATAATAATAATAAAAAAGAAAACATTTAAAAGTTTGACCAAATTGCATGGTCAGGAATAAATCACAAAAAGGTGTAGGATTAAACCTTATTCTTATTTCTATGCAATGCTAATGTTTAAATGCATCTCCTTTATTCCCTCTGCTAAAATATTTGGGTTGTTCCGACACTCATTTATCCAGAGTCATTAAAGCCACAAATAATGTAAGAAAAAACTAATCCGAAGATTTCAAGGACCACTGCAAAGCTCCTTGCACGGTAAACAAGAACTTCTAAGTGCATTTACAGCAATTTATGACTCATATTTACTGTACCTTCCTTAAATATTAAAACACACAGTATTTAACTGAATACATTTCCAGTGAAATTCCAGCAGTATTATTAGTAAATACCTTTTTTATGTTTGTTAGTTTTACACTTTCTTTGGCAATTTAATTTCAATGTTGTTAACATTACAAATTATAGTCCAAATTACAGATTTTCCAAAGACTTAAAAACTGAGTAAGTCACTGCGCACAGTTGTGAACATCTACTATGTACAGCAAGCATCAAAACCTTATCACATATTGTGATATGCTGACAGGTAACACGATACAACAAAATTAAAGGGAAACCGGAGCTTACTCACACATGATTTTACAATACAATTTTTTAATATATTTCACTCTAAAAAAGAAAAATGAAGCAAACATTTGGCTAATTGGCCTGCGAAATTCTTAAATCCACAAACAGTGTGGGTAGGTTTTGATGCCAATTGTTTTGACTTCACTGTTGCTATAGTTTCAGTCTTCTCACATTCAGCTGTTCAAATCAAGATGGCATTTGGTGTTCTTTGGACTATTTTTTTCTAAGACGTTTTCCTAAAGAGAGAAAAAAAAAATCTAGTTTTGACCAACCATCTGTCCAAAAAGTCCCAAAATACTCCAAACACAATGAGTCATTCATGTTAGGAAAAATCTAAGTGCACTGACCTGTTGAGGTAGACTCGTTTCTCTGTGAACTGTCCTTGGCCGTGAACTGGGTCTTCAAAGGGTTCGTTCTGGACCACCTCCACCCCTTCCCCTCGATCACTCTGCTCATGGCTGTGTTTGCTGATCATGTACAGCTGCCCGATCCGGTACTGGGGACAAAGAGAGGAAGAAACATACATTTATATGGGGCAGTGTACCTTCAAAAAATATGGATAATTTAACTATCATTACACTGTTAACTCAGAGATTGGAATAAGTCAGTTTTCTTTCAGAACAACAGAGCGCCAAAAAGTGCCAAAACCCCACACATCTGTAAATCCTGTCTGGATGTGTATAGATGTGTATTAAAACCGATGCCAGTGTACATGATATGAACTCAAGTTTCCCTCTGGTGCGATAATGTGTTTTTAAGAAAAGGTCAGGTTTGAGATTTTAAGAGCAAAGATATATTTGTTTTGATTAACAGCACATTAAATCCTGCAGAGTTAACAAAAAGCAAAAACTAGCTCTTGTACTTATTCTTGCAATCAAGTCAATAAGCTCAGGGCAGAACTTCACTGAGGGTTTAACTCCATCTTCTAAAACTTCTGACTGGAACAAAAATCCTAAGTGGAAAAAAAGGAAAAAGATCGGAATTCTAAAAAATGATTTCAGTGGGTTTAGTGCTAAGAGCATCAAATAAGGGCAGCGTCATTGAGGAATTACTTCAAAAAAGAAAGGGAAAAATAAAAATTAAATATAAATTTAAAAAATGAAAAGGTGTAAAATCCTGCAACATACATTTTTTCTTGGGCCGGGACTTTAACATGTTAATTTAAATTAATTAATTACAGCTATCGGAACACATTAAAAATGTAAATGTAATTAATCACATTCTTTTATTTTTTAAAATTTAACATACAAAAGTCCGGGGCCGGAACCGTTTACGTCGCGTGTTTCTGGTACACCCGTAAATCTGATATACAAGCGACCATCGCAAAACAGCGATGGAATGAGAAGCTGCTTTTCTTGGCCCACCGAGGCTTAATTTTTGCCTCAAAAAACAATCTGATGGGACGCTGAAAAACACGATTGTCATGTCCAAGTTGCGCAAAAACAAGTTACCACCGAAACTATTCAAGGCTAAAATTCCATCTCAAAACAAAACATGTTGCAGCAGCACAGACGTCCCCAATGCTAATGTCAGCGTCCACATTCCACAATTCTAAGTATTGTTTCAAAGAGGCTACATGAATGATCAGGGGTTCCCGAAACATTGGAAAGCTGAATGGGTAAAATAGTATTTTGCACCAATCTGATGATTGACAAATCTAAATAACAGATTTAAAAACTATAAATATCTTTGTTGTTAAGCTCATATCTATTTATTCAATATTTAGCAGCAAAAAGGGTTTTTAAACTGAAAATGTTGCTTATGTTCTGAATATATGACGTTTGATTAAAAATTGATTAATTGTGATTAACTAATTAGAGTCTGCAATTAACTCGATTAAAAAGTCCACAGTTTTTTTCTAATTCTTTTATCAGTTATTAACTGTTAAGTCTTTCCCTGCTCAGTCTCTACATGGTTTCTCTCCTGTCTCAAAGACTGGCTTCAAATAGCTGGGGGGAAAAAAGAATCAAAACCTCAAGGTGAGAGCTGGGACCTGGTAATGAACAAGAGTGGAATCCCACACATTCCCCCTGAATCGCACGCTTATTCTCTCCCTGACCTTTACCCGTCACGGCTGCTGGCTGAGTTGTGAATGCTGTCAGGGGGAAACGTGAGGCGCTCACCCACAACAGCTCCCAGAGGCATTCTCAGATGGTGTCAGCACCTGGCTGCTGCTGTTGGAAAAATCTCTGATGGATACAACTATTTAAAAGGCACATGGGAAAGTAAATCGACCAATTATGTAAAAATCTCTAAAGACGTTAATCCAGGCCTGGTGGAGGGAAACGTGGGGGGATTTGTTGAGACATTTTCGGCTTCTAGAAAACAAATCGATTCCCTTGCATAACAATTTCTTAATAAAAAAAAATCAAAGAAATCGTGAGCAAATTAGACTAAGAAGTGTTCACCATCTATTTTAGGAGTGAATTATGACAGAAAACAATCACAACATGAATCTGAATACTAAACAGCCTGTTAATACCATGTTCAGGGAAGTGTGAGGATGGTCACTGTAATGCTTAACATACCATCCAATGGTCAAGTCTGCTTTGGGGACAAAAGTGTAATCATCTGAAAAATTGACACTCCAATCAGAATAATGAAGCTTTAACACGCTGTAGTACAATGATGATGGAAAAAAAATAGCTTTTGATAAAATTCTGATTAAGTATAGACCATGGGGGGAGGGCGAGCAGAATCCTCTCTTTATGAATAACAACCTGTGTGTCTCACATATTTCCTGTGTGAACTGACCGGTAGATGCTTTAATAAAAGGAAGAAGAAGATCAAATTTTTAGAGTAATTATAATTCCCTTCTTCTGCCTTTAAAATGGGATTAGCAAGAAGCTTTCAGATATCCTTGAACAGCAGAAATGATTTTGTGAAGTGTCAGGAAACTTCGTGGCTCTTAGGCTTCTTTGAACATCGTCTCACAGTTAGAATTTCCAAAAGCAACTTGAACAGCAGAGACAGCCACTAAAAAGATCAGCGACAGCTCACCAAGTGGAAGGTAGTGGACGGCTGACGGGTGCGAGATTATGAAATTCATTTGCCAAAAGGACAGCACTCGCAGGGTAGCTTTGGGGAACTTTGAGCACATGTAGAACTGGAAACAGCCCTTCCTATCTGGAATGCTCTGTACAGTTTAGCCAGGACTGCAGTTATGTAAAATAAAATCCATCTTCAAGTGTTTAGAATTGTGTTTAAGTGTGGATGAGGTGTGCACACTTCTCTTATAATGCCATATATATCCAGCACTAAATGACCCTAAATGATTAACTGACGCTTTTATATATCCTCTTTGATCTCTCGACAAGCAAACTGGAAGAGCCAGAACAAATTCATCTTTTTCCATCACAATATTCCTGTGTTTCCTTAACAACTTCATCGGCTCCATCAATCAAGGCCCACCTTTTCACTCAAGGTCTGCAAAGCAAATCAAGCAAGTCTAAAAACAGCTCTGGGGACGCAAAGACTGCCAGGTATTGAGCTACTGTAAATAATGCAAATGCTCCTCATCTCTTATCCTCACACAACACTCAAAACAAGTGCAACCGCTGAGCCACAGTGACAGAATAAACGTGCTGTCCTTTCAGACAGAAGCAAAGGCTCGGGACACAGGTTCACTGAGCTCATCCATTTACACAACAGATGCTCTAGCACATTTGTTGACAATGAGCTGCAGCATCAGCTAAAAATATCAAGGACTCACAAACATCATCGACACCTCTTAAGAGGGCCATTTTGATGATTTGAAATATTGGAGAACATCATAAATGTCACCAATTAGTTCCATTTTAAAACAGGCACCTACCTGTTATGAAAGGGTTTGTTTAACAGCACATATAATGTATTATTCTGAATCACTGAATAAGTCTTGTTAATTCCCTTTATTGAAGCAAAACAGACCGTCAGTTGTGAAGACAGACAGGAGACATCAGGGCAGATCATTTTGCTTCAAGCACAGCCAGCTGCAAGAGATCAGTAGCAGCCTTGCATTTATTTGATTCATTTGCTCTGATTTGTTGTTGATGGTTAATCTAGGTCAGGTAAATAGGAAGTGCTGCAATCAAAATGTCTTATGATCAAGTTTGGGTTTGGTCAAAAATTTACAAAGCAGTATTTTTGCAGTAGTTCTATTAGTCACAAAATAAGGCCAATACAGAAACAAATTACACAGTCTGGGAAATGGAGAAGGCTGTTTTATCAAACTCCAGTTACACTGACTCAAATGTTTGTTAAGTTAAACAGGATGACCAAAAACATTTCTTAAACTAATTTTTTGTAATCAAACAAATTTTTTAAATGATTGCTCAATTGATAATGCATGCACTTTTAAAAAAAAAAAAAAAAAAACAACAACAACAGCAACAACAAAAGTCCAAGTACTGAGCCTTGGGGAGTCCCATTTGAAACATTTAGTAACTGTGAATCTGTACTATGTGAATATATTGAAGTCTAAATTGCTTTTAAACCATATCTTTACAGTTTCATCTGTAATATTTCATGGCCATGGGATCATATGGTTTTTGTAAACATCCAAAAATACACCTACACCATATTTGCTATCAAGTAAAGTAGGTGTTTTTTCTAATTCATTATTTTGGTTTGGTTAAACACATATTGCTGTTAAAAGTAGATTGTTGTGTGATTAAAAAACATTCAGCCAAAACCAATACTTTTTCTTTTCTTTTTTTTTTTTTTTTTTTCTTTTTTTTTTAAATGGTAATGATCATGAAAAGGCTAAATTCATATGTCTCTACAGCTTTATATGCAGGTATGACTTTAGCATATTTTATCAGCAAAAATACTAGTTTGAAGAGACAGATTACAATATGTATGTAACGGGTTTCTCTATATAATTGCTTTTAATTAATACACATCTAACCTGCCTGTTTTGTCAGTTCTTCATAACGTGATTCCAGGGAACAACAAAAAACAACTAGGTATTGATATTAACAGTTTTTTTTGTTTTTTTTCCTCCAAGGTGTTAAAATGTTTTACTTGAAGTCTAATATACACACCAACCACTAATAGGTACACAACATTATTATATTTATTATTTTCTTTACTGAAAAGATTTTTCCCACCTTGTAAGCAAAGAATGAATGTCAGAACATCATCAAGACATGTCTTTTTTTTTTTTTTAAGATTACAACTAGAATTCAAATACCAGTAATTATTGATTTAACTGGTATTTGTATTCAGCTTCTTTCGGTTCAACCTTGGAAAAACAAGCAAACATAATTCAAACATTTTGTTTTTAACCAAAAGCCATTAATATGGCATTAGGTAAGTGTTGGTAAAGGTGCCAAGAGACTTTACATTGGTCCTGGATGGATAGTTCAAGCAAAAAAAAAAAGAAAAAAAATCCTGTAACACTTTATATTTCTAAAGCATTATTGATCATGTAAGACAAACAAATCTAGAAAAAAACATTTAAAAAAAAAAACAGTTTTATTAAATAGAAGAGGTAGCAAGCAGATGAGGTAAAAGAAGGATAGAAAAATAAGATGAAGGCTTGAAGTTCTCTTAAAAATATAAAAGAGGCAGGGGAACTGCACAGCCAAGCAGGAGAAACAGAGAGAAACAGGCTCAGTATGATTAGAGAGCTGTACATCACTGTGTTCCCAGGCAGTCTGCATAGAGAGTAAGGGAGCTGAAGTGAATGAAAGCAATAAATTAAAAACAGGCAAGAATGGATTGAGGAAGGTGGGGAACAAATTTGTTTTCAATAAGAGATCATCTCCCTTGTTATGTTTTTAAGAGACAATATTGCTCATGGAAGAAATAACAGCTTTAGTTGCTCCCAATAACTCAGTCAGCCTAACAAACTACAGAAAGTTTTTCAACTATACCAAACTGAGACCAGATACCACTAGAGCATTTAGGAAAGGGAAAAAAAAAAAGCTGATAAATTGTTCAGGATTGAAAAATTAAAAACAAAATATTTTCAGAGTAAGTTACCAGTAATTATGATTGATTTAACTGGTAGGTATTTACTATACCTGTGTATAATTGTTTGAACAGAAAAATGTGGCACCTTCAAGCATCTGGAAATTATTCCCAAGCACAAACCACACTTGCACAGCTCCACAATTCTCTTACTGATATCTTGGCTGATTTCTTTTGACTTTCCCGATCAGACAATGAGAAAAAAATGGTGTATGTGTCTTTTTATTTGGCATACGTAAACCTCTGGTTTCAACTGTAAATACTTTAAGCTTCATTGTTATGACTTCATGTAAATATAGTGAACTGTAAAGCAGCACAGTTTAACAACTGAATGTAAACACTTCAGTGAAGGTCTCTTCTCGGTAATCAGTAGTTTTTATTAAACTAGTGTTGAATTGACAAGTTTCTTCTAGGATTCTTTTAAACTGTGGTGGTGAGCTGTCAGGGGGGGTCTATATATACATTCATATTTAGTTTTCTGGGAGGAACTATCTATCTATATCTATATATTCATCCATCCATCCATTTACCTATCTATCTATATAATTTTTTTTCCTTCCAGAAAACTTGCTAAGTTAGATGTTAAAAGTTGACAAAAAATGTAAAAATATTACTGGGTAATTATATGATACTAGAAGACATTGTTGACAATACTTAAACACATGACTATGGAGTCCTATCAGACATAGATGTACTAGAGGTTAGCTATGTGATAACAAGAATTCTCTCTGCGCAGTCTTGTCAGCAAAGCTCTCTTATTTACATGTCTGTATGAGGTAATAGTCGTGCTAATAGCTCTGATAATCACTGTGTTCCACTCAAAGCTGGCTGCATTAAAGCCCTCTGGGAGCACCATTCCAGCCAAAACAGAGAGCCTATTTTCTGCTTGGGTGGTTCTGAGAACTTCTAAGAGCAACTTGGAAGAAAAACTTTCCACCTAACAGGGCACATGTAATTCTCACTGCTTCATTTCCACTTGAAAGGCTGTAATAGCTACTGACAGCACCAAGGTCAAACCACAAATGGGTTCATATTTTTGGAAAATCTAATCTGTCTGTGAGTGTAAGCTCAATTTAATGAAAGATCCCTTCTTCCTGTAGGAAAGACGTAGCCAAAGTGGGCTAAAGCTAACCTGCTGGTATTATATATCTAAGTGGCCAAAGGAGGTAACTGCTAAGACAAGTTGGAAAGTAGGGGTGAAGTGGTGGGTGTTGCAAAAAGTGCTCCATTGCAAGTAATAAGGTCAAAAGCTTCATTTATGTATATGAACATCTACACACATTTTATCTTTGTGGCCATATACAGGAATCACACACTATATCCCTTCCTAAATGCTATGTTATATGTTATGCTATTTGTTATGCTATATGTTATATGCTATGCTATATGTTATTCTATGTTATATGTGCTATGTTAAGTTAGGTTATGCTATACTACGCTATAATGGCACAATTTGAACATTCTGTCAAAAATAAGGCAGTAGCTATATGTAAAAAAAATAATAATTCGTTCCAAAAAAGCTTTTGAAGATAATCTGTCAGGTGCTGGCACTTCCAAATGAATAAAATAAACAGGTGCTTGATTTATTCATTTTTACAGCTACACATCAGTTCTTCCTTTCACCCTCAAACATTAAGCCCTTTAGGAATGATAGAAGACTACATTAGATCATTAGATAGGTAACAGCTGCCTGAGAAATAGAGAAGGGATGCAGCTTTGAATGGAGATGCAATGTTCAACTAGCCCGAGTTGAGCTGCATAAACAAAGAACAAGGAACAGAGGATTAAGAGCAGTTTTATTTTTGACAAATTACACCCTTTTTAATCCCATCAATTTCTTATTTTAAACAATAATTATGGTTTTTGTTGTAATCAGTTGAGATATACACACACTGAAAATATGCAAAAACATTTACCCCATATATAGCTAAGACTAAACCACTTTGGATACTTTCCAATATCATATTCTCTCACACACATACACACACATAAACACACACTCCAATGCAATTCATAATACTGGCACAGATATGGGTCTATTACTTCATCCTCATTACCCATCTTGGGCAATGCTAACAGGCTGCTATACACCTGTATCTCCTTTTCTTGTTCAATGTGCATTTCTTGAAGTCGGACACAGTGCATATAGCTGCTCACCACAGATAAGAATAGGTTTTCTTTGTGGGCCTCACAGTCAATAGGTGGACTTCAGGTGTGACTAAGAGCACGTGCTGATGGAGACAAAACAGCCAAATGAGCAAGATGGCAAAGATAGTGATGGAGCGAGGAAAGGAAAGTTACCAGTGGTTTCAGTGTTTCCTGCAATTTCTGGTGGCCAAACATGTTCTATACATTTCTAAGTCAAAATTTTAGCATTATCATCACCATATGAATACAGGAAGAAAACTCTGCATTCTTTTATGTGAAAAAGGAAAATTCTACTGATAAGTGGTAGTAATGTTCCGATGAATATACTAGTAACAGAAATCAGCCACTGGGTCTATATTGACAATTAAAAACAGCCAATGTTGCTTCCTAAGATGTTAGAAGTTTGAGCATGAACATGACAACTCTTCCAAGGCTTCTTCACTTTTTTCAGCATCTTCCTATCATTCTTAATAAATCTTTTTTTAAAGATGTATAGCGATATCTCAACCTTTTTATGGACTGGCAAACTGTCCAGAATTTGAAGATCAGCTATGTAGTTTCCCAAGGAAGAAGGGGGGTGGTGGTGGTGGAGAGGGAGGGTTGCCCTGCCACTCTTTAGATGCTACTTCTGGGCAATTAATGTGCAAAAGCTTTTGTTCTGGATGTGCAAGAGGGAGGACTCGCTTAATGATTGGGTGCATTTGGTAAAGAGATTGTCTCAGTTTTCGTTGTACTCTGTTCTATGTTCTCAGCTTCCACTTCCACTCTCAAGTTTGGCAGGTTTTCCAGGAGTATTAATTTCTTTGAAGATTTGGAACAAGTTTAGAGAGCAATCTGGACTCTCAGGCCCTTTTGGTTTAACATCTATTCACAAAAATTGTGTTTTTCGAACCACCGATTGAGTATGCTGGACCTGGCATAATAATAGGATAAAGTAAGTTAATGATCTGTATATAGATAGCGCAATATTTTCTTCATTTGAACAGCTTTCTACAACATATAGCCTCCCAACTCACCATTAGGAAGGTGAGGGAGGGTATCTCATTTTTCGAATCATCCCCCAAACACCTTACTGGATGCTCTTCTTTCTATGGACCTTGTTAAGGGATGAATTTCAGTCTTAGATAAGTCTATTTGGTTACCATCTTTAATGTCACTGACTGAACGTATGGGAGGAAACCCTCAATATTAAATTCACTGAACAGCAGTGGAACTCTGCTTTCTCCATGCATCATCTATTTGTGCCTGCCACAGAATGATTGTAAGGTTTTGTTTAGGGTTCACTATACTAATGCTAGACTGGAAACAATCTTCCACTCTGTTAGCAAACTCTGTGCCAAATATAACATTTCACCGGTAATGCATGTGAACATGTTCTGACTGTGCTCTAAACTAGGGTCTTTTAGAGCATACATTTTATTGAGTAAACCTTACAACAGTGCTATTGTTCCAAATTCCTCATCCACAGTTTTTGGTGTTTCCCCTTTTAGGAGGTTTGCCAAAAGCATTTTAAAAACAGGCCTAGGCATTCACTATCCTGCTGGCTCATAAGGTGATTTTGGTTTATTGGGGGCTTTCCTCATGCCCCTCCATATTGGGTTCGAGAGGTACTGTACAATCTTAAGCTGGAGAAGTAGAGATTTTTACTCCATGGTACAGTCAAGTCATTTCATGACATATGGGATCCTTTTTGCAACATATTGATTCTTTGAATGTTCCTTATGATTTGGAGGATGATTAGAATCTTTTTTTATTTTTTTTGTATTATAATATTAGAATTTGTGTGTTTGTTTGGGAGGAGGGAGGGTCGGTTGTTGACATGGAGCTGGGACTTGTAAAATGTAGACCAATATAAGCTATTTTGCTGTTCAGTATTTCAAGTTTTGTTATAAAAGAAAAAGAGCTCAATAAATAAAGTTGGAAAAAAAGTATGAGCATGTAAATATGAAATGGATAAAAGCATGACGATAATTAGACATTCAGTTGTCTTTATTCCCATTCTTACCCAAGCTTTCTAAATTTGCTCTGCTTTTCAATAAAATAATCAGTCACAAAAAACATAAAATCTTTTTTGCTCATTAAATAAATAAACTGCTGTTAATTTGGTCAAACAAGATGGGAAAAAGTACTGTGTACAAACAGGCAAAAAAAATGTACATTTAAATTAATATTTTTACTAGCAGTAGTAGAGGAAAAAGTTACAACAGTTAAGGCTGCAGTATGTAACTTTTCCAAAAATGTCTTTTTTCTACATTTGTTAAAACTGTCACCATGTCGTGACAGTGTGGTATGAGACAGATAATCTGTTAAAAGACCGAGCTCCTCCACCTCCTCCCTGAGCTACTATTGCCATCTAAAGAAAGGCACTGCTCCAGATCTAAAACAACAAATCAGAGCCAGGAGGAAGATCTTAGCGCTGTCAGAAATGTGCTAATGGTGAAGAAACAACTTATCGTTCCAGGAAAACTGTTTATCCACCATCATCGCTGGCCAATGTAACTAGCCTTCATGGCACTCTATGTTGTTATGATCCAGCCCTAGCATAGCAGAGCACAAGGGAGAGTGTGTGAGCACCACATGTATGTGGGTGATTGACAGCGCTAAGACCTACCTCCTGGCTCTGATTGGTCGTTTTTGACTGAGTGGTGTATTACTGCAGTCAGTATTGGGAGCACTGGGAGAAGGCAGATTTTCACAGATTATCTGTCTTATACTGTCATGACATAATGATAATTTTTAATAAATATGTAAAAAAAAAAAAAAAAAAAAAAAAATTTTTCATAACAGTTAGATACAGCAGCTTTAATAACATTAATAATATTGATCAACTTAAAACAAAGGAATAAAAAATAAAAATGCTAATTTAAAAAAAAAAACAACTATAGGTAAATATACAGGTTTATTAGTGAAAATGAGATGGTGAGATGCAACCTTCGAGTCAAAAACTTTCCAAATTCTATTATTAGCATAACTAAACATCAAATATTTACTGCAACTAATTGCAAAATGAGCATCTGTGCGAAAAACAAAAGCCATAACCAACTTTCCAGGAACACGGAACCTAAAAATGAGGTGATATATTTGAATAAATTACTTAAAAAATTATATTATTTAAACTTGTTTCAGTTGTTATTTTGTCTGCTGCCTTGACCATTAAATGAAACAAATTAAAATTTGCCCATCTGTCACTTTAGCTTACACACATATCCGCTCAGTTCCTGCCAACAAGAGACGAGTGCCGGCCAGCTGAGACATACAACCCTGATGCACATTTCGCATCATACACCACCCAACCTATTATTATTCATCATATCATAACACACAACAACAGGCTCTGGGAACACACAGATACACATTTATACCAGCAAATAAGGTTACAATCTGGGAACAGAGGGCTATTTTAGTCTGAGTAAGACAAACATGCCAACTTGTGGAAAATGATGAGCTACGTTGAGTATTGGACTGGCAAATGTGTCATCTGATTGGAAAACAGCTATTTTTACTGTTGTAATATAAGTAAGATCCCGGTTATCATCACGGACGGATTCCAAAACTAATTGTATAATGTAATATACATAAGGAATGTTTTTCATCTCAGAGCAAGTCAGACTTTAAAGCAGCCAATGAAATGCTTGACTCGCACTCTAACACCACCCCTTCCGCATCTTTAATGTAAATCTGAACTTCAATCCAAAAGGCAACCATTTACTGGACACTGGAGCAGAAGGCGAAAGGTATTAAATCACGTCTCAATTTTGCTAGTATTTCCATTTGTCATAATAATGCTACACCTTCCTAGTTTGAGAAGTGCTTTGGTGCAGCACATGAAGGAGAGGTAAAAAGCCCTAAATCCTGCTAGATATTTGCTCTGAGGTAAAGCTCATATGAATTGCAGATTGAAGCACAGAGCCGCAGCAGCAAGTGCATGTCACAAAAGAGCAGCGCAGTGAGCAGCCTTTTACTTAACACTGTGGTGTGTGTGTCTAAGTTCATGTCACTGTTTATGTGGATATAGTGTTTGCGGTGAAAGGGATTAGAGGAACATATGGTTAATGCGTTCTGTTAATGTTGATGTCTATTCCGTGAGGGCTAATCCATGCTGTGTGTCGTCTACATGTGTGTGCCACAGGATGGGTGTAGTTACAGTTTAACTCATTTCTGCCCACACATGAAAAACACAACCCATTCTTCATGAACAGCAGCAGGACAATCGTAACATAAAATGGATTTGGGCTTAGAAAAAAATGAATTTAATTGGTGTCACTCTCCTGTGTATATGCATTCAGAACAGTTCCAAACACAGCAAGTCACATATCCTGGGGAGGTAAATGAATGGAGGTAAGTGGTAGGTCAAAGCTGTCTTATAAGTAACATTCTGCTGCAACTCTGCTTATGAGTCTTAGCTTCCATCCTGAAATTACATTTTTAAACTGCAATTCTGGACAGACTTGAGGTCTTCAATTTCAACAGTCTTAAAGAAATGGACATCTTGTAAGATGCAATATACTTCTCCAAGGATTGCGGAGGTATAACCTTTTTATGAACAAACACTTCATTGATAAATTGTTCTGCAAAGTTTTATTTTAAAAAGCACTTGGTTAAAATTTCTGCAACAAACTACTTCTAAAAAAGAATAATGTTCACAATGGAAAAGTCAAAATAGATCTAAAATGCAAAGAAAAGGTTAGAAAGTAGGTATGAAGTAGTTATTGGTATCAACATATAAACCAAGGTTTTAACAAGTTACGGTTTCAAAATTGCTAAGAAAAAGTTTCTGCAGTTTAAAATTCCTTTAAAAAGATGCAAGAGAATGTTTAGGAGTGGCAGATGTTCTGTCTGTTATATGGAGCAAAGTCGCTCTCTCTTGACTATTTCTCCTTTATACTACCCATCACTCCTCCCCATTTCAGTTGTCTACAATAAATTAAGTCAGCTGTTTGGACACTCATGGTGTGGAAATGAACAGAGCGCCACCTATTACTGATACTAGCACAATACTTATTTGAAACTACAGCTGGTCAGTATGTCTGTTAAGCAGCAGATAGCAGGCTAGCTAATAAAGCTAATAGTCCTGTTAATTAAAAGGGATACTATTCTGTGTAGTTAGAATATCTAACTAAATTAGCTGCAAAATCCAACAAGTGTTTATTACATATTTTACTTCAGTCTTACATTACTGTATATTTCTGTAAAAAAAAAAAAATTACAATGAGTTACCGTTTTACCTCACTCACTACTTATGTATGAAGTAGCATCAAATTTTTGATGTTTTTGATAAATCACTGTTATGAGTTCATGAAATACCTTTCTTTCTCACTCTATATACAGTATGTGTATCAGAATCAAACTAATACAAACCATGCAAATAAATTTGGTTTAAAATATTGGAAGAAATATAGTAGTTCATGCATTTCTGTTATAAATAGAGCAATTATATCTTGTTATACATTTTCAGTTAATTTTTTGTAATAATAACGTAATATGTTTACTCAAGGTTATCATAATGTGAGACTCTCACAGTGGCCTATACCCATTGGAATGATTGCTATAACCTGCAAATGACTGTTCTAACCTATTCAGGATGTTAATTCTATTAAAAATGTACTGACCACCAACATTTCTTCTAAATAATTGTGATTAGTAAAAGGTATAATGCCACATCCAGCTCAAAATATGATATGAAATGCTGGGTTCACAAGAATGAAACAAGACAAGGTATTAGCAACATTTTTCGGAAAACTAAGAATCCTTTTATGTTTTTTGTTTAGGTACAAAACACTTGCCATCATATCCAACCTTGATAATTTAAGCTTACATTGACTTAACCAGATACAGCAAATGGACGAATTAGACAGTTTTAACTTTGACCAAAAAAAAAAAAAAAAAAAAAAAAAAAAAAAATGATTTGTTTTCAATATTGAGAGATACAAGGGTTCTGAGAGTTTGCTACAACCCTGTTGATTAGTGTTTACAACAAAAGTCCAGTCAGTCCCATCAAGACATCCCAAACATAGTATCTATAAGTAAGAAAAGGCTGCACTAATATCAAAGTTTGGAATCTCCCTTCATGATCATGCATCAATTTTACTAAAAGAAAAAAAAATAGCAAGCGTGTTGCCCTGTAGATTCAATGCAAAACATTCAGCTGTGTTTATTTCAGAATGAAAGAACAGCACAGAAATTTATCCCACTGATAAAGTCACACAAATGTTTGTTACAATAGTGACACAAAAAGGTCTTCACCTAACAGCTTGAGCAGTTTGTTGACTGTTAAGGATGATAGTAGCTTGGCTTTTAAATTGTCATCTCCAGCAAACGCTTCAATTTATCACCCAAGGCACTGTAAATGGCTCAATATGAGATTCTCAGAAGTACACCACCCCTTTTTACATTGCCATTTTTAATTAAAATATTACTTAAGGGGAGTAACAATAATTATGCCCGGTTATAGTTTAAGCTTTGTTGACTTTGTGGATTATAAAAATGCAAAGTAAAGTAAAAAGACTTTTTGGCAGGGCTCCACTAATACCAATTTGTAATGGTGCTTGATCTTTAATATCACAAGGAAGCATGACACATATAAAAAAGTTGGGCAATTAAAACAATGTCCTCAGCACACAGAAGAGCAAAATGGATAAAAAAAAAAAAAGAGGGAGGCAAGAGTTTTTGGAGAAGGATAAAAGAGCCAGCATAGAGACATGAAAAGAGAGTAATGAAAGTAATGAAATACCAAAAACATAACTTCTTTAAAAATAAGGGGAAATCATTAGCAGAGGTAATGTGCTATAACAAGGCACACAGTGTAAGAAAGGATTTTCAAGACGTACCTAAGAAAAAGATACCTAAACCCAGAATGAGGTAAGAATACTAAAAAGAAGAGGGTTGTTCTCTCCTTTTCCCCTTCGGCCAACACAAGGACTGTAAATCCCTGCGAAACTTGAGAGGACGTAAACAAGCCATTAGCCAGTTCCACCAGAGAGAAAGCCCTCACACATACACAGAGAACTTTAATGCATTGGCACAGAATGTGTAAATGTGCAGAAATGCTAATCAAGCACTCATCAAAAAATGGTGCAAAAGAAAATGTGGACAAAAAAGTTCAACATATATCTAGTAATATTAACTTGCATATCGCTTTAGGTAAAGTTTAAGCAACATGAAAACCAGAAGTGCATTATGAAACATCTTCCCGTTCAGCTGCTTTGATTTGTCCCAGAACACAGTGGTTTTACCAGCTCATAGCAGAGTCCACACACATCAATCCTATAATAAAAAGAAAAGTTATCCAATGCTGCTACAACAATTTTCATTTGGGTCACTGTTCACACGTGATTTTAGAATTTACTAGAATAGAAATAACCTTTGTCCCTCAGCGTGGAAATTCAGGTGCACTCGCAGCAAAGTGACAAGCAAGCTGAAGCACGTATATTCTCACAAAGGTTAAAATATTTTTTTTTTTTTAAAAAGGAAACGAAAAGAGACTGTAAGGGCACATTCACATCGATACTGTGTAGTTGCTAAAAATAGCATACTCAGATTCAAAGAAATGTGAGACCGAGTAGAATGGTTAAAAAAAAAAAAAAAAAAAAAAAAAAACACTAAATGTGCATGTACAGTATTATGTCTCAACCCATTTCCTACATCACTAATCTAAAAATGTTCTGCATAAAAAAACAGAACATTGTACAATTCCATTTCTTGTAAAACAACAACAGGGATGTAAACACTTATTGAGCTTGTTGGGAGCAGTGATTGTTAAAAATTCCTACAGCTGCTGGGGGGGGAAGGATCTGTGTTATCATTTATTTGGTGCACCAAGGATGCAGCAGTCTGAAGGAAACCTCCAGTTCAGCAAAAGCTTCATGCAAGGGGTGGGAGACATTTTTACTTATTCAAATTCAACATGAAGTTTAAAGCACTGAATCAATGTTTTCATTAATATTAATGCAAGTACTTAGATTGGGTCCACAACCTCTGCAGAACAATGCAGTTTCGTGTTTTTGTTCAGCTGGCCTTAAATAATAAAAGATAAAAACAAAGACATTCCAGTCAAGCGATATGGCAATGCTACTGTAGCCTGCTTCGCATATACAAGAAAAAACTCAGCAGCAAGTGGTTAAAAAATAAGATCTTGAATCGTTTTCATTTTTATTAATCATATACGATGTGTGTGGGAAGCATAAATTTAAATCTACACATTGTCTGAAATGACAGTTAAATTTATAATAATTCCAGTTCCCATCCAGAAATTCTGTTAAAATTGTTGAGCAGTAAAAAAAGGTAAATAACAAATGTCTCCCAAGGGCTATTTGAGCACACAGGGTTTTATTATCCTTTCATTTATTCACACATAACTTGTCATAACACAATCTGATAAACTTCACTTTCCTCACCAATTTATAATTGTTTTATCCATCTCCTGTCATTTTTTTTTACAACTTCTTAATATCCTACATCACAATCTTTTCTTGTCATGTCAATTTTCTGTCAGTAGTCCAATATGCTCTGGAAACTCAGTCTCATTTTGACATCTTGAATTTAAGCTTACTACGGTCACCGTGACTGCACAAGATCAGGTTTCTTGGAGTTATTATGACACACACACACACACACACACACACACACACACACACACAAATGTGTCAATAATTTTGGTGCATTTCTTTTTGTCTCAAAGTCTATGTACATAACTGCAAAAGGCTTGACTGTATGTCAGCTAATCACAAGCCTTTCCTCTCCATCTCTCAAACATACTTGTACGTGCTGACAAAAGCCTAACGACTAGTGTGTTTACCACATTTGCCATAAAAGCCTACTTTCTCCTGCCTTGTTTTAAACAAAGAACTGTATATTCATTTTAGAAATTAACTGCATTACCTTCATCTATGTATACAGCTCACCAAACTCAGTTATTCAATCTCCCAAACAACAAACTTAAGACAAGCATCTCTTGAAGGTATCTCTGTGCGAGCTGTTTTTGTATGAAAATCCAACTAAAATCTTGACATATTTAAGCAATAATTTGATTCCATGAGAAAAATAAAAACAAGTCTTTTCTATAACGACATCCGATTATGTCTCAACCCATTTCCTACATCACTAATCTAAAGCAGACATGCTGCTAAGGTTCTCCCTATTGAGAATGATATCAGTAGCAAATCAAAAGTACTCTCTAAAGTCAGTTTCATAACTTCATTTGATCACTATTTTTGAAATATTTCAAATGCATTCTATTTGTTAACTGAATCCCTTTAGGAGCTCTAAGAAAACATTCACAGCGTTTCAATATAACACGCTACAGGTTCCTAATACCACAAAAAAGATGCTCAAGTTGTAAGGTCACCTTAAAAAAAGCTGTTCACTAAATGGTAAATTAAGTTAATTAAGTTATTGTTCCATATCCTCACAGGTAATCTGCTCTTTCACAAAACAAGAAAATGAGCCTGTGCTGTGGAAGGACATATTTAAAAAAAATGCAGCATAAGATATTTTACTTTAAATGTAAGAAAGTCAATATGAAGTTCTCATGAATTTAAGCTGTTTGATTTCCCGTTAAAACCATGGACTGCTTTCTCAAGAACAGCCTTTAAACTTCAAATTTCAACAAATCCCTTTATGCCTCCATTTTGCTCAGTAATTTCCATGCCTGGACATTCAACATTGGGCTGTGAGGCTTAAAAGGCTTTTCATGTGTCCTTTTTTCTCTGTGCGTTTTCAACAATTTTGCACCCTGTTCTTGCAGAGCAAGGCATGCTGAGGAAATTGATGTAAAAAATCTTTGAAAGGCTCAGTTTACAACACACTGCATCAAATGGGTTTTTATTGTGTAAAAACTTGGTTTGTGTGCACTTAATGGTTCTGAACATAATACTGCAGATGGAAATTATGCACATTCAGGTTCGCAGCTCATACTGCACGTGCAACGTGAGAATGGACAAAGGTCAGACGAGTGAATGCAGCTTTGATGTGAGTCCCTATTGGTGCATGTGAGTGTGATAACAGGAGGGCCACTTACAGAACTATTTTTAGCCAGGCTAGGTGAACTTTCACTTCATCAATGCGGCTAAGGACGATGTCCCTCCCCATCTCACTCCAACTCTTTTTTTTTTTTTTTTTTTTTTTTTTTTTTTTTTTTTTTTTTTTCTCCCACCCTTTCTGTGAGACTCAACACCTGAATTCCTTTTTTCACTCCCTACATAACCTTATTGTCATTAACTTGTTGATTTTACTGAAAATTCTGGTTGTTTCCAAAAATAACCCTTACCAGAAGAGCTTTTGAAACAGCAGGAGTCAAAAGAAATACATATGACCTTCATCCCTGTAACACACATGAATATGCACATATCCCCCACATATGAATTTTACATTACAGACTAACAGCACTTGTTAGTTTGATGCATATAGTGACAATTAGGATCATGTTCTCAGTGATGCAATTCTACACACAATACTGATTATTGATGAAGAATGACTGCAAAATTCCAGTTTCTCTCCACCCATGCTTACAATTGCACACTTGTTTCAACTAAAAAGGAACATTTTAAAATTGGCAGAGCTTGTGAAAAATTTAAGGGGAATTTTTAAAATAAGAGATTTGCTCTCAAGCAAAGCATTTCTACCATGCTCAGTATCTTTATATTGTAACCAAGCACGGTAAGTATCTCGATGCACTGCCAACAATCTGATACAAGAGCTGCAAACACAGATTCAGTTTCTTGTCTGTCGTGTTTTATAAATAAAGTTGATTTCAGTTATGGATTCTCTTAGTTACATGGCTTAGATGTGGTGAGAATTTTAAATTGATTTCAAAAATATCAAAAAGTAATGACCCAGTACCTTGTGAAAAATCTAAACAGTACATATAGAAAAGCACATTGGTCAGATGTTAATTTAACCAACAAGCCCTACAATAAGTTGTTTCTTATGGAATAATTGTTTATCGATGATGACATAAGCTGAGCTGTACTGATGAGATCCTAAAAAACACTTTCATTCAACTCAGTTTACTTATATAGGACCAGTTCACAACAAAAGTCATCTTAGGGCACTTTATAAGATGAAACGGATCCAAGTTTATATACAGACATTTCAGTCCAATCATACAGACAGACTGAAATTCAATTTGAGTAAAGTTATAAAAAGTTTCATTTATTATTAATTGGTTATTTTTGACACACTAACTGCAGCCTTCTTCCCAAACAGTAGGAGTCACCACTGACTCCTAATAACGCCTCTCCAAAGCAGGAACGAAAGCATGAGAAGATTCTTACGAGTTCATTAAACTTTCGCCTCCCACCCAGACAGATCAGAGACACACCTTTTTAAAACTGATGCCTTGAGATTTCATAAAAATAAAAAAATAATAAAAACCTCAAACCACGAGTCACGACTGCTCAACCGATATACTTGCGTCATACATGCATGTATCTGTAAAGTGGAACAAATCGTTTATCTTAACACCCCTAATATTTGCCTTTTTATTTGAATTCCAAAAGGTATATTATTAGGTTTGCAATAGAAAGCATCACATTGTGGTGGCAATCTGAGGGGAGAGATCGGTTTTGGCACTGGAAGGTCAAGCAGATGGGTACTTTGTCATATTTTAATAGTCAAGTAGTTTTCTTATTGCAAAGTAATAAATAACATCTATTTCAATCATGATTTTGGTCTAGTACAGATCCAAAAAATTACAAACAGGTAAAGAATTCAATAGCCTATGACGGATTGAAGGATTTTAGAAACTAGACAAAATTTAGCCGGAGTACACACCTAAATATCATATCTGTTTATTAAATCATTAACTATCATTTGCATAATGTAAAATTTGTATTTGAATTTATAAAATCAATGTTAAATGTATCATACTTTAAACCATGTTTTTGCTCTGAATATCTGGCAACCACAGCTACTTGTAGATGACCATAAATTTAAAGTTTTATATAAATTCCATGTTTTTAAGTTACATTTTTATATCGTTTACTAAAATTATTACGATAGATGCTCGTATAAGGATACTTGTCATAAACAGATTTATAGTGATTTTTTTTTTTCCCTCCATTATAATTTGGCCAAAAACAAAAAATAGCGTTTTCAGTGTCTCATATATGTATTTGGTTTTGTTGTGGCAGCTGTTGCTTTACAGAAATCACTATAATAGAACTCCAGATACCCAACTCAAAATGTCAAGCTTTATTTATTTGGACTCCCAGTTGAAGCATGTTTATGGCTACTCAGTAGGCTTGGGATGCAGTAAATTCATCGAAAGGCATGTTTTAACTTGTGATATTTCAGTGAAAACTTACTTTATGAGTTGGAGTTAAACTAAAATATAACCCGGGGGAGTGTTTGGATGCCGCAGCTCACTAGAAAGGTCATATGCTGCAGTCGTCCACTAATTCTCATTCTAATTTTGACTTTCAAAGAAAAAAAAAAAAAAACAGAAAGCTTTAGCTATTAATCTATGAAAAAAAATCTGAATAGGTGGGTTTTCCGCAAATAATTTAGCGTCATGTTCCACAGAAAAACCCATGAGTAATGAATAGCGAGAATACTGAAACGCAACTAGGTGGAGGGTGGTCCACTGCATGTGAAGACGTTTACATCAGCACATGGAGGTTTGTTTTAATAACTTCTATGTTTAAGCTCAATGTTAAACAACTTTTGACACATGCAGCAGTGTACTTCTATAAATGTTTTTAATTACGCCTAATTTCAGCCTCTCACATTTTAGAGTTTAGATATTATTTGTAAATATTGGCACGCTGTTTTATGAGGGAAAAACAAGCCAATCATTTGTCCCAAATTAAGGAATTTCTGGCACAACTACAATCCAAACACAATGAACTGTCTTGCCTGCACTCTGTCATTTTCATTATGTTAATACCGGTTGGGAACACTGGGAAGCAGTGAAGTGCAAATTGCCTATATTTGTGTAAGCTTCCCAAACACGAGGAAAGGCTGGCAAGAGCACCACGCATCATAAACGGCCATCTAAAACCTATAAAATCTTGTATTTGGATCAGGTGGTTTATTCTTTATGAAAGCAAAATGGTTCATTTAAAAGCAGGCACGACTCATGTCAGGAGTGTTTAAATGCATTGGAGGTGCCGACCCATCAGCGGCCCAGCGTGCTTCTCCGACTTCTGTTTACTTAAAGTGTCTCTGCTGTCAACTAGATGCAGCTATGCAAGTGAATTGCTACTGAACACTCGTTAAGACAAATTCACACACACACAACCACAGTATCAGGAACTTTTGTGGCGTTACCACAGCAACCAAAACACAAGGGCTAATTATAGCTATAGCTGTAGACGCTTGGATACAAACTCATTCTTGGGGATATTCACATAAACAATCATGCTGAGCAGCTGCAGATAATCCGGGTCCATAAAGGTTCTGTGTGGACTGAGGAACAGATTAACAAAGCTACTCACCCTGATGAAGAGTCGTGCCCATGTGAGCGCCGGGAAGTAGTTTAATGAGTGAAAGTAAGCCATACGTTTGCTTGGCTTTCATCATTATACTCATTTATGGAAATATTTTCTTGTCACGAAACATGTGCATGGGTATTTTTAATGTTGTTTAAAGAAATGTTGACTGTATCCCAGCACTGTAAACACATATGAAGCAAAGATGTCACTGTGATGAAAATTTATTTTAACATAAATAAAAACAAGAGACCTGCTGATCAGAATTGTTTGTCGAGTTTTGTCTGATTTCCAGTTTTTGTGAAGTTTGACCTGCCGATACCAGTTTAGCTGATTACGATTTAGGTGCAACAAATTTTATGTAAGAAGATTCAAGATCAGCATTCAGCCAATATTTTTTCCAAACAAACACAAAATGACATCTTTATATTTGCAATTAGGGCAGCAAGAATTACTTTCTCATCAAACTGGTGGCAAAGCTAAATTGGTGCTAGTTCTTTCTTGGCCAAAAGTCTGAGCAGGCTCAGAGGAAAGAAATGCTTTGATCAGGGGTCAGCAGGCGGACTTTTAAAGACCAGCAACCATATTTAAAATTCAGGAGTTAAGTTTGTTTATAATAGACCTAATGGAGAACAGAAAATCATGAATGAAAACATTATTAAAATGTTAAATAAGTATCAGAAGAACACAAGCTCTGATCACCCCGCCGTTTGTTTTGATATCACCCGTCTCAGAGTCAAAGTAGGTCATAGAGCTGCGATTACAGCCGTTATTTAAAGCTGAATCCATAAACACCATTTTTCAAATCAGTTTTGAAACACTATCAGTCCTTTAATGTTATCTAGTGGTGTAAATAAATCCTGCTGTAAATGTATTTAAATCCTGTTTTTCTGCAGCGCTTGTGCCCATCAGAGATCAGACGACCGAGGCTGTCAAGCATTCATAAGCACAGCTGATTTTGTAAAAACAGCCTTAACAAATTAAGGTGTTAGTATTATGGCATCTGTTTGCAGAGAAACTGAGAAATAATATAATTTGTGTGGCTAAACTGTCTCTGTGCACTATGAAACCCACAAACCTATAATAAAACTAAGGGAGAGGTAGAAATTTACTGGATGAGACATTTAAAGAGTTTGCTCTCATGTTGTGAAAAAGAGATCTCGTTAGAGAACGGATCCAGCACCAGTTCTGGTTGAGAACTCAAGTCTGCTTTGGTGGAAAAGCCCAATGTGTGTTTTTGCTAGAGAATGTAGACCCTAACCTGAACTTCAAGATTTCAACAAGTCTGCCCACATCTCCAAAGCCAGCATGCTCCAAGACAAAAAGTTGGGTAAATGCTCAAAAGGGATAAAACAGAGCTGCTTTGCAGTAGTCCATTCACCTTTCCTGGTTGCTTCTTGAAATCTCTCTCTCTTACACCTCAACACCTCACACAAAACAGTACTTTATGATCACACTGAAAGTCATCTGATTTTAGTCAACAGTGACACCTCTGTGCACCTCTAAAAAAATTTTTTTTGACGAGTTCATGATTGAAGGGATTTTAAGAGTCAACGGGAATAAAATGTTTGAGGCTGTAGCGAAAAGATTAGGTAAGTAACAGAACCTCATTTAAAGTTCTTAAAACGTTTTATTAAAGGCAGTGACAATGATATTGTGGATACATTGCTCTTTTATAAAAAAATAAATAAATAAATAAATAAAAATAAAAATAAAAAAAACTCATAATGACTCTGGCAGTGGCTTTACGGAGTGTTGGGTTTTTGAGTTCGTTAGTTTGGTTCCGTCATGATAATCAACTGATATGAAACCAGTAATGTGGCAAAATTAAAACCCTCTGAGAAGATGTTGCAACGCAGCACATAATCAACAAGGAACCATTTGCATAATGGGGCTACAGTGGTGCAATTTTAATGTAACTTACTCTTCAAAGACTGGTGAGCGAATCAGATTGGTGCCATAGATGCAAGATCGGCCTCCGTCAAGTATTAAGCTTATACTAGCGAAATCATTTACACTCTTCTTTTTCTTAAAATAAACTTCTGTACAAAATCAATTTATTGTAGCTTACAAAACTTGCTCTTTTTAGCTTTGTTTTCAGTTTGGAATTTATTGCTTCTTTATGCAACGTCAAAAATTTACTGTAATGCTCAGTGTATTTCTTGTCAGTTTTCTTATGAGGGCCTTCCTTTTCTTTGCAAAGCAATTTAAATTAGCACAACAGAAATAACCTTGATTTGCCTTCCCTGACAGTACATAAGCTGCACTTCTCTTAAAATTTGCTCATTGCAACATTTCCTCTTGACATTAGGATGAGAAAATTAGGCTGACCAAATGCTTTTAGTTCAGAGTAAAAATGTTGGCCAAGCAATGTAGCAAGTCTCTCTTACATGCACATGCAAATTTGTTAGACAAAAATAAACAACCTGGAGCCAAAGGAGAAGTAATCATGTGTTTCACAAGTACAATCGGGCTAATATAGATGATGGTCTTTCTGAGAAGAAACAAAACATGCATCTTTGAGTTTGGCTACAGACACCAACATCTGCAGGCAGTAAATACTATTCAACACCTTGGACAGCTACTACTTCCTCGCAGTGTGAAAGTGAATGTAGACATGCGTCACTTGCTGTGACATTAACTTCCTCTCACCTGTACTTACACCACCATTCAAATAGCCGTGAGCCTTGGAGGATACCGAAGGACTACAAAACTAGCACAGTTAGTTATGAGTCAGATAGTTATGAGATGTCAAATGTTCCATATTTCATAATAATAACAAAGTCCTTCTGCTTACTGGTACAATATGCTGCACACTATACAGTACACCAAGAATCAGTGGAAAGTTTTCAGTAGATTAGACAAAGCAGATGCATAGTGGATTATGATTGTGGCTCAGCCACTAATAATTAAAAATGACTGAGCCTGGCACTGTGCATTTAATCCTGTCTAAATTAGAGTTGCGTCTCAGTGTGTCATCATAGGATGAGACAACTGAACAGCTGCCAGGGAAATGCAGAAAAGCACTTTATAAAATATACTTAAGGAAAAGGACAGAAAAAAATACATCACTGCATATCTGTGATTTTCTACATTGGATTTTCAAATTCCTGTGGCAGGGGAAAATGCAATTCTCACTTAATGTGAGAATTCTCACTTAACACCTTATTTTATTGTTTTTCAAATGTGGATTTCCAAAGAATTAATATTACAAATAACACAGACACTTCAAACACACAATCTTAACCCTAAAGAGCACTGCTAAGCAAAACAAAATAATTAGAGTTAAGTCAAATTTTCATCTAACCGGTGATTGAAAAAATAATAATAATCATCACTTAAAGGTTGGGGACATATGCTCGATGGCTAAGAAAACTTTAAATTTGGACTCTATTGTAAATCATTAATATTCTGTATCAAGAGTCCGGATATAAATCTTTTAACAACTGTTTGTTCCAGATGTACAGAATTATAAACACATAAAAAATAAAATGTACAGCAGCTTCTTTGATAGCGGCAGTGGTTTTGAATCCAACAGAGCATAAAAGAATTACAAGAAAAATCCCCATTTATGAGGGAATGTGCCCTTAATCTTTACCTGATTTTTATTACTTTCAAAAAAGCAAATAACAGTTGATTGATGTGTTTATACTTTGAAAATGCTGATAGTTCTTTGGTTTGATGCATAATATTTGACCTGCTGATCACAAATCAGAGCTCATCAAGCCAAAATCTCTGGTTGAATCATTGATGCATCAATATTTCTAGTTCCATAGTTCTGTTTAACTGCTCAAATGAAGTTTATGTAAATTACTTATTTATGTTCCTTGGAGAGAAAAATCAGAATTCAGAGACAGACAAATCAGACCTCAAAAAAAAAAAAAAAAAAAAAAGAAATTGATACTGACCATTGAAAACCTCATTGATTTATGTCTAACAAGACTTTCTTTCCATTGTAACACAAGCCCAACTGTTTTATGCCCATAATAAATCTGAAATTAATCTAACTGGCCGATATTTAAACTTAAGTTTGACCAAAAAGCAGACTCCCTTAAAGTGAAGCTGCATTCCTTTAAAAGATGTTTGGATGTGGATATATTAGATCTTGAAAAATAGTCTGATTAGTTTGTATCATATATAACAGGGGAAGCTCTCATAGAAAGAGGGGGGGGAGCAAAGGCTGAGACAGATCAACTTTTCTATTCAAAAGTACATTTTCAGAGGAAACAACTTTAGCTGTTCCAACTTTTTGAGTCACAGACCCCCAGTCCCACTGCCTGGGTAACAATGCAGTAAACCGGGAATGAAAAAAGCCCCAAACTGTTCTGAGCATAGAAATGAGCTCAGTTGGCACTTTCTCAACAAGAGGAATCAAAGTGTGCCAAAATAGCCCCGTTTTCTCTTTCTTTCTTTCTTTTGGAAAAGCACAGAGCTTTTCCAGGAAAAAAAAAAAAAAAAAAAAAAAACTTTTTTGCCAGGGCTGCTTGTTAAAAGCTCAGGCCAGTTGTTTTCTTAATGCAGATGGGGAAATGCCAGATATGCAGGAAGGGAATGCAAAGAAGGAAAAAACTGTTAAATAAAACTGAAGACAAAATCTTTTTCTGAGTCACAACAACAAACACTTGCAGGAGACTTTTGGTTGATCTATGGAATCAGCAAACCAGTTGAGTCAGATACATAGTGAACTGTGACCACAGCTTTAATCACAAACTCAAACAGTCACATACAGCACTATGCTGGCCAAATAATAAAACAGCATAAGTGCTGTAGAGTCTGTATGGCAAGCTGAAACAGACTCAGGATGCTTTTCAAGCTGTTACGGGGTGCCTTTTACCTTCCCACCTGAATAACCAATAGAGCTCTCCGTATTGAGTGTCCATTGCCGCAGCCCCCTCAGGGGAGAGGACCACGTGCCAGCAAGAATGAGACAGAGAAAAACGGTATGCATGTTTTCTCTCAACTGTTTTAGAGCAAAAAAAAAAAAAAAAAAAAAAACAATGAAAGGAAAATTGGAGATTTTTTTTTTTTTTTTTTGTCAAACCACAGGAGAGACAGAGCTCTTATGAAATGCCGTTGAACATCAGAGAAAAGTCTCCCTAATGGTCAGGTTGACCAACATTTTACATTTCTCTAGTGCCGGGGTCAATAACCTTTACAGAGTAAATAACCATATATACCCACAATCCTACTGAATACAATTTGTCTAGAGCCGCTAGACCTACATGACCTTTGGGGAAAAAAAAAAAAAAAAAAAAAAAAAAGGTAATCAAGTTTAATAAATAGCTGCAAAACAAAATTTGTTTTATGGTTAAATTAACCACAATTTTATTTCTTATTAACATCAAATCTGTAGAGCAAGAGAAAGTATGCTTTTTCTTAAAAGAATGTTCCATATTTATGGAAAAAGATGGAAAAAAAGTGCAGTTATCACCATAATGATAACAAAACTATTCCTTGTACCAATAGTTTCATTCTGTTGTGGGATTTCTAAACAGATATTACATCAAAACACTTCAAAGACACTGTCTGAGCAAAAATGAGATAGAACTAAAGTTATTAAGAGCCACAAGTTGCAGAGCCCTGATCTAGTGCCTTACGGTGATTAAGCCACAGGCATGATATTTCAGTATACTTTGTTTTTAGAATATGGGTAAATATGCTGCTCATAGAGAGAAAAAAAAAAAGGGTTTCAGTGGCTCTGATTACAGGTTGTCAAACACAAAGTGCTTTAATAGCAACCTCTACATGCAGTGATATTTCACACACTGAAGGTATAAAGTGCCACCAACCCTGCTGTGATACAGGTGGTCCTTGCATGTGGAAACGTTAAAATTTACTTCATTTTGAAAAACCAACACTGCTGGTTCCTGGCTGTCTGGCTGCAAAGCTGGTTACAGCAATGTGCTGCTCTCAGGAGCAGTGTTCCCAAGTCAGCTTATTCCAAGCGACTTTGGGTTTGTTTTTACCAAAGTCACTTGTATGTTGCTTTCTTTCTGGAAAAAAAAAAAAAAAACCCTCTTTGATTATCTCCGGGCTCCCCACAATAAAGCACAACACTGACGATAGGTAGATTGCAGCCGTGCAATCTCTATAATGTGCAGGTATGTGCTGTATAACTACTTTAAAATCTCTTGGATTTGTGTATACCCACTTAAAATAAGCAGAGATACGCATTGCTGTGAATGATGTTGAGCTCTGCACTCCAGCAAACTGCAAACATCCAGACTAAGATCTGGACAGCGCAATAAAAGTGAAAACGGCCATGAACGAACGTGTGCGTAAAGGTGCACAATTAAATACCACTGAAATGAATAATATAAAAAATAAGTGTCACAAATCTCCACAGCAGCCATCTGAGGCGTGGAGCCGCTGGAGGAGTGCTGTGCCATTTCATAGAGCTGGTTGCTTGTTTCTCTTGCAACATTTGGCAACATGTTAGGAGCGAAGGAAAACTAGAGAAGTCAGTCCATAGTAAAGGGAGAGAAAAGGCGAAAGGTACCCAAGGAAGGTTAAGTTGAATGCATTTTAGTTCAAGCCTGTGAAAATGACCCTAACGTTAACCTAATGTTAACATATGTTCTATTTGAATGACAGTAACTTAGTTAATATAGTTTAGCCTTCACGTTTCAGATACGTTTTGAATGGCATGATATAGCTTAATGTTGGGTAATTTTTGCATTGAGACTCATTTCTGGTTGCATTTTCAGATGTGTATAATAAAATATTTTCAGAGGAAGACGAAGCGACCCTAGGAAGACATTGAGGTAATGATAGATGGAGATGCTCAATGTTTTTTATTGTGACACAGTTCCCTCAAGTTCTGATGAATATAAAAAAATGATAGTCATCGGTACCGTGACACGTAATAATTAAATATTCCTAACGTTCCCTGTGTGATATCGGTGATTGAAATGAATCTAACACTTCCCAATTACATTAGACAAGTACACAGGCTGAAGTAGTGGAGGAGGTGAGTGAAGGAGAGAAAAGTGGAGAGGCAGAGCAAGAGGGTGCATCTGTTGCACCTGCCTGTGCAGGTGAGCATGTTCCCATCCAACAGGGCATTAGAGCTCTTTTTCAAGAAACCCAGAAAAATAAAATGCTCTCAGCCAGACTGAAAACTGGGCCATTCGATGACTACAGCAAAGTTGTAAGTTCAGTTGTATAGTGTAAATACAGTGAATGAATACCTTACAAAAAACATTCAGTTTGAAATGGTCATAAATAAGACCATGTTATTTTACAGCCATGTCACCCAACACACCCCCATGTGTAATGCTGTCTAATATATTCAAAGTGTTATGAACTTGCATTATTCATGCTGATATAATATTTAGCCTGTTGGAATGAGTTTCACGGCAACAGATGCTCACATCGGACACAGATGACATTGTCCAAAACGCTAAGGTTCATAGACTGATGGAAGCACAGATGAGAAAGAGAAGACAAAAGAAAGTAGGCATATATCACAACTAATAATCCAAACACTAGTTGCCATTATTATCGTCATCCCAAGATTTTTTAATACCGTGCAGTCCGACAGTATACTAAGAAAGATACACTACATGGAATATAAACTTGGCACAAAAAGTGAGGAAATGTGTTGGAAAGCCAGTTTATTTCAACCCTAATTGGTGCCACAAATTCTGTTTATTCAAGTAAAAAAAGAAATAACCACAATGAAGGTTATGTTTAAAGTCCATCATGTCAAAATCTATTTAAAAAAAAAAAAACACCACCACCAAGACCTGCATCCCTTATTGACTATAGCTGCTATTTAGGGACAGTGAGCCTGCCTTCTTCTGTTTTGTCAATAGGAGAAAAAAAGCTGACTCATGAGGTCTCTGTGCTCCAACAGATGCTGGTACAGTATTGTAACTGACTTAAAAGGCTTCTGCCTGACTTCCCTTGACCTTCTGGCTATCTCTGTTTCTGTTGCTAGAGGAAAAACGAACCATGTTTCCATAACACTGTTGCTAACATGGACTATTGATCCAAGGTCAGACAGTTACAAACATACGCGCACGGCAAGAGTTACCAAAGTAAACAGCATTAAAAAGGCCAGCCAGCCTTGTTCGAGCTAAATTTGTGCATTTTGTTGCAGAAAGCACAAACCATCAAAAGAAACAAATAAAACCTGTTCAGTCCATCCACACTGGTTCAAAGCATCTGATGCTATCCATACGAGTTTGGACAGGCTTTTTCTCACTTTGCAACCACCTTCCTTTGCGTTTCAATCACTTCTGAAAGAGCAAAACTTCGCTTTAATTTTCTCCTGTGAAAACAAGGCCAAGTGACCTAAGTGACCTCATACCAACTTTAGCCTTGACCATAAGAAGTGCATACATCACATTCTATACAACTTTACAAATAGACTCCACTTGTAAACGACTAATAGTTATTCCACGTAATAATCAACCTATAAAGACTTTATAAAACAACAAACAGTTACAGTGCAATAGTTCACAGGCAGGAAAATTAGAGATGAACTATCCAGCTTTCCCTGGCATGGTTTTCTTTGCGGTCTGACCTACCGATCGCAATTTTGACTCATTTCAAATGTTTAATTCTGAAGACTTATAACACAAAAAAGAGAAGGTGTGATGGAGGTTATTTGATAGACAAAGGTGTAACAACACAATACCCATTTTTTTTTTGCGATTCTATTGTTGCAAAATTTTAGGAAAACACAACATTGCGATACTATTGATGAATATTCCGAAAATAATTGCAAACACTTCCTCACGAGTCTGGATTTTTTGTTCATCTTAATGTCTCCACTAATCTCCCTGAGTTTAAGAAACTTGATGAGTAAACTCTAGATTAGTGAAAGTCCATCCCTGTGGCCAAATTAGCAAGCAGAGATTAGTGCGGGCGGTTGGCGGATGAGTTTATAGTAATTAATGAACTGGGGAAAAAATAAAAATAAAAATAAAAATATGTTACAATTTGGCTAGTGATGACCAGGTAAAGCCTCATGATGCCTTGAAGCCTTCCTCCTAGTTTATTTGCAAAAAGGTTCATTTCTTTGTACACACAAATCCCCCTGTTGCTTGAACACAGTTTAGCAATAGGGGTGGGGGGGTGGGGTCTAAAATGTTTATCAATAAATTTAAAAAATAAAATGATGTGGACAATTGTTTTCAAACTGTAGCAGTATTTCAACAAGTGTAAGGAGCAGTTTGTTTATAGTCCTGTTCAATAAATTAGCATCTGAGTGAGAATGAGGCTCATTTGTCAGATTAAAAGTACCTTTTGGAAATAACCTTTAAGCAAGAAGGTATTAAACATACTTTAGGCTCAAATTTTTGTATGAAAAAAGGTTTATTTTTTACATCTGATGTAATATTCTAATCTTAAAATGTGTTTCCATTAGAGCAAGCAGAAAATCATTATAATTCACAGAAATAAAGGCTTGAAATCATCAGTCTATGTGTAATGACTTTTTTAGTAAAAGTCAAATTTATTGAATGGGTCTGCAGGACCAAAATATGTGTTATTCTTTAGCAAATAAACAGTTCATCTTGGATTTTTTTTTTTTAAAAGCAGAAATATACTATAGTGTGAAACACATTAATCAAAGTGTCAGGGAAACCATAATGTTGCCACATTGGTTGAAAACCTTTGTTTCTCAGAGACCCAAAATGCAGCTTTGTGTTCACCAGCACTAATCTATGTCTGGGCAGATCCATTGGGGTCTGTCTCTGTTCAGAAATTGTGTCAATATTCTAACCTCTTTGTGATCTCCCCATAAACGATGCAAGCCTCGACACACACTTCATTTTTCCTGGATTTCTCAGCAGACGCTTCTGAGCCTCAGCGCAGGACATCTCATCAAAATGTTTCACCTGCTGATCCCTGACCAGAGCCGATCAAGAGAAAATTGGCCCATTCCAATCTCTGGACAATTGATTAGTGCATCTAGTGAATCTGCTTTGTCGTATAAATAGTGGCTTTCAAATATTTCTTGATGATCTGAAGCTTAATTACCAATTAAGAATGTAAACCATTTATAAATCTTTTATAAAGGTAGTCGCAATGTGAAGTGGTGCCTCACACTGTACCCCAAAAGCACCAAGCTCGTTGCTCTAGAACGGAAACTGGTCCTGACAAGGTCAGTGATTTTTTTGAAAAAGCTTCTAATGAGGTTAGAAAAACAAGACCACACACACCAACAGAGGAAATCTGCCAAGACGCTGCACAATTTGGCTTCTCTTTTCTCTTTTTGGTCAAAAACAAAAGCAGCTTTGAAGGAGAGTCTTTTTTTGCATAAACTTATAATTCTAAAATAATTCCTTTAATTATCTGTTGGAGCATAAATGAGGTCAAAGATGATACATTTAAACAGATTGAAACATGCTTCCAGTTCTTAGCAGCAACTCTCGTGATTAGTCATTCATCTAGCCAATCCAAATGAAAGACCAACAAACCTGAATGGCAGTCACTCCCTTCCACTCAAAGCTTTGTCACCCTAAAGGCAGCCTCGTGTGCATTGTGTGTGTGTGTGTGTGTGTGTGTGTGTGTGTGTGTGCCCATAACTGATTTTCCGTGACGCTGAGCCAATTTGTGGCTTCATAAATCTGATCATTAATTTAAACAGAACATCTAGACCTTGTGCATGCTGTTTCAGTTTGATGCCATGTGACCACAGCCTGATAACAAAAAAAAAAAAAAAAAAAAATGCCCACATCTTTGGTAGTGTGTCATATGGAAGTTTTTTTTACAATTATTTAAAACAGATCAAAAACTACACTGCATCCTGGGTAATCATCAATCTGATTGTTTTTAACTTTGAGATTTACTTCCTTTTTTTCCCCTCAAAACACAGTAACACTTCCCAAAAGCATCATGGGAAGGCCACACACACTAAAAAAAACACATCCGAGGACTAATGAAGCCTCTTTGCCATTTTGCTTTACTTCAACATTATTTTAAACTTATCCACACGTCTTTACACTGAGCAGTGAAATATCCCTGAAAAAACAAACACAAAAGAGAACTTGACGTTCAGTCTCAGCAGAAAAGGTTCCACCCTCTGGATCGGATCCCACTTCCCCGGCCAGCTGCTTGCGTCATGCCTCGCCAGTCGCTCTAGCTCATGTGCTTTTCATCAACACCCATAACTGCAACCATCCCCAAAACATAGGCAGTCAAGTTAGAAACTGACAAACACCATTAATCAATGAGTGAGCTGTCAAGACGGTATGCAAGTAATGAAGCGCTTAACTAGCAGCATATGAAAAAAAATAGTTGTAATAGCAGATTTATTACCTAAATAGAGACAGCTTACATTATTTCTAGTTGTGCTGCAGAATAGATTCTTGTATCACCCTTTCATCACTTCGGGTTTGGCCTCAGAGTATCGTTAATTTCCCTCTGGAGCAAAACGAGCGCGTTTAAAGGACGGCAGCTCCTCCAAAAAGCATGCTTGGTCCAGACTGGTCCAGACTCCCTCCCACTGACTTCAAAGCTCTGTTAAGGTCAAATCAGCCCAGCCATGCTATTCTTCCCTTTTCGGCCCACTCCACCTCCTTCAGCAATTTTGCGCTGACCAAACTATCTCCACAGTTTATTCTTATCCAACATGAATGAGCATGCGGCTTGGCCATCTGTGTTCGGTTGTGCGCAACTATGTGCAGTGACATCACTCGGGGGGGGGGGCCAGAGAAGAAGGAAGCTGGACGAAGAAAATGTTTGCACTCTGGCAAGAGCCGAGATGGAGACTCGTTCAATTAAGTGTCCGGTTAAGACATTCTTGCCCCCGAGAGACATCTGAGGGTCAGTCCTACCACTCTTCCAGTCTGTCTCAGTGTCCAGATAAACTGGCGCCACTTTGCAACATTAGCACGAAGGTGACTAATGTGTTGCGTTACGAGGCTTTTCGCTTGAGTTTCAATGTAATCTTTTATGAGGTCAAATTAAACAGGTAACTAACATTTTAAAGAGAGAAACAGCTATTTATCTTGCAAATAAAACTAACCTTAAGATGACAGAAATTGTTATCTAGAATAGAATTTTTTTGGCATTGTACACTAAGGTCCTCCATGCAAAAAAACAGAAAAATGAAGAGAAAAAGAATAAACAACTGCGCACGATACAAAAAGATATTTTTTTTAAATGTATAATAAAAATATAAAGAATGCACCATGAACGGCTCACAGCAAGAGGCAGGGTCCTTGCAGGCAAAAAGGCCACAAGGTACTAACAACCAGAAGACCTGATGAAATTATCAATCACTGCAACACTTATGATGGTGCATTTTGTCATAGCACAGCAGCTCAGTATTAGCGCTAAGAGCTGTAAGAGGAAAATGTGACCCTGAAGTAAACCCTCGTACAGTATCATCACAAGGACAGTAAAACATTGTTTATGATAAGCACTTTAGGAAAGAAGGAAATAAAAACAATAAAAAAAATAAAATTAAATTTAAAAAAAGCCAGTGAAGTGGTACTGTTATAATGAAATCCTGGCAGGCACTGCAATAACAGTTACTTTTGCTTAACAGCAAACTGAAACTGCAAACAAATAAAATGACACCAGTTAATGTTTAAACATCAACCTCACTCACAAGATAAAAAACTTTTTTTTAAAAATGACAGAAGTCAACTAAATCCTGTTTTTTTTTATCTTTATTTTAACTTGGCTACTCTTACAGCTTTCACGTATATTAGCTATCCCACCTGAGATTCATTGTGCCCAGCTTGTTGAGGAGCATTTGTTTGTGATTCATATTAATTGATTTGATGGATAAAAATAATAAAGCTCCAACCAGCATGAGCATTTTTTCAAACTTTTGATACTTGTATCAGGATTTTCTAGCGTCTTACACATTGATTATGCTTTCTTAAAAATGGAAAGACTCCTTGCACACACATTCCACACAACACATGTAAACATACGGATTGAATTTAGTGCAGTTTTGTGGTTTTCATACCACTTTTCACACTTTCCACACAGAACTATAAGTAAATCACTACACACAATAGAAAACAACTTAATATACCCGTTCTCCTCTTCCCATGTGAATTCAGGAATTCTGGCAGAGGACTTTGAAAAGGGTCCTCTTCAGGAGGGAAGGGATGTGGGATGGGAGTGAGTCATAGACACATAAATGCACACATACCAAGAAAAGAAATGTGTGGGAAGTGATCGGTAGTGTATTGCCACAATCCTAACGGTACACTTGCAGGTCCCAAAGCAAAAAAGCAGCATAGTAAAAAAAAGAAAAAAAAAAAGAGAACGCAATCTGCACAGGGTAATCGATATGGGATGAATCACACCAGGGATTGGTGACCCAGTGCAGCCTTTTGAAGCTTTGGAAAACAGCTCGGAGCTGAAGTCACAGACTTCAGTCACCAACAACAAGAACAGGCCGTGCAAAAATTCACACGGGCTACAGGCTTATGTTGTATCACATGAGGGCCGACCTGCCAGGCTGATGCTCACTATTTTTTGTTTTTCCTTGCTCAAGATCGTCTTCCTGTGCATGATCCATACTGCACTGTTGCACTGCACTGCATACTGTTTATGCATCAGATAAGTTTGACATCCAGCACTGGCTTATTACTAAATTTGTGTATAAATACATTCAAATAATTGAATGGGATATGTATTCTGTTCAAGAGCAACCAATCATTAAGCAGAGCCAAAGCAGAGCTGTCCACTTGTTAAGACCTCTTTAGGTCTATTTAAAGAGCTGGCACATCTGCCTACTGTTTGCCTTTCCAGGGCTGTAAAACCTGGAAAGTGGCATGAGGCTAAAGTGTGATGGAGGAAAGAGAAGAGCATCTTTATGAGATGCACACTTAAGACTGTTTGCATCAAATGAATAGGCACGGGGCATTCATGGGCACATTCTAGAAAGTGTTTTTCCCTTTCCAAGATATACCTAAAATGGCTGTGAAAAACATTACGCTGTTG
Organism: Anableps anableps; assembly: GCA_014839685.1. Lineage (NCBI taxonomy): Eukaryota > Metazoa > Chordata > Actinopteri > Cyprinodontiformes > Anablepidae > Anableps > Anableps anableps. The sequence goes on along the minus strand of CM026065.1, from coordinate 10,550,995 downwards.
TCATGGGGACTCAATGAAACACAGGCATATAAAGTAAGCAAATTAACGATGTACTAAGCTATTTCTGGGATTTTGCTGAACTTTTCTTATAGAAGCCTGAACAGTAAAGGTTGGAAAAGTGATCTCTTTTTTTTAATTTATAAAAACTGCATGCAAAACATAACTTTAAGAGTATATTGTTAATCTAAATGCAATAGAGACACATGCAAAAACTAAAAGTAGAAACGTACTGATAAGAAATTTGGCGATTTTCATCCTCTCATTTTAGCTACATTTGTAACACTATGCCAGTGCTAAAAATATTTTTTTCAATCTTTCCTGTGATGATTGATTGTGTAGGACTAAGGAGCAGTCTGGCATTTTGCTCTAACCTTGAGATGTTTTGTCAAAAGGAGAAGTGGTGTTATCAGCAAATAACTCCACCTGAGTTTCAATCTTTGTCATGGGATGTTTTGGGTTTGGAAAAGATTTCAGCCTTCTGGAAATCTCAGTTAAAAGGTAAGGATTTACACTCTGTAGAGAATATACACAGACACTGCCGTTTACAGTTGATAATGCTAACTGCAGTTATCATGCTAAATGGTAAAATGCCATTTCAATAAGGATTTTGTCTTCGAATTAGAAAACTGTTTAAAAGACACATGTCTCGCCAACAGTGTGAGTTTGCTTCTGTTTCCAGTTTTTAAAAAAATAATTTAATTTTAATAATTAACAACCCATTACAGAAACACACAGGAAGCTCACAGGAAAGCTACAACTACAAACTATTCCAATAATGGAATAATTATCAGTTTTCTAAAAAAAAAAAAATAGGAATTAGCCATGTTATTTTCCAATACATTTTTTATTAAAAAAAAATAAAAAAAATTTTAATGAAAAAAAATATACTTCATTCATTCTTTTTTTTATTTTCTGTATTTCATATTTTAGAATGCAACTGCATTTCTTTCCACAAACTAGGTGAAAAAGAAACTATGGTTTAAAAAAAAAAAAAAAAAAAAAAAAAAAATCTGAACCTGTATAATTTTACGTGATCAGCAGAGGTCAAAGAACATAAGAATATAAAGTAATCAATTTCATGGGGATGCCCTACGGTAATTATTCAATACAAAACCCCTTCTTTCCAAAAATGTTCTAACTACTTCATGATGAGACACCAGCTGGTAGTCATGCTTTCATTGTTTAGCCAGTGCACTCAGTTGTTTTTACATTTCTCAAGGCAAAAAACAATAGTCTAAGAGCAGAAACAAATGTTAATTTTATGTTTTGTGGAGTATTGTTTCCATGTACTCTTACTGTGTTGTCCTGATTTCTAGCAACACCTCTCTTTAGATTCGAACTCTTTAACCATTAAGATTTATGATGAGGTGATATTTAAAAAAAAAAAAAAAAAATCAACCTTTTTCCATTAAAACAAAGAAATCTCTTATTAATGTATTCCCTCTAAAGGATTAGTCCTGTTTTTACACTAAATTCCTGGAGAACGGTGTGGGGGAGCACCTTTGGGTTGGTCAGGCAAAGCTACTGTGTGAAGTATTAGCAAAGAATTATCCTGACTGATCTGTCAGGTGATTCTACAAAAACAAAACCCATTCTTAACACCACTATAGCAAAATGATTTTATTCAAAAGACTGCCGTCTGTGATCTCACTAGATTCTTGACAATTTAGATGGTTTCACAGTTATTCAAAAAAAAAAAAAAATACTGTAAATGTAAACTGTGAATACATCTGATAAGGATATTCTCCTAATTCTTCCAAAATGAATGAATAAGAATATTGCTATTTTGGCTGTAAAATTTTTTTTCTGTGCTTCCCCCCCCACGTACAGAGCAGCTTTTATGTGCTCTTAAACCAAATGCACGCACTTCCTTCAGTCAATAGGTCTAAGCCGGCATTTTCCCTCACTAATCCACCAGATCACGCCACAAATCAGCCATGGCCACAGCTGACTCAGATATTGAGGACACTTAAAAAAAAAAAAAAAAAAAAGAAAGAAAGAAAGAAAGCACACAAATAGCAGGAAAAAACTAAAGCAAGGGTTGAGAATGTCATGTGATAAAGACAAATTTATCCAGACAGGAACTCTGCCAGGACCCCCGTCCCCGGCATAACTGCACAGTCCATCTCAGTCTCCTTCATTCTGCTGCCAGAGTGAGGGAATGAGTGAGCATCAAGCTTCACTGAGAAGGAGCCATTAAGATAAGACAAAGTTTATTAGTGTCATTCAGTAGGCTGATGATCTTGCTCTTCCGATAGGGTTCCCTCATTTGGAAATAACAGAAAAAATATCAACCTTACATTGCTGCTCTCTGTCGAACAAAGGACCTTAGTTGTGCAAAAAAAGTTAGCAGACTAAAAACTCAAATGTTCAAGATTACATATATGCAGTAACTCAATGCTGGTTGAGCCTGAGTTCAGGCACGGGTCTGCATTCTTTGGGGAATACACAGAAATTGCAGTTTACAGTTAGTAATGCTAACCATGCTCAACGCTATTACAAAATGCAAGACAGTTTGAAATGTATCATAATCCTTTTGTCTAGTTTTGAAACAGTAATAAAATTCTGGTATGGAGTAATATTTGGGGATTAACCAGCTGGTCAACAATTTATTTTGAGAATTTCCATACAGACTTGGTGACTATTTCCAGCAGTTATTGGGCGAGAGGTAGGGAACAACTTGGACAGCTCCCCAGTCCATCGCAGGCAACATAGACACACACAGACAAACAACCATTCACACACACCTAAAGACAAATTAGAATGACCAATTAACAGTCATGTTTTTGGACAATGGGAGGAAGCTGGAGTACCCGGAGAGAACCCATGCATACACAAGGTGAACATACAAACTGGATGCAGAAAGACTCCAGGCCAGGAACTGAACCTAGAACCTTCTTGTAACAAGGAAACAGTACTACCAATTGCACCACCATGAAACCTACAGATTTTGAAAATTTACCTAAGAATCATCTTCCAACATGTTCTTAAAATTCAATTGTGCTACACTATTGAAAGCAAACTAGCTGGTGTCGACATTCTAACATTTAGCATAGGGGTAAATGGCTCACAATGGCTCATGAGGTAGGAGTTCGTCCTGTAATTTGTGGGTTACCGGTTTGAAGCCCCGTCTGTCTCAGTCATTGTGGTCAGAGGGCTCGGTGGCACCGGTGCATAGCAGCCTCGCTTCTATCAGACTACTACAATGTAGCTTACTACCATCTGTGTATGAATGTGTGTGTGAATGGGTGAATGACTAAATGTAAAGTGCTTTGGCATCCTCTGGACTTGATATACTGACCATTTAACATGCAATTTTTAAGCATGTTGCTTTTTTGATAGCATGTTAGCTTGGTTTGCTGCCTGAATGAAACATTTGATTGATCCATGTTATGTGAACTGAATGGTGAGATTCCCTTGATGACTGAACAAATAAATAGGACTTGATAATACTAACCATCTCTGAGCCAATGTCAACTTCACCGCAGTGTTTTACTAAGTAGAAATGTGCAATTACAGCTAATTAGTGAAGCTAAACATGCTGTGTGAAGAAAGGTTAAGGAGCCACCCAGACTTGCAAACATGGGTTTATTAACCTGTTTTCTAGTTGAAAATACACTAGAAATCTTCCTTGTAGTGCTTGCTTCCCACAGGAAGCATGGATTTCCTGCCGTGCTGGACAGCCTCAATCATACAAGTTGAACAAAAAGGTTATCAGAGAAAACAAAGCTCCGTGACATTTAAATCAAGCAACATGAGCTGCATTTCCCTTGATACAAATATAGATTTTTGAAAACAACCTCTTAAAAACTCTGTTGATGAAATGCCAACAGGGTAGATTACTCTGAATTGATGCATCCAAATTGAAACACAGACAACTCTGCAGACCTTCGCTCCTGTTGAAAGTGATGTTGCTTTACATACACAAGGTAAAAGACCGACCCAAATCGGAGTCGTGAGGGAAGGCGTGACTCCTCTAACCACCTTATTATTTGATGGTTATCTTGAGAATGGCATTAACTAAAAAAATAACTACAATCCACTCCGCTAGCCGAATAATGACAGGCATAGATGGCACTGGTTTCCATAGAAACAGGAGATGATAATAAAGTGTTTTAGTGTAAAGCTATGTATAGAATGTCTATGTTTACATATGTAGGTGCTTGTGTGTGTGCCGCACAGATGGCTCTTCCAAGAAAGTATTGCACCTGTGTGTGGGATGCAAGTGTGGTAGAAGAGCGTGATGACCACAGTGTGATGGTTTATTTTTATTCTGAATGTACAAACCTTTAAAAACTTGTGTACATCATATACAGAAAACAATATGAATCATTCTTGTACAGAAATGGGCGTTGACACACCCTCTCTGACGTGTTTGATTCAGTAGACAGCAAAGTAATTGCAGGAGCACATTTACATCATAAGTGCTCTTAAAGTGGCAACCAGTAAAACATGTTAATTAACCAGGGGCAAGATGCAATCTCCCTGACAGTTTTTAAATGAGCTTAGAAACCATTAACCACATTTAAGCCTTGGGGGAAAAAAAATACATCTAGAAAGAGTACTTTGGACCAGTTCAGTCCACTTCTTTTTCTGACATGATCACTGGTTCAGGAGTCGCTTGACACAAGGAATGTGACAGTTGTAGCCCAGGAAATCTCTGTGCTTTTGATGGCTCTTGAAGCACCGACTCTGGCCACAGCCTATTACTTATAAGTCTACACTAAGCTTTTAATTTGTTTTGTTGTTGTTATTCTCTTAAGGCACCAATTAATTGTACAACTTTTTCCATTACACTTTTTTCCTTCCACTCAACCTTCTAGTAAAATCCTTGGACAGAGAAGTTGGAACATCTTATCTATGATTGTATTGGCCAAACACTCGGCTACAACACAAAATTTCTGTCTTAAAAACTGTTTTTTTTTTTTATTAGTCTCATGTAATATTCCACTTCAAATTTTTTGATAATCCTAATTTTATGATTTCATTAGATGCAAGGCTGAAAGAAAGGCTTTGAATATATCACTGTGTGTAATGACTATATATGATACTAGTTTCAATTTCTGAACTGAATTACTTAAAAGAAAATACTTTGCATCTAATCTTCTGAGATGCAACTGATCCTTCACTAACTCCTTTGCAATGTACATCTCTATTAAAATCTGAATGAAATTCTTGCTTTTAAATTGCTTTATATTGAAGCAAAGAATAGGAACATAAGCTACGAAGGAGTGTTATTTTTCATCTACCTTCCTGTAATGCATCCCTCCATATCCATTTGCACCCTCTCAAAGTCTCTCTGAGGAGGTGAAGCAGGGAACAGATTTGCTGATCAAGTTCAGCTTTTATGCACATGCAATGAGACTGAAAAAAGTGGCTGTTGAAAATCAGTTTATCACTAGTCTTGTGCATGGCTTACAAACTTATTTTGAGGTTAAGAGTTGGAATAGGATACACTGGTCACAACAATTAAATAGAAACAGCTTAAATATTTGCTATGTGTTGCTGAGAGTTTACTGATGTGGAGCATACAAAAGTGAGTTTGCACTATGCCAAGAAAGAATGAACACAGCAAGTATAGGAGCAAGTACTGCATAAGAGCAAGTACTCCTGCCCATCAATGTAGGAAAGTTTATATGGTCAGTTCTGAAGCTTTTAAATCCATCATTCAATACTTCATAGTTATTCTGGTTTGATCAAGAGCCACAATTTATAAGAGCTGACTGGCCCAAACTGGAATTAGAACTACAATCAATGGAAATAGGGAAAGAAAGAAAATATTCAAAACTGTACAATGAAATCAAACTGTAGGAGATTTGACCACTTTTATCAATTCTTCTCACCATAATTTATCAAAACATCTAGCTAACAAGAGAAGTACAGTTGACCACCAGTATGCAGGAGTTAAGGACCACAGCTGCCTGTGAATTGCTAAAATCCACAAATCCTTAAGACCCCCTCCAAGAATGCTGTTAACTGCCCATTTTATTTCTGCAAACATCAAATATACCTTAATATGCACCAATACCAGTGGAAAGCATCATAGCACCACTGCAGAAGCTAATCTCTACAGTCTTATTTCCACTCTTGGGGGTACAGATAATCAATGGCAAGGAAAATGAGCAGCACTCCTTGATTAGCTGCTTTCCAGACGCCAGCCAATAGTGAATCAAGTTGCATTGCGCCTAGGTATTTCAGCTTCCCAAGCTGCATTTTCTTTAGAATATTTCAGACCTGCTCTATGAAAAAAAAAAAAAATCTGTTAATAGGCAAACTTTCAGAGAATAATTTAGAGTTTTGTTTCACAGAAAAATATACGAACAGGTGAATCTGTGAATACTGAACCACAAATAGGCGGGGGTCCACGCTACACTGATACGCAGTGGTTAAGTACGTAGTAATGAAAGATAGGTACAAACAGGGGTGGGAATTGAATCATTTTACATTTTCACCTGAGTCGCAGTGGATGGCTGAGACCAAAATAAAAATATTTTGTCAGAATGCACAGTGACATGTTTGGCAAAGACATATCAGACCAAACACGTAATATCCACTGTCAAGCATGGCGTGGAGATATGATGCTTTAGGTTGACCTAAGCACCTTGTAGTCGGAGACTGGATAATGAACTTATCCAGTCTCTGTATACTAAGGTATTCTTGTGTCAAATGTGAGGAGGTCTATCTGACAGTAAAAGTATGGCTCAGTTAGGTCATACAACCAATGATGTAATGTTTTATAAAGAAGAGTGGATCAAAACTGGTTCACATCAAAGTGGGAGACTAATAAAGTCAAGCAGAAAATTCCTCCTTCAAGATATTGCTGCGAGAGGTGAATTGTACTTACTTTTTCCCCACACATAGCTGTTCTATTTTGGCTTCATCTGTGTTTAACAAATGAAAATTTGGAATCGATTGTATGTTTTCAGAAATTAGTAAGAACCAGGTGACTTTTATATCCTGGTACGTAAACCTCTTGACTTTAAGGCAGGTGTATTTTTTTTGTACCTCTTCCCTGGTTCTGGCACCAATCTTCCCAACTATTTATAAAAAACACTAAAGAGGTTGGAGATATTTGGCATTAGGTACAAATAGCAAAACGTATCTGTGGCACTTAAAGTTACTTGTAGAGGCCAAAACTCTCATGTTATCTACAGCTTCATTTAGACATGTATTGTTGGTGCGATATTCCCAAACAACAAAAGAGCAGATAACACTTCTCCCAGGCATAGCCTCATATTAAAAATAATTATTCTTATTATAGCCCCAAGTGTGCAGTAAAATAACATGTTAAAAGAGAAAGAAATTAATCCCTTTCCACATGTTTAATTTTCCTAAACTGTAAGAAAAAAAAAAAAAATCAGTTTATAACTTACCAAGATTACTGAATGCATTTGGGGCCCTTGGGCAAAAACGTGATTAGCACTCCAAAAATGAGGATAAACATCTTCAATAAACACATATTTCCATTATTTATATATTCTTGTGGACTCAGTAATGACAACTGAATAACTAAACGTCATTTCCCATTCCAGTTTTGAAATAAGTCTTGCATGAGATGTATGAAAACAATTTCAGAATTAATTTGCCCACTTTTATTGCTGTGTGTTTCTGCTCTTCATATGCAGAATTAGCCTTGTGTTGATACTCACTGCACTAGTCTCTCAGAGTTCTAAAAAATCTTTTATTTCAAGATTATGTACTTTATCAGTTTCATGTATTCCTGATTTGGCCCATTCTTGTCGATCTACAGTGTACAAAAATTGTCCTTTTTTTCCCCAGGGACCAAGATTTCTTAATATACTTAAAAACATAATTAAAAAAAAAAAAAAAAAAATTTCCATACAAAAAAAGTCTAATTTTGTTTTTATATTTATAAGTATTTTTTTACTTTGGGAAAGTACTATTTATTCACACCTTGTAAACACTTAGAACAAATTCTATTCTCTTCAAGATACTGTAAAAACCAGAGATGTACTGACAAGTTCGCTGTTGACCAGAATTTGCAGATTTTTCACCTTGTCTGGCCTTAAAACAGTGACCAGCAAGTTATAAACTCAAAAATCCAACCTTTTTCTGATCAGTGAATGCACCAAATGTAAATGCTACTAAGTCACGCTGAAAACAACACTCTTCAGTGTGGATGCTGTTACTAAGTAAAGAAAATGCCAACCTTTATATTTTCAGTCTCAGTCAGGAGTTTTTAAATAGTGTCAGAGGAAATAATAAGTCTTCATGGGAACAGGCCCATGTTCAATTACAGTGAGTGTGGCTAACGTGAACTCAAGTTTAGCTATCCAACTGAAATTTTACTTCCTCAATTGCATCATTTAGCTAACTAGACCGTTTTTAAAGGATCAGAACAATCACATTGTACTAAGATATCAGTCAGGAAAAGGGTACCAAAAAAAAAAAAAAAAGTCCAAAACATTATATCCATCCAGACTACGGGAAACTGGACATGATGCTGCCCAGAGTCTAACAGTAACAACGAGGGAGCTGCATGCATTTCTGGTATGAACTGGCACTGCTCTACGCAACTACAGTCTCTCGTATTCTTTATATGGCTGGATTAAGAAGTAGAGTTAAAAGACAGAAGCACTTTGTTCTGCCTGAAAATCTCCTAAGACCTTTCAAAAGAATAGGTTATGATTTGATAAAACCAAACTTGAACTTTAGGCCATAATTCCTAAATTTATGCCTGGCACAAAATAAGACAAATTACAACAAGAACACCATACCTACACTGAATGGTAGTGGCAGCATCATGCTCTGGATTTATTTTTATTCAAATGGAACTAATTTTGATTCAAAAGTCTTTAGGTGTCTGATAGTTGAAGATGAAAAGGGATTTTATTTTTTAGCTTCACCTTGAATCCAAGCAATTGACAAATAAATAGAGAAATATCTTCACCAGGAGAAAATGAAATCTGATCGTTTCCATGTCAAATTGAAGGTGAAAAAGCTTTGAAATTATTTATCATGGTATGATGGGGTTTTTTGGCACAGGCACCTGGTATTTTATCAACAGTTTGGAGATTTCTTTATATCTACTCTAATTTTTTTTTAGGCACTTTTTGTAGAACATTAGAAAAGGTGATTAACCTGAAAGTATTGCACGTCTGAAAGTAGCTGAATAAATAAAACTATAGATATCCATTTTTATTTACCATGTTATGTTATAATTAGCAAAAGAAAACTTGAATTTCAAAACCAAAACCCTGCTAAAGGAAAGAACATTTTCTGTGTCATTCTGGCCACGTTTCCTGTCAGAGCTGCTCAACCGCAGTGTGCAAAAGGTCTTCAGATAAACAACTGAGAAATGCTGGAACTTGTGAGGGCTTAGCAGAAAGTGTGCTATCAAGTTTTGTAAAGAGGTTATGAAGCTTCATCATTCACATTGTTAAATTAACCTTAATTATAGCTGACTTTTACGATACAGTGGGCAAACCATTACTTGATACACTGCTGATTTTTCAGGTTTTCGCACTTCTAAGGAATTGAAGAGGTTTGTAATTTTCAGTGTAGGTACATCTCAGTGGTGAGAAACAGAATCTAAAAATAAAATTCAGAAAATCACATTGTATGATTTTTAAATAATTAATTTGCATTTTATAGCATGAAATAAGTACAATAGAAAAATAGAACCTAATTTTTGGTACAGAAACTGTTTACAATTACAGAGGTCAGATGTGTCCTGTACTTCTTGACCATGTTTGCGCTGTTTGCACACACTGCAGCAGGGATTTAGGCGTACTCCATACAGATCCTCTCCAGATCTTTCATGTTTTGGTGTGTCTGTGGGCAACACTGAGTTTTAGGTCCCTCCAAAGATTCTTTATTGGGATCAGGTCTGGAAACTGGCTAGGCCACTCCAGGACCTTGAAATGCTTCTTACGGAGCCACTCCTCAGTTGTTGCCCTGGCTGTGTGTTTCTGGTCACTGTCATGCCGGAAGGCCCCATAATGACCCATCTTCAACGCTCTTGCTTAGGGAAGGAGGTTGTTGCTAGGGGTGCACCAATTGCAGTTTACTGGGCGATCACCGATCTTTGAAAAGGCTGACCTGCCGATTCCAGTTTTGGTCGATACCATTTTTGTTGTCTGAAAAGACGCTAAATATAGCAGCAAAGTCACTATGTTGGCAACAGTGGGGTGACTATTGTTAGCTGTGCATGTGCAGATCTGACCTGGTGGGTGGGTCTGTCAGTCAGCTCTCTCTCTCTCAGACCTTGTGGAAGTAGATAAGATCTGTGGACAAGATTAGTTTCTCATGTAAGCATTGGCCAATCACCAATTACCCAAAACTGAGAAAATTGGGGCCGATTTATTGGTGCACCCCTAGTTGTTGCCAATAATCCCATGATACATGGCCCCATCCATCCTCTCTTCAAGACAGTACAGTTGGCCTGTCCCATTTGCAGAAAAGCACCTCCAATGCATATTTCCACTTCCATACTTCATGGTTGGGATGGTGTTCATGGAATTATACTCATTCTTCTTCTTCCTCCCAACCCAGCGAGTGGGGTTTATTCCAAAAAAATTCCATTTTGGTCTCATCTAACCACTTGACCTTCTCCCATGTCTCTTCTCGATCATCTAGATGATTATTGCTAGATTTCAGACGAGTCTGAGCATGTACTGGTTTGAGCAGGGGGACCTTGCATGTATTGCAGGATTTTAATCCACGATGCAGGATCCTTGACAGTAACACACCTTTAGTAACACACATTAGCCATTATTTAGTAATGGCTAATGTAATTATTTAGTAACACACATCCTTGATGTGTGTTACTAATGGCTTTAAGACAGTGGTCCCAGGTCTCTTCAGGTCATTGACCAGGTCCTCTTTTGTAGTTCTACGCTGATCGAACACCTTTCTCATGATCACTGATTGTCTACAAGGCAAGATCTTGCATAGAGCTCCAGTTTCAGGGAGTTTCTTCAATTTTCTAATAATTGTGCCAGCAGTTGTTGCCTTCTCACCAAGCTGTTTGCCTATTGTCCTGTAGCCCATCCCAGCCTAGTGCAGGTTTACTATTTTGTCTCTGGTGTGGTTACACAGCTCTTTAGTCTTGCCCATGGTAGAGAATTTAGAGTCTGATTGAGTGAATATGTGGACAGATGTCTTTTTTTTTTTAAAGGTAACCGGTTCAAACAGGTGCAATTAATACAGGTGATGTGGAGGATAGGAGGGCTTCTTAATAACAAATTAACAGGTCTATGAGAGCCAGAATTCTTGCTGGTTGGTAGGTGATCAAATATGTATTTCATGCGATAAAATGCTAATTAAATATTTAGAAATATTACAATTGATTTTCTGGATTCTTTTTTAGATTCTGTCTCTCACCATTGATTTGTGTCTATGATGAAAATTACAGACCTCTCCATTGTATATAAGTGGGAAAATGTGGAAAAAATAAATAAATAAATCGGTGGTGTATCAAATACTTATTTTTCGACCCTGTATCTAATGTTTTTTTTTTTTGCTAAAATATATAAGAGGCCTTATAGGCCTTATATTCTTGGGTCATGGTGTACCAGCAAAGTTGAAAAAGGAGATTTTAGATTCCTTTCCCATGGAGATACAGAATATAAACCGATGATAAGACGTTTCAGAACAGATACACCAAAAAAAATAGAAGAAATTTTGCTTTGGTTTAAATAATCACCTGCTGTGATTCCATTTTCAGCACGTTTTACAGATTCAGCAGCCGCCTTCAGACTGACTGCCGGCAGGAAATGTTTTTATCCCTCATGCTGTTCGTTAGTGCAAGAAAGAGATAATGGGGGTGGGGGAAGCTAAACATAAAGCTGTTTCATTCCTACACATGGACACAAAGAGGAAGCAATACATAAATGTCTTTACTTCAAATAAAATGTAATTACTGTGTATGTTAAATGAAAACAACAAAACAGACCAATTTAATTAAAAGAAAAAAATAATAACGAAGGTTTTACACAAGGAACCATGATGACTGTTTCACAGGTAAATCTGAATGAAAGTGTGCCAGCTAAAACAGAATAATGATCTTATGTAGCCCTTATGTTACAAAATCTGACCCCAAGCCCCCCGATAGTTCAATATATACATAGACACAGACACCAAAATATAATAGAAACACACCCATCATCTAGGAAATGAGAATACTTCTCATCCGAGGATAATGATCCATCACAACTCATGATGGTTTCCTCTAGAAGAGTAAATGGCAGTAAATGGGATGTTGATTAAATCACAGCATTTTCTTGTATGCCAGATGGCAAAAAAGCCACACTAGTCAAGAGTGATCTATTGGTTTCTACGGTAATCAGGTGCAACCCAGAATTTTGTGACCATGTGGTTTCCCGATGCAAACTTCATTAAAAGTTTCCAGGCAAAAAATAACATCAAACACACAGCAAAGAAGACTAAATATAACCATAAAGGAAGTAGAGGAAACAACATGGATGTCCATTTTGGGGTGATCCTGTGTGCAGAGATTTGATGGCATCAACATTTGCACAGTTCTTCCATCAGGATCTAGAACACAGATGTCAAACCTCCTGTCTATCTCTAGTGGTCAATGGACAAGAGTTAGGGAACATCCTTGATCGCCTTGTCACCAGTCCATCACAGGGCAACACAGACAAACAGAACAACCATGTGCATGCACACACACACACACACACACACACACACACACACACACACACACACACACACACACACACACACACACAAATTCCTAAGGGAAATTTAGAGGAGACCAATTAACCCAACATGCAAGTCTTTGGACAGTAGGAGGAAGCCTGAGCACCAGTAGAGAACCCATGCATGCATGGGGATTAACCTTTAGTGATTATGGTGTTTATTAACGCAATCCTGGGTGGGATTCGAAACCCAGTAATTTCTTGCTGCAAGGCAGTGTTGACCATAATTTAAAACCGTTCAAACTCATTTCTTTGATCTATGGCTGTGTAATGGCTATGGCTGATCTTTGACAGCAACCGCGCGTCAGGCAATGCCGCTAACACAAGATGGCCGTTTTTTTCCAAAACGCTTTGCTGTGAAAAAGACGACATTGGTACCACAAGGAACAAAATGTAGACTCAGGGTGCCAAAAACAGCTTCCACTCATTCAAATCCCAAAGGTTTATTAAAAAGATAAGCATGCAAAGCAAAAGACTGGAGCTGTTAAGTGGGAACTCCTTCATTTAAAAAAAATTAACAAAACTGTGCAAACAATCGAAGGTAAACTTACATTATCAAACAACAGTGCACTGTACACCTGGAGCTTTATCCACTTGCCATCCATTCAAGAAATAACATCTACACTAACTTAGTGAAACTAATGACAAAGCAAGAGCTGATAAACTCTCACTGACCAAACATTTGCTAACAGAACTGCATTTTGCTGATCATGTTTCAAGTGGTGGAAAATAAGCATTTAGAAATCTGTAGAAGTAGTGAAGGCATACCTGTATCTACCTGCAACCTTTGAACTCCCATCTTCATCCAGACCAACAGTTTTCTTTTTTTCCCCCAAATGAATCAACAAAAGACTTTATGATATAGTATTCCTTGCTGCTTTTCAGCTTTCTGGCCCATAGATAATTTAAATTGCCAACCCACATCAAGGAAATATGCTCTAGGACGGAAACATGGCAACTAATGAAGTTGAAAGGTCATTGTTAAAAGGATGTTTTAAACAAACCAGCAATTGTTGATATTTTCCCCTCCCATATGACTGAGTACACAGTGGAAAGAGACGCCTGCACTTAACCAAAGTCAGTCAATAATGCCTTAACCCATGAAAGGCAGTGCTGCATATGTCATGGTTGGGTGCTAGTATAACATCTATACTTTCATGTTCCTATATGACAAATAATCATTTATAAAAAGCAAAATAATATTTTGGGGGTTTTTTTTTTCTTTTTACAAACGTTTGTGAATCTACAACAATTGAATAATCAGGCTTTGACTGTACGTTTGTGAACAAACTGATGTAGACGAATGGTTTTCTATTTTTTCCCCGACCACAGAGCTGCAGGTGTGCTGCTTAACACCCAACAGTGAAGGCAGAAAATGATGCTCGACACTTGCAGAGATGCTAATGCCTTGAAAAATGTTGGCCTGAGCCAGCAACCCAGGTGCCGCTCCAGCCAGCCATCCGGCCATTCATCCAGGCAGCCAGCCACACATCCTCCCATTTACACAGTCATCCCACCGCAAATAAACCTATCCATTATCTCAGTCTGCCAATACTACTCAAACAAACGGTTATTCTTCAAAGAAAATTGTCACTGCGGGATTTCAAAGCTGGAATGAAATTATTACAGTTGTACTCTACCTGTAAGATTTTTCTTCTTATTTACTAAATGGACCAAAACTAAGAACTCCCACTATTTTTGGCCAATGAACATATCAACCAAGGGCATGTACTTTGATTTCATGCATCTTTTTTGGAGTTCAATAAAAATGACATACCGGTTTCAGACTTATGCATTGATGGCTATAATAAGGCACTGTGATTGCATACATCCTGGGATGCCTCTCATCCCTGCAGCCTTTAGGCAGGAGGACTATCATTGAGTGTTTTGACTGTTACCCATAACTCTCTGTTGTTATCCAGCTCTATCAATGCACTTTTTTTCCTCTTATGTGCCTTATAAAGAAATTGCCATAGAAAGATCAGAAATCTGTACTGGCCAGGAACATTCTGATTGGTGCATCTCTTGTTATTACAATTGAAAATGGGCATACTTGTACTTTCTGGTACTTATAGTTGATTTGGCCTCGACATAACTTGAACGATTTAGACACTACATGGTTCTAAATATACCCAAGTTAAGGCCAAAGCTGACGCCAAACCAACCAACCACAAAAGAAAAAGACATTCAACTATTTCCTGAATGAATATATTTCTTTCTTTCCTGTCAATGCTGTATAACCAACAATAATATATCTTAACACTTAAAATGTTTTTCTTTCTTGCCTCAATTCTGTACCATTGTGATCACCTTAACCAGACTGTTAGTAAGATAAAGTTAACCGAGCATGAAATTCTGGTTGTGCTAAAACCTCCCGATTCATCAACAAAGGCCATGATTAGTAAGCAAGGGTGCAGCCCATGAGAGCAATTTGTGAGTCAGGCTTGTTACCTTAAGAATACAAACAGTCGTTTGTATTCTTAAGGTTTTCTTGAAGAGGCCACCGGACGAAAAAAGGGGTGGTGTAAAGGAGACCTTGTGCACCAGAGAAAGACATAATACCAGAACTGAAGGAGTAACACGTCTATTACTACTCCTGTGATGCATCGCCTCCTGATCCTTTTTAAGAAAAAAAAAGAAAAAGGACACCGTTTATGATGAATGACTGCTTGAAAGAGAAAACAGAAAAGTTATACTCAGTGTACTTAAAAAGCAGAAGGATTATTTCTTGTTTAAGTGGTTCAGGGTAGTGATATATCTAAATCTTCTGAGATGGAACTTTACACTAATACTCCAAAGAAGTGGCTAAGGAGTGAGTGAAATCCCTGAAACTTGTTGAGGCTTCTTTACTTAATACATGGTGAATAATAAAGTTAACATGAACAAATGTTTGCATGTCAGTGGAGAGTGGAATACAGAATATGGCTTGTAAACTTAACAGGGAATACTTTTAAGTGCAGTTTCAGGGCTTACATAACCCTAAGTGGAAAATCATTTTTTTAAAGGCCATGCGTCATCATTTTTCAAGTTTTCATTTTTAGTTGTGTTCAGGCAAGATGGTTATGTTTAAACAAAAACCACAAACTTCTTTAAAGCCTCTTGTGCAATCTTAAAATACTTAACGACATCGAAAAAGAAAAAATATATACATACATTATTTTCAGTCATTTTAAGATTTTTAAGTGTTCTGGCTCATAAATGTGACACAAACAAATTCCATTCAATGTCTCAACTTGAACCCATCCAGAACCAATAAAGGCAGGGCACATACCATAACCCTGTCAAAAAACACAGATATTTCCACTAAAAACAAAACTTTCAGAATAATTCAGCAGGAATGAAGAAAATCTGGAGTGTGGCCGCAAAAGGACAGCGCTTTAACGTCAGCCAGACACCCAAAGATGACAGAGAGGGACAGACTATTGAAACTCACAGAACAGCTCACACGTTAAAGGATTTCTTCAGAGAGAATGGTGTTTATTAAACTTGTATAAACACTGCACAGAAAGCTGCTCCAACATCTGCAGTTAAGTAGGGATGTGATGACGCAACGTGGCCAAGCAGCAGACAGTAATCTTCTCCCAAAGACAATACACAGAAAGAGACGTGACCCTGCATGTACCCGTGACTCCGAATTTAAGTGCACACACGCTGTACTAGTGTGCAACCCCGGGGAGCTTCAAAGAAAAACAAAATCTCCCAGAACTTCCTGCATGACCCTCACCCCTCCCCTCTTAAAGTCCTCTCTGCCATCCTTTTTTTTCCCCTCTTCACCTTCCCCGACACATAGGAGGTCACCCTTGCACATCCCTTGTTATCCACCCCCACCCTTCCATCTTTAACTTCATCAACTGCTCTTTCCTTTTGTTTTCGGACAAGCAGGAAACTTTGACTCGCCCTTTAGAAGAGGAGGGATGAAACTCGCCGCAATGTGTGCAGCAGTGATAAGAGCGTAGAGAAAAAAACTGCTGCCTCTTCTACAGTAAATTTCCCAGAGGAGTACCAACTGTAAACAAGTAATGACGCTATGCTTTCTGGGACTCATCCACATTGGACTTATCTTCCGATTTATATTGGCTTTTTTCAAATATAGAAGCCAGCCGTATCAGTTATTAGATTACTTATATGTAAACCTTAAGCTTTCTGCACCTTGAGACACAAATATACACCATTTCCGATTCTAATCCATCTACAGAAGAGCTTCTTACTTTTTGGCTTCAGTGTAGGCATTTCCCAGAACCAACATCATTCTCTAACAGCTGAATAATCAAACTGATTTCTGTAAGTTCACCTACGCAGGGTTAAAGTTTCACTTGGATTGTAAAGAAAGTGTTCTTCTTAGTTCCTTCCTGTAGCAATATATATAGAGTCAGGAAGTTAGAACAGCATGTTGCATATATGGCAGGCCCACTGTTAAAATGAGCACAATAAAACATTTCTGGACACACAAGGAGCATCATGAAATACAGCTGTGGAGGTTACATAAAAAAATTTAAATTTTATCATAAATACAATATTACAACTACAAGGAATGAGTGTAACAATGCAGCTCAAAAGACAAAACAATAATATTGAGTTCACCACAACCAGATGAGATTTTAGCATTATTTGGAGGAAATCCATATTTTTTGTTGTTTATTTAATTTCACAAATAGTGAAAAAGTTTTAGGAATCATAAACTGTATTCTAAAGTCAGTAATCGGTTCAGGTTTGACCAGCTTGTTTTTATGCTTGTGTAATTATCCTAGTGCCAATAAAAGCAATGGAAATGCTCCCAATTTGTTTTTAAGGACAGAATAAATGTTTATTTAAAACATTTTAAAAATGTTTTAAAATTGTGAACTCGAGACAATCACATCAGTCCAAATGCCAACACTGAAAAAGCCCTTTGGTTTAGAACAAGCAGGAAGTTTTGAGATGGATGTTAACTTTAGCAAACTTAGCTAATGGTTAGCCAGTTGTGGCACTTAATGAGTTTCACAAATCATTTGTACCTTGCCTCTTACATTGTCATTTCTTTTCTTTCTACAAAGTATTCAAAATATTGTAAATTGATTAAAATTCGATGGAAGTGTGTTCAATGTTTTTGAAACCAGCCATTATCAGCCAGGCTAACCAGTTACTGTTATGAACCAACTGTCAACACAACAGAGTAACTCAAAAAATAGTTCCTTTCTTACTTCAAAATATTAGTCTTAAACACAGAAGGATACAAAAATCTCACAAATCCTTTACAAATGTGAAGGATACACTTCCTTCACATTTGTAAGTCTTAATATTAGCCTACACTTACTTCAGCAGACAATATTACAGGCTGACACCAACTGGAAAGGGCTTTACAAGACAGACATGAGAAACATTGTGGAGTTTTGGTATCACGAAATTTCATTCCATGAGATCTCATTACACCCAAACATCAAGGAGACATTAGGGTGTTGTCAGAATTCCCATCAAATTAAAATTATTACCATGTGTAATTATTTCCCACAAATAAATGAACATTTATTACATATCTGAAATTTCATTGTGTTGGAACAAGAATAAAGCTTTTAAAAAGCTGTGATCTTGAAAGCACTTACTCCTACCATACATGGAAATGGACATAACACCGGGAACTCTTTGGGCACAACTGCCAGATTAGATAACGAAGGGTTTTGCAGAGCCAGATCATCTGCAGAAAAGGATATTGACTACTAGCAAAGCTAGAACATCCAGCTGAATTAAAGGCCATAAAGGTTGCTATAGAGCCAGTCAAAAACAAAAACACAGTATTAAATGCCTTGTATTAACTTACTATACATAATCCAGCTTGCGACAGATAGCTGTTTTACGCTCTAAATGGAGCCCAGCTATTTGTTCCATTATCCACCCTCCATCTCGAAGCACACATCCTTTATTGCCCTGGAAGACCAACTGATTTCTCTGTTAAGCACCAATTTCCAACCTACTAGATTTTATATGTAATGATTTGTATGTGCATTCAAGCAGAAAGGAGTCCTTAAGTATTAGTGTATAGTGTAAGTCTTCAAGCTTCAGTTCAGTGTTTTGTTATCACTGTTAAGCGTGATAACAAAACATCCATCAATATTCTTCAGCATACTACTGAAGGTTTATTAGAGTGTCCATTACAAACACTAAAACCTCTGTCATAGCACACTGAGCCAAAATAGGGGAAAAAGAGAGAGTATAAGTGGTTTCTGCAAACTAGCAAACTTCTAACCTTCACTGAATCACTTCAGGGACTAAAATATTACATTGTCAAGCACTAACAGAAGACGTTTAGACAAAGACCGCAACTCCTATTTGAAAGGCACAAGTGAGCGACAGAACTAAATAACTCTTCCCCAACAGAAAGCCAACACAAAATATAGGTTGCTCTTATCAACTTAATGACATGCAACATACCACTCTCAGTAGTACATAATAACTAGTTCCTCAACTGCAACTCTCAGCAGTTATGCAGGCAGGTCATCTTTGGAGCACCCTCTCCTTTTAACGAGTGATTGTGTCAACTGTCTTTTCTTTATCAATACCCACCAAATTGCTGTATAAATCTTCAAGACATTCAAAATCACTCCTGCTGTAGGAGTTTTCCTCAAGTTCTTGATTGAAAGGCAGTTCGATGCAGCCATTTGCAAGGCATTTCACATCCGAAAATACTATGAAGTTTGAGTTCTCAGTGAGAAAATGGGTTTTAAAATCCAAAATGTCTGCCATAGATAAAAGTAATTGATAAGAAAAAGTTTATCTGCATATCTGACAGGTTGTTTCTCATGAAATATTCCTGGAAAGTTTTCCTGGGTTGCACTGCTTTACTTTGTATTGCCAGTTTTTGAAATATTCCTGGCTGCATTTTTGAGACACTTCAATGAAATAACAGACCAGCATAGAGAAATTAATGTTTTTGACTCATTGCTTAGTAGCTCAACATGACAATTACTTTGCTCCCATTTAATCAACAAACAATTTATACAACTGATATCAAACTTCTGAATATCTTTAAAACCAGCCAAAGTACCAGAAGTGACACTCTAGTAGAGTGCGTAGGATTTGGGCTTTAAGAATAACAACATATGATTTCTAAAAAAAAAAAACACACACATGAATAAGTACTGGCAAAGTTTAAATAGCAAATTTTTTGCCTCAATTTGAGGTCAAAATTGAACTTCTTAAAATAATTTTGCAAAGTGAAAAGCAATAGCAAAAAAGAGTTTACCTCGAAGACATATTTAATGTTAAATAGAGGCAGAGATAAAGATAAAGGGGGTGGATATCTTCTTGTCTGAGGTGGAAAAATGAGGCACTGATCCACTACGAATCTAAAATACTGCGAAAGTGAAAGAAAAGTATTTTTCCTGATTTAATTTTTTTCCAGACATATGCTGTCAGGCACAGAACAAGTGAAGTCGGAGCCTTTACATACACTTTTCTTGCTCATCAGCCTCCACCTATTCCAACCAGTGTGACAGGAAAGTGGAGGTTGCTTAATATATGCACGCACAGAGGCCAGTGCCTGGTTCTGTGAATGTAACAATCATTTAGAAACGCAAGCATTCACGTAACACATCTGTGTGATGTCTTACACACACTGCACAGGTATTCAGGAACACATTCCTTTTAGCAAAGCCTTGCAATACAGAGATGACATTTCCCTTTTGAACTCAGGTTTCTAACTGTAATGCCTTCATCGCTGCTTCAGCTGAGGAAAATGGAAACTGGCAGCTTTGTGGTGACCATCACTGGGCGGAAAAAATATTCATGTGGCATTTTCTGCGAGATATTAAATGCTAAGGCATCTCATCTGCCTGTTTTACGGAGCGGAAAATGCATCTCATTCCACTTAAAATAAAAACAGGTTGTCTGTGGAGTGTGCTTTCATCAAATCCAGCTACTTGAAAAAGTGATGCAGTCATTTGTGAGGTCACACATGTCAGGGGGAGAAAGCAATCGTCGCTCCATTTTAAAAGCTAGTTAGGAGGAGTCCAAGAAATACCATCCCTGGATATAAACATGAGCATTATCAAACTTTTAATCTTCAAAATTATATATTTTTGCCCTTTCTGAGAAAAGCATTGTTTTTTATCTTAAAATCTGATCTGACATGGTGTCACAGCATAGACCGTAAATCCACTTGACAGCGGCCTTGGGCTATAAGAAAACCAACATACACCCACACATCTCAACAAACGAAGACATGGACAGAAACAACAGCAGAGCTAATAACTGACCAAATATACTGTTATATACATGCCAGGACAGGAAAACAATCATCTTCAACTGCTAATTTTAGACTCTGACCTGAGATTAAACAGGCAAATCTGATTGAACACAAACAGTGGGTCATTGTTTCATGTAAATTATTCAATCAGTGCTGCACAGAAGGAATTAGTTGTAGGAAAATAGACTGTTGAGTCTGGAGATGACTTCTATGCAGTTTTAGAAAGGAATAATTAAATTAACAGACAAGTGTCTGTAGAGACTGGAATTTGAGAGAGAGAGAGAAAAACATGATGACACTCCTTCAGTGTATGATGTAGTATTTTATGAATGTGTGACAAAACTAAACAGCTCTCACTCCTAACTTGGGATTTCTGCATAGGCTTGAGAGAACAGGGATGTTTTATTCAACGGAGCGCTTCAAGTTCAGCTGAAAGCATGCATTTCTCATGCTTCCTATAACCTCCAGCCACATGTCTGGAATACAATCAGCCCTGAAGCGTTATCATAGCTATCGATGTAGCCCGGGAAGCGCAGAAATCCTCTGGAGTCATGCAAAATTAAAAACAAGAAACCAGGAAGAGTGGAAATCCGCAAAATAAATAAATAAACTTACCTCCTCTACAGTGAGGGGCATGCATATCCTGTACTCCTTCATTAACATCTTCTTCTCCCTCTTCGCGTTCCCGCTATGCGTTCACAATGTGCAGCTCAGTAGGGTTCTCCTCCCCGCCGCCCGGCAGGATGTCTGTGAACACTGAGTTTATCTGGAAGATGTCTGATGTCAACGCATGTGAGAGCATGGACAGCCCGAGTTACGCTGGACTTCTTCCTTTCATCGGAACCAGCGGATTGTACGTCTCCAGCATTGCCTTGTGTGACGTGAGAAATGAGCTCGCCTGGTTCTGGGTTGTCCCCTCCCACAGCGTTGGGCAGTCAAGCTGGAAGCACACACGGAAGTAAAGAATGATGGTCTTTCGGAATAAGAGTTTTAAACAGTTTATGTAGATTTGTGCATTAATAAAAACAAATTCTCAAATGTAAATATATAGAATTATAAATCAATCAGGGATTACATTATGATCAGGTGAAGTAAATAATTAAATTAATTTCACTTTATCTTAAGGCATTTAAGTCAAACAGATCCAGTTTATATATAGAAATATAAAACAAACAAAAAAAAAATCAATCCAGTCACATAAACAGATTCAAATTCAATGATATACATTTCAAGTCGATCCTATCATCATCATCAGCAGCAGCAGCAGCAGTTTTATTTATAAAGTGTTTAAACATAAGCAACAGCTAAAGCTTCTAAACATCAGAGATAAAAAAAAAAAAGAAAAAGAAAGAAAACATCAAATGACAAAGCTAAACACACAACAATGTAAAGGAATTTAAATTCAATGCAAAACATAATAAAACTAAGTGGAAAAACAGATCAAATCAAAACAAATCAAAGTTGAATAAAATCAAGTCTCAATTGGGTTGAAGGCCAATGAGTAAAAAATAAGTTTTTAGACGTGTTTGACTCACTGACAAAAACAGCTTTTCAGACCAGAAGGAATGTTGTGATTTCTATGAAATTTGGTCTGCATACAGACCGAAAGTGGGAATGCACAGGAAAAGTATTTTTATGCCTGGTTCACACGACAAAATTTTAAAATTGTCTGCCAATTTTCAAAACCTGAGAGTCCCTACACATGATAAAATATCCTAGGTATAACAGGTTTAGTCGTACAGTGTGTAGTGTCAAGCCACACAGAAGGAGCAACATACCACAGATGAACCGATTTTACTCAGCAATATTCAAATGTCAGACAAGAAATTTCACAAAACCTCTCAAGACCAAATGTGAGTTCAGAGCAAACAAACATGGCCGACCAGGACGAAGCAATGGCAATAGTTTGTGGACAATGTTTAACAGGAAAAAAACAATAGAAAAAGATGTCTCAAACGTCCACCAGACTTTCTGGTGCACTATGGCAGTTGTTTTGTCTTCTTAATTTATGATTCCCCTCCTTGTTTCCATTAGTTCACTTTCTGATTGGCTACACATCACATTCAACAGGCTGCGTTGTTGTTTCTCCTCAGGAAACACCACACAAGCTGCAATATCAGGCCAAGGCAAACCAACATGTTGAATAGCCATGATTTTAGATTGGAGCAGTCCCGACGTCCTTTCATATTACTCTTAGCACACCACGCACAGTAGAAATATCTCTTAAAGTTATCTTAAGAGTCATTCCTTAAAATTGTCGGAAGGGAAAAATAGGGACAAAAATCAGTCTAAAAATCTTCCCATGTGAACAAGGTATTACTTATTAAACAGCGCAGTCCAGTTCCATAAAGGTTCATTAAAAGCGTTCCGTCTAAGCATCCCTCCTGATCGCATGTGGTGACAGAGGAAAGGAAAGATTTACTTTTAACGAGAAGAAACCTCCAGCAGAAGCAGCGTGGCTGGCTACATGCAGCTAACAACTGAGGGTTTCAGACGGTAAAGCAGACATACAAACAAAAAACAAACACTGAAGGACTGGTCCAGCAGTATCTTTTAATGTTACAGAAAAAGAATGAATGGCTGTAGTACCTCTTTTAGTGACTTCATCTAAGTGAGAAACACAGCTAAACAAACCATTTCTGAACCAGTAGTGCAATCTATTGGTTGAAACACAGAGTACATATCGTAGTAGCACTACCTTCTTCATTGGCTTTGTCCAGGAGAGGGACAAATCCATTCAATAAATAAGCTTTACAAACTCCTCATTATGCCATAAGGCACTGAGAAAGCATTTTGTCCTTCATGTCAATTTGCTGGAAGTAAGCAAAATCCCATCCAGGCCAGCAGCAGAACTGCTGAGTCTCTAGAGGCAGACGTCAAGGAAGTTTGGAGGTTGCAAAGCACCAGTACAGAAGTTCAAGAGGCCAGCATCGGTGGCAGCTGAGGAACTTTGGAGGCTACGAAAGAGTTTAGATTCTAAAGGCCGGCAACGGATGAACTTGGAGTCTGGAGGGCGATGACAGAGAAACTTGAAATCTGGAGATCAGCAATGAAGGAGTTTGGAGTTTGTGGGCTGGCCATGAAGAATTCTTAAATGTGGAGGCTGACAGCAGCATAGCACAGGATCTGGAGGCCAGTAGAATTTGTGGACATACAGCCAGTGATACAGGAATCTAGAAGCTACAGGCCCGCTACGTAGGTGGTCAACAATGATGCAGCTGGACTGGAGGTCAGAGACACAGGAGACTAGAAGCCTGCAGCGCCAGGGATCTGGAGGATTGTGATGTGGGTGGTGAGGAAGCAGGTGGCTAGGGACTTTAAAGAACGACGTCAGTGGCTGAAGGCCTCTGGTGGCTGAGGACTCCTGGAGGCTGCCATGGTGGTGAAGAGAACCCCAGATTGAGTTCTGGGGACAATAGCTCGGGAGACTGGGACCCATGGAGAAGCTCTCCAGCCTAGGACCCATGGAGGAGCTCAATGACCTAATGCCCACGAAGGAGCTCTGGAGACTGGAGCCTACAAAGGAGCTCTGCTGGCTGGAACCCATGAAGGAGCTTGGTAGCATCGCGTAGAAAGTGGAAGAACCCTCGGAGGAGCTCTGCAGAACAGCATGGACACCACTGGCACCCACAGCAAGGCTCAGACACTAGAGGTGGATCCACCTGGACGCCATTGAAAGACACAGGAGCAAGAGCACAAGGTGGATTCATCTGGACCACCTTGTTGAGAAACATAGGGGCTGAAATATGAGGCAGACCACCCACGACCCCCTCGGAGAACTCGAAAACAGGTGCATGTGGCTGATCATCCTCTGTCCCTTCTGAGGACTTGAGACTTGCAGTTTGAGACGAGTTGCCCTTGACCCACTCAGAGAAAACAGGAAAAGAAACTGGAGGCTGAGGCAGGTCGTCGCGACCCCCTCAGAGCACTCGGAAACAGGAACAGAGTTATATGGAAGGATGTCCTTAAAAAGACATGGCTGCACCCTGACGATGGTGCTGTCTGTGGCACAAGGTGGAGGTCAAGGTCAATGCCAAGACCAGTGGTGGAGAAGTATGGACAGGAGGAGAAGATGGCTGGACTGGAGGTGCAAATGGTGAAGGCTGAGTGAGAGAATAAGATTGTCCATTATTGTACCACTGACCAGTCCTAAAATAGAAAAAGTCCGCCCTGTCCCCATAGAAGAATTCTTCAAGATCTGACTCAAGCTGAGGCAGGGCTGCTGCTGGAGCTGATGGCTGATCTACTGAGGTCACTCAGTACCAGCTGGCAAAGTGTCTGCTGCTCCTGGATGAAGGCCTGCACCAGCATCTGGAAGCAGAACTGCAACAGTGTCTGATGGAGGGGAGGTCAGGACTTAAGCTTCTGGTGCAGAGGCTGCTGGCTGAAGTGGCAAGGAACTGGTTTTCAGGAGAGGAGGAAATGGTCAACCCCTTTGGAATAGGAGTGGTTGCTTGGTGGCAATGATGTCTGCAATGGTAGGAATTGAAGGCTCTGAACACTGGGACTGATGGAGAGAGGATGCGGTTGCAGTGGAAGGTAAAGAAGTGGATGGAGGGCTGAGAGGCTGGGGCTACAGCCGAGGCAGAGGTTGCTTCTTAAAAATCTCTGCCAAAGCTGCCTGACAGTTTCACTCTAACTCCTCCTGTATTCCTGCTAAACCCTGGGATGACAGGAAAAGAGTCCGCTGAAGCAACAGGTTCGTAAAGTCATGGGCTGAGAATGTTGTGAGCTGAGAATGTTGTCCAATAATGTTCAGATAGTCTTATTAAAGAACTCTAAACTTCCCTTTGAGCATAGATCTGCAGGGTCCAACTGGCTGGATTCTTCTGCCATGGTTGTGGTTAGAGGACCCAAATATAGGAACCAGTACAAGTAAAAACTGAGAACTTTAATGATACATAAATGTAACGGAAACTTACAAAACCATAAGAGAAGAACTGAGCTTGGAGCTTGTGCAGGAAAATAAGCAAATAATAGGAGGAAACAGGACGAGACAGAGCAAAGACGGAGAACTAGGAGACAAAGAAATGGATGGATGGATGGATGAATTGGTTCTGATGGCAGCTCTGGTGCAGATGCTACTCTCCCAGCAGACGACAGCAGAACTGGTCCAAAAACTGGTCCAAGCACTCAGTTGATCTTCATGTTCTCCCATCACATCTGCTATGTGTTGCTCATATAGCTTTAAGTTTACAACTATCTTCTGTCAGATCCTCACTTTTACATGTTAATTTTAATGTCTAGTAATGATTTTGAACTTTACTCAAGTTTAACCTCAAATATGCATGTTTCTTTTTTCATAAATGCTAAACTTTATGTTTTGATCATTGCCTTTTTTCAACCCTGAGGTCCAAAAACCAAATTTCTTAAAATATGTTCCCCTTGTTTTCTGTGTTTTGATAACAACAGACATTAATAGGAAACAAATATGAGTTATTTTTGTCAAATGGAGGGCAGATGAGAGAGTAAATATGTCATGTGAGAGGGAAGTAGGTCAATTTCCCAGTAAAATTGCTGAATGGTGTTTTTTGCAACAAAACAACAGATGCTGTATAAGTGTGTATACATTATGTTACATTTTTGTCAGATCAGGAAGTTCAGCTCAATTTTAAATAATCTATTCTGTATCTACCATAATAAGGATATGGTTAAAACACTTTTTGTTTTTGAGGTGTATACTATACAGAAGTTCCTGTTATACTTGTTCCTCTGTCATGTAAAATTTATTATTTATTTATTGATCTCAATCAAAGTTTATTAATTTAATTCAGTTTATTTATATGGTGCCAATTCACAGCATATATCATCTAAGGCACTTTGCACCAAAAAACATCAATTTTATACACAAGAAATAATCCAGTCCTATCTTATTGACAGATTAAAAGTCAATTACAAACATTTTAATTAAAACAAGATACGTTATTATTTATATTTCCAGTCCAATTCCATCCATTCACCGACTTTGCCCATCATACTGAGCACACAGACTAACAGACTTTAATCAATAGTATCAAAATACCAAAAATAACGCTATTAATAAAATATAAAAGCATAATTTGCACAAATTCTAAAATTATGCGTTTGTTTTATTTTGAAGAATCTCTACCGGATGTGAATTGTCTCTGCCCGCTTTTGTTTTTTCTTTGAGGTACCGTTAGGAATAAAGTCCAGTACGCTTATTAAATGTTTGCTTTCAACGCAGTAGTGTTTCGAAACTGAACCCCCTATCTGGCTGCAAAGCAAAGGTTCAAAGACACCCCCCAACACACACACACACACACACACACACACACACACCACCTCACAAAAGGTGGGGGAGGAGGGTTCTGCTAACCGCAGCTCTACTCGCTCGAGTTAAAAAGCAGTTCTCATGTGTGTCGGAAAATAAAAACCAGTTAAGAGCCTCTTCTGCCCCATCTCTCCCCGCTGCTCGGGCTGCTAAGACACGAAGCGAGACGCGATGGAAACACTAGTAGACCACAGCACAGGAAACATCAGCTCACTGCTGCTGCACCCCTTCCTCGCTTTCACTCCCCTGTTCCGAAGACTGTGGTTTTGCTGCATTTAATGTCTTGCACGTGTGATACCGTGTTATTTATTCCATTGCGCAGGCAATCAAGGGGTGTTTGGACAATAGTATTTAGTTGAAATGTCCTTGACGGTGTTTATTGTCGGCCTAATAATGTGCTTACTTTTGTTTTTCTACATCGTTTGCAAATGCTGAATCATCAGAAAAATGAGCAGGCATTTGATACAAAATAGAAGAAATAAAAAAATACCCCCCTCCCACACACACACACAGAGTGGGGAAATTCTGGTGTACCTTAAAGAACTAACAGTATGAGTTTTTTTGTTTGTTTGTTTGTTTGTTTTTGAATAAGCAAGTTAAAGAGAAATAGAAGCATGCATATTCAAACTAAGGTTTTATATATATATATATATATATATATATATATATATATATATATATATATATATATATATATATATATATATATATATATATATATATGAAAACAGAAAAATAAGAACAAGAGACTTAACAATAACAGCAAATTTACAACATTAGAAAAATAATGCTGTGTTGGCTATAAATAGCATACTCAGTTTAAAAGAAATGCGCAACTGAGCAGGCTCATAGTAGAAAAATGCACAGGATGCATGTGCATAAAAAAACAGCAAACTGTTTCCAAAAAAGGAAAAACAAACAAAAAAAAAACAAAACAAAAAAAAAACTGTTCCAATAACAGCAGGGATGTAAACACTTTTGTTTGAGTGTGTTGGAAGCAGTGATCGTTATAAAATCTAACTGCTGAAGGATCTGCGATAACACTTTAGCATCCAGTCAATATTGAGAGGGCCAGAACTGGTGCTTAAATGATGATTGAGTAAAACCATTCGTATCATCAACCATCCTAAGAGCTAGACAAGAACAAATAACAACAATTTCTATAGTTACAATCATTTTCACCATCCGTTGTCATGGATAATCATGACATTAGTACAATTCTTTTCATCAATACAAGCAACCACAGATTTTATCCATAAATATTTCAAGTTACTCAAAATACTTCAATCCTAGTTACTAACCTTGTTCCCTCATCGACTGAAGCTAAAACTGAGTTGCTTTTTACCCTTTTTTTTTTTTTTTTTTCCCTGTTTTGCTGTTAACCTTTTCTGTGTGTTACAGTTAACCTTTTCATGCAGAACTGCGTTGCGTTACCATGGCTACGTTTATGAGACAGTTACCAAAATAAAAGCATATAACCTTAATGGCACTTACAGTAAAGGTAAAGGTAACTTTAGTCAGTTACAACACTCCCTTGTGCACCTAGGATGCAGCCGTCTGTCACTGAAGGAACTCTTCAGTTCTGCAACAGCTGCATGCATATATATTGAATATTTGGATAAATATGTTTTATTAGATTAAAAAAAAATTATAAAATAGCCAAATAATGGAGGAATCTAACTTCTCCATTATTGACATTTCAGCATTTTGGATACACAGTTTTCCACTTTAAATCAATGCATATCAGAAAAATGTGCCAGGCTGTATTCATATACACTGAATCAATACATCCAGCTGCAAATAATTTTGGAAATGTTTCTTCTTGCTTTCCACACATGGAAACTGACATATTTGCCCTTTAGACAGGGCATACCACTTGAATGTGACTTGTTCTCTCATCTGACCACAGCACCTTCTTCCTATGTATTTGCTGTTCCTGTCATGATCCCTTGTTCTTTTGGACTTTTGCATCTGTTAGATTCATTTTCCTTGCTCCTCTGTTTACTCTCCCTCGCCCCCTGCTGCCATCCTCTCTCCCTCTCGTCAGTCAATGATGAACCAGTCAGTCCCAGTCCATTGTTTCAGCATTCACAGTCCCAGTATTTAGATTGCTCTCCTGCTTTCACTCCTTGCTGGATCCACCTGTTATCTTCACATTTCTTCCCTGGCTAACCAGTTATTTTGCTCCTGAATTCCTGTTTTTGTTCTGCTCTGGCTTTCTGCATTCCCTGTGCTTTTTGTACGTTTTTTGTTCATTATTTTAATAAATCATCAAAACTACTTGCTCTGCCTCTGCCTCTCTGCATTTGGGTCTACAACAGCCATGACAAATCGTGACAGTTCCCCTCACATGTCTTAGAGCCTTATTTGTTGTGGTAGTTTTTTAAAAATTCACCAATTAAATGGTTTTGCAGGTTTTTTGGGGTTCTGTGTGTGTGTGTGTGTGTGTGTGTGTGTGTGTGTGTGTGTGTGTGTGTGTGTGTGTGTGTGTGTGGCTTAGTTGCCTGTGAAGTGTCACAAACTGTGTCATTGCTCTTCCATGTGCCTGAAACACTTCTTTACCTACCTTGAACTATTGATGTCCTGTTTGTAATGTAATCTTCTGTTCTTTTCCTGTTTTATTTTGTCTTCAGTCTTGTTCAATCAAAAGGATATAATCTTAAGGCTTGCTGTTTTGAATAATCCATTAAAACTGGGTTTTCTGATGAGAAGACAAGTCTTCTTATCTCATAAATATACATATACATTTTTGTGAACAGTCTGTCAGTGAAATACAGAACTGAATTTTTTTTTTATGTAATGTCTTGTTAGCAAAATGCTGCAGCAACAGCAGAAACCCTCTCCTCTAAATCTCATATGAACCCTTTAGAAAAAAACATCACTACATCACTAAAATGATCAACCATTGATAATTATTAGCCTAGAGCTCTGTTTTGGTGCTTTATAATATGCATGTACCAAATATAAGCCATAAACAGTCTATTGTTCCAAATATTGTGGAATAGATGCTTCTTGCAAGAAATACACAGAAACTCAAATATTTCTGTTAAAGAACTCTAAACTTCCCTTTGAGCATAGATCTGCAGGGTCCAACTGGCTGGATTCTTCTGCCATGGTTGTGGTTTGGTTAGAGGACCCAAATGTAGGAACCAGTACAAGTAAAAACTGAGAACATTAATGATACATAAATGTAACGGAAACTTACAAAACCATAAGAGAAGAACTGAGCTTGGAGCTTGTGCAGGAAAATAAGCAAATAATAGGAGGAAACAGGACGAGACAGAGCAAAGATGGAGAACTAGGAGACAAAGAAATGGATGGATGGATGGATTGGTTCTGATGGCAGCTCTGGTGCAGATGCTACTCTCCCAGCAGACGACAGCAGAACTGGTCTAAGAACTGGTCCAAGCACTCAGTTGATCTTCATGTTCTCCCATCACATCTGCTATGTGTTGCTCATATAGCTTTAAGTTTACAACTATCTTCTGTCAGATCCTCACTTTTACATGTTAATTTTAATGTCTAGTAATGATTTTGAACTTTACTCAAGTTTAACCTCAAATATGCATGTTTCTTTTTTCATAA
This sequence comes from Anableps anableps, assembly GCA_014839685.1. Lineage (NCBI taxonomy): Eukaryota > Metazoa > Chordata > Actinopteri > Cyprinodontiformes > Anablepidae > Anableps > Anableps anableps. Next base: position 10,520,211 of record CM026065.1, on the reverse strand, counting down.
ATGCTAAACTTTATGTTTTGATCATTGCCTTTTTTCAACCCTGAGGTCCAAAAACCAAATTTCTTAAAATATGTTCCCCATGTTTTCTGTGTTTTGATAACAACAGACATTAATAGGAAACAAATATGAGTTATTTTTGTCAAATGGAGGGCAGATGAGAGAGTAAATATGTCATGTGAGAGGGAGGTAGGTCAATTTCCCAGTAAAATTGCTGAATGGTGTTTTTTGCAACAAAACAACAGATGCTGTATAAGTGTGTATACAGCTTTGAATATTTAAGCAAACATATCATGTAATTTAATGAGATTTCTGTTTGTTGATTAAAGTAGATCTGCTTTTTAAATTGCTTCTGTCTTAAGCTCAAATGCTTTGAGTTTCCTTCCAGAAGCTTCTTATAGTTTGCTGGAATTCTGGCCCATTCCTCCTGACAGAGCAGATGGACAAGACATGTTTCACAAGGATAATCACACTGTCTTACCAGCTTCAACCAGCGTCTTCATAAGGTTGTTGGCGTTTGTTCTGGGATAAATTTGCACATTTTGTACCAAGACACAGAACCCGTCTCCTTCCTGAACAGTATGATGGCTAGAGATTCCCATCATGTCTGTACGTGCATTTAATTGTTTGAACAGATGAACATGGCACCTTCAAGCATCTGGAAATTGTTCCCAAGGATGAACCAGACTGGTGCAGCTCCACAATTCTCTTCCTGATAACTTGGCTGATTTCTTTTTGCTTTCCCATCATGTCAAGCAATAAATCAGTGTGTTCCAGGTGTGGCCTTAAAATACATCCACAGGTGTGCCTCCAATTAACTCAAATCAGAAGTTTCCAAAGTCATGATGTCATCATCACCAGGGCTTTCTCTCATTGTTTAAAGAGATAGTAATTATTCTGTATGTAAACTTTTGTTAGACATTAATAAATAAGTCTCTGGCATATTCTCTCTCTCTCTCTCTTTCTCTCTCTTTCTCTCTCTTTCTCTCTCTCTCTCTCTCTCTTTCTCTCTCTGTCATTATAGTGGCAATTAGCAAATAGAAATAAATTTGGAAATTCTAACTGGCCGAAAACAAGAAAAGTTTTTTCTTATTTAACTTCAGGTTGTGAGGAAAAAAAGGTGTCTATTTATTTTGGTGTATGTAAACTTCTGGTTTCAGCTGTAATTTATATACGTGATTATTCTGTGAAACTGTCATGTTTTTGTTTAAGCTTCCGACCTACATGCAAGATATTCCCAGGAGACAAGTAAAAGTGCAGGATCACCCTGCTGAAAACTTCTCTCCAGGGAAGGAACCTGCTGACACAGACTCAGCCCCGCCCCCTGGTGGAAACCTGCAGCTCAGCAACAGTCACACAAACATCACAATGACACAACAACCCGAAACTCCGACAGAAACAGAAACAAAATCACATATAAGGCAGAGGGAGTTTGTTAAGTTTACAGATTATGAATCACTAAAGGCTGTGCTATGTGTCCCAAAGGAGCATTGACCACGCACACACACACACACACACACACACACACACACACACACACACACACACACAGCAGCAGGATACCTGGTACAATGGTAGATTAACACAAAGATTTTTATTTGTTTTATCTTTACAAAATGTTCAATTATTGGAGCCAGATTTCCTAAAGCTGCATTTTCAAGTTATGTTTCTGAACAAACAACTGATAATTTATCAGTCTGGAAGACTTGTTCAATCCAACATAATTCTGCTGACCTTTTTTTGAAAATGTTTCTGTCTTAGCTTAGTTTGTTTTCCTGAGGCCTCTAAAGTAACACAGATTGTATTATTCATTATCTTTGGAGTTAACAAGAAATTCAGTCTGTGGCTCTGATAGCCTTGTCCATGAATGGTGGCACCCACTAGATCAATATTTACCTGCTTTAATGTGAACATACTCTTGAAAGATCAACTCAACAGTTCAGCATTCAGGATGATGTTATTATTTCAGCAGTTAGTCACACTTACTTGCCCAGAACCCCGTTTGTCTTGATAGCAACAGAAAACAATGTTGCAACATTAGGAAACAGTCACTTTTAATTTAAGGAGAGGTTGGACTACTGGTTTTATTGACACAACTGACATTTTTGGATCCACTCAGCAAAATCTGTGCCCATATTTCTGCAGCAAAGATGCTGACAAACTGTGTTTTAGCCTCGTCAGCACACGTTTTCCCTACACAATATATTCCTGCCTGGGATGGCAAACCCTCTGAACCAGCATTTCAGTTTTAACGCTCATCTTCACTAAGCAGGCTAATGTATGAGCTATTTCTACCTACTGCACAGGATACAGTAATGCTTTTAAACACAACTTAGGTATCCATGGAATATTAATCTTAAATGATTTCAATGCAATAAAAAAACATTTTTAATTACTTTATATTGGTCTGTAATGTCAACTATAGACTAATATACACATTTATCATTACACAGTAATGATATAGTGAATTGCAGTTGCATTTAATTAAATGATGCTGTGAAATAAATAAGTACTTCAAACTCAAGTGAAGGGTTAATTAACTTCTCAGGCAAAATTGGTGTTAAGAAGAGTTACTGTTATGTGTGTTTGAGTCTCATTTTGCAGATGTAATCAGAAAAATAAAAATATGCGTCTTTCTAATCCCCCCTCCACTCTCTTGCTTTCCTGACTGATCTTCCTCAGAATCGAGAGTTCCGGAACTGTCCATACCTTCTGTCACTACAGAAACATTAAATATTAAACTAGAAATGCACAGATAAAACTTTTTTTTTTTTTTTTTTTTTTTTTTTTTTCAAACTGAGTACAAATACAAGTGCCCACATTTGAGTACTTTCAGACACCGAGTACTGATATGATATTGCCATCATACTTCTGCAAACAGTTTGAAAGGGTTTTATTGCAGTCACATTTTGCTTGCAATCGTGGTCATCAAGGGTAATGCATTGTTTTTCACTTTATACTGGTTGTCCCTGGACATCTTGGTCCACCTCCCACGAGTTTGCTGCAGGATTAACTGTTGCAGATTCTTGGTTCCGTGAGCAAACTCTTTGAACTCTGCTTTTTTCTTTCTTTCTTTCTTTTTTTTTCTTAGATGTTTTATCAAATTGTATGCTTTAAAAGCGCTGGACTTTATTCCTCCTGTTGACAACTTTTCTTTAATATGTTGCAATCTGCTTTACTTTTGCCATATAGGGCATGTCTTCACATGGCGGCCGTATGATCTGATTTCAGTGGTGACTGAAAAGCTTGTTTCAATCATTTGAAATATTAGTTAATTTACATTTTTTGTACTTGATCATCCTTTCATTTGACCTGAGTCATACTTTGTATATCTGGGCTTCCTGTACAGCATGTGCTCTTGGGTGAGAATGGTTTGTAGCTCTGGCATGGTAGAGTTTCTCACCAACAAGCAGGGATATCACTTACTTGAAGGTGAGCATTTCACTGCAGCGTGTTGAGCAAAGATAGACGAGTACAACGCAGATTTTGTAAGGACACCTGCTGGTGGACTGTGGTCATGGCAGTGTTTCTTTCGCTCCCATCCATTCACAAGTTAACTGATTGCAAAGCAGTGTTTGTGTTTTGTTGTCGTTGCAATTCAGTTGAGTTCAGTTAAAAAAATACTTTATTAATCCCAGAGGAAAACTAATCCCATTAATCCTAACTGTTTTCATTTTGATTTAACGAATTGAAATTTTGGATGGAAGAAGAACATGAATGGAAATGAATGATTTTTTTATTTGACCTTCATCTATACAGCATAAATCTCACCGAGAAAATAAGTTCTCATTTTCAAGAGAGACCTTTTTCAACATAACATAAAATCATGAAAGTTACAAAACAACAGTGCAAGTTCATATTACGGGACAGTGTCAAAATGGGTAAGATCATAATTAATCAGAAAGCTATGGTTAAGAACAAAAGCATGATCCTACTGATATTTTCCAAATGCGTTTGACCCGCATGTTATATTCCCCCGAAAGAATCTGAACAGAGAGTTTAAGTTACTTTTGGAGATGGTTCCAGGTTAATGGTAAAGAGTAAGAGAAAATGTTCTTTCTCAGTTCTGTATGGACTTTAAGAAGCTAAATGTTTCACTTTATGCATTTATTCGATTCTCAGTTAATAAAACATTGACTGTGGAGCTAACAGAGTCTCAGGAGTGCCTGTAGATACTCGATCAGTCATATAAAAAATTGTGATTATTAATCTGGTTCTATTTCCCTGAAATAGACTTGAAAACGTATTAGACTGTTTTGAAAACTACATACAAGGATTGAATTTTAAAATGGTCCCTTATCTGTGACAACAAAAACTTTTTTTTTTTTTTTTTTTTTTTTTTTTTTTTTTTTTTTTTTTTTTTTTTTTTTAACTAAAGACCAGGTGTATCTCTGCTCGCTTGCTTACTCAAGTGTATTCTATGTATTACAATAAATTTCTTGAGGATTATCTTAGAACTTTGGATTTCTACATTTCATATGAAATATTCATCTTCATATATTTTAACCATCGTTTTAAACGCAATTAGGACGGAGGGGATTCTGGATGCAGCAATATTACAGCAATATTACTGCGAGGCACACCAATCATCAATAAATATGAACACGATCCCCACCAAGGGGGTCCTGCGATTGACCAACATATTTGATGTGCATTGATGTTTTCAATGATGGCAACTGACAAAATGAAATGTTTGCTACTGGTTTCACAACCGGTGACTCTTTGATGTGTGTTCATGTTGTTATGTTTTCATGATGTAAAGCGACTTGAACTGCCTTGTTGCTGAAATGTGCTATACAAATAAACTCGACTTGACTCGCGATGTCTGCATATAATTTTTTATTAATTATACTTTTTGAAATACATATATAATTTTAATGATACATTGCCTGCAGTATATATATATATATATATATATATATACACCTAAACACCAGAGCGATAGAGGCTCAGATCTACCACACCAGACAAGATCCAAGGTGTAGATTGTGCAAGGAGGCCCCTGAGACAGTCCAACACATAACAGCAGGGTGCAAGATGCTGGCAGGGAAAGCGTACATGGAACGTCATAACCAAGTGGCGGGCATAGTGTACAGAAACATCTGTGCAGGATATGGACTGGAAGCCCCGAGATCAAAGTGGGGCACACCCCCTAAGGTGGTGGAGAATGACCGAGCTAAGATCCTGTGGGACTTCCAGATCCAGACAGACAAAATGGTAATGGCGAACCAACCGGACATCGTGGTGGTGGATAAACAACAGAGGAAAGCCGCTGTGGTGGATGTAGCAATACCAAGCGATTGCAACATCAGGAAAAAGGAACACGAGAAACTGGAGAAATACCAGGGCCTCAGAGAGGAACTGGAGAAGGCCAGGAAGGTGAAGACCACAGTGGTGCCTGTGGTCATCGGGGCCCTCGGGGCAGTCACCCCCAAGCTGGAGCAGTGGCTAAAACAGATCCCAGGAACAACATCAGACATCTCAGTCCAGAAATGCGCAGTTCTCGGCACAGCCAAGATACTACGCAGAACCCTCAAGCTCCCAGGCCTCTGGTAGAGGACCCGAGCTCAGAGGTTGAGACAGACCACCCGTGGAGGGTGAGAAGGGAATTTTATATATATATATATATATATATATATATATATATATATATATATATATATATATATTTCAAGTATATTTGAAATATACTTTCATATTTCGTGGTTTTTTTGTTTTTTTTATCTTTTATGCATTATTTTTGGTCCTATTTGTACATTTATTAGTCAGAGTCTATGGGTGATGTTCAGTATAGTATGTGGAAGAGTTAAATTTCAGTGTATATGGAAGTTATTTCTGATTAATGTCCCTGGTGGGTCTCCTCATGGGAGTCAGTTCATTTTGATTTTCAGTTTGAAGCATCGATATACGTTCGAAGTTGTAGAACTCTGAACGTACAGTTAACTGCAAAACTAAAGCTGCCTTTGTTGCGCCTGACAGAAATTACAATATTCTACAGAGGTCCGCTCTGGGTCTTTCAGGCACCTAACCAGCCATTTGGTTCTCTGTTCTGATTGGTCAACTCCTAGCTTCGTTCATTTGACAAGACAAACAGCGTCAGGCTGAGCCTCGTCGCAAGGAAGGAAAAGAGACGTGGTTTGTCCCTTTTTTAAAATCGCAACAATGTCTGAGGAACGATCCGAGAGATCCGATGGGCGAATTGTGAAGATGGAAATTGACTACAGTTCTACTGTAGATCAGAGACTTCCGGAGTGCGAAAAAATGGCCAAAGTAAGTGAGATTTTAAAAGAAGGCCAGCGCTGGCTGAGTCATGGTGCATCCCGATCTGTGGGTTAGCACTCAAGCTAATATATAACCTAAGTTTCTCCAGTTCTATAGTTATATGACTGCATATAGTGAGCGCAGATGACTCATAAGCCTGGATGTATGCTATATTTTACCCACGCTTAATACCATATTGGCGTTTTCTACTAAAACGTCGGGGTTTGTTGTTTAATTGATGCTAGCTATGTTTAGCACTAAGGTTAGCTTCAGATGTAGCCAATCTACTAACCAGTTACTTTAGCTTTCTGTAAGATGGAAAAAAGCAAGGCGTTTGTAGATTTTAAAAGATATTAACAAAGTTAATGTTTTTTGTGTTTTCTTCTGGAGGAGGGGAAATTACAAGAGGCCATCGAGAGCTTGTTGTCACTGGAGAAACAGACTAGAACAGTAAGTGAAAGCCTCCCACCTGATGCAGGACTGTTGTTTACATTATAAATTTACATAATAAACAAGAAACAAACAATTAATAACATATCCATAAGAACCACATAATTATTGCTTTTGTTCAAGAAATTATGTGAGAGCTTTTAATTCTTGTTGATAAAACCATAGAACTATATATTGTTGGGCAGTTATTTGCACTACTTTTAATTATGTGAGAAGGTCATTTGAATCAGCTGCTGTTTGACTATGTAATGATGATTTTTTTTTCTTTTAATTTATTTCTACCAAGTTTCTTTTTTTCTTAAACAAATGTGGTTACATCCTAAAAAAGAAATTAAGAAAAATTAAATCATGAGACAAAAAACTATCTTGATTTAAAATTAGCCCGTTAGCTTGGCATCACTGGGTCTCTTCACATATTGATAGAGAGTTGGCACTCCTTTAACTGTTTAGAGAGATGGGCTGAGTGCATTTATGCCTCGTTTCCTCTAGTTTATGGTCCGGTGTGGCAGAGCATTTCCACCGCCAGTTGGACTCTCAACGGGCAGGTGACATTAAATTCAAACGCGTAACATGGCATCATACTAGTGCGCTGACAAACTAATATGTCTCGTGTTTGTCACTAGCAGTGATGTTTTTCAGAAAAAAACAGAAGCACTGACAATGTGTTGTGTGACGCCAGTAGCTCCACTGTAACCATACCGTACCATTGTCCTATGGACCAACAACTGAAGGTGACCCAGGAATGGAGTGGTACTGGTCCAGTGAATGGGTCACTTTTACAATGAAAACAAACAAAGTAGCATACCGAAACGCACCGACCTGTGCCGTACCGCTCACTGGAAATGAGACGTTAGCTTCCACATTATGACTCTGTGTCTGATCAGAAATATTTCCAAATATCCAGATTTCTCTGTTTAAGCGAGGGAAACGTGTAATAGCCTTATTTTAGCCAACGGGCTTGCAGTGCACACCTGCATTAGTCAAAGGACTTTTAACTGTAAGTTTTCAAAATCTTTTTGTATCTTGATGCCAGTCACCAGACCATGCTGTATTTTATTGCAGTATTTTACCAGTAATAATGCTCAAGGCACCAAAGTCATGTTTCTTTCAGAGGTTTCAGGGTTGCAAAAACTGGCTGAAAAACCTGATTTAAAAAAAAAAAAAAAAAAAAAAAGTCATTTTGGTGCATTTATCTTCGATTGCATAACTCTAAAAACTGGAACCAAAATGACTGCTTTAAATAAAATTTAAAAAAAACACTTCCCTTACAAATGTAAGTTTGCATATGTGTATAAATGTATTTTAATAAATAGGTTGTGGTTGAACTTTTCACAGGCATCAGATATGGTGTCCACCTCCAGAATTCTTGTGGCTGTGGTCCAGATGTGTTATGAAGCAAAGGACTGGGATGCTCTGAATGAAAACATCATGTTACTCACCAAAAGGAGGAGTCAGCTCAAACAGGTCAGTGCTCTATTTACCCTCATCGCTGTTTTCTTTACGTTTTTGCCAATCACGTGCCTATTGCCTGCTCAATTAAAACATGGAATAAAGAAAAAATAGTAATTTTAAAAAATTCTTAATAGATTAAAGTGTTACTACGAATTATTTAAAACTATTTTGCGAGATTGTCATAGTCATAAAATTGAGTTATTCTAATAGCATAGAAATTACGAGTGAATTTTGAAATATGTTCTTGTAAAATTGGCATTTCCTTGAACAAATTTGTTTTTACTGTGGCCTAAATATGTGCTTTGTTTTGCTCTTCATCTTAGGCTGTTGCCAAAATGGTGCAAGAGTGCTACAAGTACGTGGATGCGGTAACTGATCTGAACATCAAGCTGCGACTTATCGACACACTTCGCACTGTGACTGCTGGCAAGGTCTGAAATCTCCTGATGTCATAAGTAGGGGTGCACCGATTGACCAGTCGATTGATCGGCCCTGATTTCCCTAATTTTGGGTGATCAGCTGATAACTTGCACAAGAAACTGTTCTTATCCAGGCATCTTATCTCCCTCAGCAAGGGTCTGAAAATCAGCAGCTGTCCCCATTTCCTCTGCTGTGAGAGAGGGCTGACAAAACGACCCACCAGGTTTCGTCTGCATGTGTGCGGTTAACAATATTCACATTATTGTGGCCTTATGACACCGACAGTGTCAGTTGGAAAAAAAAAATCGGGGTGGGGGGAGATCGCAATTGGCCAAAATCGGAATCGGCTGGTCATCCTTTTCAAAGATCAGCAATCGACCAGAAAACTGCAATCGGTGCACCCCTGGTCATTATAACATGTAATCAGTGACATAACTGGATGTTATTGGGGAAATTAATATTATATTAACCGAGATTAGAATTAATGCACAAACGATGAGCAAAAAGGTAAAAACTTAAATAATTTATGAAATCGACATTTCCCCCCAGTTCTAGTATGCCTGTGTAAAATTACTGATTGTATTATCATTCAAAATAATCTACTGAGAAACAGGTTTCTATATGGGGTATGGCTGTTGTAAATGATTGTTTTAGTAATTGAGTAATCTATCGATTATTCTGACGATTAATCGAGTAATCAAATATTATTTTTATTGCAGCAGTATTAATATTGGATATCAATATCAGCCCAAATTTTTATATCTGTTTATCCCTAACCATAACTTTTCTGTAGCTTAGAAAATGAAACCTGTAACAATAACAGCTCATTTTTAAGTCAACCTGGACAAAAATTATGCAAAAATCTGAAATTATATTCAATTTAATAATAAAAAAGAAGCAGGCTGACAAAGAGACTTAAAAAAAAAATAATACTCCAGTCTTTAGTTTACATATTCATCTTCAGTCAATATAATAGATGAATTCTCACTTTGCACAGCCTTTTGTAGCTTTTGTGTCCATGTGAGCAGCGGATCATTGGTACCTTTGTCATACACAGAAAAACACCGTGGGGCTATGACCGCCCCACGGTGCGCTCCGCCACCCCTTTGTTGCAACAGGGATGGTATGAAATTTATTTTCCGGTTCTTCCATAAAGCTACATTTGTGCTCACCATCAGCTCTCGCGCTGCCCGCTGTGTTCCGTCTATGAGCATACATATCCGCTCCACCTGTATACATGCACCCGCCGTGCACTTCGCCACCATTCGCTGCGAACCGCCCACCTGCTTGTAGCTTCGTTACTGTTGTTTTAAATCTGTGTTGTCTTAAACAGTAGAATGGGTGGAGCTTCTTTAGTTTCTCTGTCATGACTTTTTGGTTTTTTGCAATTAGCAGTGATGGGCACTGCTAACTAAAAAGTTAGTTGCACTAACCCTAAAGCACTAATCATAAAGAATAGTCCTGCTGACGCTAAAGCGCTGTACCAGCATGGTATTTAGCAGCAGCTAATGCAAAAGTGCTAAATTCAACCATGTTGATGCCCACGATGTGTCAATGATAGAACATGTGTTATATTACCCTCCACGGGGTCAAATTTGTTATTGCGCATCTATCTGCATGGTTGCGCTTCAGGAAGTGATTCTTTGGAACAGACCTTTCACTCATAGTTTGTTTCATAGTTGTTGAGTATTGCTAACACAGTCAGAAAGCACGCAGGACATTAGTAGATTTTAAACTGTTTACTGTAGTTCAACAGTGATGCATTCAGGGTGCAGATTAAACAGCATTTAATAAACAGCATACACCTTATCACAGGTGGAAAACGTGAGAAGCACTGACAAAAAACAAACACAAAAAACAATTCATATATGTGTATTTTTTTCATTTATTTGTTAAATTAACAAGCCTGACTGGTTGTTTATGTAAGTGTTGTATTTTTCTGTATACCTCTTTTGTTTGTTTGTTGTATTCTTGGCCCTTGCTCAATAACGTTTAAAAAAAAAAAAAAAAAAAAAAAAAAAAGAGGGAGAAGAGGAAATGAAACTGCTGCGTAAACCGTCTTCACCCACTTCAAAATAAAAGCATGAATATAAACAGCCAACTACTTGAAGAATTTAATAAACAATACTTCAGCACAGATGTCGAACTTAATTCAACTGAAAGTGTACAAAACAGCCAATTAAATTAGTGCTTTAGAATTTATCTGAAAAAATTGATTCCACTATTAGCGGATTAGTGGAAGTGTGCCCACCACTGGCAATTAACTGCTATATTTTTCTTCTTTGCAATCAAAGGAAAAGCCTAGTTGCCTTTTTTTAGACAGGCAACTCACGAGCAGGTGGAGGGAAGGGGTGGCCCATGTCCGCTCTGGTTTTGTCCTATAAAGCCTTTCTTAAAATATATACTAGTTGTGTGTCATAATGCACTAAATGGTTCTCTCTGACAGATCTATGTAGAGATTGAGCGTGCGAGGCTAACAAAGACACTGGCGAACATCAAGGAGCAGAGTGGTGACGTCAAAGAGGCTGCTGCCATTCTGCAGGAGCTACAGGTGAGATACAATTCTACCTTTTATGTATAAGTAATATGTGAGACCATGCACGTTTATGGTTTTTTGTTTTGTTTTGTTTTTGTTTTTTTTGCTGCTCAGGTGGAGACATATGGCTCCATGGAGAAGAAGGAGAAGGTGGAGTTTATCTTGGAACAGATGAGGCTTTGCATTGCTGTCAAAGATTATATTCGCACCCAGATCATCAGCAAGAAGATAAACACCAAGTTCTTTCAGGAGGAAGGGACTGAGGTAAGAAACAGTACCAGTCCTGTTTCGTGTCTCTTTTCTCAGAAACATTTCAGAAGCTGTTGCATCATCTGTTGTTTAGCCAAACTGCATACTGAAACTAAACTTTCTTTTATTATTATTTTGTCCTTTTACCAACTCAGGAGCTGAAGTTAAAGTATTACAACCTGATGATTCAGGTGGACCAGCATGAGGGCTCCTACCTGTCGATATGCAAGCACTACAAGGCGATTTATGACACCCCCTGCATCTTGGAGGACAGCAGCAAGTGGCAGCAGGTACAGAGTTAATATATTTAGGCAAACTGTTTCAGAAGAGAAACAGTTTTACATTTCATTAACTTGTCAAGCATGACTGTGTTCTTTGAAGGTTCTAGCAGGTGTTTCCTGAAATTAGTTTGTGAAAATGTATAAAAATCAGAGCAAGTTAGGTTAAAAATAGGCCATGAATATAATTATAGCTCTCACTGGATCAAACCTGGCTATGCACGTCGGCTTAATATAACGCAAGGAGTACAATGCTACAGTCAGCGAACACTCATTTCTCACATAGCAGAGATAAAAACGGTATCTTATTAACATTTTTCTGCTGTGCTTTCCGCCTGTGGAGTTGTGGAAAGAAACCAGTAAATGCATTTTTTTGGTTGCAGGCCTTGAAGAGTGTGGTGCTGTATGTGATCCTGTCTCCTTATGACAACGAACAGTCAGACCTTGTGCACAGAGTCAGCGCTGACAAGAAATTGGAAGAAATCCCTAAATACAAGTAAGGCGAACTATGTCTCATTGTGTTTTGACTCCACCAATAATAACTCAATACAGACTTTGGTGATCTCTAGTCAGTTAAACGTACACTAGTCTCTTCTTGTCAAGAAATATGACATTGAAGATGTCATTCTTCCTCTATTCCCAGGGACCTTCTGAAGCAGTTTACGACCATGGAGCTGATGCGCTGGGCGTCCTTGGTGGAGGATTATGGGAAGGAGCTGAGAGAAGGCTCGCCTGATAGCCCGGCAACAGACGTTTTCTCGTATTCAGAGGAGGGAGAGAAAAGGTGGAAGGACCTTAAGAACAGGGTGGTGGAACATGTAAGTCACTCATGAAAGTGTAGCCAAAACCTTTGGACATTGCACCAAATGTAAATTAGATTCTCCGTATTTTTGCTTTACAAGCTTAAATATAATTTTTTTCCAAGTAGAGCATGCGTCTGTACTTATTAACTGATCCTCGCATTATGCTAAGAACACATGATAAAAGAATATTTGGTTAAGTTCACACAGCAACTCTTGATGCTCAATGCTGTGGTTTTTGTTTTTTTTTTTTTGTTTTTTTTTTTTTGTTTTTTTTTTTTTTTTTATGTAATCCGTTTTTTTTTTTTGTTTGTTTTTCCCCGTGTAGCCATTCATAGTACTAATTAAATACAAACGCAATCAGACTTCTGTGTGAACGGTTTATGACCTCAAAGTGGCCCACAGGATAAGAACGCTGATATAACACAGCAGCGGACTGTTTACGAACGTAATAATGGGCGAGCCATCTATGGATCAATTTTAAAGTTTATTTAGGAATGAGAGCCGACAGGATCGGCACAAAATCATAGGACGAAGAAAGCCAATGAAAAGAAAGCACATCTAGAAGCAATGGCGTTTTGTGGAGCACTGACTGCCACTTCTGTAGAGAAGTCTGTTTGGATGAGTAGTCACAGCAGGAGTGATGGAATTGTGATGTTGTACGCTTCATTGATGGACTTTTTTCATAATTATGATCTTTTTTTTTTTTTTTTTTTTTTCCCCAGCCATTGCTTACCTCCGGTCTGGTGCAGAATTATGATGCATGTCTAACGTTAATGACGTAAAAGTTGGATAAAACGCATCATGACCATTCTGACTGCAGACGCTTTGAAAACAATCGGATACGTATCTAAATTAGTATGGAAGTAGCTCAAATCTGATTTTTTTTTTTTTTGTGTGTGTGTGTGTGTATGAAAAGATCGGAATTGGGCCGTTCAGACTGCTGTGGAAAAGTTGGATATAGGTCGTACATAGGCAAAAACGTAGTCAAGCCATTGCCAGGGACTGGGAAACCAGTTATGCTGGGTCAATTTTTTTGTTGTTGTTGTTTGAAGATACTAATTATTTTTATGGTGAAACAAAGTGGAAATTTAATAAAATAATACAAATGTCTCTATTGATTTTAAGTTAGAAGATGTATGTGAAACCGAGACAATCCCAAGAAGAGGTACTTCTGTAACCCGGTGTATAAGTTCCCACATCCTTACTGTGACACTATATGCATCCACGGATGTTGGTTTCTTGTAATTACTGCTTGTAATTATATTTAAGAAGTTCCTTTTTTTTGTTTTTTTTTTTTTCCTTCAGAACATCAGAATAATGGCCAAATATTACACCAGAATCACAATGAAAAGGATGGCTGGACTGCTGGACCTTTCCATTGATGTAAGCAAACATTTTACCAGTTTGTTCTAACTGAAGCTCATACTACGTGCAAAAAAACCCCCACATTTAATGTTCATAATTTGGGCTTTCAGAAACTCACTTTAATAATCCATCTGTTGAAATCCTTTGCCAGGAATCGGAGGAGTTCCTCTCCAGCCTAGTTGTAAACAAGACCATCTACGCCAAGGTTGACCGGCTCGCTGGCATCATCAACTTTCAGAGGCCCAAAGACCCCAACGACCTGCTCAACGATTGGTCGCAGAAACTCAACTCCCTCATGTCCCTGGTCAACAAGACCACACACCTTATTGCCAAGGAGGAGATGATCCACAACTTGCAGTGACACAAGAACAGTTTCTAATTTTATGTATTATTTCATATTTACTTTTGTGTATGTTCAGGGGACTGTGATGTGTTTGTATAGTATGTTAGCAAGATATCACTGTGTCCCAATTGCAGTATCATATGATTGATAAAACATCTCCAAAACACACATGCCCCCTATAAATTGTTCCTTTTTTATTGTCTAGTAAAAACATTGACAATAAACATGGGTGTGCCTCCACTCTTTGCATTTCTCTCTGTTTTAATGCATCTTAATCATAGATGTCTGTCATTAGGTGGAATTTTATTCACTAGTTTAAGATTTTGTTTCTTTGTGGAAAGATTAATGAAATGTAGTTGTAACCAGATATTTACAAACACGATAAAATGACTTGGAACCATTGTTTTTTTTTTTGTTTGTTTGTTTGTTTTTCTGTCTAATGTAAATAAGCCAAAATTAGTTTCTTTTAGCTAAAAGCCAGAAAAATGAGAGGAGAATTTATAGAGATGTTATTTTTTGTTTGAACTTTCCACAGCGTCAGAAGTCCACAGTACATGCATTAAGATTACTGTGCCTTTAAACAGTTTTGAGAAGCCCAGGTGATGATTTCATGGCTTTTATAAGCTTCTGAATGGTTAATTCCTAATATCAAAGTTAAAGGCAGACAAACCTATGGATGTGTTTTATGGAAACACCTCAAATATACTCCTTTCTTGTGTGACATTATATAAAAAACAAAATCAATCAACTGGTGGGAAATTTATGCATTAACCCCAGAAATAAGGCAAAGACCTTGTGAAGATGATTGCTGAAGCTGGTAAGATCGTGTCAGTATCCACAGTGAAACAAGTCCTATGCTCACAGAAGCTGAAAGACCACTCGCTGAGGAAGAAGCAACAAATAGTAGTTGTAGTCAAATAACTATGACTAATATGACGTTTTTTGGATGAAAAAGGGGAAAATTTCTAAACATTGAGAACACCATTCCAGTTGAAAAGTACGGGGGTGGCAATATCATGTTGTTTAGGTGTTTAGCTATAGAAGGGATTGGTACACTTCACAAAAAAGATGACAGGATTAAAGTAACAAACTTTACGAAATCAATGAATTATCACTGAATAGTTCAAAAACAAAATTTGTTATTTGGAAAATGTGATATTAAAATCCCATTAAAATTCACAATTGATAATCTTCCAATAGAAAGAGTTGGTGAGCATAAATTCTTGGGAGTAATACTTGATCGGAAAATTTGCTGAGAACCACAAATTGCAAATATATGATCTAAACTCCCCCAGAAGTATTTCCATAATGAGGAAATCTAAACACCTGTTAGACTATAATTCCCTGTATATTGTGTATCGCATGCTCCTACTCTACATATAAGCCATGGAGTTGACGTTTGGGGAAATACATATGAGACTTATCTGGATATAATTTTCTAAATTACAAAAAAGGGCATTTAGAATTCTTCACTATGTTGGTTTCAAAGATCATACCACTCCATTGTTTTTGAAGTCTGAAATACTATCATTTGAAGACCAAGTTGAATTTAAAACTCTACAAATATATAATGCCAAACAAAACTCCTTACCCACGAATCTTCAAAAACTGTTCAAGGAAAGAGAATGAGCATATAATTTAAGATGGGGATTTAATCTAATAAAACAAGGTGCTCACACAACAATGAAACAAATATGCATTACAAGGTGTGGAGTAGACTTATGGAATAATCTAAGTGAGGAAATTAAAGCCCGTACAACATTACATCAGTTTAAAAGAAATTTAAAATATGCAGTTGAATAATATACCCAATACAACAGATATAATTCAACGGAATAAGAAGTGCATAGTCATATTTGATGTACTATCCATAACTCCTAATTGTAAGAAAGGATAGGAATATCAAAGTTTACTTCATCCTATTCCCTTTAAACTTGCAATGTTTTCCTCTATCAATATACATCTGAACTACTTTTCAATTGTGTTTGTTCAAATAACGAAAAAATGAAATGAAATGAAATGAAAGTACAATATGTGATAATGTTGAAGCTGCATCTCAAGACCTGAGTCAGGAAGTTAAAGCTTGGGTGCAAATGGGTCTGCCAAATGGACAATGAACCTAAGCTTAACACCAGATCAGTTAAACACCGACTTAGTGGTCATCATAAAGACCCAATCTTAGGACAACAGAAAACTGGTGAGCAGGGCTAAAAAATTATGTGTGAGCAAGGCACCTGCAAAGCTGATTTAGTTTCACCAGTTCTGTCGGGAGGAATGGAGCCAAATTCTAGCAAACTATTGTGAGAACCTTGTGAAAGCAAACCCTAAACATTTAAGCCCTTTTGTAACCGTTTTGACTGTATGCTATGGTATTGTCCATTTGGACCCAAGCTTTAGTTGGCTGATGTCTTTAAATTTAGATTCAATATTTCCACATAATGTTCTTTCCTCATGATGACATCTATTTTATGAAGTGCATCAGTTCCTCTAGCAAAACAGCCCTACAGCATAATGCTGCCAACCCCATACTTCACAGTTGGGATGGTGTTCCCAGATGTAATGATGGTCATTATGGTCAAACAGTTCAACTTTAGTTTCATCAGATCACAGAACATCTTTCCAAAAATGAACATCTGTGTCCCTGTGCACATTTTCAAATGTCAATCTGGCTTTTTTTGATTCTTTTGGAATATTAGCTTCCTCCTTGCTGAGTGGCTTTTCAGCCCATATCAGTACAGGACATGTTTCACTGTGGCTAATGACACAGTCTTACCAGCTTCAGCCAGCATCTTCACAAGGCCTTTGGCTTTAGTTCTGGGGTTGATTGGCACAGTTTGGACAAAAAATACACATTCAGCTCTGGGACACAGAACCTGTCCCTTTCCCATAATGTCCATACGTGCATTTAATTGTTTAAACAGATGAATATGGCATCTTCATGCATCTGGAAATTGTTCCCAGGGATGAACCAGACTTGTGCAGCACCACAATTCTCTTCTTGATATCTTGGCTGATTTCTTTTTACGTTCCCATCATGTCAATAAAGAAAGCACTGTGTTCCATGCGTGGCCATAAAAGACATCCACAGGTGTGCCTCCAATTGACTCAAATGTGTCAATTAACCTATCAGAAGTTTCCAAAGCAAATCTATCAAAATTTTTGATTTTGAAGACGTAAATAAATAAATCTCTGACATTCAGTGTATCTGGAAAGTATTCATAGTGCTTCACTTTTTCCACCTTTTGTTAGGTTACACCTTTACTCCTAATTGTATTATGTTAATATCCTATTCCTCAAACTTCTACACACAAATACCCCATTATGTGGAAAAAGGTTTTTGCAAATTTGTTAAAAAAAAAAAAAAAAAAAAAAAAAAAACAAGAAATCACATTTACTTAAGTATTCACAGGCCTTTGCTGTCTCAAGCTCCATCAGGCTGAATGGGAGACGTCTGTCAGTCATTTTCAGATCTCTCCAGAGATGTTCAATTGGATTCAAGTCTGGATTAGTTTGGCCCCTCCAGGACATTCACAGAGTGATTCTGAACCCTCTCCTTTGAGATCTTGGCCAAATGTTTTGGGTCATTGTCCTGCTGAAAAATGAACCGTCACCCCAATCTGAGGTCAAGAGCAGGTTTTCATCCGGGATGTC
This sequence comes from Anableps anableps, assembly GCA_014839685.1. Classification (NCBI taxonomy): domain Eukaryota; kingdom Metazoa; phylum Chordata; class Actinopteri; order Cyprinodontiformes; family Anablepidae; genus Anableps; species Anableps anableps. The sequence goes on along the minus strand of CM026065.1, from coordinate 10,502,406 downwards.
TCACATTGCTGCATTCATCTTTCCCTCTATCCTGTCTAGTCTGACAGTTCCTGATGCTGCAACACATCCCCATAGCATGATCCTGCCACCACCATGCTTCTCAGTAGGAATGGTATTGGCCTGGTGATGAGCTGTGCCTGGTTTCCTCCAAACATGACACCTAGCATTCACACCAGAAAGATCAATCTTTGTCTCATCAGACCAGAGAATTTTGTTTCTCATGGTCTGAGAGTCCTTCAGGTGCCTTTTGGTAAACTCTAGACAGGCTGTCATGTGCTTTTTATTAGGGAGTGGCTTTCGTCTGGCCACTCTACCATACAGGCCTGATTGGTGGATTTCTGCAGAGGTGGTGGTCCTTCTGGAAGGTTCTCTCTCCACAGAGGAACACTGGAACTCTGACAGAGTGGTCACTGTTTATCACGTAGAAATGTAGAAATAACCACCAATTTAAGATTTATTAAAAAAATCCAAAGATCTGAAACCGACATGCATGTTCATCATGAATATTATTTTTCCTGTTTTTAATAAGAATTCCAGACTGTCTCTAGGAAAGATCTCTAGGAAATTCATATATGGTCAAAAACTACTTTTATTTGGGTAATTCATTTCAAAAAGTGAAACTCATACTGTTGATTAAGTACACAAGGAGCAATACAGGTCAAGTGTTTGTTTCTGTTACTTTTGATAAATAATGGCTTAAAGCTAATGAAAAACAAAATGACACTTTCCCAGAAAACTGGAAAATATATTGTATTACCAATTTAAAATGAGTATTAATATGAAAATGTCAGCATTCTAGAAATATGCTAGTTCTATACATGTACACAATACTTCGTCGGGGTTCCTTTTTCATGAAATAATGAATCAGTGCAGCATGCTTTTAAGGTGACCAGCATGTGGCTCTGCTAAGGTGTTAACGAAGCCCAGGCTGGCCTTCAGCATGTCTGCATTATTGAGTCTGCCATCTCTCCTCTTCCTCTTCACAGTAAACCATAGTTTCTCTATGAGGTTTAGGTCAAGTCAGCTGCTGGCCAATCAAACACAGTGATACCTTGATTTCCAAATGAACTGCAAAACTGAATTGTTTCTGAAAAATAAATTTGCACCACCTGAGAACAATGCAGTCCTTATTCTGTTGTAGCCCATGTCTTGGATATATCTATGAATCATGGATCTTGAAGACAGATGCCAGCTGCAGCCTTGTGAATTTCCCCAAAATTCTTAAATGGGCTTTGCTTCAAAATCCTCTAAAAGCTGGTTCATAATCCAATTGAGGCTGTGATTCTGCCTTTGCCACCACATCTTTTCCTTACACCTGTTTCCATTAAAACAAATGGACTCAATGAGCAAATACATGCAAAAAAAAAAAAAAAAAAAAAAAAAAAAAAAAAAAAAAAAAAAAAAAAAATACTCAACTATTCATAGAATTGTTTGTATAGGAGCAAACATTACTTATATTATTTTTTCGTTTCAAATAACTACACTTATATGGTCTCACAATGCCAAAGAAAATATGCAGTGAACAACTATGCCTCCTAATTCTGGGTTATCAATAACTTATTAATGTGAAACACAGAGGACATTGAAGCAATTTTAAATAAATTAATTTTGGGAGAGGCTGGTGCTAACACTTATTTATTTTATTGAGTGTGATCTTTTTTCAAAGCAAAACTTTTACTTGTAAAAGAGGCCAAAACATGGGCACTTTTACAGCAAGTCCTTCTCAACCTTCAGATCAGTACATCCCACTATGCTTTGCGATGGTCTGACAAGTGGATCCAAGATGGCGTAGAAAGTAAAGCTAGGTAAGTGTTGACTTCCCATTTTTAGCCCCTTTAGTTGTCTTTTTCGTCGCAAACCCACCGACACGAATTCCCTCCACAAATCAGTAGCACGGTGACGAATGTTTTGACTCCATGCACTGATAGGAATAAGATGTCATATGAATTATATGTGCCTAAACACGGTGGCAAAAAAAATTCAGGCCCGAGTCCGTTTTGTTTCGGCGAACCTAGCCAAGCCAGCTAGCCTGCTAACGTGAACAACCCAGCCAGCTATTCTTGCTGGGAGCTCATCAGTTTGCTGCCAAGAAAAGGCCTTGTTTTGGCTGCTGTGCTAAATGTTAGCTGCACGTCCTCACTTTAGGAGGAAAACTGTTGAAACCGATGCAAGCAAAGAGCGATTTGTTGAGCACATTTTAAGCGAAATTTTTTTTGACGCTGCCGTCATCGTTCAGATTTGCAGCAGTCAAGATAAGTTTTCCAGACAGACAACAGCTACAACTCTCCATTGCAATACGAAATAACTCATCCATGGTGTCCGTTTTAGTAAATGCACGTTTCCTACATCTATACGGATTCAGTTTTGATGAATTTGCATGTTTTATTTTTTTACCTCGCACACAGTTGCTAACGGTTGTGTCAACCTTAATAACAATGTGTGGGCTTCGGCATACTTTTTTTTTTTTTTTTTTTTTTTTTTTTTTTTTTTTTTTTTTTTTATAAATCAGCTCTTCAGCACGCTGAGCTGCAGACAGACGTATTAGTTCTAGTGTTTGACTTTATTTTATTAAATGAGGAAGGTACCCACCTAATGAGAGCCGCCAAACAACTTGTGGTAGTTAAGAAGTGAGGAAAATTGTGTTACAAATAGGTCTGTCAAATACTTTAAAGATTTTTTTCTTTAGCTGTCTCAAGTATGAGCAAATACTAAGTTATTGTATCATAACAATTTTCTATTTCGTTGACATACTTTGTCATAATTCCAGCACCTTTGCTTTGCTCTTTTTCTTACAGATGACATTCCTTTGCACATATTACTGTTAAATTATCAGCAGGATGTTGCTGTAATGATTTTTTGTGACCGTCTGTGTGAATCATGTATTTCAATGTGTTTTTTTTTTTTTTTTTTTTTTTTTTTTTTTTATATTTAATAAATACACAGAATACACCCACCAGCATCATGACCTTGACCTGTACCCTGTGTTAATAGGCGCTGGATGCTATAGAGAGCTGAGACTGCATCTACGATTATACAATATGAAGGTATTAAATCTTTCTGAAACTAAGGCCTGGTCCACATGTTGCCAGACATCTGGGAAAACAAATGCATTTTTATACGTTTTGGCCTTTGATCCCCACAAAAATAACACCAAAAATGATTATTTATTAAACTCTGACCAAAATGGAGATTTGAGAGAACTCCATATTTGTGTTTGCATGTGTACATGGGGAAACAGAGATTTAGTGTCCCATGCATTACAGTCTGCAACAAACAATGCACCAATATATCCAGATACTTGCTTTGACATGATTCCCAATCGACATTGTCTTGTGTTTTATTAACTTTATATTCTAATACGCTATTTAAAAGTAGTTCAACCCATTTGTCCACCCAGATGAACCCCCTGGTGCCATGTTTAATTCCTAACAGGAAGTGGTGGCTGTTATGAAGCAATCTGATTGGCTGACATGGGTTTTAGCTTTGATCTACACTGCACCCTATTGGTTTGGAATGTTCAAAACAACACTAAGGGGCGTATTTGTGCGGGTTCATGTGGATGAAAACTTTTTTTGAAACTGACCCGTGTGTATAATATTATTTTTGTAATCCTGTAATATTGCTCAGTTTGGCCAGCCTTGATCGGTGACCAGGTGGGTGGATCCATAAACTCATAAACCAGCTCTTTTTCTGATTAGTGCCTTCATCGTTTGTGGCAGCCACGGAGTCACACTGACAGCTCTACTGAAGAAGACTAAAAGGTGGTTATTTTCAGTTTCATTGAGGTGTTTTAAAAGTCAAAGGAAGCTATCTAAAAGAAAACTGCATTTCCTGCCGAGGCACTAGGCCGTTCATTCAGACTTCTACAACAGATAGCCAGGCTCCAGCAGGTGCTGGTAATGTTGCTTCTTTGCTTATTCGCGATTTTGTCAATTGGGTTGTTTTGTCTGTTAAGGGCACAAAATGCAACTGCTTGCCACAGAGCATCAGTTGGTAGCTGCATAGGGGATAATTCTGCAAATTGAACCTGGAGCTGATTTCAGCAGTTAAGAGGAAGTTTCATTGTTGTAGAGAAAAGTTGCTCGGTTTTAAACTTCTGAGCTTCGAACCTTAGTTTTTAGTGCCACATGTTGGATGGAGATATACTGGGAGCCTTTTGACAATATCAGAATTATAAGGTCTGTACTTTCTTGAGAATACACACAGTGACATTTCCTAGAATCAGACGCTCCAGACTCCTAATCTCATTTTGTCATTGGCTTAAATTTATAAAACCGTGTTTTATAGTGACTGTTTTCTCACGTATATGGTGAGGCTTCGCATTGGTCCTATCAAAAATAATGATCACTCACCACAGGAAGGCTAGAAACGAGTCAGAATTGGTTAAAACTTGTGTTGGCAGGTCAGCTTTACCAAAAAATTGCAATTTGGTCACAAACCACTGTCATGGTATTGTGTATACACCTATGTGGACAAATTTTTCTGAGGCCTTAGTTGGAACCTTGTGAGTCACAAGGTGTAGTATTTGGAGGGAGACGTATGGTACAGCTTCACCAACAAAAATCAGTTGATCTATCATTTATTTGCATTTTTTTGCATTACAAAATTGAAAGCAGCTAAAATGTCCTCTAATTTCCACTTTGATGTGTTGTTGATGGTTCCGTTTACCATTTCATCCCGATCTATTTGACTTATGATCTGTTTGACTTTCATACTATCAACAAACCATTTGCTATTTGCAGAACTAACTGTAATAAGGAAGGAATGAAAAATAAAGTATCACAGATTTCAAAATAGCATAAACGCGAAGAAAATAAATAGAAATAAAGACCCATTTTGTAAACGCCTGAGCCGCTGTTTCCTAGTTCTCATTAAGAACTCAGCAGAATACCTCATTCTACTTTCAGACAAGTTAAATAAAATTTGAACTATCTTAATACTGCTTATAATGAAGTAAATGATTTTTTTTTCTCAAAAATAGTCCAAAGTTATAATGCTGTCTGTTTCTGTAACACTGAAAAAAAATCACCCAGTTTATGGGCCAGGAGTGTGTGTACAAAGTCGAGCCTTTCTGCAATCGATGAGTAATTATATAAAAGGGTCACAGCTGTATATTTAAAGAGGGTTTTCCAATTTTCTCAAAGCAGGGATAAATGATTGGATTTGTCATTTTAAGCTATTCTTAGCATCTTCTATAAAGGAATAGCACTAATATGTATTAGTACTTTTAAGTGTATATTTCCTGTCAACATGACCAGATCCTCGTTGTTACATGACAGAAAGAATTGGACTGTGCTGCTTACAGCTGATTATAGTCCACTGAATCCATAACCACCATTTCTGGCTTGTTTCTTAACCACTGTTGGCCTGTTGATAAGAATTTGATCCCAACTTGGACCAGGGATGCACGATATATCGGCATCAACATCAGCGTCGGCCAATGTTGGTCATTTTGTTTACATATCGGTATCAATCCGATAGGTAAAAGTCGGCCGATGTTTATCTCCTTCTTGTTGTCGTTTGTGGTTCTGGATGCAGAGGGGAGAGGGTTGGCCATGTGGTGTTTATTTGGTCTTGTGATAGTGAAGCAATGTAGTTGGTGTGGTCATATTTTTTTTCACAGTGTTGAAAAGGTGGCGAAATATCAGAAAATATCGATATCGGCCCAGATTTTCAAATCGGTGCATCCCTAAGTTGGAGAAGTTGACTCTTACGAAATATGGGCGATTATGACCCCTGAACGAAACAAAATATCGTGAGCAACCTCTGGCGTGCAGGTATTATTTATTGTAATCACATAATCGCATCTCACTACAGCGAACTCAGAGGAAATGATGTAAAATTATGTTTAAGCATGGGTTTTTAAAATGGTATGAAATATCGCCTGAGACAGTTAGGACAGATGCGTGGTTAAGCAGCTCCTGTGTATACTCCAAAATATCGAGTATGAAACAGATTACAACTACACAAGTATGAAGTAGTGATATGGCCTACACCCATTGACACATTATGATGCAGTAATCACTCGGGTAAACTAAGTGCATGCAAAAATATCTCCTTCCATTTACTCAATCAAACGATGATACACACACACACACACACACACACACACACACACACACACACACACACACACACACACTGAGTGTGATGTGAATAGGATGATGTTTTGGTTGCAGGCCTCATGGGTTTTGAAGAGTGTCCCGTAACCCTGGCCAGGTGTCACGTTACATTTATTTCACAAAAACACACAACTGCCCCTGTTATTTAAATGAGTTGGTAAATGAAGTCACTGACAACTGATTTTTTTTTTTTTTTTTTTTTTTTTTCCATGAGTTATGGAAACAAACAAAACCACAAGTTAACTAGAGCGAAAATCATTTTGATTTAGCACGTCTGATATCGGTGAAATCCCTTCCACTCATAAACTGACAGAACTGTAATTGGCAGATGTTTGTTTTCTTCCTGCTCTGCTTTTTTTTTTTCAGTTGTTGTCTCTACTTTTGATGCCTATACTTTTGAGAGAGAAAAAAATATCAGAAACCTGCTTTTCTGTCTCTGTATCCCAGTCATCTTGCTGGTGTTTGAAGCAAAATGAGGGATGACTACGTTTGTCTGCGTTACTGTGGCTCAGGGCTGAATTGAACCTGCTGAAATGTTGGTATTCCTTTGAAGACGATGCAAGTCGGCATAAAAGAGGAGGTTCACACAGTAGCGGTGGATTAATATCACTTAAAGTAATCTTCCCCGTTACTAAATCTTATTTTTGAAACTTTGCTTCACCTTAGCTCTGTTTTTAATTAATAGTTGCAGCAATTTCATCGCTTCTGCATCAAAGACAACATAGCAGGAGGAAATGGTTTCTAAAAGAATCTGCCGAAGTCTCGTTGCATATCAATATTTTTGGCTTCTCTGCTTCACAGCTATTTTGTGGAAGACAACAAAGCGTTCTTGTGAACTTGATGTGCATTTTAAAGCCCAAAATGTGTCTGCAATTAAAATGAAATCTACAAGAACTTGTGGATTTTTTTGGTAGGAGTCTGTTCCTTTACATCTGAAAAACAGCAGTGGCTGTAGAGTTGCTGCCCTGCAATGAAGTAAAACAGGAAGATTTTTGTTAGCTGCTTGCAACTAAGCACAATTTAGTGTAATAATAAAAGCCTTATGAATTTAATGCTTAGTTTTAGGGAAATTTGAAAAAGTGACATTACACTCTCCTTTATATCTGTATGTCTTTAAAGTGTTTTCTGGAAAAGACTGAAGAGTGATGTGCTGTTCCCAGTTATATTGGTTGCTTATGGAAAGAATCATTTGAGCCTGTACAGTGAAGAAACTACTTGGAGCAAATGTATTTTTTTTGCCACCATATTTATTTTTTTTTATTAAAAAAAATATATATATATTCACCATTTGTTGTATGACACATTAATAAAGTCTCTGTTAATGAATATTATACTATTTTAAACTTGCTGAAATTTAGGCCCCGTCTGCACTGAGGCCTACTTGAGAACAAATGTGTGTCCCCATGTCGGAATGCAGCACCACTGAAAACTCTGCAGTAGACACGCCGGGCCAACCGGTGGCGCTGTAGCACTGCCACAGAACAACGGCAAAACTCACAGAACAACACGGAGTGGCGCCATGTCTGTTATTTATGAAGGGGCGCACGCGGGAGAGCTGCAACAACATTGTTCCTTGCATGTACACACACGCAAACATGATTTTAAATGTATCCACTCTGGGTTCCAGTTTCGAAAATGGTCATTTCTGGTCTCCCAAAACGCCGGATACGTGTGGATGCACAGCCCAAATGATGAAAACCTTTGGGGATACACCTAAAATCTTCTGAGCATCCTTTACGGTTGAGATGGTTGAGGTGAAGTATAGCAGAAATGTCGAACAGACTTGTTCTGTTCAGATAGAGTCTGCAGCAATAGGGGAACACACACAGGTGTCGTGCAGTTTGCTTTTGTTGCTCCCATTTGAAGAAACGACACAAACATAACTCGCACCATGTCACCTCATGGCACTTTACGAGTTTTCCAGCTGAACCGGACTGTAAACTCGTTAAATTGATTTATTCAGTTAGCTTAAATCAGCATCAATTTGAGATCGCCATTGAGACCAAAAAAGCTCGAGCTTAACACAATCAAGTGCCAGTGGTGGAAATACTGAAAATTGTCTTTGTAGAAATACACCGACTGACATGAGCGTCTACTTTGTTAGACGCTCCTGTTCACAAACGGCAAATCAGCCAATCACAGTGTAGAAACTCAGTGCATTGAGATGTCGACAGTTTTCCGAAGTTCAAACTGGGCATCAGAATGGGACAGTAGGGAGATTTAAGTGACTTTGAACGAGTCTTATTTATTGGTGGTCTAGTGGTCTGAGTACTTCAGGAACTGGGAGTTCCACACACGATCTCAAGGGTTCACAGAAAATGGTCTGAAAAAGAGAGAATGTCCAACAAAGACAGGAGTACATTTACATACCCACCTGTTACAACCAAAGTATGTAGAATACCATTTCTAAAAGAAATCCATGGAACCTTGAAGCAAACGGATGCCATTCCTCACAGCACAGGGACAGGAGACTGTTCAGTTCTCTGGGAAGAACAAGAAACTGAGGCGACAGACCTTACTGGCTCACCAAAATCGCACGATAACGGATTGGAGGAACGTTTCTTGGTTTGATGAGTCTTGATTTAAGCTGCAACATTTAGAATTTAGTGTAAAGAACATAAATTCATGCATCTGTCCTACCTTTTATCAACAGTTCAGGCTGGTGGTAGGGGTGTAATAGTATGGCGGACATTTCCTGGGCACACTTCAAGCCCCTTAGCAATAGCTTAGCATTTGGGTTAATTAATCAAGGGGGCATTTAAGGTAAATAAAACCCTCCATAGATGCATTAACATTGACTTCAGATGAAATTCATCTTTTAGGCTAACTTGTTCTTTAGCAGAAAATCCAGCCCAATTGTAGACTAAATAGTTGCACGTTACTGGCTTTTCAGCAGCTCTTTGAAATATTTTGAACAAAACATGCAATATTTTATAGTCTCCTTCTTGACAAATACATGTTTTACTCATTCCATTTAAACGACTCGCTATTGCAGCTTTAGAGCCAAAAATATTTGACCAGTGGCCAAAGTTTTACATCCCTTTTAGTAAGTTATTTTATAGATAAATACTCTGTTCTGACTTGGAGTTACTGGAAATGTGGTGTCAGCTAGTTTTATGAATAGAAGTAGTTTTACCAGCCAGGTTTGGATATAGCAACCTAAGCTAGTGTTTTTGTTATGCATTTTTAGGATAAAAACTGTTTATTTTCCATGCTCTGCCAGTTGTTAAAGCAGTAAGTTTGTATTGGAACCGACAGCTATGAGGCTACTAGCCAAGGATGAGGTGTTCTCCGGGAGGTCACAGTGTACCCTCCATATTCTGATGCGTTGCAGCTTTATGTAATCTGTTCACATTCACACTTTATTTTCTCTTTTTTGCCATTAACAACTTTTTTTTTTTTTCCTTTTACCCATTTGAGTGATACAAAAATGAATGCTTTTGTGCTCCACATCAGCACAGAATCTGAGAATTGAGAAAGCCACCAGAGCTAAGAGGAGCATATTCTGTCATTTATGGTGTGAAACGTATTTTTGCATCAATTTATCAAAAAGTGCAACTTGATCAGAGCAGCTCTAAGGTGTGTTTGTTTTTGTAGGTTCCTCCTTTGCTTGATCCTGTTTGTTATTGTTCTCATTTTGTCTGGGCTGTGTGACCACTTCCTGTAAGCATTCAGCCTGCGGGAGATTTCAAAGTTGCTAATAGAATGAACAGTTGCAGTTTTCTTCCTAAAACTCATTGCATGTCTATGTAACAGATGCAACTAGCATAAATTTGTGACTTACAACTGCTTTTAGTCAGATTCAGTCATTTGTTGCAGTAATTAATAGTGAAAGTTCAGTTCCAAAATGCCAGCTAATCACAGACTGTCACTTATACCATGTTCCCATTTTAAATGCCATGACAGATGCCACTCATCATCTTCTCCAAGTAAACCTCGCATCTCCAGAGACGCCATCTTCATCACGAGCTGCACCCAGCGAGGACTGTTTTTGTTCTGCTTTTAAGGAAATCTGTTGCAATCTGTGGAAAACGAGCGTGTGCGTTACTGCGGGTGGAGGGAAGAGCAAGTCTTATTATGTAGTCTTTTCAGAACAGGAGCGTCAACTGTGATGTGAAATGTACTGCAGGACACCACATTAGCTGGATCGTACCATTTGTTTACCTCGTCCACCAAATTTTGCTCTGTTGCTTTGTCTTGTTGAAGGTTCTGTTTTCATGCAGCATAATGATTGCAATATTCTAGTTTGGTCTAATGAGTCACCATCAACTCATCATCTCAGCCCCCGATTTAACCAGTTACTTGCTCCAACAACAAAACAAAACAAAAAAATAGTGCTTCTTTTTTTCTTGTTTGTGTCTTGGCTGTGAGCCTGTGCTTTGGGCATTGCACTACAAAAATGCAAAATCTTACCAAGTATTTTTGGTCTCGTTTCCAGTGCAAATATCTTAAATACACTTGAAATAAGACAAAACTAACTTACAAGTAACTTTTCAGCATGATATAGGAGCTTGTTTTAAGTCAGTAGTCCCTTAATATTGATGAAAAAGTTCTAGTTATGAGTGAAATAATCTGCCAATGGGACAAGATGTTTTGGCTTATAATGTAGGAAATATATCTTGTCCCATTGGCAGATTATTTCACTTATAACTAGAACTTTTTCATCAATATTAAGGAATTATTGACTTAAAACAATCTCCATATCATGCTGAAACTGTACTTGTAAGTTAGTTTTGTTTTATTTTAAGTGTATTAAAATATTAGCACCAGAAACTAGATGAAAAATACTTCATAAGATTTTGTGTTTTTGCAGTGTGGAGAGAACACAGGTTGGAAATTATGCTCTGGATCCAAAATGCCTTGCTGGGAAAAAATGGTATCTGGAGGCCATCATTTGGCATTTTTGTTTTCTGGCTCTAATAATAAAAAAAAAAGTAAACTTTAACATGCTGCTTAAAGTTTTTATCTGTTCTCCTGCAATCTGTATAAGCAAATATTAACAAATACTTAAAAAGGCTGAAATGAAATTCCACATGCATGATGTCCCTTTTTCCAAGTAAGTTATTCGTTATAGCGTGTTGCATCGTGCATTCAGTCTTTTTTGACACCCTTCTCTCTAAGTTGCTGTGTCACCAGTTAAAATCCCAACCGCTGTTAGGTTGCAGTGAAACAAGCAGTGAAATCTGAAACCTCCAGTTCACAGCAAGTACTGAAGGCTGGAGTCTGTGTTTGAACTTGAAGCTACTGAAAGCAAACCGATAACATGTTAGCTGCCACTGTACTCATTAAGAAGGAGGGGTTACTCTTCTCAGCTGTATCATTGTGAAAGTGTTGTTCGTATTTTTGGCTGTCTCAGATAGACAGTAAGCCAGGTATCGGTACTTTTGTGGTGTGGGTGGGTGCCTGGTCCTGCTGGGGGAAAAAAAACAAAAAAAAAACAAGCATCACCATAAGGCTTGTCAGCAGAGGGAAGCAGGAAGTGCTCTAAAACAGCATTGGTAGATGACTTCTGGACTTGATAAAACACCAACAGATGACATGGCTGCACGCTGTCTCTGTAAACTTCAGAATGAACTTCAGTGGACTTCTAGGCACTTGTCTCCACCTTCCCCTTCAGGCTGTGGGATCTTGATTTCCACATTGTCTTTTTACTTGTCCTGCATAGGTCTGTATGTATGGCGGCTCTAACAGCACCGACTCCATCTGCAGGTCGCGACTTGGGAATTTCCCCCAAACTCTTGAAACGGCTTTGAATTACAATCTGCTCAAAGCTGCAGTTATTACTGTTGTGCATCTTTTTTCTACCACACTTTTTTCCTTCCACTTAACTTTTGATTATTATGGTTGAATACTGCACTATGTGATAAGCTTCTGTGGCATTGACGTTTTTTCATGCTTACCCTGGAGTGTCTCAGTAACTGTCCGCTGGGCAGATGTTAAATCAGCTCTTGAATGTAAATAAACACTTATTTTACTCTACGCACTTAATAAATGTCAGCTTTTGAATTGAAATATTGAGATATATTAACGTTTTAGTGATATTCCAAGTTATTGAGGTGCATCTGTACTGTATATAGATTACTCCTTGCACTGCTCTTTGGCTGCTGATTAGGTGTGCACTGATTGGTGATCAGCCAGAAAACAGCAATCTTTAAAAATCCTGACCTGCCGATTATGATCTTGGCCGATTAATGATTTTTTTTTTTTTTTTTTGTTTTTTTTTTTGTTTGAATCTGAAAAGTCGCTAAATATAGCGACAAAGTGGCTAGGTCGGCAACAGTGGGGTGATTGTTGCTAAGCGCACGCGTGCAGATGTGACCCAGCAGCAGTGTCAGTCAGCCTCCCCCCAGACTGCGTTTTCTGGCCCTTGACTGGACAACTATGTGTTTTTCTTGTTAATTGGTTTGAGTCTGGACAGCGGTCGCCAGTATGATATTGCACTGGTTTATAGACGGATGTCGAGTGATGGTGTTTGTCTTCGTTGACCTGCAGATGTTTTGTCCCTGAGTCATGGCAGACAGGAGAGCGGAGAAGTCATGTGAAGAAGCCAGCAAATCGTTAGCCAGGCGGGAGTACGAGGCGGCAGTCACCCACAGCACGGATGCCCTGGTGGTCCTCGCACCCCAAGCCTCATCATCCGGTGCCCCTGTACTGCCCAGCCCTCCTTCAGTGGTTGCCGCCGGACCCCTCCGCAGCCGAGCCCTGCTCTACCGAATTGCTGCCTTCCTACAGCTGGTGAGGAGCGGATTGTTACTTACAGCGCCAAGATCTAAAACAGTTAGACGTTTTCCCCTGTTTGATTTTAATGGCTTCTTCACTTAATTGTGTTCTTGACAGAAAATGTAAGAATAACTTAAATCAAGACATTAAAAGAATCTAGTCGTTTGCTTGAACCCTAATGTTATGGAAATTTTCTCAGATACTTTATAACAGTGTAAACAACTCTGTGACCATTTAAAGACTTGTTTCCAACGCTCTTATTTTCTCTTTCCTCCAACAGAAAAACTACGATGGAGCAGATGAAGACTGCAAACATGGTGGGTAGCAGTTCTACTAACTGCGAATTCAGTGTTTCTCTCATAGAAAGCTCTCATTTGATGCTGCATCTGCAGATTTTTGTTTGAATGCCACAAACAAACTAGAGTTTTCTCTATTGAACGTCGTTGGGGTTTTATTTTCTTGGTGTTTTTGTTTCTTGGTTTGAGCTGGGATTTCTCAGCAGCTGCCGTGCACACACACTGAAACTGTGGTGTAGAACGGCCTGTTTTCCTTTCTTTAGAATGGTGGAGGAGGTATTTTGAAGACCACTGTTTTGAAATCGATTCAAATTACATAAATATATGTTATTGTGTGGTGTTGATATGCTAGTTTAGAACGGAATAGATTTAAATAAAAAAGAGTTGTGAGGAGGAAGCGTACATTTTGATAATGACAGAACATGATTGAGAATTTGCAGACAGCACAAACTTACGATGAACAGTGATAATTTATTTTTCCTGACAGCAATGCAGACATAAAGCAGTTCCTCCAGGATGTTGCGATGTTGTTTTTTTTGTGACAGCTGCAGCCTAAGATAACTGACTTTATGGCACCTTTTTCAAAAAGTTGCTGTCATGGTTGCGATTTTTTTTTTTTTTTTTTTTCCTTTAAGCTTTATTTTTTGCCAAACCATTGGGCTAACAAAAAAGTTGAAATTGCTGCACATCGCCTTCCCAAAAAAAGCCAGGATTTTAACATAGTTAATATTCAAAGCGCAAATAACATTTTCAAGTATGTTCTTGAAATAGCGCCTTTAATACAGATCAAATCATGTCCTGAGGAGCTGTGAGAATGCAAAAGAAGAATTCCGTATTGGTTATTCAAGTTAAGATGAATTGTGTACACAGTATAAGGAAATCCTACAGAACATCTTAAAATGGTTTTTGCAAAAAAAAAACAAAAAACAAAAAAAAACGCTACCATTTAGCATCACTCATGCTTTCATTTTGGAGGTTCGATTTTCAAGAGACGTTGTAAAACAGGAAGTTAAATTCGAAGGGGCAGAAGGGGATTGGTCAAAATTCAGCCGAGTTGCAGTGATTGGTCAGAAAAGAAGGAAATACAGAAAACGTTAGGGTGATTGGCCAGATTTGTGGAAAAATTACGATGACTGGTGAAAATTGCAAGTCCGTGAAAAATTTGCGATTGAATGAATTTGCATTAACAGTTGTGATCACAACTTCCTGGAGGGACAGATAAAGTAGGACAGTTAGCTTGCTAAGTTGTATTTAACATAAAACACCAAAGATGTTTAACAGCAGGACTTGAGTTACAGTGTGCACCCCTGTTCCTACTGCTTCTTCACTCTCTCTCGCTTGACAGCAGAGACTGGTTAAAAGTGTCCTTTTCCTTGTTTAACCTGTGCTTTTAACTCTTGCAGTTCTGGCAGATGAGGTTGCTCGGGGTGACGGTTCTCTACAGGCTAGTTTGCGCTCCATGCTTTTGGATGGCAGCCTGCAAGAGGTGGTCAGCATCCTATCTAAAGCCTTGTATGGAGAGCCAGTGGTAAGATGAATGTACATTCGATTACAGTGTATGCAAACAAAAGGCCTGGTTACACCTGAGAAGTTAGAAAGGGAATTCTATTGCTGTCAGTGGTAAAGTTTTGTTTGATCCAATAGCAAAGGTGCTATTGTTCATGCTCTATACATGCTGGTCTGTTCATCAGTTTGGAAGGGATGTTTTAGCCTTATTTCATATTAATAGCCACCTTGATAAGTTGACTATTTTAAAACAGAAGTTTCCCAGAGCTACAATATTGGATCAGAAATAACCCTATCAAAAAAAAACAAAAAAACTTTTAGGTGTTTGTCCATCTGCTTCTCTTGGGTTCATAAAGTTTTGGTTAATTCCAGTGCGATTTTGTTTTTTCTCTTTAAAATCATATTTTGTCAAAGCTGATGTAGAGAGATCCTTCATTGGCTGTTTAATGGAGGCTTTAAAGAAGAAAGCCAAGCTATTTATATACACTAAATATATTAGTTTCACTATTCCACAGTCTATATCAAAATTAGATTTTTCAAAAATGTGTTCCATCTCGCTGAGACTTGTTACAACAATCAGCCTTTGAAGTTTCCTTATATCAAAATCAGCTTTATCGGCCAAGATCGTGCTCACAAGCAAGGAATTAGACTTTGGTTTTCAGGCTCTCGCAGCGTACAGACAGAAATGTATCAACCTTCGAGGAAAGAAAATAAGGATTTAGGAACAATATCTACATGTATTTGAAGAAGTTTTAAAAAAAGAAAGAAAGAAAAATCAGCTCAATCTTGGACTTGGTTATTTTGTGTCAGTTTTTTTAATCTATTATGATGAAAAAAAACAAACACCACATGGCAATGGAAACTTGTGCTTGTAGACCAGAAAGAGCTGGAAATTAGGGGTGCACCGATAAATCGGCCCCGAGTTTCCTAATGGTAATCGGTGATCGGCCGATGCTTGCATTAGAAACCATTTTTATCTAACTCCACAAAAGGTCTAAAAATCAGTCACTTTAAACTTTTGCTCTGCCATGATAGGGGCTGACTGACATACGTGCTTATCAAGTCACGTCGGCACATTAACACAGTTAACAATAGTCACCCCACTTTTGCCAATTTAGTGACTTTTCGGACAGAAAAATCCATATCGGCCAAAATCGGTTTTGGCAGGTCAGGCTTTTTAAAGATCTGTGATCGACTGTGGTTTTGTCTCTTCCAAAAAATGGTAGGATAACAAATCGTCGGCAGTGAATCAACAGAGCGAATGCCTTCTGTCCCTAAATTTGATTAAAAGTAAAAAAAAAAAAAAAAAAATTGGCATCAAAGGACACGCTTTGCAGGTTGATGTGTTTATAAACCCAAATGCAATGCTTTGCTTTAATGCATTAGCAAAATCTCCATTTATCTTAGTTATTTACTCATAATCTGTTGTTTCAAATGATTTTTATTTCACCTTTTTGAGGCCTGAACTTCTCAGAAATACTGACCAGTAGATTTATATTATGCTTTTTTATTTTATATGTTAAATATTGTCAAAAAGTGGTTAAATGCGAACATTTTAGCCGGGAGTATGGTGAAATTTGAAATGTAAAATGGTTAGAAGCCCTGTGATATGCCAGCATATTTGGTATTGATGATGTTAAAAAAAAAAAAAAACAACTATATGGTAGAAGTTTAAACCATGACTATAATGAATATAAATACGTTTTGTAGTTAACTTTTAATGAATATCATCTTTTCTCCCCCCTGCCAGAATGGCATCGTTACAAAAGACCTGACCAGATTAAAAATGCTCTTCTCCGAAATTGAGGTAACTGCCTTTGCTTTTTGGTTATGGAAGTACAGTGGAACTGAGTTAAAAAGACTGATTTTGCTCTGTTTCATCCAGGCAATAAAAAGAGAGATGGCCCCTGAATACACAGATGACCAGGATGAAGGTGAGCAGATCTGTGTCATGAGTTTATTTCAACATTTTTCTTAATTATATCAACAGATTTTGTAACATTTTCTTGCAGTTTGGTGTCTTTTCTGCAGTCAGTCAGTTGTCATTTTGTAACAGGTTATTGTCCAGTGAATTGTGATGTCTTTGAGCACTTAGGGCTTTTGCGTTTATGTAACTTTTATATCGACAGAAGTCCAAGATGGCTGGCAGTTCCGGCCTCCTCCTAGAGGGGTCACTAGCAGTGAGGAGTACACCCTCTGTAAAAGGTAATCAATAAAGAAAAAAAAAAGAAATCCCATGTTTTTAATTGTGAGCAATAAATAATAGCAAGTTTACTAAGGGGTTTAGAATTGTTGCCACGGTTTTTAGTTTCTTGAATAATCTAATTGACAAATTTACCTCTAAAATTTAAAAGGAATTTTTTTGAGGTTCATTTTTTTTTTCTAGCCCTATTCGGCATTTAACAAGCACTTAAGATGCATTATTGTAGGAGATAGGCTATAGCTTGACAAAAATATATTCAGTTATGTTTTTTTAAAGAATAAAAAGCCTAGATATTCATTATGTTAGGCATGTGAAATATGATGATACTGCAAACAGGAAATGAGCAAAAATAGGCCTCATTTCAGTCATGAGTGCAACTGTTTTTTATGAACTCCTTAAAAAATAAATCCTGTTATGATGAAATGGTAAAGATTGTACCATTTCTACATAACATACATGTCAATTGTATTTGAGTTTTTGACTGGGTTTAATGTTATTCATTGAGATAATGACACTATCTACAAGGTGCAATGTGTTTTTAAACAGGCAGAAGCAAAAGTATTATTTTTTTTAAATTTTTTTAAATTTAATTAAAAAAAAGATAAAATAATAAAAATAAAGTAAAATTAGTACATTTAAAAAATTATTTTTTGTTTTTTATTTTTGAATAAAAAAAAAAAGTAAAACAAAGAACAAATTCAAAGACTAAAAATTAAAAAATAAATTAACATGAATTCTTAAAGCAAGCACATTATTACATATGCAGGCACAGTGTTCATCAGTCAAATGTGAATACAGTTTCTAGTTGAAACATTTCCTCTAATCTTTATTCAGAGGAAAATGTGGCAAACAAACAACCTGTAACTTTTTATCGGCCATTCAGCAGCTTGAAAAGCAAACTTTTTCTGTCAGCACATCATTAGCATCTGGTGCTCATGCAGTATGCACATCTTCTTTGTCAAACTAATCAAACGTTGCAGTGTGTCCTACAGTTTTTGAAAACTTTCAAATCTTTTATAACCTGTATTATTGTGTAATTATGGATGAACTTTACTTGCACACACAATCTTTGTTAGTTCCGCATTTAAATGAACATTTCCACTTGAAAAAAGTGGTCTTTTCTCTTTAGATATCAAACACAGGAAAATGTGAGCAGCCTGCATGGCTTTATCATAGGCATGCATTTGTCTATACCCAAAATTTCACCTGATGCATCCTTTACCTTGTTATGTCGGAATTTGAAAAGGGATCTGAATGTACCAACTTTTCAAATAAGTGACGGGAAACAATTACGTGAAGTTAGATTTCTCTAGCAGCATCTGAATGAGGTGTTAAATTTTCCTTTAGGTACTTGGAACAAGGGCTGTGTCGGTACGGGGCCCAGTGTACGTCAGCCCACTCGCAAGAGGAGCTGATGGAGTGGCAGAAACGTTACGCCTCACGTCTTATTCGCCTCAAACAGCAGCAGGAAAGCAAACACTTCACTGAGAACTACATGGAAACTCTAATAGAAAAGTGGATGAACTCCCTCTCCCCAGAGAAAGTGGTGAGTGGCTTTGTGACACAGGCGTGCAAGGACAAAAGTTACTGTGGCTGAACACCTCTTGTGTTTCTAAACTGAAGTTGCTTTTTCATTGGAACTTCTGATTTATTTTCTGCTCATTAAATCTGAGTAAAGCAACAGAAAATTTTCATTTTTCTCACCATGAGCCAAATAATATTTCCAGCATTTAGTGTGGTTATCATTGCAGAATGTGTATTTTGTAAAGAGTGTAGATCCTTCTGAGATTTCTGAAAGACCACCAACATAGCCATATCCAGTATGTTCCATAGTAGACAGAATGCTTAAAAAGATAAAACCGAGAAACTTTGCTGTACTTACTTAAGCCTTCCTGTTATCTAACGAAAGCCATGCGCGCTCTGTTGCAGCTTGAATCAACATGTCCTAGAAAATAGTTTCTTTTTGAATATTTTCTTGCTCTGAGCTTTCCCTGACTTCATTTTAGACACCTCATTGATACTGAAAGTTGTTGACATTAAACCTTCTTTCCTCAGGAACAGCGTCCACAACGAAGAGTGTAGCTCTCAGTTTGACTTGGTAATCCTGAAAAAAGACTGGTCACATAAGTGAGACTTTTCAAGATTTAAGTCCAATATTGAAGGGGACAAACAAAACCTCCAAATTAGTCTTTACAATGTTTGTAAACAGATCCTAATAAATGGCATCATCTCTTTAATTAAGTGGAGAGGGATAGTACCATTTTAATAGAATTTTTATTTTATTTTAAAAACTCTCTTCAGATTTGTCTCTATTCTTGTAACGCTACACAGAAAACTATTTTCCACTGTTTACACTACTTTGATGACACTCATTTGTTGAGTTTTATATGGCAGTTTGTAATGCATGCATTCTTGAATTTCCTTGAGATTTTGAGCTGTATCATATTTAATATGGAGACAATTTTTTTTGACCAATCACCTGTTTCCTTTTGTTCTTCTAGTTAAGTGACAGTTTAGAAGGAGTGACTGTTGAGACCAACTCCGGCCTTTCTGTCACAGTCACCTCTAAAAAGTCCGCCCACTCATGGATCTTTTCCTTATTGTGCAAGGTAAGATGACTCAATCACTGGTTTGTTTATCTGGATAATTTTTAAATGCAAGAAAAGTCAATTTCTTCCTTTTTTTTTTTTTAAAAAAAAAAAAGAAATTTATTACCTTATCACATTGTATTGTTGTTTCTTTACAAGCCGGCCAGAAAGCTGTTCCGCATTGCCTTGCTCTACGATGCCCATCGACCACACTTCTTCATCACAGGAGTTTCAGCCGGGGACCGCCTGCAGTCGGTTCCCAAAGGATGCCAAGAGTGGACGCCAGGAGAGGACTCAGCGGGTTCGTATAGTCATTCATCATAATTAGGATTGTGCTCTGAGTTTGACTGCGCTTTCAGAGTTTTAATCTGATGAAGAGATGTAAACAAAGAAATGTTAGGCTCTTAGTTTCTAGACAGACACGGGAGAACTCGACATCTTTAAGGAACGGGGACTCTGACATCGTAATTTGTTGTAATCAGACTGAATGATCAACCCTAACTCTACCCTAGATCGGCCCAAGTTCCACAAATTTCATCACAATTTACCACGTCAAGTCAGTAGCTCATATTTAATCACCACTGCTTGATCCAAGCATGTTGTTTTCATCTGTAAAAGTACAGAATGGTAATTCAAAGTTGATTAAACATGTTGCATTTTGAGGTAGCAAAAGAGGTAGTCACAGATCAGCATTTCCAGGCATGTGCAAATTGTAGCCAGCAACACAACTGCTTCTGTTTTTGGCTGAGTGAGTCACAAAAGCAAAATAGGTTGCTTAATTTTTGTATGAATTTGGACCAATTGCTACCCAGTACCATTAGTCCTGTAGCTTATCAAGGCAATAGCAAGGAAAACTTAGCTATTTTATCTTTTTATTTACTAGTATAATATAAACAAGTTATTCTTTTGTCATTTACTAACGAAAGCCACATTTTACCTTTCATGCATCTGAAATCAGAAATATGCTTGTTGATACTATATATTGATATTATTTTTAAAAAGTCCTTTTTAATTTTGTGATCGTTCTTCTAGACTAATGTCAGGCTTTCATGTTTCCACTCTGAAGTGTTCTCTGATTTTCTAGAGTCAGATATGTTTGGACTAGGAAGACAGTTTGGTGAGCTTCAGAAGTTCTTCTGTTCCTTCTCACTTTTAAGAAGCAGAAACTTTTTCTCCTTCACTTCTTCATGGCTTTGGAAACTTCTGATAGGTTAACTGACATATTTGAGTTTATTTGAGTCTCACCTGTGGATGCATTTTAAGGCCACACCTGGAACTCACTGCTTTCTTGTTTGACACGATGGGAATGTCACAAGAAATCAGTCAAGATATCAGGAAGAGAATTGTGGAGCTGTGGCAGTGGACAAAGAAATTCACTTCTGGAGACCTGTTCTGTGGTCTGATGAAACAAAAGTGGAACTGTTTGACATAATGACCATCGTTACATTTGGAGGAAAATCGGGGATGCTTGTACCATCCTAATCGTGAAGTATGGGTTGGCAGAATCATCGTTTTGCTTCTGGAGGAACTGTTACGCGTCATAAAATAGATGGCATCACGAGGAAAGAACATTATGTGGAAATACTGAAGCAACATCTAAAGACTTCAGCCAGGAAGTTGAAGCTCAGGCGCAAATGGGCCTTCCAAATAGAGATTGACCCTTCGCTTACAGCCAAAGTGTTTACAAAGTGACTTAAGGACAATAAAGTCAGTGTCTTGGCGTGGCCATCACAAAGCTCTGATCTCAATCCTATAGAGAATTATTTGGGCAGATCTGAAAAGGTGTGTGTGAGTGAGACGGCCTAATAACCTGACTTGTTTCCATCATTTCTGTCTGGAGGAGTGGGCCAGAACTCCAGCAAACTATTGTTAGAAGCTCCTGGAGGGAAACCCAAAACATTTGCCCCAAGTCATACAGTTCAAAGGCCATGCTACCAAATACTGAGGAAATGTGTATAAACTTCTGAATTTGAAAACATTAATGAATAAATCTTTCTCTCATTATTGTGGCATTTAGCAAATAGAAATAATTTTGTTAATTCTAGCTGACCGAAAACAAGAGAAGTTTGGTCTGATTTAACTTCAGACAGTGTGAAAAAAAGTCTTTTTACTCCGTGTATGTAAACTTCTGGCTTCAACTGTAAAATTCACAGCGTGTTCACTTCACTTACTGTTTTTTCCACAGGTGACTTTCTTTTTGTGAACAGTGGATCACAAAAAATTCACTTAGAAACATAATGTGTGTTTCGACAGCAGCAGCCGACAATGGCCTTGACCATTGCATCTACAAAGTGGCAGTGGGCTTCAGCACCGAGATCTTTGGTACCTTCAGACAGACCATCGTTTTCGACTTCGGCTCTGAGCCGGTGCTGATGCAGAGGATCATGGTGGATGCTGCCTCAATCGAAGGTACGGTCAAAACAGCAGGTTTAGCTCGAGATACAGAAACGGGCTAGTCTAATTTGTGTTGTTTCACTTGTTTCTGCATTGCCACTTCCTGGTTTCGCTGCGCTTTTCAGACTTGGAACACCTAATGGCAGCCAGGCAGCAGCTCTTGATAACCGCCAAGCGTTGGGACTCTTCCTGTAAAACCATCGTGGAATTCACGCCCAATGAAACCGTGGCCGACCTGGAGAGAAGCCTCCTCGCTCGCTACCAGATACCTCTGTCGGCCGACCAGCTCTTCACCCAGTCGGTCCTGGACAAGACTTTAACCAAAGACAACTACCAGGCCCGGCTGCATGACCTGCTCTACATAGAAGAGATCGCTCAGTATAAGGAAGTCAGCAAGTGAGTTCAGTTTGTCGAGCTGCCTTTTGGGTTTGTTTCTACTGAATTCGTGCTTCTAGATACTGAATTTTTTCCCCAGCTAGGGATAATTTTGTATAACCTAGCCCTGCTTTAAGCTTCTCCAAAGCTATCTCTGACCTGTCTGTCTTTGAATCTTCAGTCTGTTTAGCATGCATACCCAGCAGTTCTGAATGGATTTAGTGCAACAGTGATTCAAGCACTAAGTGATGAAATGCTAAACCACCACAAGGTGTCAGACTTGACCCTCGTAAATTTGCAGTGTTAAACATGAAATATTAATGTCTCAACAGCTTCTTACAAAGCAGATTGATTTAACAGTTGTTGGTTTATTTTAATTCTATATCAGTTTATATATTTTTAATACCTTTTTAACTTACCTCATAGTAACCAGTCCCTTCATTCAAGACAGTAAGAACTGAAATATAAGGAACGGATAGAAGTTTTTCTTTGATATCCGCTGTGTATTTATGTGTATTTATATGATCTGTATTTTTATTACTTTTCATTTTGAAGGATTTTCACAAAACAAGACTTCCTTTAGATCCGGATGTGGCATAAAGTCATTAATCGCTTTTTCAAACTTTACATGAAATTAATACCATAAAATGCAATTTTACAGGTTTTTGAGTATTTGGGTCAGTCGGTTTTATGTGACTGATTTCTTCCAAAAGACTCCAACCAGAGAACTGATGCTAAACAGTTTCAGGAAAACTGAGCACTTTCTTCAGTTATATATATTTTGTGTAAATACATAATATGTAGTTTCAATCATCATCGAAATTCTTAAGGAACATTTCTTCCAATTTCATCATTTTAAATTCTGCAGAGACCAGTGAGAAAATCTTCAACTGTTCTGAACGGAACTGCTGTTTTCTGCTTTCTTTCCCCAAAAGCAGTTGAATTTTGCTCTGATTATGTCCGTAAATAAAGCTTTTGTTTTTCCCACACGGATCATCTAATAGAAGACAATTCGGCTGTTGTTTACTCTACTCGGTGTTTGTTTTGTAGCCAGCCTTTCATCGAAATGGACCTAAAAGTTTACGTCACATAACTTGCATTCATGCTTGTCCACCAGGTTCAACATCAAGGCCAACCTTCAGCTGGTCACCAGCTTCATGCTAACTGGCATTTCTGTTGGAGCCAAGTACGCTCAGAACGGACAGCTCTTTGCACGCTTCAAACTCACTGAAACACTTTCCGAGGTAAACAGAACTTGCTGTAGTAATTAATTGTGTGTCCTCCAATCCTAAAAAGAAGAAATTTGGCTATTCTTAATATATATCGCTTGAAAGCATCTGCTCACCACCTATCCCAAACTGTATATTTTCTTTTGTCAGGACACTCTGGCTGGGAGACTAGTAATGACCAAGGTGAATTCAGTTCTGCTGCTGCCTTTGGGGCGTGAAGGGTTCAGCGGTCATGCTCCGTCTGGTGTCAAAGAGCGCGTTTATGAGGCTGTGATTGAGGAGAAGACCAAGGATTACATCTTCCTGAGAATTTGCAAGAGCTGCTGTGAGGAGCTGCTGCTGCAGCCTGACAGAGAAATACAGGTACAGCTGTTGTATAAAGAGTTTAAAGGACAGAAAACTGATCCAATTTTTTACAAGCTGGTGTTTGGGATATTTCACCAGTTTTAGCTTGGTAGCATTTTCTGGTGAACTACGATCATTTTCAGATTTTTTTTTTTCTTTTTGTTGTTTTTTTTTTTTTATCTGCTTTGCATCAGTTTCCTCAACTTCATGTTTTTCTCTCCTCTAGCCGACATCAGAAAAGGATACAAGACACTGTTTTAGGAGTCATAAACTAGCCTTCAGTTAATCGATGTGGAGTATGAATAATGCGGGGTTCCTACACATTCTGGGAAAATATCAAAGTAAATTTAAGTATATTGTAGGTCAAAATAAAAGCAGAAAACAGAATGGAAAATGCTTCTCTGCTAGGGGTGCACCAATTGCAGTTTCCTGGCCAATAACCAATCTTTAAAAAACCTTACCCGCCCATTGCGATTTCGGCCAGTACCGATTTTTCTTTTTTTTGCTAAGTTGGCAACAGCTGGGAAACTATCATTAACCGTTCATGTGGAGACATCACCTGGGGGGCGGGTCTGTCAGTTATCTCTCTCTTATACGGCAGAGCAAAACGAGACAGTGACTGATTTTCAGACCTTTGCAGAGGTCGATAAGATTGGTGGATAAGATCGGTTTCTGATGCGAGTATCAGCCGATCACTGATCTCCCAAAATTAAGGAAACCGGGGCTGATTTATCAGTGCACCCCTGTGTTCTAGACCTTATTGCCTGTTCTACTGCCTAAAAGTTGTATCCATCCTTCCAATTTTCATCCATTTACCCATCAGTTTTCCATCATTGCTTGTCCATGCATCTGTCCAGCTGTCCATATGTCTGTTCATCTTCCATCTAGCTGTCTCCATCTGTCAAACCCTCTGTTCAACATCCGTCCGTCCGTCCGTTTTAAATTCTTTGGTTTTGCAGGTTCTACAGATCCTGACAGCTGGAAAGATTCTGTCATGAATGAAAAGTAAAGTTTTGTATTTTTACTTATAGGAAGAATTTTGGAAATGAGAGTGTAGGAAATTGTAGAATTTGGACCAAAAAAATCGTTGAAACACTTTTAGTAAAAGCCCATAGTGAGTTTTTACTTAAAAAAAAAAAAAAAAAACAAAAAACAAACACATACTTTAAATTTAACACTCTGCCTCCCCTCCCCACCCTTGCTTTTTTATTTATTTTTTAATTGTTTTTATTTAGCCATTTCTTTCTCCTTTGCTTTTCTTTCTCACCATTTCCAGCCTGTTTACTTGGTAAACAGGCAACATAACTGACACACAAAACACCTTTTGTGCCGTATTGACTTATCAGAGGTTGAATTGTTTGAACTTAATGTATTTGTGGCTTCTAGTTACATCCTGACAATAAACTTCTATGTGTGTGTGTGTGTGTGTGTGTGTGTGTGTGTGTGTGTCAGGTGGAGCTCCAGTTTCAGCTCAACAGACAGCCACTGTGTGAGATGCACTACGCCCTGGATCGCATCAAAGACAATACCATCCTTTTCCCTGATGTTAGCCTTGTCCCCACCATCCCCTGGAGCCCAAACAGGTACATATCTAGCATGTGTGCAGTCCCACACGCGTGTGCATGAACTCAACTGAACTGAAGCTGGGTCATGAGAGAACGGTTGATAAATCGGGTTTTATTTTCATTGTCCAGTTAAGACAAGGCAGTTACAGACTTTTTAACTAGACTGAGACTAGCTGCTCACCTGTCAGGACTGGTCAAACTAAAAATGGCCCGGTTCTGATCACCAGCCGATTTCTTGTTGGATCTCTAATTAAAAAGCCACTAAATCCAGCCCGCAATGAAGCTTTTGCATGTTGGAGGTAATTAACACGCTTTCTAAAAACCATTGCTTCTTTTTTCTAACCAAACATTCCAATTACCGTGTGTTGTTATCTCCCTTGCTCAGTTCGCTGTACATTCCGTTGCTTCTCTCCAGCAACAAACCCTGTTGTTTATAAATTAAGCTTGTGAAGTTTTTCTTTGTATCAAAAAGCATGAAATCCAGAGAAAATCTGTCATGTTTCCATTTTCGTTGAGCAAAAAAAAAAAAAAAAAAGTGGGTAATTTTCATCACTAGAGCTTTCACCCTCTATCCATTGTATGTTAAAGCGTTCGTGTTGATGCTGACAGAATATTGGATGCATAACTGAACCTAAGAGGGAAAAAAAAAAACCCACACAGCTGATTGGTTCAGCCATGAAACTCAAACATTGTGAACATTCGAGTTCAGCTGACAGACGGATGCCGGTTGGACTGAAAAGGTGATGTCTGCCATTTATGTTATTCTTATTATAAAGAGCAGGGGGAAACAGTTTGCACTCGGAAAATCGCTTAGTTTTATCACAGTAAATGAACCCAATCATAGAAAGAGCTTATTATAAAGAAACTCTCTTAATACCACCACGTCATTTAAGTTTGACAAGTACTTTCACTGAGAGGACGTCACCTCAATTTGAGAGATAAGTGCATATCCCTCACCTTGCTGACTCGCTGGCCGTTTGGAAAAGCTTTCAGCTTCCTTCTACAGTTTTTCTTCCACTTACGTCGGACAGGTGAGAGAAAAGACTGTAATCTTTATTGACAACAGACAAAGTGAAATATAATCCCTGTGAGGTTTTCTTGGCAGCAGCCTTTCTTCTCAGGACTCTAGAATGGGATTTATGTCACAGTTAGAAATGAAATTCCAATAAATGCACGAAAGAGTCAACTTGATTTGGAGGAACGGAGGCTGAATACAAGCACAGAGTTTATTTAGTCATTTGCACGCACCTGGGTTCATTGGCTCACTTACAGAAGTCGAGTCAGTCCTGTTTTCCACGTGGTGATTAATGGGGTAATTTCGACCTCAGAAGATGAGAATTGATTGAACCCATAATAAGTAAAAGTTGTTTATGTTAATAAAGGTTAGGCCTTTTTCAACTCCCAACATTATACCTTGATCTTATATAAACACACACACACACACACACACACACACACAGACCCTCATTTACGTCTCAGTTGGAGTTCAGTCAATTGATGTTGGTGGATTCACAGCTTCAGAGGATGCGGCCTTTATAATGAGGACACTAATGTGTGGAGACAGACACACACAAACACACACACACTAAATTCACACTGACTCCCATCACTCAGAAGTATGTCAGCGGTCACACGCACAGCTGTTTTGTACACACAAACACACACCTCTAGTCATCTGTTCATTTGTGCTGCTTCTCTTCAGGCTTTTCCAGCCGCCTCCTATTTGTTTGATGTTAAGATAATAATGATTGCAGATTTATTAGCAGCTAATTAGCGGGGGATGTTTGGCTGTTAATGCATAAATCCGAAGCTGCCTTTATTCTGATATGAGCACAGTATCATTTTCAACTTAATGTAGATGTCAGACATGTTCATTGGTGCAAAACGTAGAAACAGAACAGTATGTTCTCCTTTGGTCTTCTTTCCAATTCCCTGAAATTTACTTGTACCCAGTTTATTTGCCGTCTACTTCGTGGTTCACTTGTTTTGTCTGTGGACCTCATGTAAGTCATTGTAGGCATGAATGCCCCCATGTTTCATTAATCTGCCACATAAGTTTCAAGTTGTTCTTCATTGTAATTTGTTTGCATATTGGAGCACAATTAGTTTGAGACAAAATGTTCAAATAATTTTCTATTTGTCTAAAAATGTCTATCACATCTCTCATTTCAGGCAGTGGGATGAACAACTGGACCCCCGTCTGAACGCCAAGCAGAAAGAGGCCATCCTGGCCATCACCACACCCATCTCCATCTCTCTTCCCCCAATCCTCATCATCGGGCCCTATGGTACTGGCAAGACCTTCACCCTGGCACAGGCTGTCAAACACATTCTTCGCCAGGACAACAGCAGGTAAGCACACGTCTCGTCTTTTTCTTTTTTGTTCGTTTTGCGATTCCTTTCCTTGTATGTAAAACTTTCGACCAGTGTTGATATTTCACAGGAACATCTAGATTTTCATGCAGTATTAATTAGCAAATCCCACCGAGACACTGTTCAGTCTGTGGAAAGAGCAGCAGGACGTTGCCAAACAAGTCGGGAGAATCTGTGGACATGATTATTAGTTGTGCACGCCGCAAATGTGGCTTTGATGCAAAAGTGGCAGGAAAAAAGCTATAGGTGAAAGCAGTGTACTAGAAGAATAACAAGAAGCAGTAGTTCTGTTTGCGGTTTGCCATAAGCGTCCAAGGAACGTAGCAAGCCTGTGGATTAAGATGCTCACTGTGAAACACGGTGGTGGCAGCATAATGCTGACATTGTTTTTCCATAATTTTTCTGATAATTTCCATTCTGATGATTAAAAATTTTAATGGCAGTTTTGTTGATAGAGACTTCATCATCCATTTTATTTACGGTTTGGTTGTGTGTAGTTTTTATTTCCGTTTTATTTATTGTTTTTGGTTGGTTTTTTGGTTGTTTTATTTTGGGTATGTAAAATATCTTTTAAAAAAAAGACTAAATAAACACAGAATATGGAGAAAATTGAAGAAGAAACAAGGAGAAAAGTGATAAAAAAATAACTAAATAAATAAAGAATATGGAAAAAAATGTATAAAAATACATAATGACGTTAAATAAAAAATCTAAATAAATACAAAAAACAAGAAAAAAAATGAAATAAATGCAATTAATAAAACAATAAGGTTTTGAAATAAAATGGTAAATTTAAATAAGTGATAATTTTGAGTGTTTTTTTTACAAAATTATAGTTTGTTGGACTATGAAAGGGCAAACATGCATTATTATGCCATTATCAATATATAACTTGAAAATAGTCTTCAAACAACAATATTATCATTTATCAAAGCATTTCATGTGTTAAGACTCTCCAATATGTCATCAGAATCGTCGAAATTGACTCTTGCTGACGTAGTCGCGAGTCAAAAATAGCTTCATCTTGTTTGCAGGGAAGCGTCCTCTTCCCCATCTCAACACCAGGCCCGGGTTGAACTATTTCGCACAGAGATCTGTGCGATGTGTGGTGTGATTGGTCAGAAGTTTATGTTGCAGCAATGTTTCGTTTCAACTAGACATGAATACTTTTGAGGAGCTTTTACTAGACGCGGTGAGGAATTTGGTACATCTGGACGATATTGATACCGGAAATGAATCTGATATCAGCAAGTAAACGTGTGTCGAATTATATCGGCATGCATCTAAAATCTCTGCTAGAAGTGCTCTGCTCCAACATTCCACCCCAGCATTTTTATCCAGCAGCGCTTTTATCCTGCATACTGACCCACTGCGTAGTAATAAATGGGTCAGTTGTTCTCATACCTGTTGTTGTTTACTATTGTTCTCTGTTTGAGTAATATCACTTGATCAAGCCTTTTCTAAATTTTCACACTGCAAAATATGTAATAAAAGTAGGTATGATTCGTGCTGATATCATATCGGGTCAATATCAGTATCGGCCAATATTCAAAGCTGCAATATCGGAAGTGAAAATGTTGTGTCAGGACACCGCTAGTATAGGAGCGCTTTTAAAAAGGCCCAGTCAGGCTGAAATCCAGTTAAGAATCTATGACAATCTTGAGAAGTTTATATTCACAGATGGTCTCTATTCAGTCTCACTGAGCTTGAGGTGTTTTATAAAGAATAAGTCAAAATCTCAGTCTCTAAATGGATAAACCCGGAAGAGAGTATATCCACTCCTGAAAAGATCTGCTGGTATTGCAAGGAAATATGTTTGTACAAAGTATTGACTTGGTTAAAAAAAAAAAAAAAAAAAAAAAAAAAAAAAGTGGCTAAAGTATCAAAAACTAAATGATTAGAATGGGTTTCGAAAATTTTTCTGTATAACTGGGCTAAGAAGTTGTAGCATCAGGGACTTGGCACATAAATGTGTCAAATTTTAAGGGAGGTAAATTAAGAAATGAGATGTGGTGGGAGCATTGTGCACTCAGCTGTATGTATACGTTTCTCAAGGGTTCTGTTTGTGCTGAGTGATTGGCTTTGCTTTGTATTCTTGCATGTTCTGTCACTTGAAAGAAAAGCACGCTGGTCGTTTGGCCGAATTTGTGTCATTTGTGCTCGATGCACATGGTTAGTTTTATTACGGTTTACTCCCCGGCCCTGTTTGGAAGTCGATGTGCAGTCTGTGCTAGTCCGTCAAGTTCTGCCACCTCTACAGGCCCCACAGTGATGCACGACAATGTAACTTCTTCACTGGCATTTTTCTTCATTATGGAACTGGCGCACCGTGTGAAGCTGCCCACAGGATATTCTAGAGTTTCTTGAGCTGGAAAGAAACCGATGTAGCACCATCAGGTAAATGGTTTGCTAGTCTTTGTGAAAAATGAATGCAATATCTCAGACAGTCGCGTCCCCCATAACAGAGGCTTACATTTTGTTTTTTAATAAGAGAACAGGAAGTGTATGTAAGGGTAAAGGAAAAATGGCCGTAAAAAGTGCAGAAATATAAAAGCCATTACTGGTTTCATTCAGAATACATATAAATTCTGTTCTGTTATGAATTATGGATGTTTTAAAAGCAAAGACATGAGAATATGACTCCCTTTGGTATGAGTGGGATTTACCTGCTGTGTAGAATGCCCTTCTGGGGCATACCTAATATATGTCGCTGTGTTGAGTGCAAGATGCTGGTGTCACTAGAACATTCCACCATTCTCTAATGATGTGATGATAAAGGACAGGATTCGTGTCTTTCAGTGCTATTAATGCATGATTCTGACTCTGCTGGCTCTCTGAAAATGTAAGTTTAAAAACAACTGCTAGAAGATGATTTAAACCTTGTCTTATACTGACTGGAACACATATTGAAAAGTGAAGCCTTTCTTTAAATAGTTATTTTTTATTGTTTTAGTCTGTCATGCTTTTAGCACATAAAAATGCATGAATAGAACCTCAAATTGTCGTACATGTCCTTGTTTCTAAGGGATAAAAGCATTTAATGACTTATACTTGAAAAATATAAAAGGCTCACTGGATTATGACAACCAGGATGCACTGATTCCCCAATGATGCCGACCAGTAATTGCAGTATTACAAAAACATTTGACTAAATTAAATATATATTTTTATTTTAATTTTTTTTTTTTTTTGTTGAAAGCTCCTATCTTGTTTTGAAATTGTAGAGTGCATTTTCAAATCTACCGTAAAAGACAGTGTGTTGTTATTCTCCTTTCTAAGAGGGCAGGTCTGGACTGTCTGCAGAGATTTACATTGTTCTTTTACTCTATAGGCTTAAATGTTCATCATGATATTTTAGGGTATTTATTGCAGTAACAGTAAAAGTGCTAAAACGTATTTAAAAATCATTTGCAGGCTTCTTTGGCCATAGACTATTTAGAGTATAAGCCCACAAGCACAAATACGTCTCTGTTATTGGTGAAATTTGTTGCTACGCAGAACATTATAACTGCATTTCAGCATATTATTAAAGTCATAGATGTTTATTGTAGCTCTTCCACTTTGAGGTAAGTAAATGTAAAATTGATCATGTCTGTGATAAATAATTCTAAATAATTATGATGATGAAAACAAAATCACATTAACTGTAATTGACACTAATTTCCCATCGTGATGAATCAGTTATTAAAAATAATCGTCAACTAATGTAGTAATCGATTTAATTGCTAACTGGAGTATACAGACTTTAAAAAAGGCCAAATGCTGAATGAACAACATATTCAGAGCAGTAATTAAGCCAGAACTGTACAAAAATTATATACATTTTGAATTTGAGGAAGAAGAAAAAAAACCTTCCTTGTCCTTAAAAATGTTCTACCCAAAACTCCTCAAGTGGCCTAGTTTTTAGCTTCATTTGGTTCAATTTCTGTAAAAATAATTTCCTATTAAGCACCCTTTGCTATGTAATTATTAATTGGGTAATCCAAGACTATTGTACACCTACACTGTATTGATGAAAAGTCAAGTAGAAAGGACTGAGCTTTTCATATATTAGTATTTTTTAGCTGCAGATGCATCCTTTGCTACAAATTATCAAGTGTTCACTAAAGGAATGCTTTAATATTGCATTTTAGGCAATGAACTGTTTATTTTCTTATTTAAAAAAGAAATTAAATTATTTATTTGTATTTTTAACATATTTCTAATCTTGTACAAAACAAGCTTAAGTGGTTAAATGCAAAATCTGCAGAATGTGTCAATTTATATATCAGAGGAATCGTCAGAATAATAGATAGAATAAACGATTACTAAAATAATTATTAGTTGCAGCCCCACTGTAAAAGCATGATTCTTTAGATGTGCAGAGTTTGTTTGGGGATTTTTCTGTTATGTATTCTGTTTGGAAATGTGTTGCTTCAAATTTCCCAAGTGTTGTTAAGCTTGTGTATTGTCTTCACTGAGGTCCAAGGTGCTGTCAATATTTCATAAACTTTGAACTGGAGGAACTGTGTTTTTAGATGCAATAGCCATGATTTTCTTCTCCCCTTGCAGTGCAGTTTGTTTCCCGTATAGCCAGGTGCTGTAATAAACTTCTCACTCAGAAGATCCAAAGTATTTGCGATCATCTTCTCTCCAGAGTTGTTTGTCTTTACTTTTGTAGTGATTCTGGCTTTGAAGATTGTGTTAGAATAATGTTTTTGTGCTGCTTGGTATGATCTTTTTTTTTTTTTTATCTTTAAATGAGAAACATGTTTCCACAGGTTTATTTATTTATTTATTTTTTACTACTTTAATCTTAAGTTTCTAAATTTAAAGAAGTAAGTTTTAAGTGTCTAAAAGCAAATAGAACTATATACCATGTACAGTCCTACACTGTAGTTTATTATTGTTGCTGTTTCTCTTTTAAATCTCCAGGGTCCTGATCTGCACTCATTCCAACAGCGCAGCTGACCTTTACATTAAAGACTATCTTCATCCATATGTTGAAGCAGGCAACGAGCACGCCAGACCTCTCAGGTACTCTAACAGCATCTCCAATCACCCTCCACTTTGTTTACCAGCCACCACTGTGCACAAGTAATGCAGTCTGAACTACCTTGGTTAGTGATATTTCACAGCTGCATTTATTTCAAAGTATTAATTATTTTGAAGTGTATTTATTATGCTCCCTTGCAAATTGAAGTCTTTTTTTGCTGGTTAGCCTCAGTGATTAGTGGTTTTCTAATGGTTACACAGCTCGTCAGTCCCAGTCCCTTAAGATCCCTTAAGTTTGTGAGTGTGGAAATACTCTTACCTTCACCATTAATCAGCTGAGTTCTGCTGTTTTTTTTTTTTTTTTTTTTTTTTTTTTATTAGAATCCACTAAACGTTTAAGTGATCACTGATCACGATCATTCAGGATTTTTTTCCAACCACATTTCTTCCTCAAAGACGATGATTCCCCATTTTCTTTCCAGTTTTTATGAATGCATTGGAGACTTTATATCCCACTTTTAGTAGTCTCTGCAATCTTCTTAGAAGTTTCCTCTGCTTGATGCATGCTAATGACTTAACATCTTCTCTACGACTCCAGGACGACATGGTTCTTTGAGAAATGAGAAGCTACTCATTGCATCACCTCTGGTTAAATAACTTGCAACATTCCAGGTCTTTAATTTTGACCTGTCTTGTTGTCAGTCAATAACCCCTGGTGTCTTTGGAGAAGAGCCAACATATTGAACATGTTACTGCTATCGTCAAAACATGCTACTCACAGACTGCGTGCTCTCCAGTTTTACCAAGTGTAAAACTCCTGTCTTCTAACGTTTAAGTAATGTCCAGGCAATTTTTTAAAATGCTTTTTAATTGGCATTACATCAGGCACCTTTTATAATTAATGACCCACTTTCTGCATGTTTCCATTGGTATTTTTGACAATTCTTTGAGGTTTGAGGGTCTCTTTGTCATCACCCTTATCTTGAGCTTTCTTTATAGTTTCTTTGTTGGGTTCAAGTCAGAACTCTGGCTTAACCACCCTAAAACTTTGATAATACTTCCAGTCAGAAGTCATACTAAAAGAGTGCTTTGAATCTGCCAGGACTATGAATGATTTTGTGCTTAACTGTCGAGGCACACTTTGATAAAGTTTGTGGCTGATTTCAGGGCTCAGTTTTTTGTAAAACCTGCACATACTGAGTTTACCGTGTTTCTGTTTCTCCTGAAGAACTATAATATTAAAAGATAGAAATCATATTTTATGGAGTTGAGATTTTTAACTTATATTGGCTGTTAGTGTGGATAATACAATGAGCAGTGCTAACACTTTCTAAACGTGGAGCTACCAGCTAATTTTTCCAATCTCTCCTGATTGGAACTTTCTGTTAACAAGAACATTACTCTGCATTTCTAAGATATTAATTAAAAATGGTGTACATTCCTTGCATAACAACGCTAAAAGAGAAAAATCTCTCATTTTCAAAATTGTTTTCGAACAAATAGATTTAAGAAAACCAACTACTTTCAAAAAAGCCACAGCTGGATCAAGGACATTATGAAAACTCACAAAAAACCCAAACTAGGTATGAGTGCCAAACCAACCAGTCAAGTCTTAAAAGATTTTGTAAAAAAAAAAAAATTAAATGAGCAAATAATGCATTCCAAAACTTTACTTCTTTGTTGGGAAAAAAAATTGTTGGGGCAAACAAGGTTGTACAGGGTTGAATTCAAACATTACAACTTGAAGCAGCTCTATTATAGCTCTGTAATTCTCCACCAAGTTTGCCAAGAGATGAGTCCTCGCAAACCTTTCAGTACAACTTTGAATATTAAAAATCAATGTTCACATGACTTGAGAACCTTTTCCTTAGTTAAGATCCACTAATATTTGACACCCCCTTCAAAAGCACTTATAATTGCCTATTTTAATAGTTCAAACAGCAAATATACCTTAATAGGAATAAATACACAACTGCAGAAGCAAAAATCTTTGGTCTTCCTATTATATTGCAGTAAACTTTAAGTACCTAAAAGGGAACAGGTTTTAGATCGCTTGCAGGCGGGAAAACTTAGTCTCGCTTCTCAACTATCTGCCATTTTGATCTCAATGTTTACTGAAGTTTTTTCCACTGTGGCCTTTGTGTCAGACTTCCATAGACGGAGTGAATTAGCGTGGCACTCCATCAATCCATTTTATCTGAATTATAGTTATTGAAAAAACCTGTGGACAGGCCAAAAGCAACAATATTAACACAAATTGTTGCGTACCTTTGTTGTTTTCACCCTACGGCAGGGACAGGCAGATATTTACTGACCGTGGGGACACAAACACAAGATTTCTCTGGCTGAATCACCTCAAGGCAACACTAACACAATTCTTACCTTTCATCAATGACTTGAAAAAATATTTCAGCAACTCTAGAGGTAGAGAAGCCATGCTTATCTCGACATGCCCAGATGTTTCATGAATAATGCAGGGTTTTTTGTCTGTCATGCCATAAAAGCATCATTTTTATTTTTAATTCTTCACAATGCTTAAATAAAAGTTTTTATAATCTGGTTTATACAGGTTCAAGTTTGCATTTTTTGTATTGGACTTTCCTATATAGAACATACCATAGAACTTTGCTTCTGCTGTTTATCCTTATCTTTCCACCTTCTTTTGTCCTTCCAGGGTATATTTCAGGAACCGCTGGGTGAAGACCGTCCACCCGGTGGTCCAGCAGTACTGTCTCATCTCCAGCACACAGGTCACTTTCCAGATGCCCACAAGGGAGGACATCCTCAGGCACCGTGTTGTCGTGGTCACCCTCAGCACCTCCCAGTACCTCTGCCAGCTAGATTTGGAGCCTGGTAAATCCAGAATAATCTCAGATTGAAAGAGTCAGTTGTGTTTGTTTATGTGGAAGTCCATCAGGCTTGAGAAAGAGTCTTAAATCATCTAAATGTTATTGATTCATTCAGGGGAGCTGAAAACATCCAGCTTTGGGTTTCAAAAGACTTAAGTAGGGCTGGGCGATAAATTGATTTTATCGATTAATCAAATTTGCTGTTTATGAAGGTCTGATTGTTGGAAAATCAAAAAAAATTTTTTTTCACCAATGCACTACTTGGGCTTCCATAGTTTGCTGTGTCCGGCGTTTTCATAGACAGAAGGAAGTGACCCCACAATCAGTTGAAGTCTTTCGGCAAATCTCTCTTGATACTGGCAAAGAACCTCTTCAAAGTGGCTTGATAAATTAGGTTTTTCTTGTCAATGTTCGCACATCAGTGGGGAAAGTCCTCTTTCTTTCTGTGAAGCAATTCAAGAACGAGTGCTTCAACAACCTGATGCTAAGGGATGGTGGAATGAATTGTGTGGGTTAATACAACCAGCAACCAAACATTTTGACTTATCCACTTGTAGCTTTGGCATCCTTTAACTTGGAATACAAAATCGCTGCGAGAAATAAAAATGGTGGATTCACAAAACTGGTTAGCCGGGCATCCATGACCTTGTTTAGTGGTTCTGCGGCAAATGCTGTGATGTTCAAAAAACGTAATTGGGAAGAGAGAAAACTGAACGGATTGAAAAATATGACCCAAACAGAATATAAAGATATCTACTCTGCACGCCAAGAGACTCTAAGTACACAACAAGATATGTGTAAGAAGTGAAAAAAAGAGGATTTTGATATACCCTCTTTTAAGAAAAGCATAAAAACAACTACAACAACAACAAAAAAAAAACAAACAAAAAAACAAAAAACGATTTAAAATAGAAAATCAGAGTTGGTATGAAAAAATCTGATATTTTATTTTCAAGCCACATTCCCCAGCTTTCGACTTAAGGTTTATATCCTGTGAGTCGCAGGTGAAATCAATAACACTGACATTAAGTTCATGTTTTGGCTAGATTCAATTCAGAGACTCTTTTACCTCATTTCCACTGAGCGGTATGGGTTGGTTCAGTGTGGTATTTTATAATCCGGTGTATTCAGGAGCGTTTCCACGGCCACTTAGACTTCCATGCTGTGTTAAGACTGAACGTGATTTAAGCCTCAAAAAGGCGTTCAATGTCTCAAGTTGGACGCTTGTGCACTTTAAAGTCAGACACTTGAACTGAGCGTCAGAATTGCTCCAGACACGTGTCTGAGCAAAGTGTGTAAAGATGCGCGTCAGGAGGAGTCGCTTGATTTGACTCCTTCACATAGACTCTTCCACCGTCTTCTGCACATTTCCTCTGAATAAATACAATGATTCTTCAGTGTGAAACTAGTAGAGGCTCGATGCTGTGCTGGACGGATTTGGCTAGCTCAAATGGGGGGAAATATTTACTGTGACAACAATGTTTTGACCCAAGATCCTGACTCCTTGCTAATCTTTTCTATTCCTGTTTCTGTAGTTATACATCAACTAGTAGTAGATGGGCTCTTGGTCCTTCCGTCCCGTCGGAAAATGTGCCACTATGTCACTTAGTGGAGTCTCTCTGATTGGTTGACACTCCGCGTCCAGCTCCAAAAGTTCAGATTTTCCAACTCCAGCGTCTGCTGCAATGGACGCGATGGACACGCGTCGAATGCTCGAAATCTAAAAAGGTGCAGCTCCAGACACGCAAAACGCGCACTGCTAGATGCAACAAACGCACTGCGAGATTTCTCGACGGCCTTAGACGCATGTCCGCCATAGACTTTGCATATAAACCAGACATCCCTGACACTCAAATCATGTTCGGTCTGAACACAGCATCACTGGGCAGACAGAGTTAAACCTAAACACCTAATGTTGCTTCATACTAATACAACAACAAATTTGATGCACTAGTAGGCCTCATGCTTGTCATAAGCAGTGACGATTTCATGTCCCCCAATCAATGAACTGTGTTGTGTGACACCAATAGCTCCACCCTTCCTGTACCATTGGACCTATGGACTGACAACTGAAGAGGGTCCAAGAATGTTGTGGTACGGGTCGGTTGTATGGGCCACTTTTACAACCACACTGACCTGTGCTGTACCACTCATTGGAAAGAGGCGTTTTTGGTTTTTTCCTACTCTGCGTGAAAGGAGCCTATGTTTTGCAATATATCTCATTTTATATTTATAAGCTAGTAAATTTACCTTTCATTAAAAACCTCAGCCTATTTGCAAACACACCTTTATGCATTAGTCCTCCATTATTGATGAATGACAAGAATATTGTCATTCTGCGACAGTCAGCATTGCAAGGGGGACCACCATTGAGATTAGGGAGTTGTGCCAAAGTCGTGGAAAACAAACCGATTTGTCGGCGCAAGCTAATAACCGACACTAATGTGTCAGGGGAGGGGGCTTTGTCTCTTGCTTGGGTATGCCATCTGCTTGTTTCTAATGTATTGCACATCATTAGGCCTCCCCCCCATGTTGCATCTCTCCTGCTCTGCTGGCGTTTGATGGTGATGAAAATCGACAGGAAACAAGGCAGTAGAGGGATAGCAAGTCCTCTAAGTAGCAATAACAGATCTACTAATGGAAACACAATTCTTAACTTTTCTTCCATCTTTTTTTCAGGGCTTAGATAAAGCAGTTGGGTGGGGGATACCACATTTCAAGCAGGATATCAGAAAACGTGTAATTGGTCTACTATTGCTTAAGTGGGAAGCTGATATCAGTTATGATTAACTCGCTTTTTTCTGATTGTTTTCGTTTCTTTGCTTCGTTACAATGTCTTCACCGTTCTTTGAGTGTTAGAATCTTAGCTATTACTGGCATGTAGAGTAAGGGGGAGTACTATGAAAACCGACTTTTTAAAAAAAAAAAACTCAGAACTTCTTAAACACCTAAATTTGGAGTTTTGGTCGAAAGTAAAACATTTATTTACTAGGTTTATAATATCAGGATTTGTTCAGATAGAAGCAGATGAAGGCTGATTGCTTCAAAAAGGTTGACTCTACATTTTGTATCTTTTAACCATAAGCTGGCATTTACATTTGTTCTCCTAAATGTCACTTGTCAGACAGGATGTCAAATATGCATTGGACAGTTGAATTGTTCCAGTAGGCTCATTATCTTAAAACGAGTCAACGAAGTAGAGTTTTGTGTTGCTTCTTACCTGCAGAAACAAAATTAATTAAAACCGTTGGTTTGGTTTAAAAGCTGCACCGGTTTCCTGGATTCAAGCAGTGGATTTATTGCTGGGTTGCAGCTGATGTAGTGTCGACGTCACAAAATGCAGATGGGGGAGGGAAAAAGAACATGCAGTTTTACATAAGCCTGTTTCCTGCTGTTGATTCAGCGTCAAAATGCCTAATTTCTGTGCCGTGTACGATTGTTGCAACTGCTCTAATCAGGAGAAAGATAAATGTTTTTCTCGTGTTCCAGAAGCAGTTTGTCACAAGGGAGTTCATTTTAAAAAACTTAAAGAAAATAGATAACGAAAGTGGATCAACACTCTATGGCTAAAAACATGAGGCACAGAAACGGACAATGCAAGGGTTTACAGCAACCACTTTCTATCGGGTAACTGGCATGTAGAGTAAGGGGGAGTACTATGAAAACCGACTTTTTTTGAAAAAAAACTCAGAACTTCTTAAACACCTAAATTTGGAGTTTTGGTCGAAAGTAAAACATTTATTTACTAGGTTTATAATATCAGGATTTGTTCAGATAGAAGCAGATGAACTTTATTTATTTATGAAAATACAACTTTATTAAGTCATATTTTCAGATATTTTATCGGACAGTTACTTGGACAAACATTGTTTTTAATGGGGTTTCTGTAGATCTCTGCCAATGGTTGACCTACATTGGAGAAATGCAGTATGACTCAACATCGACATACACATGCAACTCCAGCATGGATTTGGTTTTACAGAAGCTAAATAAATTATTTACAAGTAGATCTAAGCACATAGAAATAACAGGGGTTAACTCGTTAGTGTTAGCGGTAGCATTTTTATTATAGGCTAATTACTTAAAATAGCACAACTCACTACTCACCCAGGCAGAAATAAGATGTCAGCCATTGAAGCCTTCTTTGGATCCTAAATGGTTGACCTAACCTGAAACAAAGGTAATTGTAGGTTTCGAGGCTTTTGAAAGCTTTCATCTGGCTCACCTTATAATACGAGGTCTGCAGCACCAGATAGTTTTTATCAGTTGCCTCCATGCTGGGTAAATCCTACTAATTATATGACGTCTTTTTTATTAAGACTATATGTGTCATATCCTAAATATACGCATATTTTTTTCGTAGTATCTCATCTGTGCCTGCCCATTTAAGGCATTAGCATACTCGCTGTCATCCATTTCGCTGTGTTTTGAACCGGAGCAAATCACTTCCTCCCCCCATCTGAATTTTGCATGTCATCCGGGTCACATGACTGCAACCCATCAATAGATAATTTTTTTTTTTTTTTTTTTTTTTTTTAACTACTTAATTTACTGAACTCCCATAATCTGTTTAGTTCCATTTTCCATTTACCTTTCCAACTGTAATGCTCGACCTGTTATTATTTTTTTTTTTTTGTTACAGGAAGTCCAGGGTGAATTTTCTTTAAAATTACTGCAAACATAATCTCACTTGCTGTTGTATTAACTCCAAATAAGTTAATAGTCATTCATTTACCAGAGTTTTAGGCCTCCCAGTGGATGCTGACCTGTTCAGTTTAGCATTTTATATATGTTTTTAAATCCCAGTTGCCCTCATGTTTCATTTAATACAGTAAAAAACCACGTGTCCTAAAGTTGCTACCAGAATTCTCAGTTCTTTATTTTCACAACAGACTTTAATCCTGTTCCTCATGATTTCACCGGGATTTGAAAATGAAGTGATCAAGATTTTATCCCAAATATTTATCTTCTTATATTCATATTCCACTTTGTAGCAGCTTTTTCCCCTATTGGAGTACTGCCCTGGATTTCCTTTTAAATTATTTAAGTTCTGTCTGTAGCACAGTCTTTTGAAAGTGTTAGGCAGTTTGTAAGTTATCTTAAGCTTGTGGCCAATGGAGCATCATTTGCATCCAACAAAAAGTTGTTGTGTATGTAAACTAGTATCCATAATTTATAGGCTTCACTAACTACATATCATGACTGGAGCAAAAGGAATATTATGTAATTCTTATCAAATCAGCTTGTTTAATTACCTCAAAAGAACCAAAAACAAACAAGCAAAAAATCTGTTCAGAAACTTCAGTTTCAAGTGCTCAGAATTAGCTGTTTCAGTCGCCCTCCAAGAGGAGCCTTGATAACTGTGGAGTATGCATTACACTGCATTGGCAGAATATACACCACCTTTTGTTTCATTAGGCAGTCCCTCCAGGATTTCATGATTGTTTTTGTGATTCTTTTTTTTTAAATTCTTTTTTATTTTTTTTTATCACAATCAATGTTATTATGTTGCTACTTGAGAAATATTTGCAAAGAATTTTGTGATATGTTTTCCTTGTTAAAC
Source organism: Anableps anableps (assembly GCA_014839685.1). Taxonomy (NCBI): domain Eukaryota; kingdom Metazoa; phylum Chordata; class Actinopteri; order Cyprinodontiformes; family Anablepidae; genus Anableps; species Anableps anableps. Next base: position 10,461,304 of record CM026065.1, on the reverse strand, counting down.
CTCTTCAAAAATCTGCATATAGAAGAAAAAAGATCAGTAAAAAATAAGCTGACAGACTGGACACAAACATTTTTATTCTTTAAAGAACTTAAATAGCTCTATATCAGCAGACACTAATATAATCCATGTCCAGAACAGCTTAACATTTTTAAAATCAACATGGCATTCTAAAAAATATATTTGAGAAGCTGAAGTGAAATAAAATAAGTCGAGAATGACTACGTCCAAGGTAGTGTGTTGATGTATTGCTTATGTATGATGGAAAATGTGACTTTTTGTTACTCGCCATATCGATGGACTATAATTTGTCACCAAGGCTGAGGCAGCAGTGTAGTTAAAAAGTAAAAAATACTGCCATCCACAGGTGGGAGTTAGCAGGTCTTAAGCCAAATGTTTTTGACTATTGTTATGGAAAATTTGCAATAAACTCTCAACTATGCATTTGTGTGAAAAAATGCAGGGGTTGCTTGATTTTCCGTGAATTTCTGTGGTCGAGGAATCGCAAGAAACTGACTGAGTACCAGACATGGCTTTAGGTAAATTTGCTGCCAAATGGTCTCAGATATGTCCAGATCTTCCTAATGGGTCATACATTTAATTTAAGCTCTTCCTAAATTTTTTACATCTGTTGCTTTCTGTTAAGTTTTTCTTTTTGGAGTGGCAGCTGTCAATCACTCTGTGTCTTGTGGTTCTGGCTAAGGAACTTGTTACTTGACTTTAAGTATTTTCTATAAACAAACTAAATAAATCTGCTTGTGAAACTGGTTTATTATTGTTGGTTAATGGAAATTAAATCAAAACATTTTTGTAACTTTATCTACCTTCAGAAGAGCATATGTTTAAGGAGATCTGGCAAATGTCAATATTTGGCTAAAACATGTTGCCAGTAATTTATTCTGACAAACGTTTTGGTGACTTGACTTGCATTCTAGAGTCAAAAAACCAAGATAAACTTGCAAAGATATGTGTAACTTATGTTTTAAATTATTGAGTAACAAAATTATATTTTATTATTAAAAAATAACTTTAAAACAAAAATCAGAATTGGCCTTACAAAGGTCTCAAAGTCTTCAATTTTTCCTGAAACTCGCAGAATCCTTTCAGTTCAGCTTGTGCAGTTAATAATCAGGTTATATTTTTCTGAAACAGGAATACATTTATATTACATCTGCTGTATATTTACATATTTCTCAAACTCTTAGTACTAAATAAATAAAAGATAAATAAAAAAAATGTGAAAGATCCAGGTTAGAAACAAGTCTGGTACAGGACATCTATAGTTCATGTATATATTTATAGGTTTTGAGACTTTGGGATTTTACAGCTTGGCGTTAAAGATTCAAGCCTGTAGTTAGGCTTGTGTCAAAACAGTATTTCTCTGATCTGATATTAGGTTGGGTCCTAAAGTATGTTAGACAGAGAGGCAGAAACTACAATACATCAAACAACAGGTCTGTAATTCTAGACGTACAGAATCATTTATCTGACAAACTTTTTACAACCGTGGATTTACAAGACCTCGTGTGGCTTCATTCACAGCCCTTTGCCACGACTTTCCAACTCTCCCCTGTGTTGTTAAAGGGTTAGGAGGTGTTCGAAGGGGTGTGTGATTAAAAGCAGCTGCCATTTAATTTGAGATGGTTCTCTCTTCTTATTCACGTCTGCTTCTCAACTCCCACCCCTGACATCATGCTATTATTTTCTCAAACTGCAAACACCATTATTAGCCCAGTAACATATAACAGCAATAGAAATGTAATTTAGACCTCTGATATTCCCTGATGTCGGTAGCAGTTTCTAAGGTGAAATATCAAGTGCAGTGTTCCTTCTTCCCTACCTCTCTGCCAACATGTTGTTCATAAAGACCATATTTTTTTCCCCTCCTGTCTCCCAACTAATCTCCACTTCCTTGCCTGGGGAAACATTCTCATCCATAATGTCTCCTGTACATCATTTGTAAGCTTTATTGGGCTCCATTGTGTTCATGTGGATTGAAGTAAAAAAAAAAAAAAGATACTGTTGGGGTTCCTCTTCAATACAATTTATATCAGGGGGTTAACAAAATTGCTTGGACTTTGTAATTACAGTATAGCTTTTCTGCACAATGAGTTTGATTACATAGTTAAACAAGTTCTAGAAAAACAGAGCTCACACCAAGCTTTAGCAGAATTGTTTGGAGATGATGGTCCCCACATGTTAAACTGACATGTGTGACCGACTCGGCAGATGTTATCGCAGTTTTGTTTATACATTTGTACACAGAAAGACAGATGTTTTTATGGTAGACAAAGTAGCAGAGTGGCGCTGTTTTTGAAATTTTACAGTTGAGATAAAAATACCCAAAAGTATGTTTGCATGCATTCATTTGTTCGAAGGGTTCTGCTAAAGACTAAAACTCATCTCAAATCAGATCGCTCCTCCTATCTTTTCTGCTAGACATGTTTGTGGTGTGTGTTTACTTTTCTGACAACCCAGAAGTTTATTTTATTTTTTAGCTGTCACATTTCATGTCTGCATGCACTTCCCTGTGAAACTGGTTTAGCTTTAGAGGCTGTTCACTGGTTGTTATTCAGCCTCTCTTTTCCCTTCACTCTGCTCCAGCACTCATTTGCCATGCTGTTTTATCTCCTCCACTCATGCTGCTGAGCACCAGTTGAGCTTTTGAAATCAGGGTTCAACCCTTCTCTAACTCTATAAAACCCTGCCTTAGGTTTGCAGGACTGGTTAAATGAGATTGTAGAACATTTCAGAGCCCAAGATAAACACAAAATGTGAAGATTTAAATGCTAATCGTGTATTTCTAGCTGGTGTCTGTATGCTCTCATCAGCATCTTAATTATGCCCCTTCTCCATTGTCAAGTCTCACTGTAGCTGGTTAATGTCTGGTTCAGTTCTAGCCAAGTTGGGTGTTTCTCCATTGGCAGTGTATTTCTCACTATGTAGGTGTGAATATGGACAGGAAAGTGGGATTGTGGGCGGGCTGTGAGCACGCAGGAGGTGTGGTCATTTTGCTCACATACCCTTGGGCCGGTCAGTTTCTCTGAAATCTCTCAGTATATTTGTTTGTTGCGGGTTGCCTCATCCAGTTGATGCTGTATACCACAATTGATAAAAAGGTTTGGACCTCAAGGTTTGGCCATAGAATTATCAATTTGCAGTTCGCCATCTCGCCAATTACCATGCCTTCATTGCGGATTGAAAATGATGGTTGAGATGATGATGTTGACGTAAATCCACGGGCCAATCAATAAATTGGCCTGGATTTGAAGACCTCTGTTCTAGAATGGTTAATATCTGGTTTGGCTCTTGCCAAGTTGGGTGTCTCTCTTTTGGATGTGTTTTCCTCACTATGTGGGCATAAATATGGGCGGGTCATGAGCACACAGGAGCTGGGGTCGACGCTCCGATGATGTCATTTTGCATTTGTACCCTTGGGTGGCCAGTTTCTCAAAAATCTCACTGTATTTGTGAGTTGCGGGTTGCCCTGTCCAGTTGATGCTGTAAGTGCTCTTCTGCAAGTACCACCTTCACTCATACGGTAATGTAAAGCCACGGTCCAATCAACGATGCAGTCTGCTGCCAATCAAATCACTTGCGTGCAATCCCCGGGTAGGTCTGGTTTGTAGCACCCATGAGGTGGTTTCAAAAAACTGGGAAGAACCATGCAGTATCTATTAATGGAGGCAAATCTAGCCCGGGTTGACTGGGAATGAACTGGTTAAATCCACACCTGTGGAGAAGGTGCTTTAGTCACAACTTTTTATTATTAAGTTGCCCCTCCTTTTGTCTTTAGAGTTGCTTCAAGTCTTTGTGTTCTAGATTCAGTTGGAGCATAATTCTCAGCTGCACATTCATGATGGGAATCTTCCATTTCACAACATCCCAAAGGTTGCAATACAGTGAACTTATTATGTTCTAGAAACTAATTTTGGGATGATTTGAGCTTTTTGAGATGGTGTGTTAACTGGCTGAAAGTAGCCATCAGAAGATGGGAATACTGTGGTCATAAAGGGATTCACATGGTCAAGCAACAATTCAAATTCAATTCAAAAATGCTTTATTTATCCCAAAGGGATATTAAATGTCAATGTAACTCATTTAATTAAGGAGTTATTATAGATTGTGATGGCTGTGGGGAGGAACGATCTCCTGTAACAATTGTTTTAGAACCAGTCTGAAGAAGCCTCTGACTGAAGAGACTCTGTTTTCCAATGACAGTCTCATGAAGAAATAAATAAGAAACAATAGTCAGGTAGACTTCGGTGTTGAAACAATGCTTACGTGGTCCAAAGGGGCCCAGAGTGTGCCAAGAAAATATCCCCCACACCACTATACCACCATCATTGATCTGAGCCCCTTCTCCACGGGCATGGCTTTTACCGGTTCTTCCTTAGTCAGGCCAAGCCGGGTATTGTGCACAAACGATTTGATTGGCAGCAGACATTTGTTGACTGGACTATGGATTTACGTCACTGTATGAGGTGGAAGAGCACATACAGCGTCAACTGGACGGGCCAACCCGTATCTAACAAAAAAAGCGAGAGATTTTTGAGAAATTGGCTGCCCAAGGGTACACATGCAAAATGACATCATCGGAGCGTCGACCACAGCTCCTGCACGCTCATGATCTGCCCATATTCACGCCCACATAGTGAGGAGCACACTGCCAATAGAAACAAACCCAACTTGGCTAGACCCAAACCAGACATTAACCAGCTAGAACAGGAGTCTTCAAATCCAGGCCTTGAGGGCTGGTGTCCTGCAACTTTTAGTTGTGTCCCTGTTCCATCACATCTGAATCAAATGATTGAATTATGTCTTCAGTGTTCAGTCAAGTTCTCCAGAGTCCTGCTAATGACCTCATTATTTGAGGTCATTAGCAGGTCATCAGGTGGGCTATTGCAGAGATGCATGTAAAAGTTGCAGGACACTGGTTCTCGAGGCCTGGATTTGAGGAACCCTAGGCTAGAACGAGACTTGACATTGGAGAAGGGGTGCTGGACTGTTGTTACCAGACAAGATAAACCTGTACTTTCATGCTGGGTGGTCTTGTGCTGATATAGCCCATCTATTTCAAGGTTTGAAATGTTGTGAATTTATGATCTGAAACCAGTCTGCCTCTTGTACTCTGATACCAATAAGGCATTTCATCCACATAAATGCTGCTCGTTTTCTGGAGATTGAAATGATTTTTCAAATTCTTTTAGTTTAGGTTTAATCTTAAGGTATTATCATTAAATAAACAACAAACTGAACAATGCCCTTTTAAAAAAAATCTGGAAAATGTTAGGAATACATTGCAAAGAATACATTGTGTTTTTTGGGTTAAGTTTGAAAGATTAAGCATTCATGCTTTATACCGTAATGGGTTCATTTTACTTTTGACTGTTTATCTGTTACTGTTTAGTAAAGTTTGGATGCTGAAAAGCTTATTACCCTTTTGTCGCCGCACAATTGGTCTCCATTTTTAGCATTCAGCTGTTTAAGGAATAAAGAGTAAATTAATAGTTGTGTGTTTGTTTCCTGACAGGGTTGTTTACCCATATCCTGTTGGATGAAGCAGCTCAGGCCATGGAGTGTGAAACCATCATGCCTTTTCCTCTTGCTAGCAAGACCACCCGCATCGTGCTGGCTGGGGACCATATGCAGGTAAGTTGAGAGGAAACCACAGAGAGGATTTGTATTACTTTTTGTCCTTGAGGACAAAAAAACAAGTTTGACTTAATGCTTGTTTTTACCTAAACAAAATGTGCATTACATATTACTTGCTTTTAAATGCTTGTGTATTTTTATTTAAGTTATGCATTTGATATTAAAAAAAGAATGTGAAACATCTGGTGGGTCCTTTGAGTTTTCCAGCCGCAGATAACAGAAATATAGACTGTTGTCAAGGTTTCTAAGCGAGCAAAAGGAATTAAAACCTAATTTTCCTCATCCTATGATTCCCAGGGAGTGTACAGTATTATCTGGAAGAGCGGGATAAAGACACCGTGAAAGTCTGGTGTGAAATAATTGCTTTTTAGAAACTCGATCCTAATGCTGTTTCAGTCAACACAGAAAAACGGGATGCAACAGGATTCAGTCGAGGGCTCATTTACATCTCTGCTTTCCATTCGCTTTTCTGACCTGGAAAATGGGTTCATTGCATTTGCAGATTGCTTTGTCCATTTTATTTACATTCTGCAGTGAGTGAAATAATTTAATATTCAAAGAAGATTACATCAAACCTAATACATTAAGATTCAGTCTAATACTATCTGATTTGTATAAAAAGTGGTCAGAGTAGAAAAGGTCAAACATTTTAGATACTTAACCTCAAGTTGAAATAGAATTTGGGGTTCAGGTGATATTTTTTCTCTCTCTCAAATCATTTAGTCAGTCAGCTTTTATTGTTGCTTTTAAGATGAAAGGAATCAAATGCTACCGGTGTAAAATTGCTAATATCAAAAGTCACTGCTATTCAGCAGTGACTTTTGATATTGGCAAGGATCTGTAGCTACTGGGGTCATGCTGTTGAGCTTGAAATGGAAATCAAGTTTTATTCGCTTTCAGAAAGCGGTTAGAAAGCAGGAAGCACACCTTATGTTATCTCAGAAATCTGAAGTCTGTTTATTTAATGACACTCACCACACGGAGGAAACAGAAGTAATAGTAGCCTTTACGTTTCCTTGAGACTAGACAGTAACAGACAGCAGGTAGTCATTGAAGAAAACCGAAAAAAGTCAGTGAGAAAAGTTCAGTTCAAGCTCGGATTTAGATTTTAAAAAGTCAGTTCCTACATGAAAATCCTACACTTTCACTGGACTTTGATAAAACAAGTCCACTGAAAGTTAACAGATTGTGCCTAAATTTAGGGTGCACCGATTGCAGTTTTCTGGCCAATCACTGTTCTTTATAAGCCTGACCTGCCTATTCCAATTTTGGCCGATGCTGGCTGCAGTCAGACTGACCATCTGTAAGTGCTTCGGAGGTGGAAGGGGCTAACGGGGCGCACTCACTGCTTGCTGTAACTGCAGTACGATTGGTGCTTTCATGTGTTGTTTCCAAAGTCTCCAATAAAACAGGAAAAAGTCACTTTTTGCTTTTTTTTGGGAAAAGAAGTTGCTAAATGTAGCAACAAAGTCGCCAAGTTGGCAACAGTGAGGTGAAAATTCTTAACGGTGCAGATGTGACCTGGCGGGCAGGCGGGTCGGTCAGTCAGCTCTCTCTCATGGCAGAGCAAAAGGGGACACTGGCTGATTTTCAGACTTTTGTGGAGGTAGATAAGATCAGTTTCATATGTATCGGCCAATCGCTGATCACCAAAATTAAGGAAATCGAATCCGACCAATTGATCGGTGCACCTCGAGTCCAAATGTTTTACTGAAGAGATGCAATTTGATGGGGTTTTTTTGGCACTCTTGTTTTTAGCTTCAGTGCTTGGGTGAAACGTAAAATACGTAATAGACTCAGTAAACCAAATGAATTTTACGTACCTATTTTTAAAAAAAAAAAAAAATGAAATAATATCTGGTAACGTCCTTGGATGAAGTTTTGAGATAAATTAAATTTCCCTGTCCCCCCCCCCCCAATTTTTGTTGTTTGTTAATTTGCAGCTCAGTCCATTTGTGTACAGCGAGTTTGCCCGGGAGCGTAACCTGCATGTGTCACTGCTGGACCGCCTGTACGAGCACTACCCCCCTGAATTCCCCTGTCGCATCCTCTTGTGCGAGAACTACCGCTCCCATGAAGCTATCATCAAGTAGGTGTGAGCACTCAGCACTGCTGGCAGCTAATCAGTTCTGGGAAAGACGGTATTAACGGAGGCAGTGGGAGGTTCTGCCTATTCTGAATGCCAACATTAAAGAAGCAGAGTCTGCCAGTGGAATAGAGATGTACAGATGTGGTGGGAGAGCAGTTCTCACACCATTGTGATTGTCTGTAGTTTATGTTTGGAAAGGATTTTTCTATGTTGGTTCTTATAAAACAAGGTAAAATGGTGTGACAGGATCTAAATGATTTTATTACAAATGAAAAATCCCTTCTGCAGCGGCTAAAGTTGCATATTATCAGTTCTAAAAAGCTTTTCTGTTAGATGAGTTTATGATTGTGATTTTGTTACATGGAACATGGAGATTCCCATTAATAAAATGGATGTAAGGAGTCATGTATGCATAACAATGATTTTTCAGTTTTATTTCTTCAGCTAAAGATATTTTATAACTAAGGATTCTATTGTACTTTGGTCACAAATAATGTGCGTGTTTGCTGAAAGAGTAGATGATTTCACAGGATCTAGTGATTTTTTTTTTTTTTTTATTGCTATGTTTTTTTATGTGGTTTGTGATGGTGCATTTCAAAGCTCAATTGTTTCAAATTTAATAGTGAGTAGCTTCTCCTATATTACAATTGAACTATGGCTGCAACTAATGATTATTTTAGTTATCGATTATTCTGACAGATTAAAAAAATTGGCACATTCTGCAGATTTTTCATTTATGCCTTTTTTATACATTAGAAATACAATAAAAGATGCAAATAAACAAATAACTCAGTTCCTTTTTTAAATAAGAAAATAAACATTTTATTGCCTAAAATGCAATAACATAGCATTCCTTTAGGTTACACTTGATCATTTGTAGTAAAGGACGCTCCCTAAGTAAAAAAAAAAACAAAACAACTTCTAACAGTACTTCTAAGCTCAGCCCTTTCTGCTCAACTTAACATCAATACTAAATTGGTTGATTATTTTTTTGGATTACCAATTAATAACTGGATAGTAAAAAGTGTTTAATAGGAGATTTTTACAGTATTTGAATCAGTTGAAGATAATACTATGCCATTTGAGGAGTTTTGGGTAGAACAGATTTACAAAGATTTTATTACTTTTTTTTTTTTTATTTTTTTATCTTAAATGCAAAATGTATGCATTTTTTGTACAATTTTGGCTTCGTTACTGCTGTGAGTATGTTGTTCTGTATCTGTACTCCAGTTAACGATCGATCAGTTACGAAATTAGTTGACGATTATTTCAATATTCAATTCATCATGATTCATCAGATTAATTGTTTCAGCCCTAAATTAAACCATGTTGTTTGTTTACAAGTAGCAGCTCTCTATCATATCCCTTTAAGCCTTTATGTGCAGCCTGTCGGTTCCTGTGTCAATTACTTACTTTAGTTTTAATGAGGAATATTCATTCATGGACTTGATATTCATTTCCTTTCTCTCCTGCCATCTCTCTTCGCTTCCCAAAGCTACACATCCGAGTTATTTTATGACGGGAAGCTGATCGCAAGTGGGAAGCAGCCATGCCATAAGGATTTCTACCCGCTGACCTTCTTCACCGCCAGAGGAGAGGATGTCCAGGAGAAGAATAGCACTGCCTACTACAACAATGCAGAGGTATGAGTTGGAGCATTTTTGCTTTATACAATTATCTGATGAAACAAATATTTACATTGATTCAAGTAGTTTTGTCCTCCAAGTGTAATTTCTTAGTCTTTTCTTGTTTTACAGATATAATTGTATGGGAGCTGGGTTCTAATCGTTGAGTGAGGGGGTTTAGAAGCCTTCACTCATATGTGTTCTGTTTCTGTTTACAGGTGTATAGCACATTCAAACAAAAATTAAATATAAAAAAAACTGACAAACCGAATGCTGAATAATCTAAATAGTTCAAGGATTTGGATATTATATTTAAAGTGATTTCTTTTCCCAGAATATGTAGATAAGTGAACTAATGAATACGGTTTCTGCTTTCAAAATGATATGGTTTTAGGTCAGCTCGGCAATGAACCAAAAATGTTTCACTTCATATTAAAGGCATTGTTCAGAGCTGGTCAGCATTTATCTCACAGGTTTTACAGATTGTCTGCTTTCATTAAACCACAGCATCCTGTTTTGATGGACTGTCTTTGATCCCTCACTGCTATTCAAGGCATAAAAGCTCCCTTTGTTCTTCAAATATTTTTTTTCCCCCCGCTGTTGCCTTTTAGGCTTGGAGAAAAATATCTCCAAATTTGCTCAGCACCTTTCAGGTCAGGTGTATGTAAGAGATCATGGTGTGAAAACAGCATGGTGTCGTCTCCCTTTCTTCTCATACATCTCATTTCAGGGTATGTGAAGTTAATTTGAAAAGGGAGAGATTTATTTGGTCAATAAAGACCTTTAAAAGTCTGTGTTGAAACTGTCAGCGTCTCTCTGTGTCTGGACTAAGCAATGTAACATGGTTTCACTTTATGTAAAATTAAGGAATTAAAACAAAAATCTTGATGAAAGTAAATTAAACCAGTTACTTTTATTTTGCAAAAAAATGCAAAAATGTATCATACTGCTGCTAAAATAACATTGATTATTGCCAAGATAATAATCTTAGATAAGATAAGATAGAGGGTGAGAGATTGTTCAGCAGGGTGCAGCAGTAGGCAGGTTGCTACATTATACTGTGCTCTTGGGCTGAAACGATTAAACCAGATGAATCGATTATTGAAATAATCGTCAACTATTTAGTAATGTATTAATCATTGACTGGAGTATACAGACTCAAAAAGAGGCCAATTGCTGAAAGAACAACATATTCAGAGCAGTAATTAAGCCAAAACTGTACAAAAAATATATACATTTTGCTTTTAAGATTTAAAAAACAAACAAAAAAAAACTTATTTGTCCTCAAGTGGCCTACTTTTAGCTTCACCTCATTCAAAAAAATCTCTTATTAAGCACCTTTTGCTATCCAGTTATTATTCAGTTAATTAATTAATTAATCAACAGATTAGCCCTACACTGTTTTGATGTTAAGTCAAGCAGAAAGGTCTGAGCTTTTCACATGTTGTTAGAAGTAGTTTTTAGCTGCAGATGCATCCTTTGCTCCAAATGATCAAGTATACACTAAAGAAATGCTATGTTGTTGAATTTTAGGCAATAAAATCGTCTCTTTAAAAAATGAATTGAATTATTTATTTGTATTTTCATGTATTTCTGAAATCGTAAATAATAAACTTAAGTGGTTCAATGGAAAGTCTGATCAAAGTGCCCTTTTTTTTATCCAGTTAATCGTCAAAATAATCGATTACTAAAATAATCATTCGTTGCCGCCCTACTATTCTCCATTCACATTAAAACGAGTCTAAACTGTTGGATTAATTACCTTTATGGCTCAAACTGGAACAGGCCTATCCTCAACAGGCAACACCATTTCACAACTAAACTGATTGTGATATTTGTGAATGGATTTTCCACGACGACTGTAAAATAGTCGAGCCTTAATCCCTTAGCATAAAACTAAAATCAAGTTGACCCGATCAAGACGGCAAATCAACAGTCTTTTAAACATTTTCCTAAATAATGCATAGCCCAGCAACCTGCAAGCTGCCTCTTTGGGGATTGTGGATTTGTTACAGTGAAGGATGCCTTTAAGTTTTAAAACTGTCAGGGACCTGAATCATCATCTGGGGCAGTGTCTACTGATATAGCGCTTGTTGATAGTGCTTCTGCGGAAGCATTTTAATGATCCAAACAGTGTTATCATTTGCATATGTATTCCTTTTAGTTTGCTATACAAATGACCCTCTATTTTTTGCTATCCCAACATTCATTAATTTCAAGACTTTAGTGTCATCCATATTTTGGTCGGTTGGAGATATTTTTTTTAAAAATACTGTTTGTGTTTATTATCCATGAAAGAGACTTCTTTGGCAACAAGCAAGTTGGTTTTAGTATATTTATTTGTTTAGCTGTCTTTTTTTTACTCTTCACACCCTTCTTCTGTTCATTCAGCTAAAATGAATAATACTGAATTAATGTGTGACCTGAAATATTGTGCCATTGAATTGAAATATTGTGTTGTTAATGACCCGATCACTCCGTAGGTGTTTGAGATTGTGGAGCGAGTGGAAGAGCTGCGTAAGAAGTGGCCTGTTGCTTGGGGTAAACTGGACGAGGGGAGCATCGGGGTGGTGTCACCCTACGCCGACCAAGTTTTCCGCATTCGTGCTGAACTTCGAAAGAAAAGAATGCACGAGGTCAGCGTTGAAAGAGTTCTTAATGTCCAAGGTGAGCAAAAAAACATTTTAAACAATACAGAAAATTAGCTCAGTGTTAATTAATCCTTGTGGTAATCTATACTTAAATGGAATGGTCTGAGTCATGGATGTGTTTACTTTGAAGCCTTTACTTTTTTGTCTCTAGATTTCATCAGAATTATTCAGAGAATGCTCAGTTAAAAACAAAAAAAAGAAAAATAGAAACGTACCTTTATTAAAATTGACATTTTAGAAGCTTGTTTATATTTTTGTCTTTCTGCAACTAAATGGGTTGAAAATTACAAATATGTTGTAAAACTTTATTCTTTATGGTATTTCATTCCGGTTTCTCAGTGTTTCCATCTTTCTTTAATATTAGGACATAGTGACAATTTAGTTTAGTTTTTTTTTGCTTTTCCAATTCTGCTTCTCTGACTTGTGTTGCATCCAGCTGTTTTGTTCATGTCTCATTACCACCTCATTATTCACACATGAAACGATGCGCGACTTGCAAACAGAAAGTAAAGCCAAAGTCATCTTAGTGCTTGGATTTTAAATTCGTTACACATATAATCTCTGTTTTATCAACAGGGTCTGGAGTTGGACAAATAATAGATTATTGTGTCATTTTTTTTCTGCAGATGTGATGATTTTCTTGTATAATTTTGTGCAGCAACGAGTGCTAGGAGAATAATGCCAAATTTCACCTTTATGATTTATGTTATGGAAGTGCTTCAGGTTTTTTTTCTATATTGTTTTTTTGCTGATTTTTATTAAATATGTTCTACATCTAAGCTAACACTTAATCCTGCTTTGTACCTGAATTAATAACACAGTATTAAATGTTTTCTCTAAATATTAGTGTTGCTAATTCTAAATGTTTTATTTGGTCCTACTGGATTGATGTATTGCCAAACAATAACCAGTGTTATTATAAAAAAAAAATGCAAAATGTCCTTTTGCAGGTAAACAGTTCCGGGTGCTGTTCCTCAGCACAGTGCGGACACGGCATACCTGCAAGCACAAGCAGACCGCCATTAAACGTAAAGAGCAGCTAGTGGAGGATTCGACTGAGGACCTCGACTATGGTTTTCTGTCAAACTACAAGCTGCTCAACACAGCCATCACCAGAGCTCAGTCTCTGGTTGCAGTTGTAGGAGACCCTATAGCACTGTGCTCTGTTGGACGCTGCAGGTAATCCTTTCAGATTGGCCATACCTTTCCAAACTGTGACATAACAGCTATTACATTAGATAGAAGTTTAAACCGACTTTTGCCTTATTCCCAAGAGCAAAAATTGGGATTTAATTAGAAACCGGTTCCTGTGTAACAGACAAACACACACACACACACACACACACACACACACACACAATAAGAAAAACAATAAATTCTTAATGTGTTGTCAGTGTTAAAAGGGTGAATTGCCATTTTTGTTTATTCAGTTGATAAAAATGCTCTATTTTGGTATTACATAAAGCATTTGTTCAAGTAAAAAGATTGGTGCTTTTTAACTGATATATTCCAAGCTTGTTTAGATCAGTGCTGTCTAATCCGTCACATTTAATCTATAATAAGTGGCTAGGTTCTCTACAACCACATATACAAGCAACCACAAAAATTTGGATCCAAGTGATTTAAGTATAGGCATTGGCCAGTACTAATTCCCTGTGCAATACTTTGTAAAACTAAATAAAACAAAATCTATGTTTATGCTTGAAAACTGTAGCTTCAAAAAAGCAAACAAAAAGCACTTTATATTTTATCAGTATTACACGTAACTCACTTCTCTGTGACATTCCGGACATTGCAGTTTTGTTGTTTTCAGTGACGGCAACGGATATTTTGTTCTCACCAAAGTTCCTCCAGATCAGCTGTGATATTGTTTTTCATCATGTGTAAACTTGGTTAAGAAGACTAGTATAATGTTCTGATGAGTCACCAGAAATAAGCATAGCTCTAGCATTTATTTTGTAACATATCTAATTCAACACATACAGCCACAGTATTCAATACATGCCAGTCATGCTCCTGTTGATGTGCTGTTTTCATGCTCAGCAGTTCATTGTTAGGCTAACGTTAGCATGATTTCTCTATTGCACTGTTTTGATACGACTTATCAATTATTTGGCTCATGACATATTTCAGTGCACTTCCAATTTATCAGACAAAGCATCTTGAAAAGGTTTTCTTCCTGCTTAGGAAACATTGTGCTGTGCTTTACATGTTTTAAAAATGAAAAACACCACATTTAGCAGTCTTTTGCACTGCTTAATCTCCTTTACTAAGAGCTGTGTGCATATATCTGAGAAGGTCACATCACACAGACAGACAAAGAACCACTTCAGCTTCTTCATCTGTGTTAATTGGACTTTAAACAGTAAAAAAGGCTAAAATTGTAAGTGGAAAACCCAGGTTTTTATTATCAAAACAATATGTATGAAATTGGGACTAGATGGTATACAGCTGAAATGATTTTTGCTGATACTTTTTTACTTTTGGACGTTTGTTGTGATACATAACCATAACAACAAGGTGGTTTACAACAGGGAGGAGCTGGTTAACATTGCAAAAGCTCAAAAAATACTTCAACTCCACCCACATATGCCAGATGAGTTGAAAAGAGGCGCTAGGGATGCAGAACAGGAGTAGAGAGGAGAGAGGGAAGGAAATTCAAACCATATCTTCCAACGATCCTAATGGGCCATGTGATATCGTTGGCATGCAAACTGGATGAACTCCAAACCCTAACAAGGACCCAGCCAGAGTGTCGGGAATGCAGTATTATGTGTTTAAATGAAATATGACTACAGGATCTTTATAGTGCTTGTCAAGAACAGATGGTCTCATCAAGGACATGTTACTGTGAAGTGTTGTCTCTGCAGCCCAGATATTGAACTCTTATCAGTGAGTTTCCATTCATATTATCTACCAAGAGAGTTCTCCAGTGTCATTTTGGCAACTACTTACATCCCACCATCAACTTTTGCCAACAGTGCATGCGACATCTTCAGTTCAGCTGTTGCTAAGCTGCAGACAATGCATTTGGTGCAATATCTGGTGATTTTAATCATGCCTCGCTCTCTACTACACTTTCCAATGTTTCAACAGTTTGTCAGCTTCTCTAACAGAGAAAACAAGGCATTGGATTTGTTTTATGTCAATATCAAGAATTCATGTATTTCCAAAGCAAGACCTCCTCTGGGAAAATCAAATCACAACCTTGTTTTTCTCTGCTCAGAATGTAAATCCCTTTGTCATAGGAAACCTGTAACAAAGAGATCTGTGAGACAGTGGTTACAGGAAGCTGAAGAAGCCCTGCAGGGTTGTTTTGAGGTTACAGACTGGAATCCACTGTGCCAGCCACATGGAGAGGACATTAACGTCATGACTATGTGACTGACTAGATAAACTTTTATATAGACAACACCATCCCCACAAGAAGAAGAAATGAAATGCTTCTACAATAACAAACCCTGGATCACCAGCGACCTGAAAAAATTGCTAAACAAGAAAAAAGAGCCTTCAGGGAAAGAGACAGAATTATTGAGTAGCATACAGAAGCAGCTTAAAATTGAGTGTCGTCTTTTTTGCCATCATCTGTTGGGGTAGCGGCATCAGAAGCAGAGACTTAAAAACACTCAACAACCTGATAAAGAAGGCTGGTTCTGTTCTGGGGACAACTGTGGAACCTGTGGCGATTATGGTGCAAAGAAGGATTCTTCATAAAATCAAGAAAAGTATGGACAACCATGAGGGTTCTCTTCATGACTGTTATATAAGATAGTGTCTTCAGTCAGAGGCTTCTTCAGATGCGCTGAAATACTGACCGCTATCGGAAATTTTTCCTGCCCATAGCCATTAGCATCCACAACTCTTTGAAGAAAATTGTTTAAGAACAGTGACAGCATTTAATTTGACTCTGACTCTTATTAAAATTTCTTTGAATTCAATTCAATTGAATTCATAATCAGTTACATTTTGGAATAATCTGACTTATGTGTGAACATGCATGTTATCTCAACTTAAATCTATTTGTTCCTTTGCTTGGATATAGGTTGGAATTGATCCAATTTACTGCTGGATCAATCATGGTTTGAATTAATGTGGCCCACCTCCACAAATGCCTCCATAATGGCTGTGGTTTGTCAGTGCTAGTCAAAACAACATGTCAAGGATTTCACTGTCTGGCTGTTGGCAAATGTCAGCCTGTCAACATCCAGCCAGTAAAATTGATGTGATTAGGATGCGTGCATTGTTTACCCAAATTTCCAGCAGTAAAAGGTTGAGGTCAGTGAAGTAGCTGAACTTTCTTTTAAAAACAGTGAATAGAAAAAAATCTTAAATTAAAGTGCAACTGAAAGTTATTTAGAAAAACAGAATTTTTTGGGAAAAAACAGCCTGCAAATAAAGATAATTGTCATGTTTTCTTTTAAGTAAGTATGTTTGGTAAATTATGTTCTATTTTTAAACGACCATTTTCTTCCTTGGCTTATTTCCAGAAAATTTTGGGAGCACTTCATTTCAATCTGCCATGAAAACTCTAGCCTGCATGGCATCACCTTCGAGCAGATCAAGGCTCAGCTGGAGGCTCTGGAGCTCAAGAAGACTTATGTTCTCAACCCGTTGGCCCCAGAGTTCATTCCACGGGCCCTCAGGCCCCTTCAGGGACATCAGTCCTCTTCACAGGGCCTTCATTCCCACCATCATTCACATCCTCAGCATGTTCTGCCGGCATCCAACAAACAGGCTGTACAACATCACCAACAACAGCAGCAGCAGCTGTCCCCTCCAAAGGTATTGAGTTTTTCAGCAAGAGCAGCACAGTGAAAATCCTGACACCTAATAGAAAGGCTGTAAAAACAAAAAAATGTTCAACTTCCATTGTTTACTTTTGGAACTAAAAAAATTACAGTTTAACAATTTTGATTTCAGCTTACAGTATTAGTCATTGATGAAGTTGTAGCTCTCTACTAAGAGGTGATTTAGGATCTCAGAAATTAAAAGGAAAAGTTTATATGGGACTGGATATTCTTAACACTTGGGAGTAAACATTTCCAGCTAAATCAGACTTTATTTGTACTTTTATGCGTAAAGTAGGTTCAGCTTTACTTATAAATGTTACCGGACAGTTTTTTTTTTGTTTATTTTTGTTAATATTTTTAGTAGAGAAGCAGTGAGAAATCGGAATGCTTCTTAAATGGAATGTTTTTCAGTTCTATCGAATACCATAATATAATAATATAATGATCCGAAACTGAAACATCATAGGATTTTCCAGTCCTGAATGCACTATACTTAAGCACTACCAGGTAAACAACTCCCTTTGGTGTGGATGTTGCTACTGAGAAAAACTTTTCAGTATCAGGAAGTTTTTAAACTGAAGTCAGACAAAACGTTCAGATATAAGAAGCTATATTGAGACATACCTCCAATTTATCCAGGCTGTAAGAGAAAGCAAGACGCTGAGCAGATAACAGGAAGGCGAGAGCAGTACATCAAAGTTTTCCTCTTTTATTCTTTTGAGCTTTAAAACTCAGTCATATAACTTGCTGGATAGAAATATTGGAGTTGTGGTAATTGTCTACATTCTCTGTAGGGAATTATTATACTGAGACCAGTGTTTGCAGTTACAGTAAAGATAAATGCACCAATCATTAAGAAAACATGCTAAAGACATCTTAAAATGTCAACTCTATGATATTTCTGCTGTTCTAAAATAATAGTAAAACTCTTATTTTCAAAGTCTTCTTTCACACACACAATAACTTAACCTCCTGATCCTAACATCAGTATTTAATGATGGCTAAAGGCAGACATATTTCCAATGCAGTTCTTCAAAAATAAATCAGAACTTACTGAAATTTGCATTGGCTAACCTTTACAAAAAATAGTTTGACAATCAACAAAATTCTGATCAGTGCAGGCTTTATTATTTTACTTTTGCTCAGTTTTATGCAAAAACACAGAGCCCCTGCTGGCTTTTCTTCTCTGACTCTCAGAATAAAGGTAGGTTTATAAATGTATTTCATTTTTAATGTTGTAAACCAAAATCTGAAAATATACATTTTATTTTATGTGTAGTTTAATATTTCCATGTGTTTTTTGGGGTGCCTGGATTATACAAAATATTGTAGGACTTGTTAAAGTTAAATATTTCATTATACTTTTATGCTTTAATAAACTAGCAAAGAAATTACCACAATCATGCACTTCATGTAAATATAAAAAAGAAAAACACTCAAAGCTTTTAGAAGGTGGGAAACGAATTACAAATCTGTTAAAAAAGTCTATATAATTTTCACCACAGGAAATGATTTTATGATTACCAATTTGTCAGACAGGAAAAAAAATATTTAAAAAAAAAAAAAAAAAAGACTGGAAATCAGCTTTGTGTTCCACAGAAGGTTCTCTTATTAGATTGTTTCACAGGGTTTAAATCGTCTTTGTGTACCTTTCTGTTCTCACAGCCTGCCCTGAAGTAAAGGTTAACGAAATCAGCAGAGCTGTCAACCTGCTGCCATCACCCACTGGGCCTAATGAGCCCCAGCTCCGGCAGCCAGCCTTAGAGATAAACACACACTTCCGCTCCTCTGTTCTCTCCCCACACTATGCAGTTCAGAGCACTCTGAGACATGGAGCTACCTGTGACAAAACTATAGAATTGATGGTTTCTGTCATTGTACCCTGATAATTTAACAGTCAGGGCATTCAAAATGGATATATCTAATTTAATACAAGTTATTCTCTCAAAATTACAACACTGTCTTTTTGTGATTATATTATTTAAAAATGTTGGATTTTTGTTTTTAATTGATTATCAAGAACCCAGTTGTAACTTTTATGAGAGTTTGTTACTTATTACGTATTATAATTTTGTGACCAATTTCCTGTTTCAGCTTTTTTTTTTTTTTTTTTTTAATGTGACCAGTCAATATCTATTTTAGCCAATTTGGATTTCACTTGAAAAAAAATCTAAAATAAAAAAAAAATTAAATTCATACACTAAATGTAAAAGAACAGTCATTGTAAAACAGGGTTTTGGTAATATTGCTGTAAAACAGAGATGACCTTTAAAACTAGTCTTTAGCTTCTTATATTAGCGATTAGCACTGTTGGTATTGCTAAAACATCAGTCTGTCTTCATGTTTCCTGTGGAATGTAGATCCTTACCTTAACCTCTTAACTTAACATTTCCATATTATCCTGCATGTTCAAAGATAGATGTAGAAAGGTTAAAAGAAAAAAAAAAAAAAAAAAAAAAAAAAAAAACACAGTTGTACTCTGCTCTGACTTCATGTTATTTGCTGAAAGTCTGCCTCTCTCTTACCGCCTGATTGAAAGTCGGACATGTCCCAACATGTTCGTTTATTTTTAAATAGTGTCTTAAGTCTCAGTGCTTCCTCTGGCTTCATATTAAACATATTAAACTGTTACTAAAAATGGCTAACTTCGCATCTTGTTTCCTCAGTAACAGGGTCGACAGGGAAGAGTGCAGTTATCCAGGCCACCTGGAAGCGCTTAGTATGGTGCCTTTAAGAGATCATATTTTGAAGTTTTTGAGCAGTCACTAATGAGTCAGTGCCGAACGTGGTAATATCAGCGGATTTCTCTTGGCAACTTTGCTTAAATGGCAGTTTATATAAAATTGAAATTGCGACTAGGGGAGCACCGTTGGCCGATTTATTGGCTCCAGTTTCCTTAATTTTGGGTGATCAGTGATGGACCAATACATGTGAAACCGATCTTATCCACCGATCTTACCTACCTACACAAAAAGGTCTGAAAATCAGCCACAGTCCCCTTTTGTGAGAAAGGGCTGACTGACCGACCCACCCACCAGGTCATGTCTGTACTAGAGGCTGACATTTTTTCGGGATTCCCGCGGGATGGGAGTAAACTTTACTGTTAATTACGTGATTGGGACGGTCCGGAATAAAAGGTTTATGGGAGAAGACGGGAGAGGAAACCAGCCAATAGACAAAATTGGCAAGACGACAAATGAAACAGGATAGGTGCTGCCATTTTGGTAGTTTTCTTTTAATAAGCCTACACTTTAATGAAAATCAAAAGAACTACATGACTCAGAAGCTGCTTCCAGTGGCTGCACTCCACTGGAACTCAAAGAGCAGCAACTTATGGGGGAGTGGGAGGCCAGGTGGGCTAGTGCCATTTGCCAAGAGGATTCTAGCAACAAGTACTTCTAATGAGTGAAGTTTCAGCTTTTCTGGAAGACTGATTGAGGAGAGGTGTTCCACCCTCGATCCAGATAATGTAGATTTACTTTTGTTCCTCCATAGCAACATTTAATGTTCGTGGACTTATTACGCAAGAACATGTTCGATATTAGATGAACGTGATAATTCTGATAGTTAGCTGAAGAGTGGGAAAGTAGATTGATTTGGCAGTTGTATGATCAAATAAAATTTAATGTATTGCCTAAAGACTAAGTGGAGAAGAAAAATGGGAGCAGTACAGGAGTGAGAGTCATTTTACCAGGAGTAGAATGGGACAGGATTTTTTTTTTTTTTTTTTTTTTTACTGGCCTAGGATTGAGACAGGAGAAGATTTTATTTCGTGGGAGTTGGATGAGACAAGAGTGAAAATCCACTCCCGTGTCACACTCTAGTCTGCACGTTAACAATAGCCTCTGCACTGTTACCAACTTAGTGACTTTGTCACTATATTTATCAGCTTTTCAGACAAAAAAAAAATCTGTATCAACCAAAATCAGAATTGGCAGGTCAGGCATTTTAAAGACTGGTGACCGGCCAGAAAACTGTAATCGGTGTACTCCTTATTGTAACTGTTCTTTATTTCACAAAAATTAGACACTATGGGCATAGTGTAAATAATTTGCTTTTTTGTGTTATTTTGCTGCAGCCGTACTAGTTTTTTTTTTTTTTTTCATTCCTTTTCCTTCCTACACTTTTGAAGTAACTGTGGTTTCATAACTAATTGCTTTGCTTTCCTGTAGGGGAAACAGGCAAACCACACAGAGCATCTCCCACCTGATGGATATGGTGAGTATCAGCAAAAGCCTGTTTGTTGTCAATTTCACTGAATTGTTCATATTTGTAATAAATAGTTTAGGTTTACTGAGGATTTGTAACTTCTTGAATGCCATTTTTTTATTGGCAAAGAAAATAGTTGAGAACAACAACCATGCAATTAAATTCTTTCCCTCTAAATGAACACAGCATGGTCTCTTTGATGCAGCATCCCAGATGGATACACAAAGGCCTAAGGCTATTGACACCATCAGAGTGAATCAGCCACCAGCAGAATAATCTTTACTAGGGAAAGACCATAAGTTTGTATCAGCACGCTACACTAATCTGTACTTTTAAAAATCTGACTCCATCTAAGGAATAATACTGGTTCCAGCAGTGTGGAAAAAATATGGAATTTGACAGGTCAATGTGGTAGTGCCTAAAAGTATGGGGAAAAAAAAAACAAAACTGAAGTTAGAAAAACATTAAACTTGATTTCTTGTCCCATCATCTAAACGTTGTTTCTGTCCCACTTTCCATCTGTTTACCATCAATCCATCCGTCAACAATATGCCAGTTTGTCCAGCCACCTGTAACTCTGTCATTGTGTCCATCCTTTTGTCCTTTCTCTAGTCTATCCATTTATCTGTTAGTCTGTCTATTCTTCTGTTCATCCACTTATCCAATCTGTGTTTTGGTTTTTTTTTTTTTTTTTTGATAGATTTTGTATTTTGTGTTTGATCTTGACAGAAATATCTACAATACATTTGTTACTTTTTGTATTTAGATTCTAAAAAGGGCTAAATTGACCAAAAAACATCAATGCATCTAGTTCTAGAAAAGTTTGCAGTTTGTAATAGAGCAATATGTAGGGATCCTCTATTTGACAGTGAACAGTGTGTTGTACTTCATTGTCAATCTTTCATATTTTAGTGCAATCCAGCCCTGCTGTGTTGATGGGAAATCCTATCCGGGCCTTCACACCACCTTTGGGTGCTACACCAGCTGGCATAGGGAAGTCGCCCAGCCCTGTGCAGCGCATCGATCCTCACACAGGAGCCAGCATCCTCTATGTACCAGCTGTGTATGGAGGAAACATGGTCATGCCCATGCCTCTGCCAGTACGTTTCCCCATTTATGTTCTGTAAGCTTGGATATTAGGCAAGAGTATGAAACCAATCTTAGAGTGACATGTTGAAATAATAATCTGCTCCCTTACTGTGTGCGGTGTACCAGAGAAAAATCTCCTTGATTTGTGATTTAGTGTTGTTGTCCTTAGTTGCCTTGGCCAGGTTACCAGAACCGCTTTGCTGTGGACCCTCGCATCATGAGCCACCCAGCAGCCATGGCCTACAACTTAAATCTGCTTCAGCCACAGAATCGAGGCTCTCCCATCCCTTATAGCGGCGTTGCCCACCCCTCTCCTTTAGGACTGGCCCAGCTCAGCCCTGAGAAGGACCTGCAGGCTGACCTCATCAGGAATGGTCTGCTTTTTGTGTTTAAACATCAGGCAATCAGCTGCAATTACAAATATCTGTAAATGAGAAATACTCGTAAGCAGCAGCAAGTTGATTGAAGGTGTTTATATTGTGATTTTTAGGTAAAGTAGATGGATGCACAAAGGCCGAACAGACCCGTCTTCAGACGCCAGAAAGGAAAAACGCAGACATAAGGGAAAAACAGGCAAGTTTTTCCATTAGTTAACAAATGCATGTCTGTGTTTTGTGGAAATGACTGGAAGCTTCTTCATTATTATATTAAAGTAAATTTTGTGTATTTTTGTGCAGGGAGATTTAGACACAGGTCAAAGTCGAAGTTTAGATTCCCAAACAGAGGGGCTCGTTGGATTTCCTAACGCTCTGCTTCATCGAAAAGACCCTTCAGCTACCCAAAGATCTCTTAACTACCACCTGGCCCCACCCAGCCCAGCTTTTCCTCCTCATCCTGCCAGTGGACGAACCTTTCCCCAGCAGTATCCTGTTCCTAGACTTCCCTATCGGGTCAGCCAGCCTCAACATCCAGGGATGCCCCAACAGAATCAGCAGCAACAGCTCAGTCCTGCCTTCACCGGTGGAAGCCAGACTTCCTTCTTCAGTGGTTCCATACCCACTCACCGATCCGTGCAATCGCCCACTGTGGACGGGGCAGAGTCTTCAGGGGCAGAGGAGATGAGCGGCGCTATTAGGACTCATATGGGCCACCCAGGGGCACAACACCCAGGCCTGCCACAGCACAACAGGGTCAGCAACTTTGGGGAGGATGGACAGGATGGAAGTCTGATAGATGGTTTAGGTGGGTAAAAAACCAACTTTTTTTGCTTTAATTTCAGTGAGCAAATGGGAAATTCACCTGCTTCCATAGTGCTGGACTGATAATGTTATTAGTGAATAATTTACTATATGACTGCTTTACTCATATCTCAGGCAAAACAAAGTAACACATCAGGAAAAAAAAATGCAACAGTTAAAGCGAAAAAAATGGTATTCAACTGTTTCAAGTCACTTCAGGGTGTCCGCGCATCCTTATAAAGTCTTAAAATGTCTAAATTCAAGTGTCTAAAATTAAGGCCTTGAAATGTCTTAAATTATTTAAAGAAATGTAATTTGGCCTTAAATACATTAATCACAGGTCTTAAATTTGTCATGGCAGAAGTATTTAATTCCGTATATTTCCGTTGGCTACATCTAGTTTAGTTTTTCACAGGACTTTTCTGTCAGGCAAAAGTTTGACTCATACGCTACTGCTGCCGTAGCGCGCAGACATCTTCATTGGGTTCAGTGACTTGAGGCAGTTAAGGCTAGTGGTAACTAGCTACTAATATACCTTTGCTTGCTTGCAAATGTAGGGATGTCCTGATCAGGTTTTTTTTTTTTTTTGCCCCCAAATCTGAGTCCTTTGATTTTGAGTGTCAGCCGATACCGAGTCCCGATCCAATATTTCAAACATACTTTTAAAAAAAATGAAGAAGAGCGAAGAAACAGCTACAGCATGTCCCGTATGTTTTATTTTATCCACCTTATTTATCATATAACTGAACACTGAGGCTCTTAGAATAAAATTCAAATGTTTATTTTGTTGCTGCAGTTTCAGTTTAAAAAAAAAAAAAAAAAAAAAAAAAATATATATATATATATATATATATATATATATATATATATATATATATATGTATATATATATATATATATATATATATATATATGTGAATGGCCATAGTCCAGAGCGGGTACACCAGCAGCTTTGCGCATGTGTGATTCCATTGCAATGTGGAAACGGAATGGATTGGTCTCCTTTCTGCTCTGCAGCAGGCTGTTGCACAACGAGCCTGCTGAGTCAGACAGGTGGGAGGGGCTCACGGCAGCTCTCGCTGTAACTGCAGCACTATCGGTGCTTTCCCGTTTTGTCCCCAGAGTCTCCAATAAACCAGAGGAAGTTGCTAGATTTGTCACTCGTCACTTTTTTGAAGGAAAAGGTCACTAGAGAAGTCTGAAAAGTCGCTAAATTTAGCGACAACATTGCTAAGTTGGCAACGGTGCTGCCACTTCAAGCTGATGCCGTGTTCTGCTTCGCTTTACAGCAGTACTGCTGCAAAGTGCCGCGCATGTGTTGTTTCGAGACAAGTCTGACTCTGTACCACCACATAACGGTAGATCCTGTTATAATTCCTGTTTTGGTTTAGAATAAATATACATATCTATCCGATCCCTGGTCGGGATGTTATGCCTGATTCCGATCGATTCTGAAAACTCGTGATCAGATCGGGACATTCCTAGCTGAATGCGAATTTTAGTTTGCTGGATGGCGTTCACTTTTGCCACTAACTCACTTCTATTGCCAGCTCGTACGAGGCTAGGTGCATTCATAAAAGTCTATATCAAACTACCAGAAACAAACAGTTGGACCTACACTTATGTTTTTGGGAGGGGATGAGGGGTGGGCAACTGCAGTCCAGACATGGGGCATGCAGCAGCCAAAGCATGTTAAAGTAGTGTTGCATTTTAGCAGATAATGGTCGTAAAAAGGTCTTAAATTTGAGTTGGTGAAACTTGCAGAAACCCTGCATTTTATGAAAAGCTGAAAAAAAAAGAGGAGAGCAAACTGAGCTGCAGCAAATATTTGTTCTTGGCTTAGTTAAAATTCACTAAATACCTTGAATAAGTTCTAGTTCAAAATTTAGAATTTAGCCTCACTGTAGTATCAAAAACAGGAAGCATCCATCCCTCAGTCTTCAATTTACCCTCATGCTTTGCTTTCTGACTTTCTTGTATCATTCTGTTGCAGAAATGAACCAATTCCTATTTAATTACACTGCTGCTGCAATAATTTCCTTTCTATGCCTTCTGTTTTTTCAGTAATTAATTTCCTATGATGAGCTGCACATCGGACTGGATTTAAGTTTGATTAAAAATCACATTACACTAACTCAGAAGTTGCTAATGAGGGTGAAGCACTCCCTAATTAAAGTTTTTGATTATCTGAGATAAAGAATGGTGCTCTTTGTTGTAATTTAACGTTGATGATGAATGGTGGATAGCAGAAAGAAAAATGATCGGTATGATGGTTGGGGGTTTTTGTGGATATTTGTCTTTTACCCCAGACACTTTCTAGGGTCTAGCAAAAGTAATGCCTACCTTGAACTTTCTCACATTTTGTCACGTTATAGCCACAAACCTCAGTGTGTTTTATCGGAATTTCTGCGTGATTAGTGCAACACAAAGTGGCGCATACTTGTGAAGTGGAAAGAAAATATGACTTTCAACTTCTCAATTCCTCTCTACTTTGTGTTGGTCTCTCATGTAGAATCCCAGTCAAATAAAGTTTGTGGTTATGTGACAAAATCTGAAAAATTAGGTTTTCAAGCTACTGTTTTATATTTTATTTATTTATTTATTCGAAAAAAGGTGGGGTTTTATAAAAGTTGTGATTAGGATGTGCTTTGTAAGGAAGTCTTTGGGCTGTACTTTCAAATCTCGTCTGGTGGTCCCCCCCCCCACCACCACCACACACACACATCTCCATTCAGCTGGAAAACAGCACATGCTATGATCCGTTCAGTTTCCTGTGATTTACATGTTCCCCCTTTTTGATTAGCCTTTTCAAATTTGTTTTGAAATGCAAATTAAAATAAAAAAAATAATTGAAATTCACTGAGTTAGTGCATCGTAAATGACAACATTAAGTAATCACACATTTACCCTTTCAGACCTCCAGAGTCCCCTGACTTTAGAAGCCCTGAGCCAGCAGCAACAGCAGGCGGCCAGACTGGGCCAGTGGGGGGAAGCAGCAGGCCCTTTCCTCCAGGGCAGCGTTGCCTTTCCTCTGCCCCAACAGCTCGCCCACCTCGCGCAATCTGGCATGGCTCGCTTTCCTCCTCAACTGCTCCGGGCTGCTACCTGGGGGCTTAGTGCCAATATGGATGATGAAGCAGTTTCTTCTGCCACTGTGGGTCCAACATGCACCAGGTTAGATTATTCTGGTAGAAACACGTCTAAGATGAAGTGTAGTTTTTTTTTTTTTGTTGTTGTTGTTTTCAGCTTTAATCATTCCAAATGTCTTATATTTTCATTGGTTTAGACTCAGTCCTGAAGTCAGATTTCAAATAAGAATGGTTGCGGTGTTATGTTGCTTTAAGGTACCCAGGCCTTTTGAGAGAGATGCCCCCTCAGGAGCAGCCAGAACCGAGGGAAGCAACAGAACTGCAACCCCCGCCTCAGTCCCGCCTGCTCCAGTATCGACAGTCCCAGCCCCGTGCCTCCGGCGACCCCTCGTCCTCTCTAGCTCCACTCTCCAATCACGCTAGCCCCTTCCCTACAGGACTGTACTCCCACGAAACCAGTCGTAATCTTCTCAACGAAAATCTCCTCAACAATCAGGCTCTGCAGCAACAACACCCGGGGAACCCCCTGTACAACACCAGTAGCTACCCAAATCAGCCACCAGCGCAGTCCAGCAGCCCTCCCCCATCTCAAGTGAAATATCTTCTGCAAGAAGCCCAGTGGTCCCACAGCGGAGCTGCGTCTGCATCCCAGCAGAACCATCTTTTAGGGAACCAGAGCCATAGCCTTCTTTATGGACTGCCCATCATGGCTCACCCCAGCAGGTCGGAGCAAGTGCTGATGCAACTTCACCACCAGCAACAGCAGCAGCAGCAGCAGCAACATCATCATCAACAACAACAGCAACAAAATCAAGGCCCGGACTCTGAGTCCTACCACCCTCTGTCCCCTAGAACATCAGCAGCGTCAGCCCTCCACAGCGTAGACGAGGTAGACCTTCTTTATGTCCTTATGAAATGTGGCACCTGCTGTATTTTACGTAGCAATTCCCCCCCCCTTTAAGCAAACTGCATGACTGTGATTTCTAGATAAAATGCCTGAGTCTCATCTCAGTATTCTGTTTAAGCTAAGTATAGGCAGATAAATATAAGCCTCTTGCTTCATCATCCTTCTGTTCCTGCTTGCACAGTATGAACCGAGAGGTCCGGGCCGGCCCCTCTATCAGCGCCGCATCTCTTCCAGCTACCCAGATGAATCATCTCCAGCCAACAGCCTCAGTGCCCACCCCTGTCATCCCGAACCCCAGGATCATCCACAAATACAGCATCAACAGCACCCACA
Source organism: Anableps anableps (assembly GCA_014839685.1). Classification (NCBI taxonomy): domain Eukaryota; kingdom Metazoa; phylum Chordata; class Actinopteri; order Cyprinodontiformes; family Anablepidae; genus Anableps; species Anableps anableps. The sequence goes on along the minus strand of CM026065.1, from coordinate 10,433,692 downwards.
CGGCTCCTACAGCTACCCCTCCCATGACCACCTCTGGCCCAGTAACGGTGGGGGTCCAGGTCCATTTCAGAACATTCCATGTAACGGAGCCAGCAAACTGGTTCAGCATCGTGAGCTTCTAGGTAGGTGTTTGGTGTAGGGCTGTTCTAAATGATTATTTTAGTATATACTCGATTAATGGAGTAATCAAAAAATTGTCCCATTCTATAGTAGAAAAAGAAATATATGAAAGTGAAAATGCTAATAGAAAGAACAACTCTGTTCCTTTTTTTGATAAGACGTTTTATGGCTTAAAATGCAATACGATTCAAACATCACTTTTAGTCTCAAGTTTGAAGTATGAAAAAAAACTATCTTTTTAAAGCATAAAAGCAGATGAGAAATAAAACATGTCATGTTAACTTTTTAAAAATTAAAAAGCAAACTTAAATTGAAGCATTAGTTAACGCTGCCTCTTATGTTACACATCACTTTCAGTCTCAAGTTTGAAGTATGAAAAAACTTTTTTTTTTTATAAAGTAGATATTTCTGATATATTTTTAAAAATTTTTTACTCTTTTTGATCAGCAAATAAATGTAATGTTAGCTGAAAAGTATTTCCTTGTACATGTATAACATGGCAGATTCTGTATTAACAACCACAGATAAAAGTTAGTCTTTTGCAAAAGGAACAAAAACGTCACCTGTTAGCAGCTACAAACAAACTCGATGCATGTCGTGGATGTTTCCTACTGAGGTGTTTGAGGACGGAGTATTGTGAAACTCCAATTCTGTTTTGCAGCACACGCACTGAGCTGCGTTATCTTTTCCATTTAGTTTAAAGCGATTCCACACTTTTGACTTTTTTTTTGTTTTGTTTTGTTTTTCTCACTTCTTTCCGTCCCTTGCCGTCTCCCTCCATAGCTGCTAATAGCACTTAGCATTCATCAACAGCTCATTGGCAGAAGTGAGAGCGTTGCGCAACACGAATAATCATCCGGCCGAAACACAGTGCACTAAATAGTGAAACAGAATTTGACTACTTAATTTTAATAAATTCTTTTGCAACATAAGTCATTTCTCTTGTATTTATTGTTTTCATCTTCTCACCCACAGCTTCCAAGGTCCATCGTCAGACAGACGAGCAGGTAAAGGCAGAGCCGGCAGCCGCGCAGCAGGCGCATCCACACAACCTCAACTCCCTTCAGCACCAGTTTCCCCCTCTCATGTCCAATAAAAAGCAGCAGCAGCAGCAGCCGCCACCGCCGCCGCCGCCACCACAGCCTCCAACAGAGCCCACACAAGGGGCTCCGAATTTGATAAAGCCACCCACCATGTCCTACGCGAGTGCCCTCCGAGCTCCTCCCAAACCGAGAGCCGTTCGACCGGAGCAGGTGAAGAAGAACAGCGACCCGCTGTCCCTTCTCCAGGAGCTGAGTATTGGAAGCTCAAATGGTAGCAATGGTTATTATTCTTACTTTAAATGAGAGTCACCTCTCCCACATACTAAGTAAAGCATAAAAAAAATAAAACAAAGGAAAAAAAAATGTAAAAAATGTCTTAAAATTTAAAAAAAAAAAATATAGTGAAAAGTGCATTTTAAAGAATTGTTTGTAACAGTAGATTTTAGATTTTTGTTTCTTTTCTCTTTTATTTTAACTTCTGGTTCTTTTCCCTCCTGACATATCTGTGAAGAAAGTCAGTATATATATAGCAAATGCATTACTGGTATATATATACATACTCATTATGTATATATGAATATATACTTATATTATCTACACTTGTACATGTACGTAATGCTTAGAAAACAAAAATACAAAAAAATAAAATAAAATGAAAGATCAATAAAAAAAAGACTTATTTGACCATTTAGCTATCTGCTTAGTTTTCCTGCTTATGTTGGTCTGTTTTAATACATTTTTAATTCTTCTCTTCTAACTCCTGTTTTTTTTTTTTTTTTTTTTTTAAACTATTTTGTTTTTTAAGTGAACATTGACAGTTCACACCACTGCAGTTTGTTGTAACGCATGAAAGCTAAGTGGTCGACTGAGTGAAACCGAAAGGAACAGTGTATAGAAGTAGATACATTTTTCCTCTAATCTGTACAGACAAAGAAAATAAAAAGACTGAACTGTATCTCTCAAAAATCATATTAGTATTTGCATTATGAGGTTTTCTTTTTGTTTTCAGTTTTTTCCTTTCAATTCTTAGTCATCATTAACTTAAATAATCTGGTGATTTAGTGATAAATGTGATTATTTATAGAAAAAAAAAAAACCTTTTTGCCAAGATCTCATCAGGAGAAATGCAGCGTGCAGACGTCAGAACAGCTTTCGTTCCTCCTCTGTCGGCTTCAACCGCAATATGTTTAAGTGATGATATGAATTGCTCTGCTTCAATTTACTTTGACTTTTACTTTAATTCGTGTCTGATTTTTTTTCTTTTTCTTTTTTTCTTTTTTTTTTTTTAGCAAATCTTTAAATGTAAAAAATCTCCCAGCTTTTTCTCAGCATTCAATTTGGATTTTGTACTAAGAGGTTTGCAGTAATCTGATGGTCTGTGTAAGTGAACTGAGAGGTGCTAAGAGGTGTACGGTGGGATCATTACTTCCAGTCAGATGTTTTTGAACATACAGAAAGATCACACTTGATGAGTAAACCCTTGGAAAACAAAATCGGAGAATATCGTATCCAAAAAAAAAAAAAAAAAAAGAAGATGAAAAGTCTTTTCACCCTGATGCGACACTGCTGCAGACATTGACTGCTGTTTGAATGTTATGCATTGTTTTTTTTAATGTTTAAAATATTTCAGAACTGGATTTGGGGTTTCCTAAAGGCACTAAGAAAATTGGTAGCATTTATTTTTTTTTTGTTCATGAAAAACATGATTTTATTAACATTTTTCAAACTTGTCTCAATTGTACTCATTGCTTCAACTTCTTTTTTTTTTTTTTTTTTTTTTTTTTAATAAAATGTAAAAATACAACTACTTTCAGAAATCATAAAACTTATTTTTACATACTTTACCTTTATTATTTTATTTCACAGCAAAACTGGATGTAAGGTGCAGTTTCACTGCTAGCTAAAGTTTACTGGCTGGAAGTTTTTATAAACAAAACATTCCTAAATTTGTCAGATTTTGATTTTTGCAAAAGCAAAATTATAGCTTTAAAATGTTTAGGCAATGTTAAAACAGGCATGGGTTGGTAATCAGTGGTTTTACTGTATCATTACATACAGATTCAAAATAGAAATATACACTGCAATCTAATTATTTATATTTTAAACAGAAGCAACAGTTTCTACTGCTGTTACAGTAATATATTGATTATTTCAGCCATAATAATGTTTAGTACACCTTTTTTGTTGTTGTAGCTGTTTTAATGTTCTGAGTAAGACATCTTATTCAGTGCGCAGCTGGAGGAAACTCCGGTGGCCTGGGCACTTTCTCCAGCTTTTTATTGAAAGGGCTTTAAGAGCGCCATGATGGAAAATCTTAGTGGGTTTTCAGCCGGAACTTTAAAATGTTGCTTCCTTTAATCCCGGTAACTGGTCCATGCCATATTGATAAGCATCGATTTTGACTTTTGCATTTGCTCAAAACATTTCCCATAAATAAATAAATAAATAAATAAATAAAAATAATTTAAAAAAAATAATAATTTTTTAACAAATTTAACCCACCCTGCTGTAAATGAGGGGTAGGTTGTAAAGAACTGATGTAGTTAGCAGAGAGCAGACCCCTTTTAAGATTCTTTTAATTTTGATTCCAGAAGATCATTTTGAGTTTTTTTCTTCTATTAGAGGATTCTGCGTTATTTTGAGGTTTAAATGTGCTTTTTCCAAGTTTGAGTTTTATTTGACTAAAATACAAAAAAGATTTTTTTTCATGACCCAAAAATAACAAGAAGAGAGGGAGGGACTGAAGAAGTGTGTTCAAAAACCTTTGACTGTTGGTATGTCTGTTTTTAAGATCTGCATAATTGGACTGGAATGGTAATGTTATGGAAGTTATGATTAAAAAAAAAAAAAAAAAAAAAAAAAAAAAAAATCACGAGATGGTCCACTATGGTTTAATTGGGTTTGTAAATCTCTGTTCCAGCAGCTGATCGATCTTTCTTCTGAAAATTGCTTTGATCTTGCTTCACACTTGCTAGGGTTATGAAAACTTCACCTGTGGAAAAATTTGAGAGTGTTTATTTCAAATTTGAGTAGTAAAACTCTTCTGGTTTTCCTTCAAACTGATGAATTTAAGAAATGTCTTCACTGGTATCATGGCTTTATTGTTGCAGTTAGTCTCTGATGCATTTCTTTAAAAGCCTTGCAGCCAGAATTGAAGATATTTTAAATGTTGAGCCTCCGTATGGTCTTCTTTTCAAGTTTTGACATTTTAAATGACACAGTCTTGAATTTTTTTTTTTTGATTTTTATTTTTTTTATTTTAGCAGATAAACACATACTTGTAAATATACATTTTGTATGTATTTACAAATGAGAACTTTGGGAGCGCCTCGATTTTGTAGAAGCTGATCAATGAAGAGGCACGCCCTTTTTAATTATGCAAATTCAGAAAAAAAAAAAAAAAAAAGAAAATCTAGAAACGGACAACGACCTGACTGGTAGTTGCATCACCTTGTAACTTTGTAGGTTTTTCTTTTCGTTCTCCTTTTTTTTTTTTTTTTTTTTTTTTTTTTTTTTTTTTAATTTTAAGACGCTGTCTGGCTTGTTTAGCAGAGGAGAATTTCTGTTGCGCCGTTTTCAGACGACCTAATTTACTGTACAATATGTATTTTTAAGTACACGTTGCTGGATTTGTCCTGTTATGTTTTCTCACCACAGCTGTACAACAATCAACACATGGATTCATTCTTCAGTGTTTAGTCTGTTTTTTTTTTTTTTGTTTTTTTTGTTTTTTTGTTTGTCTGTTAGTTTTGCTTCTTTTATTGCATGTTGAGATGACCTTGTTGGGTTCTTGATCCCCGTTCCTATCGGTTTGTAATGATTTATGGATGAAAAACGGTAAAGAAAAAAAAAAAAAGCACTTGTTTCAACCTGCAGAGTTAAATTTTTGGTATTTTATTTGATGTGTACGATAACTTGTGACATTATACATAAAACTGTTACTTTTACTTATGTGTCGATCAAAAATTGAATGGTCGTATATGTTTCCCCCTTTTTCCTCCTCCTGCAGTTAGAAGGGCTAACGCTAAGGTTGCTCCCTGGGGATTGTGTGGGGAGTCCGTTTTTTTTTTTTTTTTTTTTTTTTTTTCTCCCTCCCCCCTCCACTTCACAGCAGTCGTTGGCTAATCTCTAAAGTTGTGCAATACTAATATTTCACCGCTTCTTTAGCTACAGTTATATTTATTAAGACAGAAGAGATTGAGCCAAAGACATTTTAAAGGGATTTTGTTAGCAGTGTTTGATGTTTTTTTTTTTTTTTTTTTTTTTTTTTTTTTTTTTTTTTTTGTTTGTTTGTTTGTTTTCCTGGTTTATTTCTAATATTTCATTTCTTTGCTCTGTGTATACCTCATTAAAACAAGTAATAATGAAGTAATCTGAGTTGGATTTGAAAGCTCATGACATTACACCACATTTCACGGTATGTCCTAGATGTGAAACCAGCTATAGAGTGTGGCACACAATAAAAAGAAAAGGTAAGGGAGCAACCTTTTGCCCGGCCAGCAGAGAGCACTGTGTTAAGCCTTCTATAAGCACCATCTTCTCCTGTTACCCGTTGGCACTCCTCTGTTCTACCCCTGCTGCAGTGAATCAATGGCACACCTGTTTCTCCCTGCTTTCCAGTCCCATCGGTTTCTCCCTCGTGGGTTCAAAGTAGATGAATATTCATTTCAACTGGTGGTTGTTATGAGAACTGATTTAGGCTGTGTTTTAAAGGTTTTATTTTCTTTTTTTAATTGTTTCTCTATTAAAGTGTTTTTATTGAAACTGCTCGAGTTTTCTTGCTTTTCATTCTGTGCGGAACAGGGCAACACAAAGGCACCTTTGTGCTCGAGGTGCATGACGCAGCCTTGCAAGACATAAAGCCATTTGGGGGCAAAAAATCTGAAGATAAAGTGTATCCAATAGTACTATTGCTTTGTTATAGGTGTTCACTCAAACAAAAATAAAAGAATGCATGTAAAAATGAATGAAAAAAAAAATATATATATATAAATTATATATATATATATATATATATATATATATATATATATATATATATATATATATATATATATATATATATATAAAAGTTACTTTCCTACTGAATTTAAACCAGGCTTCAAGCCCTTCTTCAATAAGATCTTTTTTTTTTTTTTTTTTAAACTACATTCCTATTTAGAGTTGAAATTGATATTTTGGCTAACTCATTTCTTAACCTCATATAGTAGCATGTTGCCCTCAGGCGGCCAACCCGTTTTGACCTCAAGCTGCTTTGAATGGTCCATTAGTTAAAGAAGAAAGGGAAGATTGAAAGGAGCCAATAACATTTAAATTTTTTTGTCGTTGCTTTCAGGAAACCATATTCAGACTTGTTTTTGCTGATTTCTGTAAAAGAGAATTATAATTTTGCTCCACAAAAAAAGTTAACACAGTTTCTGTTTTCTGTGTGGAAAAAAAATACATTTACTCCAATAAATAAACGTCATTTTGTTCTTTTTTACCAAGATAAAGTGTGGCCCTGGGGGAGAACTGTTTTTATATATTTTTAAATAATTCTTCATGACCTTAGTAAGCAATGAAAATTTTTATTGACTTTATTGCAATTTGTATAATCCCAGACCATCTTTTAGCAATATTCCACTGGTATTTAGATGATTTATCTTTGGTGATGAGCTCCAAGTCTTTGGGGTTGGAAGGCCTTTTGCCATCACCCTAATCTTTATCTTACTGCTGTAATTTCCAGACTGAGTGCAGCTAAATATAAGATGCACCCACTAACTTTGAAAGAACACCCACACTAGATTTATATCACATAGTCAATAATCTTGCTAATTCAACTGCATACTCCTATAATTTTAAACACCTACCATTCAAAAAATGAAATAGCCACACAGCATCAGCAGCATGCAAATAATGACAATTGGATCTGTAGCTTTTACTGCTCAGTTATACTAACTAGTGAACATTTTTGCCTTTGTCTCTTTCTTTACACCTGGTCTGATATAAAAAGTTTTTTTTTTTTGTTTTTTTTTTAAATCCCCTAAATAGACAAACTTGGAAAGAACTGCACAAACAGTGGAATAATAAAAGGTTTCTCAAGTTACTTGGGCAACTTTCAATTCAGCTTAAAAATACTTCATTAATCCCAAAGGAAAATTAAATGTTGTAACTCATATTATTCAAGGTTCTTCAAAGAGCTGTTGAAGATGCTGATGGCTGTGGGCAAGAAGGATCTCCTGTAGCAGTCTGTAGGAGTCTCTGACTGAAGACACTCTGCTGTATGACAGTCTCATGAAGATGATGCTCAAGGTTCCCATAATTTTCTTGGTTTCATGAAGAATCCTGAAACATCAGACGTCTCTTTGATATGCAGCAGAAAAATGGGTCTCCCCAGATCCATTGACTGCAAATGTTCACTGTGTGACCTGGGTCTGCAAGAAGATGTAACTCATATAAGAACAATTGATACCAGAATGTTTTCAATTTTTTTTTTTTTATTTCCTTAGAAATTTGTAACATGTAAGAAATACAGAATCAACTCCATTCCAAAGCTCATTCAACTGCATGCTATATATAGAGAAAGAAAACTAATATATTAGTATCACATTTACCCCAAATTTTAATCCTTTTATTTTATTTTATAACAAAGTAGCTGGAACAATTTAAAGACCTAATATAAATACATAAATACATGGCTACATCCAAACAAATACTGGTATACTATAATAGGTTATATACTACTGTATATAACCTATTTCTAAGCAGAGATTATTAAAAGAGCATTAAATCAAACTGAAATATATTTTTCTGAAAATAACACTACATTTTCACCCTGAGCAAGGTTGAGATACTGCTTGTTTCAGCTCTGACAGAACAGTGTAGTCTGGTCTGATGTTACACCAGAGTTCTGTATAAAAGGTTAAATTAACATTCACACTGTTCACCTTATGCATATGATTCCCAACCATTTCCAGTGTGAAAGTCAAAACAAATGCAGAAGCTGTCTCAGCCACATCATCCATTTTGTTTTTGTTACATTTCTTGAATGTCAGAATGAAAGTTTTTTATTTATATAAAAAAAAATAAAATAAACGAGTTTGTTTTGTTTTTACCCATGCCTTTTCCTAAATCTTACATCGAACGGCAACAACACAGCCAAATCTGCATTAACATTCATGCAAGAACTTGTTCGTGAACAAGGCAAAAGGCAGACACCGAGATACTTAAAGTCCTCCACTTGGGGTAAGATCTCGTCCCCAACTCGGAGAAGGCACTCTACCCTTTTCCAGCTTAAGACAATGGTTTCGAATATGGAGGTACTGATTCTTATCCCCGCTGCAACATACTTGGCTGCAAACTGCTCTAGTAAAAGCTGGAGATTACGGTCTGATGAAGCCATTAGAATCGCATCATCTGCAAAAAGCAGGTGCATCCTGAAGCCACCAAAAGAGATCCCTTCAGCTCTTTGGCTGCGCCTAGAAATTCTGAGTTCTTTAAAAAGCTTAAAATGAGCTAAAGTGAGCTTGGCTGGCTGACAAGCTGTTAGCTTATCACAACTCTAAGGATTAGTTGTTTTTTTTTTTTAGCACAAACTGGCAGTGGTATGAACTCTGCGTACTGTCTGTAAGAGAATTATTGCTGATAATTTTATTGACCTTCACCTCAAAACATCCAAACTATCACTTTAAGTACTAAGTGACACATAAGGATTAGAGAAGGATGGCTTACTGATGTTCTGGGTTATAAATAGTCTGTTTTTTTTCTTTTTGTTTTTTTACAGAATACAAAGCAGCAGGCATTACATAAATCTAATTACTGTAGATTTGAGTGTTAAGAAGGTTAATCATGTTTCGCATAAATAAAACTTTCTGTCGGTGAGATCTGAGAGCTGTAGATGAGTAAAAGTCCTTGTAGATGTGCAGTGCACCTGCTAAAACTGAACCTTTTCCAACATGATTGGTGCTGCAGACTGTGGGAGTGTTTAGCATTCAGTCTGACACACACACACACACACACACACACACACACACACACACACACACACACACACACACATACCCGAAAATATCTTCTTAGCTACAGCTTTTTTCTACAAAGCTTCTTTTAATAATTCTTGAGATGTTTATTTGACATTGTCGGTGAGCAATTCCTTGACGTCAGGCTGTGGTTAATCTTATTCTGAAATCCTTAGGGTCATTTTTTTTGTCTAAATGTGGATCACAATGATACACGAGAGTAAGACCACGGTCACATTAAGAATGATTCACGGATATAATTGATCAAAACAAACAACAGGATGGTGGTAAATGATGAGCTGTACACAAAAAACCAGAATATGAATTGTGTTTTCAGTTGTTTTCCCTCTGGTGGTGTATATAGGATCAGGAAAACACATTAACCTCCTCACAAAAGGCCCATTCAGCTGCTGTTTGAAGAGATGACTGTGATGCACAAACACCAACAAACTCTTATTTTATCTCATTCTCTGCTGGAAAACAACAGCAACAAAAATAGACTCATTCATGGCTGCATGTGGATGTTCATCGTCACTCCGCTTGCTCCGGCTCTGCATCCATGCATGTCTCCCAGGGATTCCTGGGCATCTGAGGCATCGAGAGGACAAGGAGCGCAATGCCGGCCAGAAAGAGAAGGACAAAGCCAGAGCAGGCACAAGCAAAGGACCACGCATAGTAGTACTCGATCCAAATAGTGTCTTCGCTGTCAATCATGCGTTTCACTGACTGACGCATGACCTCCAGTGAGATGAAAGCACAGATACCTGAAGAAAGAGGTTTATATGTCAGGAGGATCATCTGTGTAAAATGTGATTTTTCTTTTATCTCAGACTGTAAAGTTGCAGCAAAAGTGAAAATTTATTGATTAACTAAACCAACCTGCAAATGCGAAGAACATTCCTGCAGGTTTGAGAAGGTAGTCTCTTCCTTTGCCTTTGCCAGTGCATGATCCCAGCAAACACAGAGATCCAAGGATCATAAAGGCCAGGCTGAAAATGGAGATGGCTGCAGCGGAAATGTTATACTCTGCAAAAAAAAAAGCAGGAAAAAAATGTCCAAATATAAGTAAAAAGTTTATGAAGTTCATAAAAAAGCAATAGCACTCAGTGAATCCCTGGAATTATTCCACACAATGGTAGTTTTGTTTTTTTTATACAAATGAGTCCCCATTGTCCAGGGTGACCATGATCGCATGGGGAAAAATTTTTTTGAAGTCATTTGCTCATGTTGAGCAATTTTTCTGTTCCTTATTTTATTACCTATTTGCATATCCATTCACTGAGAATGGCAGCCACCCGTGGTGTCCCTAGCATGGAGCTGTATGAAAAATACTGCTGTCCAACATGGGTGGCTGACAACCCTGAAGTTGTTATCTGATTCTCAACCTGTGAATCTCGCCTATAGGTGTCTGCACTCTGTTTGAACATGTTTTTAAAACCTTAAGTCAGATCTCAAGCGGAATGCTCAAAGGTTTTTATTGTCAAAAGGAACTTTTAATGTGAGCCCCATGGAAACACACATTTTATGCATATTCTAATGGATATTCTAATGGATGTTCTAATTTTATAAACATAACTGTAAATCTATATATCTATATTTGAATTTTATAAATATAACTGTAAATCCATCTATCTATCTATCTATCTATCTATCTATCTATCTATCTATCTATCTATCTATCTATCTATCTATCTATCTATCTATCTATTTATTTATGTCATGACAGATTGTGTCATTCATTTATTCAGCATATTTCAGCCTGTTAGTTCCACAGAAGAAGATGCTTTACTGGCAATAGTTGTAACATTTTGGCAGGATAGTTTATTTCATAATTGTCTTTTTATAGGTTTTCATTGACAGTAAAACAGCATCACACAGACTCACCAAATCTCAAAGGCAATAATCTTGGTGTTCTCAAATTTACCAATATAAATACGTTTTACTTTTATGTTTATAGATTCCTTTTGTGTAATGGAAACAGCAGCTGGTTTGTATTTTGAAGTGGTGATTATGATCTGAAGCTTTTGATCTGCTGCCTGTTTGCCTGCCAACCATGCCATTGGGGGAAGCACTCCTTTGGGGGCTGAGATCCTTCATCTTATGATGGCAGGAGAGGACGGGCCACACCCTGAACATTCTGGGCTCTGAGGTAGTGCATCTCTGCAGAGCTCGGGCATGCAACGGGAGTAAATTCCACAACTGACTGTAGGTTACTTTTACATTTCACGTGAAAAGTATACTTATAAACAGTGTTTTTATATAAGTGTGACATAGGCATACCATAGTGAACTTGGCTTCTAATCCTAGGAAGACTGGAGCATGTGACCTATCTAAGAAGCTTTTATTAAATTGTTTATGTATCTTCAGCTACATGGCAAATGCTAATGAAAGTGAGTAGTGAGGCTTTGGTGGAGGAGTTAGGAGGCAAAACAAAGGAAGAGGCAGAAGAGGCCGAGGACTTAAGGCAGTTTCCATCAGTCCAACATCATCAGGCAATAGTTTGTGGCTCTCAACTGGATGCTGATAGAATTCCCCTCACCTTACTCCTCATTCCTAAAAGATTATTTCCACTCTGCATCGCCAGAGAGGACATTCATTATGATGTGGAGAAGAGTTTGTGCCCCAACAAACATGAACATGAGGAGATGTAGGAAGACTGCACTGTAACTCCTACAGCTCTGCATGGACAGTTTTCCTTAAGGAGATTGCCTTATGTTTCCATTTCTACTTTTTCTTCATTTGTGCTCTCCAGTGCTGTATTTTCCTTTCTGTATCATAATGGCATTGTCTGTTAAATTACAATAAAAACGTACATGTGAATCTTGTCCAATCTCTTGCCTTTGATCTTTCACATTTGCACTTTACAATACTTGTCATCAAAACTTTAGTCATAGTTTACAACAGAGCATCCCTTCAGAGTACACTGTTATATTGACAGAATGACTAATCAATTTGATTGTCTTATCAGTACACAGAAGTGTGGACTATAGTTGGAGTCAATGCTTACAGAGCCACTGCAAGCAATGACTGGGTAACTGTTGTAACTGTTGCATTCCTTGTACTTATCCACTCACACACCACCACCAATCAGAAAGTTTGTCGATGCTCATTTCATTTTCCAGCAGAATTTGGTACCTGCACCCTGCCAAAAGGAACCATTAGTGAATTTAATGACCACTTGCCTGACCTAAAGAAGGTGGTGTTGTTAAGAGAAGATGAGAGACACCAGACTCAACAATTCAGACAAGCTCTTTTAATACCTCAGCTGATGGCTTCCATGTCACGGTGCGCTGATGTAGTAATTTATCCAAAAGAAGCCACAACCAAGTATTTTGTGTTCATGCTGTACAGAACAGAGACACTTTTTTTAGCTGGCTGATATTTCTTTGTTAAAAATAATTTTTGTATTTGTCTGATGTAATGTAATTTTCTGCTCACTGAGTTTTTAGCTTTCATTAGATGTAAGCCACAGTCATCAAAATTTGAAAAACAGTTTTTGAAATATTTCACAGTGTGTGTTTAATGAATCTGATCAATACACGAGTTTCACTTTTTGAGCTGAATTGGTGAAATAAAAAACCTTTTCAATGATATTCTAATTTCTTGAGCTGTACCTCTATGTGTATACACGTCCATCCATATATAGGTAGGATATACATGTTTGTAGGTGTGAAGATAGTGACTCTTATAGTGGTGTACATTTTGATCAAAGCAAAAACTTAGTGTTGTGAATGGAAATGGGTTAAATAAAGAGGTTGAACCTTTTTGATGTCCCATATCACACAAGATGGAAAATATTCACAAAATAAATTCTGGAAAACAAGTCTGTTTGTTTGACAGAATGGAGAGAAATAACCTTCAAAAAGAGAACACTTTGAGAACAACCTACCTTTTTGTGTTTTGTATTCAAAAATCTCAGCATCTTGTCCTGGATTGAAGTGCCTAAAGTAAGTGCAATTTTCATCTGTGAAAAGAGGAACAAAAACAGATTTCAGTTTTAAGACCTGCATCTCGTGATAGCTCTCAAAAACCTTCAGAGAAGGAAGATGTATTCATACCTTATGGAGCTGTTAAAGCTAAAGTATTAGTGTGAAGATGTCTATTTACACTTAAAACAGAAACTAATTAAATTACACATCTTAATTGCTATAGGTTTTAGAAAAAAGCGAAATGTGGATATGTCGTAAAATGAAACATAAAACAAGTAAATAAGACATTTCATCCTAAATCAGGAAAATCAATGTCAGTCATTGTCTTGCAGCTGGGGTAGTTAAAAGGTTTCACAAATCAGAGTATAATGAGTGAGGGATCAGAAGCATCTCTAGCAACAAGGTCATGCTTCTCTATGTTTAACCAAGATTTTGAAATTAGTGAGGGTAGTAAACCTCAGGAAATATTAACTCAATGTTTATCTCTACTTGAACAAAACAATGTCACAGCAGTTTATATTTGACTGATGCTTTGTTTAAGATACTTCATTTTGTTTCTGTCAACAAACACAATAAATGTAGCTGAATATTCTCCCAAGTGATACCTTCTTCCTCTGCTGCACCACTGAACCTTTTCATACTCCCATTGAAGTTATGCCCCACATCTTTTCACACCGTTATAGGGAATCCTCCTGCTGAACACCTTGTGAATGTCTGGTTTCACTTAGAACACTTCATACTGTCTCAGATCTGTCACATTTACACTCTAAAAGCATCTTAAAACCGACACTCTCTGGATAATATTAACACTGAAATTTGCTGCCATTCAGAAACATGCTCCGCACTGCTTTGTGCGATGTGACTCACAAAATAACTGTGGTTACGCCACAAATCACAATAAAATTTTCTCCTGCAGATGAGGTACTAAACCTTGTGGATTTGTTTGAATAAAGTCAAGTTGCTCAATGTGCTCATGAAGTGGTTTGGTAGAGGAAATGTTCTTTGATGTTGTGCCACATCAATAAAATGCTGAATCCAGTTCAGAAACAGATGGGAATTAATGTTAAATCTTGAACACGTTTTACTTTATCGCACACTTTAAAAATATATGATGAGAGCCTAGGGCACTTATCACAAATCCTAATATGTTATATGAGCATGCTATATGAGCTTTAGACAGAATGTATAAAATCAAATAAAAAAAAAGTAACTTCTTGAAGTCTCATGTTTGACTGGATTTAAAGGATTAATCTAAATCAATATCAAGAAAAAAATCTGAGTCCTCACAATGAAGTAAAAGCTGTTATGTGGAAATATGAAAAAAAAAAAAATAAATCTTCCTATTACAATATAGCAAGTGCTTAATTTTCCATGCTATGAAAATGTTCATGGGTTAAAATAACATGAAATCTGTCATGTTGGTGAAATGAAATATCACAAAGTAATTTGCTTTAACAGGCACAAGCTAATCTTATTTACACAGGAAAAGTCAGCTTTGTAAGGTTTACTAAAGCCTGCCTTTGAAACGGAGGGCTTTCACTGTCATGTACCACACTGTGTGGGCTCGCATATAAATAAAGACGTTTTTATGAATGAGAACAGGGACTGGCCATAAAGAGAAAGAAGATAGAAAGATGGTTACTAAGCAACAAGCCCCTGTTTTCACTGTTGACGGCACATAAGAGGTGCAATAGAGGCTTGTCAATGAGTTATACCTCTGAGTCAAACATGACAGAAAAATGAAAGGCTGGGTAACAGCCTCCAATTCACCAAAATCTCAGAAAATTGTTTTTTATTTTTCTGTCATGGCCGGGTGATCAAAGTTATTATTTTTTCTGTTTATGGTGGTTTAACAGACAAGAAAGTTAACATCCGTCCATCCGTCTGTCCGTCCATCCATCCATCCATTCATCCATCCATCCATCCATCCATCCATCCATCCATCCATCCATCCATCCATCATCTTCCACCTTAATCTGAGGTCTAGTCGCAGGGGTAGCAGCCTAAGCGGAGAGGCCCAGACTTCCCTCTCTCCAGCCATTTGGGTACCCCAAGGTATTTTTTCCACACCCTCTTAATAATGTCATAGCTAGCAACCTTTTATAGTATCTTTGTAAACCAGAAGGTCCCAGTGAACATATACATTTAGGGTCCACAAAAGTAGGGAATGGGTTGAATAATGGACCCCAAATGAGACTGTCCACAGATTACAAGATGGCCCCATGTTAATTTCCTGCATGGATTTGATAATTCTGACTAAAAAGTGTGTCCCATAGATGTCCTAGACATTTTGCGATTTCCAGTGATTTTCTGAACACCCATTTGAGACGGAGCTATGACCTGCACAGCGTTCCAAGCTACTTTTACCAGTGCAAGTTGTATTTATTCAACCCAAGTGTGCCCCCCACAAGAGGCCTACTGTGAGCCCAGATCCACTTAGTACATATACGGTCTTCACAAAATCCCAATGGGGCACACATGGGGAGCAGTCATGTGGAAGACCCCCATTCCCTGCCACCATAACAAAAGAAAACATAATGACATTACCTGTCCCAAGATTTTTTGTTCTCATTTTACACATTTGCTATAAACTACAGTAAATATGAAAACACATTTCAAAGGGTTTCATCTATTATTATCTGTGGAAATGTGGCCACAGATAAATGGCCTCTCATCAGTAACATTCTGACTCTCTGTTCTCTTTATTATTGGCCCTTGTCCTGCTGGCTGTGCTGATATGTTGTGTAACTCCTTTCTTGTTCTAAATAGGGCTGTCTGTCATGTTTACAAGGATCAGGTGAGAACACTGGTCTAACATCTCTGCACACTGTCATGTCACTGCACTGTCTTGTTGTGATGTGTGCTTACAATTCTCTTTGTCAATAGAGGAAATGTTAGGGTCAATAATTTGAGATGCACGACTCATACAACTACAGAAAGTCCTAAAGATATTGAATTTTAGTTCATATCTGGTTTTAAAAACATGAAAACTCTGGACGCCAGAAAAAGTGTAAAATCTTCTGAATCCCAGCCCCACATGCATGTCTGTTTATGTGTAAAAGACGCTGCAGGCATTCGGTCCACCTACTTGATGGATCGATAGTGAACATGAATGCTTTTACGAGCAAAATACCATTGATTCCCTGTCTTTTTTGGAGTATGCAGCTTATCCCAGGACAGTGTGAAGTAATTTGAGTGGGGACCGGGCATGCAAGGAGACGCTCCTCTGTAGGTCTTGAGGGAAGAGTTTGATGGTGCTGCAGGTCTTGGAGTAATGCGAGACTCTGCCATGAGGCCCTGTCACTCAGGGAAACGATGGGCTTGTGCATGAACACTTGACCCCCATGGCTCTGACCCAGCACAGCTGAGTATTTACATGTCTTATTTTTGTAACTAACAGCAGTGCTCGCTGTGTGCAATGTAAAATAAATCGCACGCTTCCTATTTGTGGAAGCTCTTAGATATTTATTGTATTGGTCTTCTTACAGCACTGTGGCCATGGAAACTGCCAAAGTGTTGGCTTGAAAGTTTTTCAGATCTTTGAAAAATAAACTTATAACAAAATGGAAAAGATTTGCTGTTTGAGAGGCTAATGGAGTATCTAATGTTGCCTATTTATAACCATTAGCAACTGTGAATACCAGTTTAACTAGAGACGATAACCAGAGTAAATATGTCTATGCTTGGATTTAAAAAAAACCCCAAACAACAGCGGAAATAAGTCTAAGTTTATCCTCCATTCTCGCACCATCTGTACTTTGTCAGCATTCTGCTAAAAAAAGGCAGCCACATAATTGTCTCACAGCAGAAGATCTCATCGCCAAACGTTTGAGTCCTGTTTTTTATCAGATGTCGACACCTGTCTGAAGACATATGTCCAAGATTATCAATGAATCTCCTCACCAAATCCTGCCAATGGGGAAATCCATGTGAACTAACGGGACATGTGCTGCATTTTCATACTCAAAAAACGTTGCTTTATTGTCACTAACGTGATTTGTGTGCTTTTTTAAACATGTGCTTTGGTTTTTGTTAAAAGAGCATGTTGAGTGTCATCGTTCTGTCTCATTCCAATCGTAGCATAAGCCACTCCTTGGACACCACCAAAGACTCTCTGCTCTCCAGCCAAATTCAGCTGTTCAGCTGAACTTCACGATTTAGTCACAGTTAGCTTTTAGTACAGCCAAAATAAAGCATCATTTTCAAAACAATAAGCTGCTCTCTCAACATGGTGAATGTTTTTTTATCTGACATTCCAAGCTGTTGCTGTATTGGTCTATTTCTTTTAAGTAAAAAATATTCATATTTGTTTATGAGAAGGTGTAGAAACAAATACTTGTTTTGTCAAAAAAAAGTACAAAACTGCTTTTATCCACCCTTTCTCCTTCATAAGAGCAGTTTTTAACTCCCTGAAAGGATCAGGAATTCATTTTGAGATTAATTAGCTTGATTGATTTTGAGAAGCAAACACACCAAATTTTGTTAATTAGTCTGAAACTAATCTTAATTAGTTCAGCGCTAATTTGGACTAACCAACAAAACTCTTCAATATAAATCTTGGGCTTTGAATGTACATATTCATACTGTATAGTGATATTACTGTAATCATTCGATGGGATATTTCATGCTCATTCTTTCATATTTTCTGTGTTGCTGTGTGAGGAATCTACAAAATATTCTGGTTCAAACTAATCTAAATCAGTTGAAAACTAATTTGCCCTCATGACCAAATTCCAAAATAAACCTGGTTTTTCAAAAATCACAGTTTGTACTGAACTTTGATATCATTGTATGATTTTATTGGTTCTATTTTTACTTGTATATTTTTTGGTGTTTTACTTTAAGTAGTTTATTAGTTTCATCATTCTTTCACTGTTACTAGCTTTGTGAGTTTGTTGATTAAAGTGTTTAACTGGAAGGTTGAATTCTTTTAAATAAAGTCTTGTATTTTGGAGAGAATTTGTTGTTTATTCCATACATGCATGGTGTCTTGCTGTTCGATAAATGCTAGTGCTGGACTTATTCCTTCATCTATTGTTATTTTAATACCTAAGCTTTATCAGGCAGGTATTCATAAACAATAACTGAGACTAAACTATTTGATTATTATTTTCCTGATAATCAGGTGGTGCCCCGACTTGGTAATTTTGATCTATATTACTAGTTTTGTTAATAACTGCCCTCAGCAATTATTAATAGTTATTTATGGCCAGATCAGACAATATTGCTGTACATTACGATGATCACATTTTTTACTGTGAATAAATATTCTCCTAATTACTTGTAACTTTTGCAGATAGATTTTCCACTAATCACTGCAGTCTGGAGAGCTCAACATGTGTATGGGTGGGTTAAATTATTGAGAGAATTCAACATGTCTGCACCAGTGAGCCCCGCCTCAGGCATTTCAGCTGTTCCCAAAAGAGACCTGCAGTGCAAACAGAGTGCAGGCATCCTAATAGTCACCATCAGTCAAGAATTAGCTTAACTTTGTGAGTTGTAGGGATTTAGACAGGTGTCTCCAGTCATGTCTTGAAAAGCTGACAAAAAAACTTAGCAGCTGCCCGACATACAGTCTGATAAGTGCTGCTCATATAAAGGGCAACATTCAGGTAGGGCAGGCTGTTTTCCACATACGAGTACAAGCAGTTTTAGGAACATCTGATCATATGAACACCTTTTTATGGTCTTTAAATGGCCTTTAAAACAGACAGTTGGTAGCCTATTATCACTTTTATTTAGTTGATTTCACTGTAAAAATGGCCATAGGGTGCTGCACAAACAGACAAGGATGCACAAGGAACTGGCAGCACTCATGTATTTGCATAAAATACCTCACCATCAGCTTACCATGTACGAAAAAAACTGGTAAGCATCTAGACATTTGTATGCTTTTAAGTCTGCTATGGTGTAAGGGGAAATGCTGTTTATGACAGAGTGGTATAAATCTTGTGCTGTGAATTCAGGCAGATTTGACCAAATCAACATATATGTCAGGAGGGAGAAGGTATGGATCGGTTTCTAAGTTAACTATTTCCAACTTTTGCTTTTTAAATACCACTGTCTATGAGCCCCAACTAGGTGTGCTACTTCTACAGAAAATTACTTCAACTTGAACAAATAGAAGCCATGGCTATATTGGCAAAAACAACTTTGGAAAACAATTCGTTCAATACTGCCATCTCTCACTTTTGACGTCTGTCACGGTGCCTCACGTGATTAAGTGACAAGGGTCAATAAAAGGGATTTGCTTAATCATTAAATTAACAAACCAAATTTAAACTATTATTGAGTTTTAGAAAAAAGGAAACTTTTATCAACAAGAGTAAAAAAATTCCACATTTGTGGAATTAAAAAAGGGATTTGCTTAATCATTAAATTAACAAACCAAATTTAAACTATTATTGAGTTTTAGAAAAAAGGAAACTTTTATCAACAAGAGTAAAAAAATTCCACATTTGTGGAAAAAGAAGAAAAACAACATGTAGTTGGTGACCTAATGACAAAAAAAAAAAAAGACTGAGAAAAATTATTCTTGCACCAATATTGTCATTGAGCTGTGGAAATTCTGTGCAGAAACTGCAATGAAAATAAGATTTTGCTGACATTAGCCATTTTGATTACATTTTATAGTAAGAACTGGTCCAAAAAGCACTATTCTTTGTCATTTTTGATAGTTCATAAGGCATTGTAGAGGGCCTGAAGAGCCACATATGGCTCCAGAGCCACAAGCTGCAGACCCCTGAAGAGCTGATGTGTCTTCCAGCACTGACACTTTTTCACATTTTACATTTACAAACTTCAGTGTGTTTTACTGGCATTTTATTTCAGAGACCAACAATAAGCACTGCATGACTTTTAAAGTTATTACTTTCCAAACAACAATAAAATACCGATAACAATAATAGTACGAGTAATGTGGTGAGCATTTGTATTCAGCCCCTCTGAGTCAATACTCTATAAAATCACCTTACATTTTTGTCTATTGCTCAATCTTTCTGTTCACCATACCCAGCTTCCCTGTCCCTGTTGAAGAAAAGTATCCCCACAGCATAATGCTTCCACTGCCACATTTCTCCATCCCTTACTTGTCTCACAAAGGACTTGTGTAAAACTATAAATAAAACATATTCTGCTTTCTTTAAGCAATGATTTCTTCTTGCTACTCTTTCCCTCAGATTTGTGGAGTGAACTGCTACTAGTTGTCGTGACAACAGATTATCTCACCTGAGCTGTGGATCTATGGAGCTGCTCCAAAGTTACAATCTTAGCTGCTTTCCTGATAAATGCAATCCTTTCCCACCAGTCAGTTGAGGTGAACCTCCATGTCTGGGTAGGTTTGCAGTTGTGTCATAAATCTTTTTTGAGAAATTGTTTTATAACCTAAAAATGTAACCTAAACCTAAGCTTTGAACTTTTCCACAGTTTACATTGTAAAGAATGTCTGGTGCGGTCTTTGTCTTTGTAACATGTTTGCCAACAAATGTTCTCTAGCAAACCTCTAAACTCTTCATACACACAAGTGTATTAATTAACAATTGTTTACTAATTAGGTGATTGCTGAAAAAATTTAGTTTCAGTGGGTGTTATTTAGTGGGAACTAATTTAAAAAGTGTCTCACTTTTCAGATGATTATATATTTCATTTTAAAAAATCCCTTCAAAGCTAAGCACTAAATTGTGTTGGTCTTCAAAAACCCAAAACAATACACCCAATTTTGTGATTTTAATGCAACAAAATGTAGTCAAATTCAAGCATTATTAATTCTGCTGAGACACAGGCATTCACCCTAATACATTGAAACCAATCAAATAAAATTATTAGATAATTTAAATTACAGTAGCAAAACATGAAAACATTACATTTAAGGCATCTTTAAATAAAATAGGTTTAGTTTTTAATCTAAAGTTACATTAAACTGAATTCTGTTGCAACCAGTAAAACTGAAACGACTTGTGGACACAATTTTGCAACAAAAACAGCAGCAACGAGCATAACAGCTTCGAGGGATCCTGCCAACAAATATTATAATAATGTAATACAAGGCTGCGGAGAAAGTATTTGCCCCATAGAAGATTTTTTTTTCTTTTTTTTACCCCTCACACATAAGTGTTTCAGACCAACACAAATCTTAATAGTGGAAAAAGGTAACATCAGGAAATATAAAATTTTCAAACAATGATTTCTGTCGTAAAGGAAACAAGCAATCCAAACCAATTTGGCCCTGTGTGGAAAACGTAATTGTCCCTGCTTGGTAAATCATAAATAAATTGTGATGTTGCCAAGATGGGGAATTATTTTCCCTGCAATATCAGGTTGGTTTGAATAGCTCTTCTTCCTCAGTAAATAAAATCAGCATCAAACTACATGTTGTAATTACTCAGGTTATCTTTGTTTAGTATTATTATGTTTGATGACCTGAAAAATCTCAGTTTAACAAAAAGAAACAAAAGAAATCTTTAAGGAGTTAATACTTTTTCATAACAATGTATCAAAAAATCCTCTCATCTTATAAAAAGTAAACAATTTGAAGCAGTTTTCTTGTAACAAACTATTAATTCACATACTTCAACCAAATTAGCCAGCAACACAAATGATGTGTCCAAAAAAAACAATAAATATATAAATGCACAGCATTCCCTCCCCCCCTCCCCCGCACATTTAAGGCACAGTAAATATAATAAAAAATTTTTATGGATAACTTTTTCTTTAAAAATCCTAGAGTGAAATCTAGTGGTGGTCCTCAAACTTCACATCAAATGATAGGGTCTTATTTGTCTGTCAGAGGTTCTAACTTTCAAACTGTTTACTGGAAAAGTTTATTTGATTCCCAAAACCGTAAACTTGATGGTTAAGTTGGTGCGGTCCAGGCTGAGATAATTATTTGGCACAGCTAGTTTCAGGCGTGATGCGGCAGATAAAAGTCGAGCTAAATAGACTTTTGGACATCTTACCAATTTTAAGATGTTCTCATTTCTAAAAACACTTTGAGCATTATCAAATGATTTGAATAAATGAACTGCAACCGGATCCTTTTAGGACCTCCATGGGGATTTTAGACAGTCACATGACTTCCTCTGTTAGGACCTCTATTCTTAGTAGCTTCAAGCTTAATAGCAGAGGCTGTGCTGCAAAAAACAGTAGTTGTGCTTCATGGGGCTATATTGTTTACTATTTCCCTGTCACATGCCACATCACAAAAAAGATTTGCTTTGATTTTAAGGATGAGTTAGAAAGTGTTTTGCCAGGATTTTTTCTTACCTCCAGGCAGGCTGATTGGTCCGCAGCCATGCCCCTCCACGTAGTTTTCCTGGGTGATGTAGATGTGCTTCTTGCACAACCTCCAAAGCCCAAAGTGTGCCGCTTCGCAAGTTTCATTGAGCCTCTCCACCTGTGGGCTGAGCACTGCCCAGTGGTCCGTAATCACTGCTGTGAACATGCACACCATACCCACCAGCAGCACGAAGATGGCAATCTTTATCTTGGTACGCTTGTGCATGTTTCCAGTTGGTGTGACTTCTGGTCAATTAACAAAAATCTGTAAAACTCAATGCTCGGCAAAGTGGACACACTGATCTGAAACTCTGAGACTTCTTCCCTCAGTGACTGCAGCAAGTCTCACAGAAAAAATGCTTTGTCCTTTCTCTCCCCACCCAGGAATAATGTCTTCTCTCTCGCTACCACAAATCTGTGCTTCTAGTTTGAAAGGAAGGGGGCCAGACTCCTCTGTCCTACTTTCATGTCCCTCTTTCCCCACACACTATGAGCTGCCGCTCTACTGATGGGATGCAAGTTCAGAAAGTCAGCTGTGGGGTAGATCAGAGAAGTTGATGACCAGACTGGGGTGGGGAATGGGTGTGTTTCTCAGGCTGTTATATGCTATAAATGACCGGTGAGTCAGGCTCTGTGCTTATCCTATTACAGTATCACAGTGTTGAGATTAGTAAGGTGCAATTATAAGCATAACACTCTTATTTATGATAATGCTTGCTAAATTTTGAAGAAGTTCCTTTAGAAGAGAATCAAATAGTCTCCCTTACTGTTTACTTTCCATATAATGATGCTGAATCAAACCTCAGTGCTGTTTTTGTATGGATTTGTCTGTATAAACTATATTTATATGAAGAAAGTGGTTGTGTCTATAATGAGCAACAGCTAGGTTCCTGCTGAAAACAGGAACACTTCCCACATGGGAGGGCCAGCACACTTTGAAATTGATATTAACATTGAGGTAAACCCTGTGTCCACAGTAAATCAGCTCTTTCCCCTGAACTTCTATATCAAATCATTGTCTCCTTTAAAACATAAACTCACAGAGGGCATCAAGCCAAAGTGCAAAGAAATAAAGCAAGAATCATACCAACAAGTAGGAACAATCTTCTTTTCATTCAGAGATTATATTAGTCAGAAGCTACTAATACCTATCATATATTATATTCTATCCTACCATTTCCTTACTAGATCTTAAAATTAAGGAAAAACAAATGACCCCCCCTGCCACCCCTAAAAAAAACAGTGTAAGAAAAACTAGATGCACACTTGTTGCTTCTATAAGATTTAAGACATTAAAGTCATAGTGAGGTGCTGCTGATCATTTTTAACCATTAAATGATCAGTGAGTAATATGATCAGTTTCAGATGTGTGGTTGTTGTTCAGCACCAGTAATTGATAGAAGTGTCAGAGAGCAGCAGTCCAACCCTGAGGTACATGATACACCAGCAGCTGCATTGTTATGGTGAGAAACTGGTGGGTGTTGACCCTTTGAGTAAATTACACCTTTCTTGTGCCACTGGGGCCACTGTACCCTTGGTTGCCTTGGTGACATGTTGCACAACCTGTACAGGGTTTTCTGCTCCTTCTGCAGTATATCAAAATAAAACAGCTAAACTGCAAATTCTAATTTTGTCAGTATGTTATTTAACACCACCACAGAGCAAGTGTTTAACCTGCGACTGTGTTCACATATTGAAAACAACATGTACTTTATGCTTAGACAATACACCAGCAATACACACTGACAAAGTATCAAAAGGCAAGTCACATGTTTATTGGTATCCATGGGCTTCCGTGATACCAATAAACAGACATACCAGGAGTTACTGGTATGTCCCAAAAAAACAAGGTTAAATAGGAAAGAACAGCTTCTACTTCCAGTATATTTAAGAAAGCAAGCCTAAAACCTTTAATTAAAATTATTGATATAGTCCATGGGTTGTTTCATAGTTTAAAAATTTACAGCTTGATATCACAAAAAGGGATGCAAGAGTTCAACATAGGCCACAAATTTGTTAGCATCGTGGTTCTCTAAATACAAATTCAAAACTTGTCAGATCCTTCCACAAAAAATCTTAAAGCTGACAGTACAATTTGAAGTTTAGCTTTAAGAAAACTCAGTTTTTCCATTCAGACTGGAACAAACCTTGTTCAACTTTTTTGCCAAATAAGTGAAAGAATGAAAAGCATTTTGAAATCATCACTGTCTCCAAATTCACTACACAAAAATCAGAGCCAAGTTTAACCTCATACTGTCACAGTGGGGCAACTACAATGGTAAAATGCCACTGGTTTTACATGACTTCATGACACGTCCTTGAGAATAACTGATATTTCAAAAACTGTATATGATTGATTATCTATTGCTGATGTATGGTATTTCTCGATTACTGAAAAGAGAGGAAAATAGAAAAAATGGGACCAAAACTGAAAACTAAACTGTGGATTTTGACAAGCATCCCAACCCTACTGCTCACCAATCCCATCAGCATCAGTTTGCTAGTCATTTATGTTGTTGCAGTAGCATAATAACAACAAGAAAAGACATCAGCTACATTCTTGGAGGAGCAACCATTGATACTCATAAATCTGGGAAAGGTTATAAGGTCATTTTCCAGTAATTTGGAGTTCATAATTCTACAGTGAGAAAGATTATTCACAACTGGGAAAAACATCCAACAAAACTGCCAGTCTTCCCATTGGAAGTCTCCAGCAAGTTCACCCAAAGGTCACATCATGCCATGCTCAGAGAAACTGATAAACTCCCAGGAGCTACATTCCTGACCCTACAGACTACAGTTTGCATGTTAAATGATGACAGCATAATTAGAAGAACAGCGTGAACGGCTTTGGCCTTTGATGAAAGGGCTTCCACGAACCCCCTCTTCTTTCTTTTTTTAAAGAACATGGGGAACTCTAGGAAGTCTTAAATTTTTGACAGATAATATCAAAGTGTGATGTTCAACAATAATGTGCAGCATTTTATTTGATGAAAACCAAATACAATAAATAAACAAACAATTGCGAAGAAAAGAAAACACATCCCCTTTACTTTTTAGTCCCAAGTAGAATTCTGTTGAACTTCCTCATATGTTCGGTGCTATGTAGCAGTTATGAACAGTCAATATATTTTCTTCTCTAGACAGCAGGCAAAATACTAAATATATCAGTGTTTTTATGAAGTAAATGTATATCTAAGACTTTAAGCCAGCTTTAGGTAACAACTCACATAATCTAAAACAATTTAGTCCATAATATAAGTTGTGTATTAAGTTGAAAAAGCACAGGGAAGTCCTAAACATGCTTACTGATTTTTTTTAATACTTTGAAAAGCCTTTGTTAGTCATGGCAACTTCAAGGTGTTTTAATTCAAATGTGGCTTCTTCAGACTTTTTTAGTTCCTCATTATATGAATTATTTCATTGTCATCTCTAAAGTTTATGTGGCAAGCTTTATGTGCTCTTTGTTCAGCAGTGGAGCCTTACGCTGTGAGCATGCTCAGAGGATGCATTATTGTTTTGGAGGAAAAACTATACTCACCAATTCCAGATTTTTCTGCTGTTCTGCAAGAAGTGCAACAATTCCCTGTTTCATTCAACTTTATTAAACATAACTCAATTTAGAGACTTCTTTGTTTTGATTTCTTCTGTGGATTACACTGGTTGTGTCAAGAACTGATTAGTCTGTGTCTGCTCATGCTGTCTTTCCTGTCTTGTCATTCACTCTCCCTGTCCACTTCTACTTTCCCTCATGTGGATCTGGTCTTACTGATTACCTCCACCTGCCAGGTTTCTATTTATATGCCTCACGCCCCCAGGTTCAATGTGAGATTGCTTGTTGTCATCAGTCCCAGCGTCTTCCACCTTTATGAGGCTGTTCATCGACCCTGTCTGTTCTTCGACCATTGCCTCTGCCTCTTCCTTACTGGTACTGTAACCTTTTTTTGACCCACATTGTTGGATCTTTTCCTGGATTTTGTGTTTCAGAGTCTAGATTTTTTTTCTGTATTTTCTGTGCATGACCCTGGACTGTTTTCTGACTAATCAGCTTTGGGATGAGATCGCAGTAATCCTTCTATCCCCCCCAGAGAATCAGTCAAGTCCTTATCATTGAATACCACAGACCTCGTGTCACACAGTGCAATACTTCCTTGTACTGTGAAACCCAGGGCAAAGATTCCCTGGAGATTGGACTAAGATCCCTTCTATTGCAGAGGAGAGAGACGCGTTCCTACTCTTCCAGGTGAACCCTTTTACCTGCTTATTTATTTGCCAACTGAAATCAGACGTCACTCACCCGTTGTATCAGCTGCAAGGAAAATTTCCATTAGGGGACAATAATAAAGTAATATTGATAGAGTGTAAATGTATTGTCAGTACCAATATGTTTACAGAGAAATTGTAAACCACCATAAATCTAATTCAGGTTAAAAACAAATTCCAGGAAGCATATGATTTTTGTATTATTATATCTTTATGAGCAAAGCTATAGAGCAAACAAAGGAGCTCTTACTTTTTGCAGTTCCTGAAAATGGCTTTTAGCAATTTTAGGTGCTGCTTTTTAAAAACATATTATTTACAACAGGCATGGTTAACTGCAACTCTAATATACACACAAACAGTACAATTTGCCTCAACTTTATTTCTGATTTTTCTGTTAATTGGCAAGAAAATGTTTCATGAAATAAAGGAAGAGTTCGAAACAAGGTCATGTTTCTGAATCTATTAAATAACTTCAGTGAGATTTATGAAAGATACATAAGACACCTGAAGATTTTTTTATTTGCTGTCAATATTTGTTTTTAAAGATTGTGAATTTAAATGTTTGTAGCTATGATGTGTTAAACCTTAGTATTTATGTTAAACTGTTGAAAGAATGTACATTAGTAAAACCCCTTTAATTACTCAGCTTTGTAAGATGTTAAATATGAAAGCTATCTAAAGGAAAGAGAAATCCAGCTTACAGTATAGGAATATTACAAATGCTGTTTCCATCCTTTTCATAGCTCTCCTGTGGGAAATCAGCTGACATTGAGTCTCTTTATAACAGCTGTTTACCACTTTCCTTTTGCATCGACAGAGATCTCACTGATAGTCAAATATTTAACAGTGATAAATGATATAAATGCTTGTAAAACATTCAGTCTCACAGACTATTAAGAAAATCACTTGGAGAGAATTGTTGTTTTCATTTCTGTTTAGCAATCTTCTCTGTGTGTAAAAGAAGCAAACAGTTTTCTGTGTATTTTTCAAGAATAATGGCTATTTATAATCAACACTAAAAAAAACACTTCAATTAATTATGAGAAAAATCAACAGGCGCTAAAAATGAAAGACAATAAGAATGAAATTAATTAATAATCAAACTAACACCCACTTGCTAATGATTAACAAAGCTAAAGACAAACTAAACAAAAAAACTAATTTACTTTGCTACCACCACTAAACAGAGGAATTGATGTTAAAAATCTAAAGCTGATTAAAGATGGAAAATTCATTAAACATTTATCTATCACTAAGGAGTCCGAAGTAAAGAGTTTAGTCATTTGGATTCTGATCTTTACCTGTAATTTGAAGGAGAAATCACATCTTGAAACCACCTGAACCTCTTTCATTGCCAGAAGCGCCAAGAAAGTGGGTTTGCAAATTAGCCTGTGTCAAGTAAAACCTTTGTACAAAACAATTGTTGCTTTGTTTTTATCATGTAACATTGTTTACTGTGCTGCCCTTGATTTAAGAAACTTAAAAAAAGCTAATT
The DNA here is from genome assembly GCA_014839685.1 of Anableps anableps. Lineage (NCBI taxonomy): Eukaryota > Metazoa > Chordata > Actinopteri > Cyprinodontiformes > Anablepidae > Anableps > Anableps anableps. Next base: position 10,405,572 of record CM026065.1, on the reverse strand, counting down.
ACCTTGCATGTGATCAGAAATTGGGCTGTTTTCTCTCTCATAGAGTCAATGGGATATTTTTCCTCATGAGGTTCCTTCTCCTGGTAGGGCTGTCATGGAGATCTCTGCACAAACACTTGTGTCAGCTGAAAAGGCACTCTAACATGCTGCCTGCAGTGTCCCTTTTGGATGTAGAGTAAAGAAAGATACTAACGAACATTGAGCACACATTCAAGGTGGGTGGACAAAAATTGTTGTCTTACACAGTTTCACACAAAAGCAGACAAATGTAGCGTAGCCAACAATGCAAACAGAAATATTTATTGCATCCAGATCTTGTAACCAGTTCTGTCTCCCTCATCTGGTGTGTTCTCTGGTTCTGTCTTTCTGAACCTCCGGAGTCAGATCACCAGCTTTTAGGAGAGGAATCATTTAAAGAGGGTTGATGAACTAATCAGAGACACACATCATGTTAGGCAGTCAATTAAAAAAGGGGGGTTCTACTACTGATTCAATCCCATACTGCTTACGCTAAGGGAAAAAGAAAAATTACATAATTGTCTTCATTGCACCAAATGAAAGAAGAGGTTTACATTTTGACATTATCAATATTTTGAGCCGTCAATATGCATTGAATAAGAGGTTATTTTTAGAAAGATGTATGGCAGTTCAAGTATGTCTCGTCTAAAGTGTTTGTATGTGCTCCAAAAGATAAATAAAAAACCAGCGGGGGAATACACCAAAAATATACTTCAGTCTTGCCCCAAACTAAGGGCTGACAAGGATTATCAATTTTATTTTAGAATAATAACATGAAATGAAGGAGTTTTAGTTTTTTGGACATTTTTTCAATTTACATGAATGTTTGTGAATTCAAACTCAATTTACCAGCTCAGTTCTGCCAAACTCTGAGTTTATTACCAATAGACGGGTACAAGATGTATAATAAAACAAGATGGCTGAAAATTGATGAAAAATGACTTTCAAAGAGCGTTAAACCATCTGGTAAATGCAACAGTCCAGTGAAGACTGTAGAAGACTCCCAGGAAAATAAAGTGCTTTTGGTGTCTGACTAGCAATTGGTGAAGAGCCGAAGAGCTGTTGGCCACTTATACAATAGCACAGAGATGATGTGAAGAAATACATGGAGCACACACACACATACACACCTCAAGTATGCACTCCAAGGATGCAGGAAGGAACAGAACAAAAAGGAAGACAGTCTCTAACTACATGAAAGCTTAAATGTCTTTATTACAAGTATTTTCTAACATCTTTGATATTGTGCTGAATTTCACCTCAGTTTGTGCATTTCTCTATGCTTTTGTGAATATTTCTTTTACACTTTGTTAATTCAGTTTTTTAAATTTTGCAATTTATTTCTTTCAGTGATTATGTTTTTCTGGTAGCAGTGATATGAATATCTCTCCACCAGCAGGTTTACATACAGTTTCATAATCATGATATCTCACCAGCACCAGAATCATTATGTTTATGAGGAAAACATAGATTTGGGACACAAATACTTTAATCCACAAGTTGTATTCAAAGGACCAAGCAAAGCTACTTTAAGGTTAAGATTTTTTTCTGCAGTATCCTTGATACCGACATAAAAATTTAGACCCAGTAGTTAAATTCTCCATTATCACACCTCAGCTGTCATAATGCAAGCTTTTTAGTTTAACCATATGCTTTTTGGAGATGTATCCCTGCACTGTTATTTGCAGTTGATTTTGCTTGAATGCTTAGAAATGTTCTTACCTTCTACAACAAAAACATTTGAAACAGCTCAAGAGGAGTACATCACAAACTAATTCTTCAATTCTGAAACTTGGAACCTTGAAATGAAGGGTTAATTATATATTCAGAAACAAATCTGGACAAATTGTTCATTTTTAATTTTACTATCCTCCTCTCCACCCCCCACCCCAAAAAAAGAAAAAAAATTACTGGATACTTCCATTTTAAATACATTAGAACATTAAAGGTTGTAATTTGCAGTGTTTATTCTTATTTGATTTAAAGTCCATTTGATAGAAAAATTTTTTTCAAGATATTGAGCTGTGTTATTGGATTTGTCTTGTAGACATAAAAATATTCCATTACACAAAATTTCTGTCTGTTATTCTTGTTATTCACTTTCTTTTGTACAAAAAAAAATCTAACTTAACTAAATCTAACTGAACTTTTATCATTGTTTATACATGTGACTTTTATTAATCTCAGCCAGTGCTAATTGTAGTGATAACCAATCTGGCTGAAGTCTCTCTGAACATTATGCTGGTTGATAGAAGTGACAAAAGGACTTTTAAAAGAGCTGCAACACCTGACCCGAAGGACATCGACTAGTTCGCCCTTTGACCCTTCATTAACACAGAGGATATTACATTACAGCTGAGAGTGGGCAGTTTAAGTCCTCGGGGATGCTTTGGGTGCTTTGAATATATTCAATTCAATTCAAATTCAATTAAAAGAATACTCTATTGAATTTGAACTGAATTGAATTGAAGGAAGTGAAACTCATCTGATGGACTAATTATGTCTGAAGCTGAGTCAGTAAATCTAAATGATTGAAATGAGTCATGATGCACGACTACATTCATTACAGCTGATGAGGTCAGCTTGCCAGTCCATTTGTTTTCTTCTTTTTTCTTTATTTTCTAAATTTTAATTGTCATCTGAACCAAACCAATCATTTATCATCTTTACAAAAATGAATAAATCAACAAATAAGCACATTTATACATACAATATATTTCAGATATGTATTTTATTATATAGTTAATGTAGTTTTAGCTAGTTGGTCATTTAAATATTATTAAATGACATTCTTCATTTTGGAACTATGTCAAACTATTTTCCCCTATTAAAATAAAATACTATTCAGTTCCAGAAAAATAATACATGTTTACATCTTATACTAGAGAAGCAAACTACTTTTAAAACTCTTTTGTACAATTAATGGGAACCCAGATATTGTAAATTAATTACAAAACTAGGTGTAACCTCTAAAATGTTGGTATGGAAACTAATAAGCACTGTGAAATAACCAGTCATCTGATTTGGTATATCAAATAAATAATGAGGATTTAGAAGTTAGTACTGTTTTTATTTGTGGTCTCCTGTATAAAGTCTAGCTATAAAGACTGAGCTGTTAGACCTGAGCTCTGCAACCTGCATCTCCCTTATAACTTTGGCCAAAGATAATGTAAAACTGAGGAATGTTTTTGATACATGAATGCAATAGGAAAAGCTCCTGTGCAAGGAATAGAATTTCCATTACAGAAAGACACTTATTGTACAACATATGTTTTTTAATCAGGTAGCTGCAAACCATTTGCTTTTTTCTATATAGATTTTTTTTCTGTATTTTACTCAACTGACAGTCTATTAAAACAAATGTAAAAGTTTTCTTTTCTTTAATCCTAAAGCCTAAAAACAGAAATGAAAGGTAAAATGAAGGTTGCTGTTCTCTAAGCTAGAATTAACTGGTGTTGCTTCTTCTGTTGTCTTTGAATTATTAAATTTTTTTTCTTGATTGATTATTGCTGCATTCCAAAAACAGTTCAATGCCACACATAGGGTGGATCATACCTACAGTGTGAAAATGGCAATTGTAGAACCACAGTATGCCAAATCTCTTTGGAGGAATCTTCAGGGATATAAACGTTTTTTTAAATGTTTAAAAAATCAAAATGTATGTTGAGGTTTATTCTCTGATAAAGTTTTCTTTGAATCTCAACTAAAATTGACAGAAAAATGAGCAACATGAGCTACAAAATCTATGGAAAAGAAATTGATTTATAAATGAATAAAAAAATAAATATGAAAAAAACTGAATATAATTTCAGTATAATAGTGATAATGATTTAATTATGATGGAAATTTAAGGAGCTCCTCTTTTTATAGATTTTATTTCAGTACGGGCACCTGGCTGTCCAGCACAGCTCTCACTGTAGGGAGATTATATCCCTCAGCTGGAGTGAGAGCAGCTGGAGGTCCCTTAAGAAATGCAGCAGTGAAGAGAGTCAGCTGGAGGTGCGATCATGTGACTGCTAGCTGAATTTTGTGGAGGTAAGCCTTTCACCTCTGGTGCTGTACTGCGATGATCCTTCCTTTTCCACTGGAGCTCCCACCTTTCAGCTCCACCTAACTCTGTGAGTGTAGGTTCCCAGCCTGGCTTCAACAAAAAACAAAACACAGAAACAGGATATTGAGTCTGATCCCAGAGTTGCTTTGTCAGCTATACTTCCAGACTTTGAGGTTATTTTCAGGACTGCAAAACAAGCTCAGTTTTCCCATTAATTCCCACAAATTTAGGTTTTCGATTTTAGTGTCACATGTATGTTTGTTAAAGCGCAACATCTTTTGGTATTTCGCTACTGATATGTAGTTAAGAAAAAACCTTAATTTGTAAACTTGAATGCTTCTGATTTGTACTTTTATCTTTCTCCCTTTTTTTCCAGCTGGTGGACGAAAACTGCTGTTGAAGAAACAAGTTTATTTCTACAGGGCATTATTGGTTATATTTTCAGCGAGAGGCGTCTCAGTTAAAGCTACATAGTTTCTGCTTTTTAAAATTCTTCTCTGTAGTTGCGCCTTTCATTTAATATAATTTGCATGAAAACAGCAACAGAGTCTGCTGAAAATGGTTCTTATTGTGATTGTTATGTCAGCCTTGTTATTAATGCTTGAAGAAGGGAATCTCAAATACGTAAAGAAAAAATTTCCTTGAGTTGGGGCATGGCTTCTCAGTAAAGGGTGTGTCCCAAATCCTGACCAGCTGAAAACCAATCCGATTTACATCTGCGCAACTGAAAGATTTATTGCCATGTGATATTGACCGTTGTGTGCCACCCTGGGCAGGCAGCCTTTTTACCACTGTCCACATCTAAACAATTAGCAGTATCAAAGGAAATGCAGATTATGTTGTTAACATCTGTGTGTAATGTAGAATAAACTTGTTCAAAATCCAGATATGTTTGCAAGCTCAAATGCACATGTACACAATTAACCAAAAACAAAGAAACTTGGTTAGGACCAGATGCTTTATGCTATATTGTACAATATCTGGTGTGTTTTAATTTTGAAGACTATTGAGCAACTGAAAATGTTGCAGTAAATTATCACAAGCTAATATTTTCCCTGTGCTATAGCCATATTAAAAAAGGCGAAGCTTCAACTGCTGTTGGGTAAATCCAGTTATTAGCACAGTGACAGATGCCATCACATTGTGTGCTTGTGCTTCCTGGATTGACAGCATAGCATAAATATCAACAGGGAGAGAAACTCAAACCCTTGCTGAGGAAAAATGTCATCCATTTAAATTTTCAAAAAAGAATTTGGGAAGAGAGAGGGGATGGGATCTCACAGAGGAAATCAGATCTGATCTTTCACTTTCATTCACTAGCAGATTTGATTGCAGTCATCAGAAGAATGTGTGTTTTGAGCTGAAAAATTAGTTTTAACTTCCCAGCTCAATGATGTACTGAACAATTTTGACTCATTTGCAGTCAACTAAAGAAGTCGAAAGTTGAAATGACCATTCATTATCACCAGTTATTTAATAAAAATGTCTAATGTAAAAGAAATGTTGGCCGTAAAAACATTTTTATGCATTTGCATGAATCAGGTTGAGTGAAAAAGTATGCAGCTTCTACTATATAAAGACTCAAGGTGAGTTGTGAGTGCTAACAAGCAGGTTGGTTATTCTAGTGACTGCATAGAGAGGCGACTCTGCCATTTTCCCTTCAATTACCGGAGGAGATGTTTCACTGACACGCAACGGGAGGTGGGGGAGCTTTCCTGTGGATGAAAATATCTGTCAGGATTCATGGCATTCAGATCCACAGGGCTTCACAGGTCCAGTGATGGGCAGAGGGAAGTGTGGAAAAAAATTGCTCACAATCATGACTGGAATGGAAAACATGGTTATCAAACCAGTTTGGCATAACATTGATAGATATAGGTCCCATGCTGACTTTAAAAATGTCTGTTCTAATTCAAGGCGTCTCTTTGTAAACTTGTTATTCAGTGACCTGAATGACAAGTATGGCTGGCAGAGCAGAGTATTCACCCTTTAAAACACACATGGAAGTCACTGAGCTATAGGCTCACCAAAAAGCCGCCAAATTTAACCAATTACAACCTCTGACAAAAATCTAAGGAACACACAAACCATTAGGCCGACATGGAAACTAGTCGAGCATGCGCTGCACTTAAAACCAGAAAATCTGATCCAGCAATATGACACACAAACAACAACTTTGTTCCAACTTTTTTCTGTAGACAAGCTATTCAAATTCTGGATGAGCACATGAGACCCTGTTAGCTCAATCAAGCATTAAGTTGGCTGATCTTGATTTCCTGTGCTGTCTGGCTGTCTGCCATTCGTTATTACAGCAGAACCTAACAAGCCCGTCAACCCTACAATATTAAACAGATACTTCAGGGTCAAGCAATGCCTACAAAATACTCTTAAGTATTTTGTAGGAATTTTGGACCAAGTTCACATCAAGTTAGAGCTATACATAGTTAGCTTTTACCTCCAAGATTAGCTTGAAAATAAAATTTTTGATTCATCTAATCAATCATTTTTGAATCAAAGTCTCTGTTGTCATAGTTAAAGTATTACAATAATTGTCCATTATTGTTGCATTTAGTTTCATTTTTTAACAAAGACTCACCTGCCTGTTTTACCTGACAGCTGAGCAGTTAAAGGCAAAGATAATTACTTAAATCAAACAATTATTACAGTAGTTTAAACTCCATCTCAAAATTCAGGAATAACGATTTATTAATCTAAAGATAACTGTAACGGGAAAAATGTTTCAAGCACATTGATTTGCAGTTGAGCAGAAAAGTCTTTCCTTTCATAGGTTTGAGACATCAAGAATGTCAAGCCAGCAAGTATACCTGACACCCTGACAACTGTTGCAGCTTAACAAAGCTGAAAATGATAAATGGCAAACTGGGAAAAGCTCATGTCTTCAGCAGTTACATTTCTGCACTGGGGCTTTAGTGGTGGAGCTGATGGTTGGAAGGTGGAGGTTTGACACTTTCTCTTTTGTCATTTTCAGATGAAGTTGTTGCTTTTAATAATTTCAGTTTATCGGAGCAGAATGACAGGCTTCTGATTTAATTGACCTCCCCAAGATTCATGATCCTAAAATAATGTCTAATCAAATGAACACAGGCTGTTGCTACTGGGCTGTATACAACTTTAAATCAAATAATTGATTAGTAATTTTAGATATGACACTTTTCATTAAAAAAAAAAAAAACAAGACAAGCATTTTCAAAAGAAATAGCAAGATACTAAATTAGGAGATCTAGGTACATCTGGACCCATTATTATTGGTAAAATTGAAAATTCATTGCTATTTATCATGCAGCTGTTGCAAAAGAAAGTCACATCACTTCATCCTGACACAACAAAATTTAATGATGGTTTGTTTGCTCAACCTCTTCAAAATCAATACTGTGAACATCAGTTAACCTGTGCAACTCATTGCAACATGATAGAAAACTGCTTCCATACAAAACCTCTCTTTAGACAAAGGCAGTGACTGCAGAAAATAATCCAGTTAAAGGGACGGATTGTTTTCATAAAGTGCTGTTGTGTGGAGTACACACGCAGCAATCAACGTTTTCCCGCTTTGGGGAATCAGGCATATAATTCTCATTGGAGATAATGGCTATTTGGAACAGGGTCTAAAAAAAACAGATTATCATGACTAGTTTTAACAGAAACCTTGAAGATATACAAGTACCTGGAACAATACTGCAAAATCAGCCGTTAATTTAACTTACATAATCTTCATTTTAACACTGTGCCAGTTTATATATAATCCTTACTGATGAAATGTCAAATTTACACTTTGGATGGTGTTAATAGCTTATTCTTTCACAGTCATAATTACTTGATACAGAGTGAATTCTTAATACAACAGAGACATTTTATGTTGTTGGGAGTGGAGCATTGTGCACTTCCAGTGACTTTAAGATAATATCTAAAGAAAATCTCCTGCAAATTTCCTGACAGCTCCCACTAAAATTAATGAACATTTACAGTGACGTGTGTTTCAGCAAAGCGAAAGTAATGTTTTTTTGTAACAATGGTTTTTCAAACTCTAAGCTCTATTTGTTCCACTGAATCCAGTCTTATGTGATATTAATAATTTATTGTCTACAAGTTAGCAAATTAGTTAAAAAAAAAAAACAAACGTATATGAAACGCCACCTGAATTAAATCAAAATTAACTGCTCTGAGGTAAGTTGTAATTCATTATTACAATTATTACGTATAATAGTGTCATTTCTAAATTTTTTTTTCACTGCATTAAAGATTTAACAAAAAAAACCCAAAATGTACTTAATAAAGGGATAAATAAATTATTGCTTAATGCTGTCTCATATAATTTTAGTCATCAGAATCTTACAGTTTAATAAATACATCAACTCCATATATTATGGTGTGCATATGCTTTTTAATTAATGATACCAGTTAGCATTAGCTACTACTGTTAACCCTCAACACAGTACAACAATGATAAAACCCATCCTAAGGCCTGGTCCACATTGGAATCTTTTTTTTTTTTTTTTTAAACTGGAAAGTTTTTAACCATTTGTTACCTGCGCCCAAACGGAAACGGCATTTTACGGGACCCCAAACTTTTTTTGTTTTTTTGGGGGGTGGGGAGGGGTTTCAAAGGGGTTATAAAATCAAAATATCACCCTCACTCATTCATGTGGACAGTGAAAATGCCCCTTTTGTGAAAACGTTGATTAGCCTAACCTCTAACCCCAAACATGTCATACGCGTCATACATAACAATGGCGGATTACAGGTTTGCGGATGTGCTGCAGCAGATCTTCATTAATCATCCTCATGAAAAATACTCCTCTTGTGTTTTGTTGTTCCTTATTCTTGTTTTCTTGTTGTGTTTAGCACTAACCTCATGTAGAGGTTCTATGAGCATGTACCATGCTCCATGTTTAGCGCCACTTAGCGCCATCCTATAGGTAAGAATAGCGTTTTGGGCTGTTCTCAGTGTTTCCGTGTTCTCAGTGTTTCCATTTCTGGAAATGTTCCCATGTGGACATGGATGTTTTTGAAACTACAACCCATTTTAGAAAAAAGTTCCAATGTTGACGGAGCCTAATATTAGCCTAATAATTCAAAGTTTTAAAGTAGTAAATAAGTACTGGTTCACTCTGATATTTCAAACAGTTTTCACCACCATTGCGATGTACTAGCTCCAAACAAAGAACTGTTTCAAGACTGAATCTAAATTAACAACCATTAACTTCAATTTTTTCAGACTAGCAAATTGACAATATAAATTTTGCTGTGTAAATTTAATGTATTTACACATCCTTAATTTAAACAGGATGGTTACATAATTCAGCACTATTTTTATTTTAGTCAAAACACAGATGTATTAATGCGCATGGCAGCTGCCAAATGTATCCCACAGCTGATTAGCTGGATTTTCCTCAGCTCTATTTATTGTTCTGTAACATCTGATTCATAAATCTCTTCTCTAATTTGCCTAGAAAATGGCATGTTGCTTTTGCTTCCCAGCTATTTTTTTTTTACAAATGCCTGGCAACAAAATAGTAGAGTGCAGCTAACCTGATAATTAAATCACCCATAGTGAACAGAGCTGTATGGAGCTACATGGAGCTACACATAGAAACAACTGAAATTGTTTTGTTGAAAAACTTTGTTTGCAAAATAAACAATCCTAAAATTTTTATCGCAGATACTAAAATAACTAGAAAATATTTTGGGTGGGAGGTTTTGTTAAGATAACAGAGATTTGCTCTTCAATGGATCCTGCTCTTAATAGCCATTAGCTTTACTCCACCAAGAGAATCACACCTTAAAATCTTCAAACTCTACTGTATGTAAGACACTGGTTACTTCTAAATACTCTCCACAACCCTATTAAAAAAAAAGCCAAAATATCTTCACATTTTTTAAAACCACTAAAAGTATGACCTTGAATTTGTTATTTTTACACATACCAATTGTAACAGTCTGTCTGGCTGAAGGAACTCATTTGTTCCATGCATCTTCCCTGAGCACATAGAGAGCAAATTACACAGGCAGTTTTTGTAAATAACATTTACACTGATAATCTGCCGTGTATTGGAATGTATGTCATTACTGTGAGCATTTTCCTTTACATTTATTTACACATATTCATAGTTTCATTTAGTTATACTGCATTTGAGCCACTAAACATACAAGCACAAACTTCCACGCACTTACAACGCACACACTGATCACATGACTTCTGCTCAGGCTTGATAAAGATTAATGAGATACAGTGAAAGCATTTAAATCATAGGGCTAAGAAAATAAGTTAGCACCATCTGTGTTTAGTTATAAACAACTTCAATAGCAAACAATCACACAAATCACATAATATGAACAAACCAAATACTGAAGACAAACAATACTACATCTAACAGTGAAAGAGGTTAATTTTCAAAAAAACACAAAAAATATTTCAATGCTTTAGAATTAGGTCTGAAAAAGTTGCTCCTTTTTCCATGAATCATCTTCAAAGAACATCTCCGCAAACACAACATTCTTCGAGCTTCATGTAAAAGCAAAAGCCTTTTTAAACAATAGAATATTTTAAAACGACTCTCATGAAACAATGCTACATCTACCTGCAATCACTATTTAAATATATTAGATAAGCTCAGAAACATAATGTAGTTTTGTAAACTTAATTCTGTTCTTGGAATGGAAATTGTTCCATTTCTGTCTCAGAGGCATATAAGAAAATCAGTTTTGACATGTCATGTGGCAAACTGTGGATTCTTGACACCTGCACCACATTTCATGTGCTCCATAAAGCACACTGCTTAACACAAGAATACGCTCCAGACCTCATACGGGGGTCGTCCTCCGGTTTGCCCCATTTTTCACATCTTTCTGGAAGCAGTTGTGCACTTGTAAAAACCCAGTCCTCTCAGGACTATATGGCCCAGCAGGCCCGCTTCCACCCTTTAAAGGGTCCCTGCTCAGAGTGTACATGGATATGTCCCCCATCGGCAGACCCATCCCCAGCCCTACCCCTCCAGGTCCGCCACCGATCTTCATTCCCACAGGGGAAGCTTCACGGGATGGGTCAGTCGATCTCGAACTGGAGCGCGAACGCCTCCGTCTGTAGCGATAACTTGGTATGCGGGAGTATGGCGAAGAGGATGAGGTGGTTTTGATGAAGTCACGTTTGCCCCGGAAACGTGTCTCCTTGTTTTTCTCGATGTATATGTTGACTGCGAGAACGCCGACCGACTCCGCCACAATGAAGGAGAGGGCACCAAAGTAAAAGGACCAGCCATAGTTGTACTGGTTCTTCTTGTCCTCATCTTTCTTGTCACTGGGGTCCCCAGCATTGCTGGAGATGTAAACAATGATGCCAATGATGTTGCTGAGGCCTGAAAAGAGGGTACAAACATAGGAAAGCACAGAAAGGGAGATGGAAGTTGGTAAAAGCTAAAAAAAAAAAAAAGGAGGAAACTCTGCCTTCAGATTATAACATGGTCTATAAATTCTGTTGTTTTCTGTTGGAGCAACAATATGTGGGTGTAAAGAAGACAGGCCCTTCCCATGTTCTCTATAATCTCCACAGGAATCACACACACAAAAAAAAATCTCTTATTTTTTTCAGCGTATATCTGGATAGAATACATTTAATATCATCAAAGTTTGTATATTTATGTGTTGCTGGCTGTCAGCCTTGTCTTACCTGCAGCCACAAACAGGATGCCTGCACTGAGCAAGATGTTGTTCTTTCTGGTGTATAAACGTCCAACTCCGACACACAAGCCACCCAACATCAGGAGGACAGTGCTGAGAATTGGAAAGAGACTCGATGCACGGACTATACCTGCACAAAAAAAGACAGAGAGAATACAGCACTTTGTAATATCTTATATTACTTCATCATGCCATATCTTACCTTGACAATATTTTCCCTCTTTGTCTTGCAAAAGTTCTTCAAATGTGTCTGATTGAGAGAACTTTTTTTTCATGGTCCTCTACAAGTGATCCTACAGATTAATTTTGTTAGATTTAATTCTAGATTCCAGCATTTTAAATATCTTATTTAGTTGATTTTGATATCTTCTTGGATTCACTGTGATGCTTAAAAATCAAATTCCTCTTCATCTTCAGTTTTCTAAGATCCACTCAAACTGGTATTTGGAACTGTTGATAATTTCATCCATCGAGAGAACAACTCCAGTTCCCTCTCAAGAAACGTGATCCCATATCATGATGCTCCAACTCCCGTGCCTCACTGTGGGTATAGCATTGTTTTAGTGATGTGCAGTGTTGTTTTATGTGACAAATATGTGGAATGGTGGCCCAGAAGTCAAACTTTTCCTTCATCAGACCATAATACATTCTTCCACAAGATTTTGGGAGATTGCCTTACTCTGTCTGGACCAATGACGAACAGGACAGCAGTATTACAAGTAGGACACAACTTTGGCAGAAAATCCTGCAGCTCTTTCTGTATACTGACAGCTTCTTGACACCCTCCACAACCAGTTTCCATCTTGTATTTTTTTTTTTTATTTTGGGAGAAACATCCAGTTTCTGTCTTGTTACTGTTGTTAACCTGCCTGCAAACTTTAACTTAACATATTGTCTTCATGTAAGATTATTTTAAACAGATTGCTCTCGAAAATGAGACCGCATAATGAGATTGACCTACAAATAAAGGTGAAATTAAAAAATATATATTATTAATCATAAAAAGAATTAAATGACACAAACATAATGGCAATCTTGCTCGAACAACTGGACTTTATTACAGCTAAGTCAGATAAGTTGAAACTGATGACAGTCAAAAAGTCAAGAAGACTGAAAGCTTAAATTAAATCAAAAGGTGCTTCAGCAAAGTATTGTTATGTAGTAGTTTGTTTTTCTGATTAGTTATCCAGAATAAATGTCATATTAAAGGTATAAAAATGATTAATCAGAGTGTAATTTTCTTTTTTTATCACAAAAACCTGATATTTTACAATGATTTGAAGTGCACTGATACCACACCTGTAAAAACACTATGTGATTTTTTTTCATTTCGAAGTGGTTTTGTTCCCAGCACATGATATTAATTTTTGCTAAAGATGATCACTGTAACTGACCAATCACATCAATAAGGTACCACAGCATTGCAACATGAAGGTGGTGAACTGCTGCCAGACAGGGTGTGGGAAATAGGGGGAGGCCACCACATGCTGACTGGCTGATTTATATAACACTGAATGGCAAATGGGTAATGGCCTGTACTTGTATAGCACTTTATCAAGTCCAGAGGACCCCAAAGCGTTTCATGCTACATTCAGTCATTCATGCATTCACGCACACACTCACACACTGATGGTACTAAGCTACTACACTGTAGCCACAGCTGCCATGGGGCAGTCTGACAGAAGCGAAATGCATTCTGCTCTACAGTGCTCTACAGTGGTGCTGTTTTCAGTAACTCTTTTTTGCTTCAGAGAACACATTGTTGAAAAGAAGCATTCATCTAAAACGGTAAGGATAGCATATTGCAGTGTTTTATTTATTTTTACAGTTCACAGAAAGTAATATCTGAGATTATCGTTATTCAGTATTTTCAAGATTTGCCATTTTCAAAACCTTAATATTTTGCTTGGTGTTCTTCTGACTAAGACATTGTGAACATCATGGCGACATCCAGAGAACTGTCTGAGGCCTTAAGAAAGAAGACTGTAGCAGCTTATGAGTCAGGTAAGGCATTTAAAGATGCCTAAAAAAAATTTAAATCAGCCATTCCATTATCTGGAAAATAGTTTAAAAGTGGAGCACATTTAAAACTGCCATAATGCCCAAGTCCTGCTGTCCAAGTAAAATCACCCCACGAACCAACTGCACATTCCTAGAATAAGTCTCCAGAAACCCTAAAATATCATTATGGGACCTACAGCAGACTCTGGCAATTGTTATGTGAAAGTATATAATGTATAATCTGAAAGAGACTGCACAAGTTTCACTTCCATGGAAAGTGTGCTAAAAGGAACACATTGCTGTCGAAGAAAGAGGACAACAACAACAAAAATTTAAGTTGGAGTGGAACTGGATCTTGCAACGTGACAATGACCTAAAACCTACCCGTAAATAAGCCAAAGATGAGCTGAAAACAAAGAAATGTAAAGTCTTGGGCCAAAACAAAGCAAAGATCTTTATTCTTTTGGAATGTTGAGGTGACTTAAAACATGTTTTAACACATCTCACTTAAGTCAATTCAAGTTTATTTGTATAGCACATTTCAGTAGCAAGGCAGTTCAAAGTGCTTCACATCATAAAAACATCTATCAAGTATACAGCAAATCATCAAAAACAGCAAAATTATCAAGCAATTACACATGAAAATCATCAAAATCATTGAGCAAATATCATCAAACAAATATAGTTCAATATTCTACTTACTACTAATCTAAACAGGTGGGTTTTTTGCCTTGATTTAAAGAAACTCAGTGTTTCAGCTGTTTTGCAGTTTTCTGGAAGTTTGTTCCAGATTTGTGGTGCATAAAAACTGAAAGCTGCTTCTACAAGTTTGGTTCTGGTTCTGGGGATGCAGAATAGATGAGAGCCAGAAGACCTGAAAGACTGAAACAAGTGAAACACTTAAGTTGTTTCACTTGTATGACACTAGTAACTATGGACAAATTCTAGTTTTTTTCCTCAGCTAGAAATCCATTTTTTTATTATATATTTTGCTTGATGAGTAAACCAAGGTTTATTTTGGGAATTGAAAGTGAATTAAGTCACCTTTTTCACAGACATTAAGAAAGACTAAGATTACACATCAATTTGTAAACATCTGCTAATAAAGAACTGCATAATTTAATGGGTTGTCCTAATTTTTTATACATGAATACATGAAACTGAATCTATTAGATCAGTTTTTTAATGAAATGAGATTTTGGCACTCATACGTGCAGAAGTCTGCTTTGTTTTAACAAGCCCTGTTGCTTATCACACAACGCTTCATTTTCTAGCAGAGCTGCAGTTACTGTCATGACATCAAGCTTTTATTGGGGGGATAGAGATGTCATGACACATTAAGCACTCTTGTGATAACTCCATCATCACAGAGGGGGAAAAAGACAGTGGATTAAAAGCTGGAGTGTTTGAAGATGAAGCAGTTGCACTGACTTACGTAAGATGTACTCTGAGCTGTCTGTATCATAATCGTTATCCTCTGGAAAGTGATTGATCCGAAAGCAGCTTCCCTTGTTGATACCTGTAAAGAAGCCAAAATCAAGGTAAGATTGGAAAGCAGGAATCAGTGCATACGTGATAAAAATAGCAACAATTAAAGGAAAATTATCTCAGGTAAAAATGACCTGTTTCCCCCTCTAACCATATTTGACAGCATAGACCAGGCCGGTGTGGATCTAAAACACTTAAAAATTCCCCCCCGGCACCTTCTATTCAAAGACTCAGTCTCTGAGAAAACATTTCTCCAAAGTTTTAAGAGAATAAAACATTGCATGACTATAAATATTAAATGGTTAGACTTTACATTAAAATTCTGACTCCAGATTTTCTGCCATTCTGACATTTCTGTCTTAATTTTACTGTTAGCTGCTTTAGGGCATTAATGACTCTTTCAACAAGATATCGAAGCATTAGAGGCACAGGTTTCACATGTAGGGAATTATTAACGTGTACCAAAGCCTGAAATACGGCAAGAAGACCAGACAGACTTGAACGTAAATTATACTCTGAAAGAAAATAATTGCACATTAGCTTTCAGATTTCTGCTTGAGGAGAAGAAAATGCTCAATATACTATTTCAAAGTTTCATCATCATGGTGATAAAATAATCCCATGCTTTTTCAGCTGAGGAGGTAGAGCACAATAAAGTTAGCTATTCAGCTTTAACTTAGAATATTGTGGCCATGCCTGCTGCTCTTCATGAATCATCAAATTCCAAATTAGATACACGTAAAACTACATTTAATCAGGAAAAGCTTAACATCCCAGACAATTACGACATGCAACACCATAATTTCTTTCTTTTCTGGTTAATAATAAACCATAATACCATACAGTGGAGTAACGCTCTGCTGTAAGGAAAAGTGTTTATTTGATTCTTATTAATAATATTTACCAGCTGGAGGTCACTTAGAGTAATTCTGGACCACAATAAGTCAGTTTTTACACTAAGTCTTCAGATTTGAGCAGTTTCATAACCATTTATCTCTATAACTACAGTGAATGATAAACTAATTTACAGTGCTTGAAGTACTTGGGTAAAAAATGGATTGTTTAGAATAGAAAAAATATTGCGTGCTTCAGTTCAGTTACTGAGTTCAGCTCTCAGTCTTTGTTGTTGTTCTACTGTCCATGATTGCTATACTTTAAAATCAAAAGGTCCTAGGATTCTAAGTACACAAGGCATTAATTTTTTAACTTTAATATAATATGTGGCTCTGATTCAGCAAATGAGTGATCTTAAATGAGAGAGATCAACATTGTGGAAAAAACCTGATGAGTGCATCTTTAGTAAAAACAAGTCTTAATGTGCAAGAAACTACCCATTAGGGACAGACATGAAAGATAGGCCCTATAGCTTAACAAAGTAGCTGATTAGTCCTTCACTAATAACTTATTTTTACCATGTCAAAAAGAGCATTTCTTTTGTTTTAAACCCCTTTTCAGTCGACTTTGAAGCTGCAGTGTTCTGCCTTATTTAATTTATCGTTATAGAAAGAGCATGAGCTCAGTTGGTGCTTAAAACTCAAAATCAGTGAGAGCACCGACTGATTGGCTGCATTCACTTGACTATTTCATTTCTGTCTGATTACCTTACAGTATCCTGACACTACACAGCGTTTTGCGGTCTCACAGGTAACTTTGACAGTTGAGACATTTTGGTATGTGATAAAACATGCAATCACCCAAATACTGATAGACATATAATGACCTAATGAGTTGAGTAATGTTTCTCACTAAGTAGCCTTAAGTTGTGTTATTATTCCCGCTATTACTTATTTTTTGTATGTGGTTCCTCTCTGTGAAATTAGCATTTTTGTGGCTGACGTCTGAGACAGCAGGGAAAGGAAATTAAAGAAATTCAGGGATTAAGTGATGAAACAGGCGCAGACTATTTGCTCCCCTATCTCAAGCTCAGTCTTTTGGTTTCTTTCAACAGTCATCTTGTCTTTTTCACAGCACTTTCTCCACTATCATCTCAAACACACACTTCCCTGACATGTTTTAGATTGCTTTCCTCTCTAAATTTCCTCCAGCTTCCTTTTTAAAATGTATGCCTCAAACACACACCTTGAATTAACACAGAAGCTCAATCATTGCGTATTAACATGCTGGCTGCACTTTGTTTATGTTGTTTATGTTTCTATATTTATACTGCATTCTGCTACTTCTAAGTTGGAGTTTCCAGCTGAAAAACCCAAGTGGCATGCTTAAATCATCAAGGATTTGCTGTGGTTCATGTACTTCAGCAATTAGACCTCAGATCCAGAATCAACATCACATTTATCTTATCCATCTTCCAGTTCAAAAGCCAATGAAGTTTGACCCAATGACACAGTATACATACACAGCTTTATAACAATATGAGTGTGACTCATGATGAGATAAAACCCAGCAGCAGTGTAAATAAACAGAACATTACCACAGCTTTAGCCCTCTTTATGTGCAAGAAAGCATTGTTGGATTTTTAGGTTAGGTGTTGAGATTTAATAAGTTGATATCTCAAATTGGAATTCCAACTTTAGCTTTGTTTCACAGGATTTTTCAAGTTAGAACTGAAAAAGTCTGACTTAGTAAAAAAAAAAAAGTAAACAGAATTCTGCTTTAAATCCTATCATACTGTTGGTATGTCTGCCTTGCATAGCACTAGTGCAAAAATATGCATGGGTATATAACTTTCCAGCATAGCCAGCTTACACATCTAATGATGTAGCATAGTCATCTTAGTGGTGCATGTAAGGTTCTGACTGAAGAAAGTAAGAAAAACTTCAATCGTTATTCTGGTGTTTAGCAAATAGAAATTCAAACTGACCTAAAGCAGGATAAGTTTGATCAGTGACATTTTTATACAAAGTTTGTTGGTTTTTAATCTTAGAGTTTTAACTGCACTTCACTGACATACGATTTTATGTTTCACAAAATGCACCAATTTTCTTCATGTTAGGACTCTAACATTGCTTTAGATATTCTAACATATGGGGTATGATAAAAAAACAGAATGACAGTCACTTTAGTAACACAGAAGTTCCATTTAACTGTATTATTGAAAAGATGTGTTGCCTGTAGAGTAAAAGATGGCATTTAGGAATTTAGATGTGCACAGAAGGCCAATGAGGAAATAATTGGGGGTATCATACCAGAACGAACAACTGTGCCGAGAGAAACAGAGTGAGCTCACTGGGGGAGGTGTCTCCCCGGGGCCCATTTGTCTGAGAGATTGGAGCCCATCTTTTATTACTCAGCATAGCTTCACCATAGCAACCTCCCCCCCCATGCAAGCCAGAATCACATTTCTATTGCTGTTCCTCAGAGGATGCCTTTGACATCTTCCAGATGCATTCACCAGCCTAACACACACACAACCTCTGACACTCCATGAAAGCTCAAGATTCACCTACAGTGGAAAATGTGGAGATCTGCTAATCATCTGGATTAGACCATGTGATTAGCCATGTGACTTAAGGATGGGTCCACTCCATAAGTGAGAGATCTTGTATTTATTTCAGCATGAGTTGCGACATCGCAGTGTTTTCCATAGTATCTTTTTTAAAAGGTCATTTTCCACAAGTGCTTAGCTACATCAAACATCCAGCTTGCTCTACAAGATGTGGTATTTGGATGATTTCTCCTATAAAAGTCAGACAGCATCTCCTTGAGCTTAACCCATTATTTATCCTCTTTGTTTTACCCAATAGAACTAGTTAGGCTTTAAATTGCCTTAAGACAGGGAAATCCACTAAGATATAAACAAAGAACAACCACAGAAAGACCAATGCAGAAAGTGAAATAGTGTTTTAATTTTCTTATGTTAACAACATGGTTGCAGTCCAATCAAAAAGTGTTTGCCCACTTTAATATATTGAACCACAGACAAAACAGTGATTGGAGTTATTTGTCTGCACAGATGTGTTTTTGTATCAAATGTGTGTGTATGAAAGACAAGAAAAAAGTCTAAGACCTTTTTTTAGCATCGCTCTTCAGCCTTAAGAGGTGGTTGGAAAGTGATGTTTAGGAACACTCTGCAATCCATTTCAAGTCTTTTGCAGCTTCTTACAAAGTGGAAGGAGAGGGGGATGTGTCTTTTGATTAACTTTACATGAAATCCATAAATAGCATTGCAATTTTTTTCCACATGAAATTCCATGGTGACTCATAATTGTACAGATTTTGAGCCTGTAGTATGAGTTTTCTATAATGATTATAGTCATGTGCATATGAGATTAAGTTGGTTCTGTTGGACCTCAGTGCAGCATTTGACACCTTTAACCATGATATATTATTAAAGTGACTGGAGAGCTGGGTCGCACTCTGGTCCAGTACTTAATTGGTTCAAAACCTACCTAAAGAACAGGGATTTCTTTGTATCAATAGGCAACTTCTCATAAGAGCGGACAAAAGTCACATTTGGAGTACTCCAAGGATCAATCCTGGGACCCCTCCTATTTAATATCTACATTCTCCCACTAGCTCAGATTATAACAAGTAATAAGATTAGCTACCACAACTATGCAGACGAGACACAGCTCTACATTATGATGTCACCAGGTAACTATGAACCCACCCAAGCATCAAACAGATGCTTAGAACAAATCAATGCATAGATGTGCCATGACTATCTTCAGCTGAATAGAAACAAAACTGAAGTTATTATCTTTGGATCTAAAGAGGAACGATCTAGAGTCAGCACACAGCTTCAGTTTTTACAGCGAGAAACTCATGATCAGGCCCGAAATTTGGGTGTAATGATGGACTCAGACCTGAACCTTCAGAGACACATAAAGACAATTACAAAGTCAGCCTTCTATCAGCTGAAGAACATTTCCAGGATTAAAGGACTAATGTCCTAACAAGAGCTAGAGAAACTCATCCATGCATTTAACTTTGATTACTACAACAGTGTTTTCACAGGGCTGCCTAAAAAGTCAATCAAACAGCTGCAGCTGATCCAGAATGCTACTGCTCACGTTCTCACTAAGACCAGGAAAATAGAGCACATCACCCCAGTTCTAAATTCCTTACAATGGCTCCCTATAGCTCAGAGAATAGACTCTAAAATACTTCTGTTAGTTTAAAAATCACTGAATGACTTAGCACCAAAATACATTAAAGACCTGTTTTCACTGTATCAACCTTCCAGACCACTCAGGTCTTCTGGTTCTAGTCTACTCTGCATCCCCAGAACCAAAACCAAACATGGAGAAGCAGCATTCAGTTTTTATCCTCCACTAATCTAAAAACAAACTTCCAGAAAACTGCTAAACAGCCGACACACTGAGTTCCTTTAAATCAAGGCTAAAAACCAATCTGTTTAGAGCTGCCTTTGATTAGTAGTAAATGGAACGTTGATCAATATTTTTTAATTATATTTGCTTGATGATATTTGCTTGATGATCTTTATGATTTTGATACATTGATATGTGCTTGAGGATTTTGATGATTTTGATGTATACTTGTTCAGTGATTTTGATGTATATGTGATTGTTGTTTCTATCATGTAAAGCACTTTGAACTCCTTTGCTGCTGAAATGCGCTATACAAATAAAGTTGTCTTGACTTGACTTAAGTGTCAAGAAAAGTGTTGTCTCTTCACCTGGACCCCAACAGCCACAACATTGTCGACTCTCAATAAGTGACAAATGCTAAACATATGAAATATAAACCTCTAAACTGTACTCTAATGTGAAAATTTGAAAATGGAGAACATGTCAATTTGCAGAAACTGTTTTCTTAAATTGTTGCAACTGCAGAAGTGATCCAACGCCTTTTAAAGCCTAATCTGGAATCTGATTATTTGATCTAACATTTTTGGCAAAAATATCTTAAATGGTCGTGTCTTAACAAATTTACTCATTCTTGATCAAAACAAAAATCTCTTCAATGGTTTCCAGTTAGGTATTTCAACAACCCTAAAGTATTTGACTGTACTGATTGTTTTAAACAGCATGTGCAATCCACTAGGTTTCCTTAGAAACTTTTTGAACTACTTTGAATAATTAATTGAGCTTGCTGTACTGTTTGATAACTAGAGTCAATTGGAATGTATGTATGATTGAATTTTTTTTGTTTGTTTGTAAAGTGCCTCTGGACGACATTTGTTGTGAATTGGCACTATATAAATAAACTGAATTGAATTGCATTTGTCTTAACAATTGTGGATCTGAGTCCTGGTGAGGTTGTCTGGCAATTGCTTTGTTGATTCAGATCTTATTTGCAAGACTTCTTGTTATGGTTTATAAATATTAGCAAACATAGTTCACACAAGGGCACAAGGGGATCCTCAAGGCTCCATTCTTAGGCCACTTTAATTTAGTATGTATATTTCCACCTAGCTTCCCACTGAGCATTTTTTTTAAAAATATGCCTGAGCAGGGCACCATGTGGCTCAGTGGTAGTTTGCTGAATGTCTTCCTCTTCTCTCTCTACGCTTCTTCCTGTCTATCTACTGTTGATTAAGCAACTGCCACCAAAACCTTTTGAAAAAATATGCCTGAACAATGTCTAAATGTTTCATAGCTGTCTAGGCTAAATTCTGTGGATCTCTGGTTTAAAAGTGAACAGAGATTAACAAGAGCAACAACAACAAAAAAGAGCTGTTCAAATGCAAACTCAATCTATATCTAGAGATACAATTTACATAATCCATTTTAGTATAAATTAATCTGAGTCAATGCAAATGAAATACACTCACTTACAGTCCAATTTAATCCAGCTATAATACAATATGGTCAGAATGATGCAATACAGTCAGCCCTAATTACAGTCTCCATGCTAAAAATTAGCCTCAGGAATTTATTTAACTCATATCTTATTAACAAGGCAGCAGTATTGATCTTCTCTGACAAACTACTTAGGCATGAGTACTAAGGTGTGACTAATATAAAATCTAACCTCTGTAGCTACTACATTTTTAGTTTTTTGCAAATTTTATTTAATATAATAGAGCATAAATACTTTGTTTTCCCTATTGAATTTACTAATTGACAACTACTGTATGAAATACTTGGTTTCTTTCCTATAATCCTGCATAGATCAAGAGCATGATGTGTGGCCATGATGAAACAAGAACTTTGGGGGTTCATTAGAGGTTGGTTGCCTGCTCTTTGGCTGGAGGAACAGCTCAGACAGCCATTTACCTGATGGAGATAATTGGTTAAACACGTATGAATCACTGGGTGGAACTTTAAGGTCGCTTATAAATAAGTGATCTCACTCTTCTGTCTCTGTATCCAGTGCTGAAGACCCGTCTCAGTCTAAGAAAAACAGAGATCCAAAACAAAACTTAGCAGCACTTCCCAGTCTTGAACTTGTGACTCCACTGTTGCAAGTCCAGTGCTTTACAGTATTATCTGACAAAAACAAATCTAGCACATAGTTTATACAAGTCCAGGACCATTTAACACGTATTATTCAGGTGTTTATTTAGAAATTAACCTCACGGTGTCAGTGCACATCCTTTATAGCTTAGTTGTTTAACAAGACTTTAGATTATAATGCATGATTGGATCCAGTGACAAAGTGTAAATGTGTAAATATCTCACTATATTTACTATCATTGTCTTTATTTTTTGGACATATTTTTTTCCCCCACACATTAATATTATTACCTCAACACCACAAATAACAAACAGGAAAATGATGTATGTTTATGATCTTTAATTTAAATGAAGGTCTGGGTTTTTAGTTTGAATCATTACAGATCTGTTTGGGAATTTATAGATTTTCAGTCTTAAGCCCAAGCTTAGACTACTTTTAGACCAGACAGCTTTGCTGGTGATACACATATCACTGACCCATGTCTAAAGAAGGTCTGCTTAACTTTAAAGTCAGTTCTATTGTTCACTGGGTTGGATTATAGAGTATTACAACATCTCGTACCATTTACTGATTACACACATTTTTTTTTATTTCTACATCACCACATGACAACAGTCCCCTTACAATCATTGAATAAGGGTGTCTATGATATCAGTGACAGAATGGATCAGCTTTTTGGAGTAATTAATTTACTCATGCTGAAAATACAGAAGTTATTCTCTGTGGTTCCAAAGATGCAAGGTTAGAACATTTAGCTTGACTCAGTTTCAGATAGAGGAACCATGTTAAGTCTGTTACTGTCCTTCTACCATCTTACAAACATGGCCATAATACAGGGCATTCTGTCAAAACAGGACACTGTTTAAAAACTAGTGCATCTTCTTATTTTCAGTAAGGTTAGATTATCGCAGTGCTGTCTGCTGGTGTTTATATATATATATATATATATATATATATATATATATATATATATATATATATATATATATATATATATATATATATATATATATATATACCAGTCCTTAAATCAGTGTGCTGGTTGTCTGTTTCTAAACAAGTTTCTTGTTAGGTAGGAACCATGTAGATCCCTCTGGTCACCAGAAACCATTCACACATATTCTCAGAACCCAAAATAATCAAGGGGAGACAATCTTTAGTAAAAAATGCTTTCTCAGTTAATTTCTGTCTTGTCTTGGCTGTTTATGGCTTTTAAATTTGCATTTTATTTTTATCTTAAAGTAATACTTAAATGTTGAATCATTCTTTTTATGCATTTCGTTTTTTGTTCCTTTTTTCCTCTTTTGGCACTTTTTATTACATTATTCATTGCGTTTTTTCCAAAACATCTTAAAGGACTGATGCCTTGCCTTAAAGAACTTGGTTTGTGAGTTAACATGGCTAAAAAGAAAGGGAAATTTTCAGAACCGATGACAAAGAACAGCGCCAAAAGACAACAGAAATAATTAGTAGGATGATTTCAGTGACTTGTCTTCGGTCCAATTAGTCAGTCTGAGAATGTGCAAACGTCAAAACAATATCGATATATTGCCCAAACACAAAACGCCCAGCCCCAGAACTCCTCAGGGATAAGAGGGAAGCTGCAGAACAAAACGACAAAGCACTCCTGAACAAAGCGGCAAAAATAGCTATTATGTGTTTTTTAGGTAAAAAAAAAAAAAAGAAAAAAAAAAAGAGAAGACTGATCATTAAAATAATGATTTCTATAAGTTCGACCCCAGAGTATAATTACTAAAGGAATTTAGTTTTACGCTTTCATAACAAATACAGTTGTGTGGGTTTTTATTTCTTTTTCCTTTTTTTTAAGATAACTTTCCACGTTTAATTGTAATTATGTTATTTACTATAGAGAACATACGCGATGCAATGTGCGCCAGAAAGAAAGAAAGAAAGAAAAGTTTCCACCCTAATGTTCTTATGTTCGATTTTGTTTTTACCTTCGATACAACAGATCCTCCACAGTCCAGAGTGCGTTAGGTCCCCTTTCACTTTCTTGGTTTGCATCTGGGTGTCGTCGGTGGTGACATTGGTGGCATTGCAGATGTACGCCCGAGAGTAGAGCCAGTAGTCGGTGCCGATGGCGATGGTCATAAGGCTGAAAGCGGCGAAGGCCCCCACGATGGCCAACAAAGTCTGAACCCCTCGGTCACACCATGCCATGGCGTCTCATAATGTGAGCATCCTCCTCCACAGCGGTTTACGCACGCAGCGAGAGGTGCATGATGCACGCTGGAGAAATCGCTGGCTGTTGCCAAACCAAGAGTCGATTCTTTCTCGGTTAGTTCTTCCTTTTCCTTTCCTTCCTTTTTAATTTTTTTCGTAAACTTCAATCAGAGTTCTGTACGAGAGAACTCTCAGAGAAGCTCAGCTCTGCACAGCTTTCTTTTTATTCTGCTGAAGGCGACGATCAGTAAAGCTACAGGTGGAAATAATAAAAAAAAAGAAATCTTTTGATGAACCTGTAAAGTTTCATCAATACACTAACTGTTAGAAAAAGAAAAGAAAAGCAAGATCTGCGCTAACCAGACGGAGAGACGCTGTCTTCGCAGTTTACTGTTTGGCATTAAAGCGCACAATAGATGGTGCATCCAGGCCACACCTTCCAGCGCTCTAACCAACTGAGAGCGGAAATGAGTGAGAAGAAAATAACACCATGAAGACCTACAGAGATGTTGCTTCGAATAGTGATGACTTAAGGGATTTTATGGCAAAAAAAAAAAAAAAAAAAAAAAAAAGGTACATGGAGAAACATATGAGTTCATTTACGCAGCTGAATGCTAATCCCTATTTCAAAATGTCTACATCACTGCCTGCAGAGTGGAGCATCTGATTTGCGTCTGCTTTTAAGCAGGTACCTATCTCCAGCAGTCATTGGGCGAGAGGGACCCTGGACAGGTTGCCAGTCCATTGCAGGGCAACATAGAGGCACACAGGACAAACAACTATGCATGCACACACTCACACCAAAGGACAATTTAGAGAGACCAATAAACCTAACAGTAATGTCTTTGGAAGACATTTTTGCATTTCATTTGGAAATCAAGATCCCAGAGACTGAACGAAGAATGGAGAGGCACAGGATCCATGTTGCATTACATCTAGTGTGAAGTTTCCACAGTCAGTGATGATTTGGGAGTCAAGTAATCTGTTGGTGTTGATCTATTTTGTTCTATCAAGTCAGCACAGTCATCTACCAGAAAATTTTTGATCATTACATGCTTCTCTTTGCTGATAAGCTTCATAGAGATGCTGATGTCATTTTCCAGGAGGACTTGGTATCTGCCCACACTGCCAAATCTATCAAAGTGTGGCTTGGTGAACATGGTATGATATTTGACTTGTCCTGACCTAAACCTAAACACCATAGAAAATCTATGGAATATTATCAGGAGGAAGATGTGAGATACTAGATGCAATAATTCCAACAAGCAAGGCTGCTATTAAAGCAACCTGGGCTTCCTTAACATAACAGTCGAAACACAGGCTGATTGACCACATGCCATGCAGCACTGATGCAGTAATTCATGCAACAGGAGCCCTGCACAAATACTGAGTGCAAATACAGTACAGGGACACAATATTTAATAGGCCAATATTTTTGAGTTAAGAATCTTTTTGTATTAGTCTTAGCTTATCTTCTAATTAGTGTTTTCATTAACTATAAGATCACACAGCACATGAATTAAAATTGAACCTTATTCCTACAATGTAGGCTACAAGAAATGACATAATTTTGTTAAATACGGAAAGTTTTTAGAGAAATCTTACTACTTTCCTTCCAAGTAGGGTCTAGCTTTCTGAAGCTGGGGGTGTTTGTGGATGTTCTTTATGAACTGAAACACAAAAATGATTGTTTTGACTGTTATGCTGTTCCATCTTTGACTTTTGGCTCTATAAGACCCCAGGCTTGGAGCCATTTCCTGTTCCTGTCAGACAGAGTGATGAGAATTCACAGAGCCTTTGTCCATGGCTGAATGCATGTGGATGTTAAAAACTGAAATGAAAAAGTGATGCTATATATATTTTATAACATTTAAAGACAGCTTGAAGGGAGAAGTATTAAAACAATAATATGAGGATGAATAAAACTGAAAAAGAGCAGTGAGAGTGGGGATGTTGAAAATAATCTAATAGTTTCAAAAATGTTTATTTCTAGTCAAGAACCCAGGATACAAACACTTGGGGCACATTTTGGGTGCAATCAAGCAGAGTGTGCTGAGCTTTTTACATTTATTGATTGAGGGGTTAGTGAAAGCAGTGGACTGGATGAAAGTGGGGAGATCACAGCATGCAGGTGGAAAGAAATGTATTTTTTATGACAGCAAATGCAAGCCTACAAGGCATACATGTGACAGGAAACCAAAATTACTTTGGCCTCTTTAGAGGAACTTGAATAAGTTGGTCTCATAAACACTTGATAGATAGAAAAGTGTCATGACTCAGTGGTGTTTATTGGACCCAATGCAAAGAAGCAGAGGTGGTGAGTTCATAATGATTGTTTAATGAAAAAAATAATTAAACAAGAACTTACAAAACAACAAGGAGAACACGGAGAGAGAGCAGGAACAAACAAGGGCTGGGTATACGAAGTTAATCGGAGAATTCAGCAAGGAGAGGTGGTTAAATACTGGGAGTGTGATTGCTGGAACAATGGACCAGGGCTGATTACTAATTAAGAGTAGCTACGAGAGTAGAGGAGAAGGCAGGCTGAGGGAGAGAGAGAGACAGAGAGAGAGAGAGAAAGTGAGAGAGAGAGAGAGAGAGAGAGAGAGAGAGAGAGAGAGAGAGAGATGGCACAGGAGAGCAAGGAGAAGTACATACTAACAGGGGAGCTGGGAAAACAAATCTAACCGTACCAAAGAGTAACAAAACACAAAAAATAAATATTAAACATGATCTAACTAAAAAGCTAAGAACAGACTGATCTAATCAGAACAATCAGTAACTAAGGCAAAACACAGATAGCAAATGATCAAAACTATAAACCAGGAAAAACCCATAAACAACCCAAAATCCTGACAAAAAGTCCAATAAAGTTTGCTAAAAACATTACAGGTCAGAGAAATTGAAAGAACTAATCACTGAATTACACAGAAACATAGTGTCACAAACAGCAACTCATGTTGGCAATTAAATACAACATGAATCTGAGTTATCGAAGGCCAAAATTGTGGGCTGTGTTTAATATTCACTGTCCTGCTGGGGGGGTTCTTTTCTCTGACACAGAGCAGTGTAGCAGTTCTTCCACCTGACTGTTCCTCTTCATCTTAGTCACTGTTTCTTCCCTGCTTTTCCTCCATGTGGTTGGTTTTCAAGTACATTGTCCTTGGGCTAGTTTTGAATAGTTAAGAAATGTATGAAAGAGCTCTTGTGAATTGACTTGGGCTTTTGAAGCCATCTTGACCAAAGTAGCTGTTGTAATGCTGGGACATTGGGGACACAGATAATGAATTTAATTATGACCATCATTTTGTTTAGAGATTCTGTTTGGCTTCTTCCTGTCTCTTCTCGCCATCCTTATCCTTGCTTAGCTTGAGAAATCACTGGTGCCATTTGCAATTTTCTTTGAGTAATTGATGTCTCATCTTGCCAGCTTCCTTCTTTCTGATGCTGTTTTCTCCTTTCATGAAGGTTTTGGTTTATGTAAAACTCTAACATTTTCTGTGACCTCTTTTTTTTACTTTCCTTAAAAATTTGGCACTTTCAGTATCATTAGTGAGATCTAATTGCAATGTCTTTTCTTTCAATTTTCAGGAGTTGCCACAGTCTAGCCTATCCAATGAAAGAAATGAAGTAATTTGCCTGTTAGTACATCATTCATGCACAAGCCAATGAATCCAGCCTTTTGTGCCAGAAACTAAAGGCTTTATCAGCTGTGTTCTTTTCTCTTAAATGATTTTGGCAAATTTAGACCAATTTCTGACAAAATTATAGGAAAAAAGCGTTTTGGTTTTGAATTCTTTTGAAAAGGGGCCAAGAGAGAAAGCAAACTAATTTGCTGAGAAAGTTGCAAATTAGCCTGTAATAAAAGTTTGTTTGAAATAAGAGGAAAGACAATGTTGGAAAATACAACAATGTACAATGATACGGAGAACATATATACCGAGCTGTCTTGGAAATATGTACCTCTCGTTTTAGGATAATAACATTAAGTTTTAAGGGAAGCTTAAGTGGAAGTTTAAAAAAAGATCTATAATGCCTGCATGCTTTAATGCTGTTTTAATAGATAACTGTACTCAGTCATCTGTTCATTTCATTTAAGGTCCGATGATGTCCGTCTCTGTCAGACTGCCCCAGGGCAGTTGTGGCTACTATCCAGTAGCCTGCCACCATCAGTGTGTAAATGTGTGCTTGAATGGGTGAATGTCTGAATGTTGTGTGAAGCACTTTGAGGTCCTCTGGAGTTGATAAGGTGCTGTACAAGTACAGGCCATTTATCATTTAACATGTATAAGGTCATAAATTAGTCATAAGAGCCTTTCAGTACTATTCAAGACCCCTGAAATGAGGATATCGGTCATCTTAAATTTGCTTCTGTTGTTGACAAAATAAATATAATAAATTATTTCAATTTTATAATTTCAGTTTTGTTTAGATTAAAACAAACTGCGAAATGTAACAGTTTTTATCATATAATGAAAAATCTTGCAGTTTCATAAAATTTCGGACAAGCGTTGCTTTAAGTGAAACAAATAACTTCTCATTTGGTCTATTCCAAAAGTTTACATGTACATTTGGTGCTTCTACAAAAAAAATACGAAGAATGAGCAAAATTCAGCTAATTAATTACACTCAAATCCTTGTTCTTCAGTTAGTGTGAGAACTGGTATAAAAGCAAAAAATGTGCTGTCTAAACTTTGCCTATCTGAGTGTTTCAGGTGTGTCTAAACCTAGTTAAAAAGACAAGATGCAATTTTGGGTGGCTCTTCCTTGCCAAAAAGAATTTATCAGTATGAAGAAGGTTTGCATAGGCTCAATGTTCTTGGACCAAAGTAAAGATGTTTGGCATTGATTCTCAGTGTCTTGTGTGGCAAAAATCAAACACATGAAATCCACAGAAATATTTCAGAACCAACTATTTTGAATGTGGTAGTGGATGAGTAAAGATTTTTGGCTTTGTGCTTTTCTGACACAGCACAAGGGAACCTTTCAGTCATCAGCTGTACTGCCTTCACCAGACCAAAATATGTCAGATATAGTCACCCTCACCCTGTCTGACGTCTAAATCTTGGTCCAAACTGGATCAAAGATCTTGATGAAAACCATAAACAAAATGGATAATCTACAGCAGAATGAGTAGAAAACAACTTGTCTGTTGCAAGGTCCCAGTCAGAGTCGGGACCTCAGACTGACTGAAGTTCTATGGTGGGTTTTTGAAAGAACTATACATTTATGAACACCTGCAAGCAGAGTCCGACAAGCTTTCTTCACTGCAGTGTAGGAGATCCATTCCTGACTTTGCATTATTTACTGTTCAAATGAAAATACAAACCAGAGTCATACATTGTACATTTTCGTTCAGTTGAGGTTAACTGATTATATTGTCCTTATGAGGACCAGATGTTTTTTTTATGTTTTCATTTAAATTTTTTTTAACAGGAATAATGCTGTTCTTACTTTTTAACTGTTACTCTAACTGTTTGGTTTGCAAGTGGTTAATTTGCATTTTGCTATTTTATTTCATGCGTAATTTCTCTTAGTAAGCAAAGCAGAGTGTCTCAGACACTTTCGTGAAAGCTTTTTGTTTTCGCAGTTTGTAGGTAAAAGCTCTGATTTACAGACTCAAAATGGTTCAAACAAAAAAAGTCAGAAACAGGTTTACATCTTAAAGAGAATTTGCTACAATTTAGAGAAACAAAATCATAAGTCAGTTATGGAGGAGTATGATCAGCCACTGGCTCTGATAAGTTTTAGTAAGGCGTCATATTGAAAGGAACTGCTAAAATGTGTAGCACCCAGCATAATTATTGCCACAGTAGCTGTTTATATATTTTTTTATTTCACAATGCTGAAGAATAAAGAGAGGCACCTTTGATTGTGTTCTTTGCACAGTCTATATAATGTCGTCTTGAGTGCTTTAGTTCCTTTCAGCTCACCTCACAAGTTTTCTGTGGGATTTGGGTTTTGTCACTAAGATGACTGTTGTTCTTCTTTTAAATCATTTATTTGTTGATTTGTCCACATGATCTGGATCACTGTCCTTTTTAAACTTGGCCCTTAATAGTTTTCCAGCGAGTGTCCATCTCCAATAGTCTTTTGGCAAGAGGTGGGACACACCCTGAACAGCGGGCCAGCCATAACAGGGCAACACAGAAGCACAAAAGCAAATATCTTTACAGGCACACACTCACACCTAAAGACAATTTAGGGAGACTTAAGTAACCTAAAAGTCATGTTTTTGATCTCCCACTTACCTGAAGAGAACCCATACATGCATGGGAAGAACATGCTAACGTTAAGCAGAAAGACAACATGACTGGATTTGAACCCTGGACCTTCATGTTGCCTTGGAAGGCAACAGCCTTGATCTTTCTGTTAACTGCTGGTTGTAATGTATTGACCACAAAAATAATTACGTATGCAAAATAACTAATGGACAGACATGACAGGGTGTGGGAATTAGTAAATCTATTTCACTCAAAGTTAAGTTTGGTTGGAAGGTTTATAAGTATAGGATTGTTGGCTGAATGTCCTTTACAACATGGATACATAAAACAATAATATAACCTTTTCTTCATGAGTGATATCAAAATAATAACCAGTGTGACCAGGAGAAGTAAAGCGTAGACTGGATCTGTCTGCTGCAGTTACAAAAGGCATTAAAGTGCAGACAGTCTGGAACAGAACAGAGAGATAAAACCATGAGAGACTAAGCTAAAAAAAAAAAAAAAAAAAAAAAAAAAAAAACAGAAAAAAAGCAAACACATACTCAGCCCCCAGGCTGTCAGAGCCTTGCTGTGCTTTGGCAAGCTGTAGTTTACACCAGCATTTCTGTTTTCCTCGACTGTCTTTTCTTACAGTATATTAAAGACATGGAGACCTGTAGGTTATTTTAGAGGTAGTAATTAAGCAGATGTTTTACACTTATCTCTTTTTCTAGCTATTATGGTTGTCAACTTGAAAAGGACAATACAGATATGTTGAGACTGTTACGGTTTAGATTTATTTCCAGTTTTATTTTCAAATCATATTTTGTCCAGTTTGTTTGTGCTTTAACTGGTCCTTCATATTCATTATCTTAAAATAAATTTATCTTCCTTTATTGTGGTTACTTCTTGCATCTGGTAATATTTATGCCTTATCTCACTTTGAATTGTGATGTAGAACTTTGCATGTTAAACTGACTGGTTTGGCTGAAATAATAGCTTTCCTATTTTATTATCTATCAGGCAGAATATTGTAAATGTTGGTAATATTACACAGTCCTTACATCCAAGTAAGACATTCAAAAAGCAACTTTAAAACTTTTAAAAACCACCTGTGGCATCACAGGTCTTCTTTGTAATCCACCAGTCCTCTGTGCCTGCTGATGTTTCAAAATCTCTGCATGGTGAGATCAGTGGCAGTGAGCAATTTGTAAAGTGGGGGATTCAGTCTGAGTCCATACTGGAGACCTGATCAAATTTATTTTAAGTCTCAATAGTGTTTAAAAGTGGTGTTTGCTCTTTCAAATGTTATGAGATTTCTGAAGAGTTGCTGTTTGGACTTTAGCAATCTTCATGGTTATAACAGGTCAAAGGCTGCAAAATAGTGGAAGTTGTTAGGAAGTGCTCATTAATACTTTGTCTTAGATAACATACATCTTTGGCATGTATATATATATATATATATATATATATATATATATATATATATATATATATATATATATATATATATATATATATATATATATATATATATATAATATATATCTTTGGCATGTATATATAAATATATATATATATATATATATATATATATCTATATATATATATATATATATATATATATATATATATCTATATATATATATATATATATATATACATGCCAAAGATGTATTCCAACCAATGGAATATACACCGACCTTTACATTTTGTTTTGGAAGGATAGCTGATTTCCCAGTTTCACTGAGACCTGTTACATGTTATTTGTCATATGGAGCAACATTCCTGTTTAATCAGTCTTAATGATTAGTAAAAAAAATGTGGACATGAATATTTACCTGGAAAAAAAAAAGAGAACATGACTCACAATTTTCTTCTTCAGTTTTGAAGTTACAGGCCTCCATGGATAGTAGTAACATTATTACCCTACAGTTACAACCACTGTTGTTCGTTATAAAGTTTTAGATGATCAACATTTTTATTGACCTTATCCACTCATCTTGATTTAAAGATGTTTTTGCGTGTATATGGCAAATGTTCTATTCTAATCTAATCTAATCTAAATAATATTATGATAACATAAGACAATATAACAAAAGATAAGATATGATATGATTAGATATGATAACAGAAGATAAGATAATGGAAGGTACAATATTAGCACAAAACCTAAGATAACAAAGGATAAAACAAGATAATAGATTACAGGTTAACATAAGAGTACCTAAGGAAACAAAACATCATGCTTTACTATCTGGTAATGTAGAAATCTATTTTGCATTGCAAGCTCCAACAAAGCACACTCATTCGCATAGAAGAACTCTGTAAAATAAAGTTTGAAATCAATAACTTATAGAGCAACATAAAAAAAAAAAAAAAAACATTTCTCACATTTCTCAGTAATCTATGCTTTAGCATTTAGTGTAAAAAAACCTCATAAATTAGTTTTTGTACTGGTTTCTGTTCAGGTTTTTCTTACATTCAAACACTAAACCATCTTCCAGAGGGCAAAAGTTGATATTATCTGGGTTTCTGATCCTGAATTACTTTGGAAGACAGTCTAATGGTGTAGGTTTGGTAACCATGTAAATGATGTATTCTCCAAAGAAAGACATGTTCCCTTGGAATATCTATAAGCAGCTTGAAATGTGTTTTTCAGCTGAACTGATAGCACCCTAAGCTAAAGACACCCTTCCTAGTGTAGAATACATTAAATGATATAACAAAAACATTCCTTGCCTCTAAAAACACCAATCTTCATAAATATAAATAATTAAAACAAATGTTTACATTAAAATCAAAAACTCATGCAACACGAGGAGTGTTGTTTAAAACCAAGCAAACTGATCAATTTATGCTGAGACAGTAACAAATCTTTTGCAATGGTCCATATCCATTCTGAATTTCATCACCTTAATAATATTAAAGTGATTAGAATTTGAAACATATTTTCTGCTGGACCCTAAGGTACAGATTCACTTTCAATTTCACAAACCATTTTTTTTATTTTGTTGCTGCAACATCCTATAATTAATATGTAAGCCTGTTAGTAGGAGCATCTGAAAATTTTGCCTGCAGCAGTAAAAATAATGACTCATCCTGGAAACCTTTTTGCTCATTTATTCAAGTACAGCTGGACCAGAAAATATGAGTATTTTTTTAAGTATGAACAGCAAAACAATAACAAACAAAAAAAGAACCAAGAAGTCTTGCTATACAGTCCACACTTTTTTAACAACTAATTGATCAAGGGTAAAGTTATGAATGTCTAACTGACTAAAAGATTGTGAATGTTTTTTGCTTCAGTTTCACACCTAAAAAAAAGAATGTTGAAAAATGTTATATCAGTTTAAATAATTTTGCTGTGACATAAATCTCAACTCACATGCAGTCACAACCTAAGTTGTTTAACTTGAAGCAAATCAAATTCCTTCGTCAATTTTTATTAGCATTTTTGTCACACATCATCTGCTGTTGGGAAGAGATTATAATATGTTTTTGAATGTTGAATGTTTTGGATTATTTGCTCATGTACAAATGGGACTGAAAAATTATTAACGTGCACATTAATATTTTATGTGGTCTCTGGCACTAAAGAGTGACTTCGGTGGTCCTTATCTCCTTGCTTGAGCTTAAAGGAAATGGGCAGAACTTCTGTGTTGTCACAACAATGACACTAGATGGAGCTATTGGGAAAAAAACACAAACTGCAAGAAAACACAACTCTGGTCAACATTTGAAAAAAACAAAAAACAAAAAAAAAAAACAACATGTATGTCTAATTTCTGCTATTTATGTGTTTTTTTTCCCCTCTTTTATAGTCAGTGATGATAAAGACCACTGTAAACAGATTAAATCCAAATCAGTCTGTTTATTCATGCCAGTGCAGTGAGTAGTTACTATTTATCATCCCAGTTCATCAGGTCAGTATCTCTCAATATGTTTGCTGGCATACCACCCGTTCATGGAGATTTGCATTTTCCATTTTGTCATTAGCTCCAATTACATCCTATTAACCCAGATGGATGAGAGCCAGCTCCCACAGTCACACTGAAATATGTGATTGGTGAGAGTAGAATTATGGGCTCAATTAAACAATCCTGCATTAGTAGATACACTACTGTTATATTTAAAATATTTCATTCATTGCTAAATGCCAAAAACAAAACCAAAATAGGGTAAAATTAAAATAGACAATAGGTAAAAATGAGCTGTTTAATTCAGCCCCTGTCATGATACTTTAAGTCAGCAGATGGTGGTATTTTTCTACAGATTTTTCTGAGCGACAGCCAAAATGTTAAGTTTTGCTGAAACAACCCCAAAACATATCAGTATAGTATATCTACAACAGATTTATTTGTTAGATGCCGATAGCTGATTTTAAAATCTAGTGAAAGCATCACTTACAGTGACTCAACATAGTGTTGAACGAGTTACAGTATTTCTAATTCTCTCACTTCATGTTTTTAAAGTTTTTAAAGTGTTTTTATGTGGAAATTCTAATTTTAAACAGTATCACATGATTTAATATATAAAATTTCAGGAAAATACCTTTAAAATACAGTAAAATATGTTTTTGTTTGATTAATGAGAAGAGTGTAAAGCAACCTTCACAATCAGTGACACCCCTTAGGAAGTGTAAAAATGACCTGGAAATTAACACATCTTTAATTACAGTACCTTGATTTAACATTGGAAGACTGAGGGAAATCCATCCTTGAGTAAATTTATTTTGTGGAGGATAAATCCAATATCTAATGATACATATGATTATATATTTCCTTTTTTTTTTACCAGATCATTGTGGCATTTGGAATCACTTCCATGACCACAGGTGCATAAACTTCAGGCCCTGGGCATGCAGACTGCTCCCACAAACATTTGTGAAAAATGGGTCATGGTAAAGGGCTTTGTGAAATCCTGTGTGGTACTGTGATAGGTTACCTGTGCAATAAATCCAGCGATGAAATTTCCTCTCTATAAACAATATTCCAATCCACCACCCTGATATTTATAAGCAGTTATTTTGTTTCTTTGCCAACAAGTTTGATCAGGTCAGCAATGGTACTTCCTATACATGACCTATCCAGTTTTTTCCCTTGCTTGGCTGTCTTACATCAGTTTGACCCTGTTTCATTTACAGTTCTTAACCTCCTAGGACCTGGTATCTGCATATGTGGACATCATTTTGGGTTAATAATGCATGTCATACAAGAGTTCGGGTCTTAGGAGGTTAAAGATGTGATTAGGCAAATGAAACCCTCTGGTCCTTCTGCGGCTCTCATCCCTGCATGGCACTTTAAAGAGGTTTTTCCTTCAATTGGAACCTCAATTCTTGCTATTATAGATAGAAGTATTACTTCCAGAATTTTTTCATGGAATTGTAAATCCTTTGTTAAAAAAAACTGGCCTTGACCTCTTACTTTGTTTAAATTTTAGACAGATCTCGAAACTTCCATTTCTTTCAAAGATGTTGGAGAAAATAGTTTTTACCCAATTGGTTGCATTTTGGGAAACTAATGGCATTGTGTAGGTTTTCCAGTCTGGATCGAACATTTACCTTACAGTGAAATAGCACTTTTAAGAGTTTTTAAACAACGTCCTTTTAGCAAATTATTCTGGAAGCTCTGTGATTCTTGTGCTTTTAGATCTTAATGCAGCATTTAATGGTGTGGACCAGAGTATTTTTTATCTCTCGTTAAGAACACTAGGTTGGCATTAAAGATGCAGCACTGGATGGGATTATTCCTATATATCATTCATATATATATATTCCTATGTGTATGAGTGACAGGACATTTAGGGTTAATATTGAAAATTTTCTGTCCACCTTGGCTGCCCTTTCTTGAGAGGTTCCTCAGGACTCAGTTCTTGGTCCTCTTTTTTTCTTTGTACCTCTTTGCTTTGGGCTTTATTTATTTTTTTTTTTTAGAAAACACAGAATCTCCTTTTACTTCTATGACTGCCAAATCTACCTGCCTCAAGCCGCTATTAATGCATGCTCCACCCAACCCCTTTTAAATTGCCTTGAAGATGTCAAGGCATGGATTGCTCTGACTTTTTGAGCTTCAATGAAAGCAGAACAGAAATTATTTTATTCAGGCCTAATAACACTTCATCCAACCCTCATATTATATATGATATATGATTATATATTTTGGTTGGCTCGAGTCATTCATCACACAGCATGTCACAAATTTGGAGCCATTATGGACTTGGATTCCAAAGTAAATAAACAGATCACCTCTGTGTTACAAAAGAACTTCTTCTAGTTTGGGCAAATAGCAAAGGTTAAGCCAGTTTTGTCGAGGCATAAAAAATAATGCACGCCTTTATCTCAACTCAGATTAACTACTGAAATGCACTCATAGACACATAGATATGACTATATGTCACCTATTCTGACCTCCCTTTATTGACTTCCTGTTCATCACAGAATTGATGACAAAATCCTAATGTTGACTTATAAATGGTCCTGCTCCTCCATACCTTTCTGATTTACTCCAGCCTTATCTTCTGATGTGGGCCCTTAGATCATGTGACCAGCTGCCTTTCGTTGTCCCGAAAACTAAGCAGAAACTTAGATAAGCTCAAGCTTTTTCTGTTGTGGATCCCAAACATTGGAATATATTGCCTTTGAAACAGGCATCCTCACCTTCTGTTTTTAAGTCTCTTAAAAACACAGTAGTGCAGCCACACACCTTCAGTTTTCACACCTTCATGTTGCCTTCAGATTAACTCAAGAACAACTTCCAGAGCTTGGAATGAGCAGCTCCATCCAAGCCTTATATCACCAAGTGCAATGTAAAGCACCACATGTAGTGGTGTAAAGCATGCAGGCACTGGACTCGAGAGCAGTGAAAATGCATTTTCTCTGCTGGAGTGACAAATCATGTCTCTCTGTCTTGCTATCCAATGGTTGTTGCTTCTTGCTTTGGCAGTAGCCAGGAAAACAGCACTTGCTTGACTGCACTGTGTCAAATGTAAAGTTTGGTGCAGTGGGGATAATTCTGTGGAACTGCAATTCATAACTTCAGTTCAGCCCATAAGTTTAGTGAAAGGCACTCTTAATGCTTTAGACTGCCAAGACATTTTGAACAATTTCATGCTCCCAACTGTCCCCATAAATAGTCCTTTCCTGTTCCAACATTAACGCACACAAGTCCAACAAGCAAGGTCCATAAAGACATGGATGAACACATTGGAAGAACGTGAATGGCCTGCACAGTGTCCTCACATCACCCTGATAGAATAACTTTGGCATAAATCAGAGAGTAGACTGTGAGCCAAGTCATAGCATCACCTTGCGGACCATCTGTCTACAAGGTTTAGGAACCTTGTAGACAGCCTTCCAAGAAGAGTTGAAGCTACTGTAATTGAAAGGGGTGGGGCAATTACATATTACATCCTTTATATCAAAAATGAGATGTTATTTAAGTTAATGTGTGTGTAAATGCAAGTGACCAAATATGTTTGGCAATATAGGGCACCCCTGATATAAGGGATCAGAAGGTTTCACAAGACAAGATGTATATAAAGATTAAAATAGAGTTTTTAGGCAGTGTTTTCTTTTGGTGACTGCCCACAATGAGCTCAAACTCTAAAAGGTATGATATTACAATTTATACTTTTTCAGGGAGATTTAGATGTTTTAGGAGCTGAAGCAATATAAATAGTCAAAGAGAAAACAAAGTCAGCATTTAGCAAACCACATTACTTTTATTTTGTTGAGTCTATACCATCCAGTTCACACTTAACACTGTGAATACTGACTGCAAAAATGCACATACAGGTTTCATGTTTGTCTATGATACCATGTACTTATATACTAGATGTAAGGTTAACATTAGGCAAAAGCTCACATTGTTGATGTGAAGCAGGAGGCAAAGCAACTGTAGACGGATCTACATACAGTAACACAACCTAACAGTTTTTACATACACTGCCATTTATACAAAAAGGAGTTTATGTACACACTGATGATTAAATATGTACCGTGTTTAAAATTAGCGACATTTTCTTGTTTATAGTTCAGATTACCAAAGCGATGCTTGAGAGAGAGTTGAATATGGCGCAGTTTGTGTTGCACTGAAAGGGACAAGTGGAATGTCATGTTTCAGTGACTGAATGCTACATGCCATTAATTTTATGTGGAGTTCACACCATGCAACATTATATAATAATAGTTTCAATAAAATACTGAACTAACATAAAATGATTGCACGAGACAAAATATATCAGTGTAATATATTCAGTGAACACTTACTGCTGCATTAAACGCACATATGTAAAAGCCATTAGGGGCACAACATCATCCCTGTTGCAGTAATGATCATAGTACATCTTTATGTTCTTTTGTCATGATGGGTTACATTATAAAAATATAACTCTGTAATTTGGGTTAATACTGTAGAGCTCATCTGGAGAGGTATTTGAAGCAGAAAATCTCTTTTAGCAGTCTTTTCGTTCGGCAAAACTTACATTCACATTGACTGTATATGAA
Source organism: Anableps anableps (assembly GCA_014839685.1). NCBI lineage: Eukaryota > Metazoa > Chordata > Actinopteri > Cyprinodontiformes > Anablepidae > Anableps > Anableps anableps. Next base: position 10,366,106 of record CM026065.1, on the reverse strand, counting down.
AATAGTTCTTAATACCACCTGACACAATCACATTCCACTTTAAACATGAGTAACCACACTTCCCCTCTGGTATTATCATATGCTATAACTACAAATCTACTTGACTTGATGACCACAATCAACAAGTTGCTTGTTTTCTTTAAAAACATTAGCTTCCTTCACTTTCTGTACCTGTCTGTTAGCCTAAGAACACATTTTTGTATATCATAAGGGGGTTTGTTGCATTCTATCTGTTTTGCCTGGTTCACAAAGTAAAGCTACTGCGCATTGTTGCACCATAAATTGTGAATACATGGTAAAAGTTATATTTGTTTTGTTAGCTTTATAAGTACTTATAACTGTATGCCTAAATTTTTACTGTGATTCACAAATTCAAATATCAGCTTTGTTTAATGCACCTTTACATGTATCATGTAAAGGTGTATCATGTATCACGTGTACATGTATCATGACTTTACGTGTAGTCATTTAAATGCAAAACCCAGAGTTTCTTCTCAATATCTGGTTACAATTAAGTGAGGTTAAAAATGCTTATATTTCTGAAAGTTAACCAAAGGTCTTTAAAACATAAGAACGTTCAGTGAAATACTTAGAGTAGAAATTAGAAAATAATTACATAAATATCAGTCACCACTTTTCATAATCATAATTTCATTCTATCATGTATTCCTGTAAAACTATTTGCTTATAAAAAGGGAATATCATATAATAAAGCTGATTTTATGAGTCTGAAAGGCGGAGCTGTCATTGGCTTCACAGGGTATGCGCTTCAAAACATTTGTTCTGAAATATAGTTCTGAACATAATGTAAACATGCTCAAAAAGTATGTGCACAGTACTGTTGCAGCAGAAGAGTGCAGCTTTCAGTTTGTTTAGAAATTTCATGATATAACTCAGTGAATAATTTTATGAAAAACTTTCCTGAGAAAGTTTCCTGTACACTTAAAGTCAGCAATAAGACCGATTGGTTAATGCATTCTACGTAAACTTCCCAACCATATGTTTGGATTTTTTAATGTAACATGCAAAGTCTGCATGAGTCATTAAATAATACAGCAGAATCATTTAGAAGAAGAACTTTCCTCTCCCATCTGAAGCGCATAGAATAACCTCATGTTTTGCTTCTTTCAAACCCAAAAACTATTACAACAAATTAAGCAGTTGAGAGGGCAAAGAGGAATCAGACCATGTTACAAGCATCCAAAGTGAGGACTTCAAGATAGATGATATCAAATTATTTGACAACTACATGCCAAAATGTGAGCAGAAAAAACCCCAACCCCCATCAGTGTTAACAAAGAGCGATCATGTGGGTCCCATGCCTCAGCAAGGTGAGGAGGACATTTGTTCATACTCTGGACATTTGAGGAGGGCAGGATAGTTGGAGGAGTTCATCTGCAGGGAGGCCTCAGAAGAGATTGAGGAGGGACTACGGCCACGTCCAGCCCAGGCGTCCGGATGGAGAAACTGGCCAGAGTAGTCTGAGCAGTTGCTGAGGCGAGGCCGGTAGAAGCCCTGATGGGGCCTGTACATTTCCTCCGCTGTGTAGCGCTTCATGAACAGGTACACCGACATGACACCCGCCGTCTGGAAGAGGTGGGAGATATAAAGGAGAACGAAGGTCGACTTGAGTAATCCCATCTCCAACATAATCAGCCAACGCTGTCCAGTTAACCTGAGGTTTATCTATTAGATCATTTAAATAAATGCAAACATAAAGCTTGTGCAAATGGTGACTAAAAGGTACAGACCATTAATGAACACATAAAAAAGGCCTTTTCACAGTGTCGTGTTTTGTGGGTGAAATCATCCAAGTAAATTTTACAAAAGAGAAAAAATTCACAGAAAAACACTTGGTGACAAATCCTTGTGAATCACAAATGGCATCAAAGGAACTTACTTATTGGTATTTACACTAAATTCATCTGTGTTCAGAAGAAAAAAAAAAAAAAAAAAAAACCTAAAATGACTTTGTAAGAAAAAACATGAGTCATATTTCATAACCCCTGCCAAGTTCATGCTCAAATGGAATCTGAAGGACGATCAGCTACATAACGTGCATCTAACTAGAAACTGAATTTTTCACAAAGATTTATGACTTTGTGGGAAATTTGTAATTTTTCCAACTATAAACTTTGAAGTATAACATTTTTTTTGTGAAAAAAATGGAACACATACTGAAATTGTATCCTTTAACAAATCAAGCAGTTTTATGAAAAATATTTTTTATTTGTTCTATTTTATGACACAATGAGCTGAAAAAGTTTTTGTTGCGATACTGCATTTAAAATATGTATCAGTCAGCTTGGCAAAAACTTGATAGTTACTGAGCTGGGACTTGTTATAAAAGGTTTACGAAAAACTGAAGGCAAACAATGTCAGTTGAATGTTTAAACTGAAATTTGTGAATACAAGAGATTACATTTAATCAGGAAAAATCATTTTGGCATTTATTGCTAAAAAACCCCAACAAAAAACAAAATAAACCTCAAATTTTAATAGCCTAATATTGGAGAATTCAGTCAATCTGCAATTGACTGAATTCAGTCAATTGCAGATTGACTGAATTCAGAACTCCAGATTGACTCCAGAACTCAGAACTCCAGATTGAACTCCAGATTGACTGGAGAATTCAGTCAATCTGCAGGCTTCGATTTTAAAAATCGAAGCCTGCAGTTTATGGAATAACAAGCTTAGAGTGTTTTCCAAATGTATTCACATCATATCAGCTTTTTCACCTTTTGTCATGTTTCAACCACAAACTTTCAAGTATTTTATTTGGATTTTATGTGCCAGACAAACACAAAGTAGTGCTGAATTCTGAAGTAGAAGAAAAGGACTCATGGCTTTGAAAGGTTTTAGTGAATAAAAATCTAAAAATTGAGACAGATATTTGGATTCAGCCCCCAACATTCTTCTTTGTAGAAAGCTCAAGCTGAGTCAGTTTAGATAAAAAGCATCTATTTTCAAGTCTTGTCACTGATTTTCAATTGGATTCAAGACTGACCTGACATTCTGGCATTCTAACGCATGTAAATGCTTTGAATTACATCCTCCTGCTTCTGCTGCTTCTGTGAATAATGCTCTCCTCGTCAGGCATGTCACGGTGGGTGGATGGCAGTGTCTTAGTAGGTTTTCAGTTGTACCATACTCTTTCCAGTTTTAGATGATGGACGGAATACTGCTCTATTAAATGTTCAAAGCTTGGTATATTTTTTTGATAACCTAACCCTGCTTTAAACCTCTCCGGAACTTTATCCCTCATCTGTCTGCTGTGTTCTTTGGTCTTCCGGATGCTTTTTGTTCACAAATGTTTTCTAACAAAAAACCTATATTTAAATGGATATTTTGCAACAAACAGCTGCACTCTACTTCCATCAAGGCTTCTCAACAGGCAAATGGCTGCACTGGATTTTATGTAAGGGCATCAGAGGATGTAGGGCTGAACACAAACACATGCCACACTCTTCAGATTCTTATTTGTAAAAGATATGAAAACATTTTCTTTCCATTTTACAATTATACACTACTTTATGTTGGTCTGTCACATAAATTCCCAATACAATAGAATGTGAAAAAGAACAAGGGGCATAGAAACTTTTGCAAATCTCTGTTAAATAGAAATAGAGGCAATCAATATATAAATGGTTAATAAGATTTACCTCTGTCAGCAGGAAGGAGATGGCAGCAAATGCGAAAGACCAGCCGTACTTGTAGCTGAAGTAAGCCTCATTAGTTTTTGTCCTGTTCAACATTTCATCATTGATGTTGGAGATGTACAAAACCAGACCAACAACCAGAGACAGACCTAGGGGATGCCAAGGGAGGAGGTAGGTCATTGCAACTTCCGACAGAAACACCATTCGGTGATTTGATGCAAACATTACTATTGGACACCACATAAAGTACCTGAAAGGATGAAGAAGATTCCAGAAACAAAGGCCAGGATAGTACGATGTGGTCGAATATGGCCAATGTTGCTGAGTACAAAACCGATGAACATAAAGAAGAGGCTGACCAGAGGAAAGGGTGTAGCAGAACGGATCATCTCTAAGATGAGAGGAGAGAAGAATTGAAAAAGTTTGAGACCAGTTTGAGAAAGAAAGGTTTAATTTTTCTTAACTGTTTGTTCCTCTGTAATATATTAAAGCATACAGCATGAATTTCTTGAAGATTTGCTTGACTTCCTAGTACTTCTCATGGGAATGTTAGGTCTTTGCTAATAAATCTAAGAGAGCAAGATACTAATTTGTTTTGTAAAGAAATGTTAAAGTAAACTGGGAAGCTTATGGTACTTATTTCTAGATGCCCCCTGCTGTGTTTTTCATGAAATAAAATGTTGAACTAAAAGCTCAACAGACAAGACTTACAAAGCCAAAACCCAAGTAGACTGGTTAAACAATCAGCAAGTTTAACTCTGAACTGAATTAAATTCTTTGGCTTATTTGCCCCAGTCTGAACTCTTTTTGAAACCAAACACAAAATAAAGAAAAGCCAGTTTGAATTCATGTTGTGTGTACTTTCAAAAGTGTGTATGATTGAGTACTTACTGAGTACACTAACAGTGGACTCAGACGTTATCTGGACATTAGTAGGCATCACATACTCAATAGTAAAACACCGGCCTTTCTCTTCACCTGAAATAAACAAACAAACAACAAAAAAAACATTTTCAATATTAACATGAATCAAAAAAAGTTTTCAGTATTCATCATTGACTACACAATTTTCCCAAACAAATGAGGCAAATATGACTCAACCCTGTTGATAAACATGTAGTATTCACCTATGGTTTGCTGGATTGAGAACATTTTGTGAATTTATGTGAGAACTTCTGTTTATGCCATCTGTGAATATGCAGGAAGGATCTTGAGAAGAAATATCATCTCTACAGGCTGGCTGATGTAACACACAGCTTTACCTGTCAGTATGTGTTTGAAGAACACCCAACAGATTTTAACACCTTCTTTTTCAAAAACACACTGTAAAATCTGACACTATGTGATGCCTTTCCTCAGCACTTCATTAACCCCAAACACAGTGAGGTGTCAGAAGAGGTGATATATATATAGGGATTCCACATCTACAGCTAGCTTTCAGAGCATAGGCTCATAAAACATTTCATAATGAATTAAAAATATATAATTATATGTTAGCAGGCTATAGTTTTTTTTTTGTTTTTGTTTGTTTGTTTTACAGAAAAAACTGTTTTTGACTTTATGCTAATAAAGAGTTGGCCTTAAAAGTATTGGCCTAGTAATTAGTATAGTCAAGAAGCCAAGAAGCTAAAATAAAAGATCATTTATTGGACTGCTGCAATAAGATTTCTAATACGGTTCTCTTCATGTACTCCAGCTTTCTCTCACACTTCAAAATCAAGCATGTTATATTAATTGGTCTCTGTAAATTACTTCTAAATTGCAATCGTGTTAATGTATAATTAATAATGTAGTTCAAGTAATTAAATGCATCTGTGATGTTTCAGAAACCTTTATTGTAACCGTGGATGCCGTCTAATTCAGTGAAGAGGCTTTATGCTTATTTACATGTAAGGCAGGTAACTTAAGTAAAGTAGATCTTCAAGATGGATTTTAATGGGGGGTGTGAATCGTCTGACTTTGCTCTGTGTACTTTTTTACGAACAGGGTCTTTAATTAGTGATTCTGGGTCAGATACTCATCAACACAATAGCTAAATGGGGAATAAGGCCACTCAATATCCTTTAAACGGTGCACTAAACCACTGGTTAATGTGTGTGACCTACTACTCAGCATGACCTAGTCTGACATAGGATAACATCTGTTATCTAATCACAGCTGGATCTGGATATATGTTTACTATCACTAAATTGTTAACACTAAAACAGGACATGTCAGATCAGGGGTTAATGGAGCTGTACAGTGGAAAATTGGCCCCAGTCAATTTTTTTCTTCTAGACACCTTCAGTCAATATACCATGTAAAAAACAGACTAATGATGGTGGTAAACCGGCAGATGTGTGGGTCATAGCTATTTGTAAGATATAAAACACTCAGTGTTAGCAAGTGAAAAGAAAAATTTGACCATACGATAAAGCAAAAATAATGACTTCCATAAATGTAAAGAGACTTACAAAGAGACCATATTCCGTTACTCAGACATTACAAATCAAACTTAATTGGATAAAATGAAGTGTAAGTGAAACCACCACATGCTATGTCTTAAAAAAAAGAGGGTTATATATATATATATATATATATATATATATATATATATATATATATATATATATATATATATATATATATATATATATATATATATATATATATATATATATATATACACACACACACACTTTTCAAACTGGGTGAACATCTTTGTTCTTGTGTCCATGTTTATGATGGATTTTCTTGGAAAACATTCCAGTGCCATTGAATTTAGGGAAAGAAAAACACTACATGTGATTTAAAATGGGCAACATGTACCAGCATGAAATCAACTCTTGCTGAACTTAGTTTATTTTTGATCACTCCCCGCTGGGACGTAAACCCACACAGTCAACAAAAAAAGACATTCTTACAGGCACGGATAAAAGTGAAAGAAGCACTGTTAGTCTGAATTCACTGAAATTTACAACACATACATGCAACATTTGTGTTGCAAACTAAGGAAGAAGCCATATTTCAACATACATGTTGGTCAATAGTAGTTCAGATTTTGAAAATTGTGCTTCTTTGTTATGTCTTCCAACAAGCGTGAATTGAGGAGCAAGCTTGAAAAAGACAGAAAGTTAAATTGTGAAGTCAATTTGACATTGATTTGACTGAAAGATTGTATACTTTTGTCTGAAAGGGAACAACATAGCTCCTCACAACTGAATTGATGTGTGATAAGCATGCTATGTTTCAGGCTATTGGTATAAGAAAATCATCTAACGTGTTAATAATTACATAGGCTCCTGCGCTTGTGACATACATGAAGATTACACCTTCTGAAAGATGTAAACAGCCTTGTTTACTGTTATATATGTTTTGCATTGATACTTAATGTGCAGCTTAAGGTGAGCAACATAATAAATTCTTAAAAACATAAAAATGAATAGTCATTCCTGCTCTAGTAAAGTCGTAGGTTTGAAACCCCCCCCCAAAGATTTGAGTTTTAATTAGCTAAAACTAAAACCAGCAAAATGACCAAAACTAAGCACATGAAACCTATTATTGTGTGTAAAGAATCTGTGTTATATATGAGATTCACATTTTGAATAGAATTAGTGAAATAAAAAGATTTTGATCATTTAAAATTTTCATTTATTGAGAAACAACTATATTATAGCAGTACACTTTTCAGTGGTCATGTCCATAGTGTGCAGAGAAGTAAAAGCAAAATTTAATACCTGGTTTACTCTGCGAAAAAAGTTGCCTGGAGGGTTTTGTCTCTAAGAAAAGATTAAAAACTAAAAATTAGTGCTCTTATCAGTTATTTATAAAAAGAATACAGGCATGCCTTTATGGTGAGGCAGTTGGGGAAGAACAACCTTTACGGTCGAAAACCATGCATTAGGCTGAAATAACCATAACTATCTAACTTATTGGAAAAGTTCAAAGGAATGAAAAGAGGATTTTTTTTTCCTGCATCAGTCCAAGGTGTTTCTAGTGGCACAGATTGTAAGTCAGTCATGGGTTAAGATGTGGGAAGAGAAGTCATAGACAACCATCGATCAGCTGGAATAAAAATAGCTGACAGTTTCAACGGCACACCAGAGAGCGAAGCTCACAAACATGCATTAGGGATCGAGCAATTGGTCCAAAAACCACACAGAGAGGAAAGTAAAATAAAGAAAACATGCTCAAGTATTCAGCTGCTTCAAACAGACACTAATCTTCTATACCTGCAATATTCAAGAGGATAAAGAGAAGAAACGTAAGAAAAGAAACAGAGTTGTGTATGTGAAAAAATAAAATTCATTAGAAAGTAAATGCTTGAACTTGGATTGATTTAGTGAACCCACTTAAATATTTTCAATTAATTAAATTGTTTCTTTGGTAAAATCCCAACTCACCTCCCCTTCCTTGCTTTTAGCTTTAAGTTTTGAATGTTCAGACTGTGGGGTAATGGGATGACAAATAGGCACTGCTTTATAAAAAATATTTAGGTCACATTAACAAAGGGGTATGACCTGTTATTGCTTAAACACTCACAAAAACAACTGTAATGTCTTGTTTATTGTGTCTCAGTGTTTTAATTATTTATTAAACCTAACAAGCAAAAGAATAAAAAAAAAAAAATTCATGTTTCTTAAATAAAAATGTTTTCTTATATTATTTGATTGTTAGTATATTGTATATTTCCATTAGCTATCACCATTGATTCTTCCAATATAGAAAAGGCAATAAAGATGTTATAGTGGGGTAATCACAAAAAAACATGTTCATGTCCAGCTTGATGCATTCTAATGTGTTAGATCTCATACCGTTGTCATTAGGCCTAACACAGCAAAAAAGTTTGATACTGTTTTACATGACACATGTGCTCTTGATCAAAATTTAAAATCATATTAAAAAGTTACAAGTTTTTGCATTTAGAGCTGCTGGATCATAACCAGGTTATTAATCGAGCTTCAAAATAAAAATAAAAACTACAAACAGGAGCAAGAGACCAAAACAAAATTGGTTATGTATGGAAAACAACAAAAACAGAAGTTTAAAAAAGCTCTCAGTAGTGAGTAACCCCACCAATTCTCATTAAACATTTCAAAAAATTTGTGTAAGCAGGCTTGGTGCCATTATTCAAGTAGGAAGGAGAAAGTGGGAAAGTGGGAGATGTGGCCTTTTTAAAGACATTCTATGTTCTTTAAGTATTTTTCTCATACGTAGCTATGAGGGTTTAGTCAGCTTCATTGTGGACCTTATTTGAGATTAGTGATACGCCTGTATTTTCATAGACACCTCATTAGATCATCTAGTTCAGCACAAGTGAAATTGTTTTGGGTCTACTGCTTGAATTTTTGTCACAAATCTTTTAAGAAACTTTAATTATGTTACTGCATCAAGCATCTTTGCCATCAGAGACTCATTAAAATGTGAATTACTGAGAGAAAATAACACAGATTTTAGACCTTAGTGAGGTTGATTATTTTTTTTTTTTTTTTTTTTTAGGGATTGATTTTTTTTTGTCTTAACCTTTTGATCAGTTTATGAACAGCCTGTTTGAGTTTAAAAGTGCCTTTTAATATGATGACTACTCTAATTTTTGTCTCTTGCTCCTGGTCCTTTTTTTTGTATTTTGAAGCTTTAATTAGAACTTTGTGATAATGCACAAGCATGGAATGGGAATACTTATAGAATAGAATAGAAATATCCCTAATTGTCCTTCAGAGGGGAAATTCAGATGTACCAGCAGCAAAGTCATAAACAACTGGACCAAGTCGATTCACACAAAGGTCAAATATAAAAACAAAAGTGAGATTAAAAGAACTATAAAACCTACAACATAAGAAAATAACACTGTACAGTTATTAAAAATAGCACACTCTGAATAACTGTGTAGAGTTATTTTCTCATGCTGTAAATATATGCCCATACTGCACAGTCTCCTATTCTCATTTTTTGTTTTAATTTCTTCTATTTTTCCCCCCAACATTTCATGGAATTTGTAGGTTCCTTCACAGCTACTGGCACCACTGGCAAAAATTTATAAAAACACTTAAAATAAATGAATCATTTATTACTACAGGATAATCTGAAACTGGAAAAAAGCATACATGCTTTAATACTGTGGAAACAGGCTAGAAACCACACATGCAAAGGGAAAACATGGAAGCTCCATGTAAATAGACCTCATGCTGGAATTTAAACCCAAGACTTTCTGCTCATGCTGCTGCAATAATAGATTAATTTACTTTTAGATGCTTTTTTACAAGATGTTTTTAAAAATCTCAACCAGTGGTGCCATTAATTGTGGAGGGTGTTAAACATGCCAATTACATTTTTTCCCTTTTCAAATGAATTCATGCTGATGTAAACATTTCTAATTTCTTGAATACATATTTGTTCACCAATTCCTTTAAATTTTAAAATAAGTTGCTTTATAAGTAATATGAAATCAGCTCTGCTGTGTTAACTTTATTTTTTCCACAGGAATCAGTGACTATAGACCTTTAAGTTATATAGTTATTGTTATGTAGACTTGACCGTCTAAAATGTTTCTTTTTGTTTTTGTGATTGTACTACACCTGACCAGTTCTTCTGACAGTTACATAGTTACCACTAAGCATGTTATCTATTATCACTGTCTGGGTCAAATGAAATAGAAAAAAACAAAAAACAACAACAAAAAAAAAAATCCATCCAACTTCAACATCATTTTGCACTTAAGAGATTTACTTCAGTGTTTTGCTTCATGTCATTGCTTGTTCTGACTTTATACTAACTCACCAGCAAGGAAGCAAACCCTCCAGAGGCCAGAGTGAAGGGACATGTGCATCTCTGTGCTCTGGTTGAGTGGAAGGATGACTCCTTCCTCCAGGTAGAGCCAGTAGTCGGTGCTCACAGCGATCCCCAACAGGCCGAGGCCGCAAACAGCGAACACGCTGCTCAGCAACGTCAGCGCCTTCCTGCCGCATAAGCTCATACCACAGCCTCAACAGCAGGGGTGCACAGCTGGCAGAAAGTGCAACTATGAGACGTGAAGAAAGATAAAGCAGTCACAAACTGATTTAAAAAAGGAAGACTAATGTTTACAAGAGAACGTAATGTAAACCATTATTACTTTAACTTGATGTTATTTTTGATTTACTAGTGCACCTTCTTATTCCCTCCTGCACAATATTAACTATTATTTCTTTTTTTTTTTTTTAATTACCAGAAACAAGTACAATCAATATTTGTGTTATCAAGTTTATCCATTCTAATGAGACTTGTTATTAATATGATTCACAGTACATCCTAGTTATAATTGCAAACAGAAGTCAGTTGCAAACAGACAGAAGGCAATAAAAACAAGTAGATTATGAACTTTGGGCCTTTTGACTTCACAGATGATTAAAAAAAAAAACAAAAAAAAAAAACAAACAAGTGGGGGACAGGGGGCTAGATTTGTAGAGCTTAAATTGAATAATACAGAGCAGGATGCAGGACTGGAGGTTAAGTGGGGCATCTTCATTAAAGCAGACCATTTAATGATTTTCCAACTGACAATTATCTTCTTGTTGTCATAAAAAGACTGCAATATAAATCATAACACTGATTATCTTCAGACAAGAATCCAAGCATGTCTCTTTTGTTTTTATTTTCTAAAGAAATAACACACACTTCCTAAAACCTCAAATCATTTTAACTCTAATTAGAATTTCAGATTTTTTTTCCCCCATGTAAAAAACTTAAAATAGACTGTGTCAAAAATGTGCCATCATGTGAATGCGCATGGATCAGCTGGTGACTGCAGTCAGCATTTTCCGGAAACTGAAGCCGAAGCTTGGCAGACTTGGTGAAAAGAAGTGATTTCACATAATGAGTTCTCAGTATGCCGTCACACTAAGAACACAGTGAGACTGGGAAGATGGGGGGGAATGTGTGAAAGGATTTTGAATTTGGCATTTCACATCTGGCTCTCAGTGGATCAACGTTTTGTATCACGACAGAATATGAATATCCGGTAGACTAAAGCTGATATATTTTCATATAACTGTCATCTGAGAGGTGCAAGCCAGTGTTTCGACAGGGAGAAAAGTCAGAAGGAGTGATGAGGTGTGAAGATTATGGCTGAAAGCAGGGTATTTTGAGGACATTTTGAAATAAGTATTTCTGCAATTATATAAAAAAAGCTTGGGGGATAAAGAACTCTTTGCATGTTATTTTCAAAACTATTTAGATGTCCTTTCTTAGGTGAACAGGTATTTTGCAACATACAACCCATAATTTAATCATGAAGTCTATAACTATCTAACTTGCTAAAACATGGTTTAAAGGAACATATCAATTTCATTAGGTCTAAAGTAAGTTAAAGCAATAGCTAAATGTCGCGCCTCAGAATCTTTCACATGAAGCCAGCTTACATCCAAAAGCCTCTATATTTTTTAATGGGATTTTATGTGATAGAACAACAAAAATAGCATATAATTATGAAGTGGAAAGAAAATGTTGCATGGTTTTTAACATTTTTTGCAACTGAAAACTTAAAAAGCCTATGTATGTACTCAGCCTTCTTTAATCTGATACCCATTAATGAAATCCAATGCCACAAGTCTGTTTCAAGGAAATCTAAACAGTAAATTGTCCACAATTGTGCAATTTAATTCAACATCAGTGTAATTAAAAAACATCTGTGAACAAACAGCATGATGATGACCAAGGAGGACAGCAGTCAGGTCAGGGAGAAAGTTGTGGAGAAGTTTAAACCAGAGTTCGGTTGTAAAACAAAGTTTGAACATCTTATAGAGCAGTGGTCTCCAAAGTTGGTCCTGAAGGGCCGGGATCCTGCATGTTTTAGTTCTCTCCCTGGTTCAGCACACCTGGATCAAATGATGGCTCGGTAGCAGGCCTCTACAGAACATTGACATGCTGAGGAGGTAGTCACTATCACCAGGGAGAGAACTAAAACATGCAGGATGCCGGCCCTCGAGAACCGACTTTGGACACCACTGTCATAGAGCTCTGTTCAATTTATAATCTAAAAATAGAATGAGAGTGGCACAACTGCAAACCTGCCACGATGTGGCTGTCATTCTAAAATGACAGGCTGGAAAAGAACAAGATTAATCAGAAGAGGCAGCCATTAGGCAAATAGCAAACATGGAGCAGGCAAACAGAGATCACAGCTGAGGTGGGAGAATCTGCGAATGGGACAATTATTTCTCCACAAATCTGTCTTTTATGAAAGAGTGGAAAGAAGAAAGCCACTGTTGAAAGAATTTTATGAGACATGTTTAAGGTGTGTTGCATTCCATTCAGAGGACAAAGCAAGAGTGAAGAATATGCTCTGGTCAGATGAGACCAAATGTAACTTTTGTCTATATTTAGATGTGTGAAGTAAAACTAATGGTGTTTATTACCCTGAACACACTATCCTCACTGTGAAACACAGTGGTGGCAGAAACATGCTGTAAGGTTGTTGCTCTTCAGCAGGGAAAGAAAAGCTGGTTAGTGCTTATTGTAAGATAATTAGAGCTAATTACACGACAAACCTGCAAGAAAATCTGTTTGCGGCACGACACCAACCCTATACATACAACCAGAACTCCAAAGGAATGGTTCAGATCAAAGCATGGATGTTCTGTCTCCCCATAGGCAAAAATTTCTCTGTCTGAATCTGCACAGTTGGTGAGAAACACCCTCAAAAACTAGAAGGTGTAATTACAGCAAAAAAGTGGCACTGAATTTTAATGCCCACTATGGTTTTTCAGGCATTTATTGAAAAAAATTTTGAAAAACCACGTAACATTTTATTCATGCTCTATCTTGTGTTGGTCCATTACAGAAAATCCTACTAAAATACACTGACAGAATACAAAAGTGTTCCAAGTAATGTGAATACTTTAACCATGGACTCTAGTATTGTCCCTTTTCCAAGTAGAGAGTTCTAATCACACATTTATACATCAGGAAAGGACACCAAGGTATTTTCTGACTTATGTATTGTAGTAATGTATGCATAGAAAATCAGATTTCACTATAACCCAAAGTACCAGCATTAATCTGAAAGGATTAAACAGCTATTCTTGGCTGTGGTGCAATCACAGACCATTCATGCACTTTCTCCAAATAAAGCTATTTAGAATCAAGTTGCAACAAGATGAATGCTTTCCACTCAATAGACTTTCTTGTATGCTGCAAAAGGCAGCTTTTAGTTTAATGGCACAAACACCTTTTCTTGCAGAGGACTGCATAGCTTATTCACTTCCAGATAGCAAGTATTTTCATTCTCGTTTATTTCTAAGTATTGTTGATTTACTGGAACAGGGTAGATGATGTGATTAGTTATACTTGTTATAGTTGTGTGAGGCTGAGTAAGACTGTTTAGTCTGCATGCAGTCTTCCAGTCTTAATTATATTTAGTATCTATACTCGCTTAACTGGATGAAATGCAAACTATCCTCCATCTAAACAGTTTTAGATGTTTAAGTTATGTGGACTTTAGTGGTTGACTCCTTGGAAGTGCACTTTTAAGAGAACCCCAGCAGATGTTTGGAGCAGTTGAGAAAAAAAAAAAAAAAAAAAAAAAAAAAAAAAAAAAAAAAAAAAAAAAAAAAAAAAAAAAAAAAAACACCCCAAACCCTGCAAACAGGTTGTGTATGTTAAAGTAGAAGTCTGAGTCCTAAATCGATGGACTAATAAGATAATGCCTTTATTTCTTCCTGTTTTAAAGGTGAAGATATTCACATCTTATTTACCATCTCTTGTGTTTACAAGAGACTTGTGTTGTCCACATTAGAAAAGATGTTAAAGGACTCACAGGGAACCATGCAAATAAATTCAAACTTTTTAGAAATTACATTCTTATTTGTTACGTTTCTATCATACCAGATGACAAATAGAAATGCTACTACAAAACAGGCATTCTATAACAGCAGGTGGCAATAAATCCAACATAAAGCAGCACATCAACATGCAAAGGAAAAACTTTCTGGTCAGACAGGGAACAGATTGTGATTCTTTTCAGACAGTTTAAGCATGCTTTATTTACTATTTTTAAGTCAGTCTTTAAACTTTTTGGTACATGACTGAAGTATTATGGTGACAGAAGTAATAACCCAAGCTGGTTTTAGGCCACAGTATGCAAAGAGGAAACCTTTAAGCCTGAGTTTGTCGTATGCAAGTTAACTACCAAGCTCAGGGAAGAATGTATGATTTCTAAACATGCAGCTGTGTTTGCTGAACCGAAGTGGTGTTGTATAAAACTCAGATTTCATGAGCAATAAGTGTAAAATGTTTTCAGGTAATCAGCAACGTTTGTTGAACTCATGTAGGTCACAAATTGGAGAGACAATGTAAAGCACTACAAAGCAATACAATGAGACACCTGTATTTAAAAAAAAAAAAAGCAGCAGTGTGCAAAAATATTCAGCCCCTTTTTCTGAGTGCAAGCATTTGCCTTCAGAAGTTGCCTGATAATTGCTAATGCTTTATAGAGTCCAAATCTGTAATCTGATCTCAGTACAAATCCAGCTGCTCTGTGACAGCCTCAGAGGTTGGTTAAGAGAATATTGGGGCGCAAATAGCATTAAGTCCAAGGAACACAGCAGACAGGTCAGGGATAAAGTTGTAGAGAAGTTCAAAGCAGGCTTAGGCTCAGATCACTGTTCAAGCCATCATCCCAAAACGTAAAGAGTATGGCACTACTGTAAACCTACCAAGGCAAGGCCGTCCACCTAAACTTCCAGGCAAAACAAGGGGAGCACTGATCAGAGATTCAGCAAAGAGGCCCTCTGCACTCTGACCAGTGGTGGCCCTGTCCCACAGAGAAAACTCTGCCCCCTCATTTGAATATAAGAACATGAAATAAGAGCCTGGGGAAAAGAAAAAAAAAAAAAAAAAAAACCCCAAACACCCCAATATAACTTGCTAAACAGCAGAAAATGCCCAGTTGCAGTCATGACTGAGCAAACTGCATACACTCAAAATTATCAATTTCTTCTTTAAAAAACACAAAAATTAGACAGACATCTCTCTTAGGCTTTAAGGGAGGAAGCTAGGAGAAAAATGGGGAGGTGAATAACAAAAACCAGGATTTTTTTAAACCAAAGGTGAACATCCTGCAGCAACTAACGTGAGAGACAATGGACCTTTCACCCCAGAAAACATGACCCCTCTCAGTAATAAGCTGAAAAGAGAACCAAACAACCACTTCTCTAGAACACTAAAGCTGCACCTGTCAATAAGGTGTCCAAAACTCACCTTGCTATAAAGAGGGTCCTGGGGGCTAAGCACACCAACCAAACACTGCACCCCCAATGCTGCCCAAATGGCCAAGAGGCATTGAAATCAGTTCCACACCTAGCTTTATACTCTGCTCATTAGAGGGCAGAATGGAACCAGCTGTGCCTGCTTAAGCTGCAGACACCCAGCAACAGCAAAACTAAGGGGAAGAACACATGCAGGCACCACTGCATGTAACAGTTGGTCTTAACAGTACAAAACAAACAATTTTTGCTCTTCATAGTTATTGCAGGTGTAGTTTTCACAGAAAGTAGATTGGTGTTTTAAAAAGTTATGCTCCAATAAATAAAGGAAGGTCCATCCATGCTCTTCCGCTTATTTTTATTGGGTTGCTGAGGTGACACAAGCTTTTCCAGACTTCACGTGTTTTGTGAATCTGGACAAAGAATACAGTGTTCAATTTTTTACGGTATTTTGTGAGGTGTATTTGCTGGAGTATGGGGATTTCTGTTTAGAGCTGCTTTTGACCCATAATAACACAAACATTGACCATATTTGATGTGTATTGATGTTTTTAATGATGGCACTTTACAAAATGTAAGGTTTGGTACTGGTTTCACAACCGGTGACGGTTTATTGTGTTTATGATGTTTTTATGATTTCATGATGTAAAGCACTTTGAACTGCCTTGTTGCTGAAATGTGCTATACAAATAAACCTGACTTGACTTCTGATCCTTGCACGGCCAAAGCAAGAGCTGTGTCTGCATTCTTGCCACAAAGTGGAGCTTGTTCCCAATACATGTTGGACTCTGCCAGGGCTGCTCCTCATCACTTATCCAGCGTGTGGTGTTCATGGCCAAGACATGATCACCAGGCTTAGTCATGAAGAGGAAGGTGTCTGGTTTGGAAACCTCAGGATCCTATTTTTGCTTTTCACAGATAATGTGGTTCTGCTGACTTTTTCAGGGCACGACCTTCAGCATGGACAGGAATGGCTGGCAGTTGAGAGGTAAGCAGCTCAGTTGAGAGTCAGCTTCTCTAGGCCATGGTTCACTTCAATTACTTGCATCTCTTGGTGTGAAAGAATAAAAGTTTGTTTTGGAAAATAAATCATAACAGGTCAATAGTTGGGCTTTACTCCAGGTTTGATATTTCGAAAATGAGACAAAATGAACAAAATGAAAAATACTTTGGAATTAAAAAGGAGTTAGCACATTAAGCAAAAGCAAGATTTGTTTAAAATGGTTTAATCACATACCCATCACTGATCAGAGAACGCACACAGGGACCCACACAATATCACAATAGTACAACCTTCATGAATTTTAATCATCTCAGTCATTGATCTGGTTTCTAAAAGACTGTGTATGGTAACTGATCTACGCTGGGAGAAGGGAATATTATCTTTACAGAGAAAGGTTTCTCATTAAATGTTCAAAGCCACCGGGATGAAAGCTTTCAGTAACATTATGAAGGCTTGGTAAACTAAAAAAAAAGCCCAGTCTCTTGAATAAACATTAATCTGCATTTGAGGGGAAAAAAAAGAAGGCCAGCAGAATTTTTGCAATGTTCCTGCCAAAGATAATGATAGTTTGACAAATGTAGTATATTTATATGTCAGTGAAGTTGAATGTACCTTTTAAACGGTCTCATAAATTTAAACAGCAAACAGAATAAAATAAAAACAACATCCTTAAACTCACCAATGATATTTATGCTTTCACAAGTAAGCTGACACAGATCATCTCTCCTTGGGGCCCAGAGGCCATGCTGATATCAAGTCAGGCTGACGTACATAAGCCATTGCCAGAGTAAAGGGCATATCACCACCAAAAGTAGGCCAATGTCTGTCCTTTCTACTTTCTTAATGTGCACACAGCCTTAGGTCAACCTCAATCAAAGGAAGTTCATGCAAAAATAACATTTTTAAAAAAACAAATAGGTAATGATAAGTCAGACAAGGCAGGGCAACTACATATCAATTACATTGTCCTTGCTGTAAGACATCAGTTATCTTTGTATTCTGCATTTTTTTAATACACACATACACAGCATGGTTGCTTTGAACACAAAGAGATCTAAAATTTGATTATCAGGTTTAGCATTTTGTTCATCCTAGCCAGGCTTGCTCAATTCAAAGATTTAACTGTCTAACCAAATCTTTGAAATACATATTGCATTGTGGAAAGTGAGAAATCACACCGCAAACATCTGGCTCCCTAATTTGACATCCTAATTTGAATTTGTTTGTATAACTCTGTTCAAGGGGTATGTCAGTGTCACAGAGCAGATCTTTTTTGGCATGCTTATTGACCCAGTTTCTGTGGCTGTAAGAGCGTGGCTGTGAGTGCACTCCCTCTATTGCCTGCGATGTGGTCAGGCCAGTCACACTGTGTGAGTTGGCTCCTGTTAGGTGACGTTGCTAAGGGTGGAAGGGGAAGCCGGAGGTCAGGGTCGGCCCTAATGCACAAGAGAGAGAAGATATGTCATCAGGCCCCAGACTCAGCTGGGTGAAACTGTCAGTCCTATTATTGTGCAGCTCAGATGTGAAACTACATCCCACACAAGGATAAAGTTTGAATCTACCTATAAATTTGTGATCAAGTCAGAAATACTGTCAAAAGCAGCTCTGTGACACTGACAGTGTGTCAGCATAAAGCGTGTCCTTGAAATTAAACTTTTGAATGACCACGTTTACAGAACTAATGTCAGCGACCCAGAAACCTTCTACAGTCATGATCTTAATGCCTCATAAAAAATGGAGATGTGTTGACGTTCAAAATGAGTTCTGAATGTTTCTGTTTACTAAGATAAACATTCCTAAAGATTTAGAAGCTGCAAAGAATGCATATTGGCGTGTATTGACGTCTGTCTGTCTCCCAAAACTCGTTCCAGCTGCTATCATTATGAGTGGATATGAACGTCTGTGCTGTAAGTTTGACGCTCAGTATCAAAGTGTGAGACTTTTATTTTAATGTCAAAAAGGAAGCAGTTCTTGATTTACTCTGTTGTGTTGACAAAGTTAACATATAAAGAATTCTCAGTTAGCTACCCCACAATGTTCAGTTACAAAAGCAAAAAAAAAAAAAAAAAAAAAAAATAAAGAAAAAAAAAAAAATATTTATTTATATCTATAAAATTTGTGTGGCATATAGTTTCTTTTTAGTGAAAAAAAGAAACAAGTGACAGAAAAGGTTAGCAATAGGCTAACTGCTATCAAGAAATAAATCAGAATCTGCTTTGCAACTTCTGAAAAGAAAAGGCTATTTCACACATTGATCTGTTGACTATTTTTTGGATTAACCAACGAATGATAGCAAATGGATAGTAAAAGGTGCTTAACAGGAGATTTGTTTCACAGAATTTGAAGCTAAAACTATGCTACTTGAGGAGTTTGGGGTAGAACATATTTATAGACCAAGGGTTTTTTTTTTTTTTTATCTTAGATGCAAAATATATGCTTTTCTTTCAGCAAATGGCCTTTTTTTGAGTCTGTATACACCAGTTAACAATTAATCAATTATTAAATTACCATATTTTCCAGACTATAAGTCACACTTTTTTTCATAGTTTGACTGGTCCTGCAACTTATAGTCAGGTGCGACTTATATATGTTCCCCCCCCCTTCATGACGCATTATTTGAATGGTGCATTAAATGTTAATTCATACTGACGGAGATGAACCAAGGATTAAACATTACCGTCTGCAGCCGCAAGGAAAGTTAATCGCAGGCTGAACGCCAGAAGCCCAGAGCTGGAGGAACAAGTTGGCTGGTGTTCTGACAATCTATGCTACTTCGTCAGATTTTCCTGCCATAGAGCATCTAGACAGCTATTTCTATCTGTCGGTGCTACCTTATGAAACTACTGGAACACCTGTTGAGTCTTATGAATGGTGCAGTTACATCTACACAACCTGGTAGTTGCTAAGCAGATGAACATAAATGACTTTGCGGACAGGCCTTCTTGGTGTTACTGATTTATGTAACACAACCGCCCCGCTATCACCCTGGATTTACTGCACGCCTCTCCGCTCCACCCCGCTGCACACATCGCTGGCAGAGCGCAGTCATTCCTACCATTTACCCTAATATCATAATATATTTTAAGGGCCAGGCATGCAAACTCTGCATGCCTGGCCTCTGCGTATCAATAATATGTATTGCCTGTTGGCTGGACTTTCACCGCTATTGATGCCCGCCCTTGACGTATATTTAATGACCAAGGTAGTAAAGCTCACAAAAAGGAGTAAGGAACACTGGGATGAAGGAAAAGAAACCAAAGAGTTTGGAAAAATATGGGTTAACCTTTCATCAATATCATCATTGCAATATTCAGCAATAGTATCACAATTTCATATTTTCTTGATGTTGAACAGCCGTAGTGTATAATGTTTTGTAAACCAGCCTCAGTCAGTCTTGTGATTTTAAAACCTCTGAATGACTGATTAATCTTCTTTGTAGCATTTACATTTGTTTCAAATATGAGCCTGATCTGACTCAGATTTGCAAGGAGAGTGGATTCATATACAGGATCAGAGGCTTAATCACCTTTGCTATGACAACCCAGAAAGGCTCCATTTACCACAGACTTGCTTCACAAGCAAAGGAGTTCATTTCCCCCTGGACTCAGAGTTCAATGTAGCTTAAGGCTATCTGTGTTTTACCACTTACTTGACTTTGTGATTTCTCATCTCACTGACAGACCGCAGATTTGACCCATGTAAGGGTGGAACAGAGGATTCCTCTGACCCTGAATCAACCAGGTCTCTGAGAAAGCTTTCCCAGGGTAAGCAGATCTTCTGATGAGGACATAAAATATTGCACTCTGACCGTGAAAGGTGATTGAAACAGTGCAACTCTTCTCTGGACCTTTTATGAGGTCTTAGTGGAGTCAGCGAGAGGTCTTTTCATTCCTCTGAGCTACCAAAGGATCCTAATTGTCAAAAACCGAAAGTTTTGATAAAAATGAGTAAAAGGAGCTCTGTCCTTAGATCTGTTAGCAGCTCAACAGTCTCCAAAAGGACCAACTCAATAATTTGTCTTGTTGAAGTTAATGCCACCAGGTAGAACCAGTCAGTGTTCAGAGGGGCTCCAGCCCCATCTGACAAAAGAAAGATAAATTTGCTATGCTTGAAAAGAGCACTTGATTGCTTACTGTCCAGTAAAAGATTGGGTTTAACAGTTAGGATGTAGATATTTGAGAATTACTTACCAAAGTAATTTCATATTGCAAAATATTGCAAATACCATCTTTTTATTCTCTTATCATGTCTGCCTCTTTTAAGCTGGGCACCAAAGCAAATTGTTTGGACACGTCTGTGGGCAAGAACCTAGATTTAAAGGTCACTCTCTGAATAAACCTATCAAGACTAATGTTGTTGATGGAAGGTTGTTAAGCAATGTGACTCACCACAAATTAATTTATTCTATTTAGTTTCCTGGGCTATCATTTTGTTTAACTCTTCACAAATAACCCTTTGTTTTGTGTTTCCCTGGTTAGTGCAACACAAACATGAAATGGACTTGGTTTCCCTTTCAATCCTCTCTATGGAGACATTCCAGTGAGAGGTATTTTCTCATTGGAAATTTGCACAGCTCTATTGCTGGGCTGTTGAATCTTCCATAGCAGCTGTTCAGTTCTTGCACGTTTCTTTTTAAGAGAAAATGCTAATCTGGTCCTGACCTTGAGCCAGTGAGGTATGGGAATGGGGTGATAGGTCCAGCATCTTTACCTCCAGGGATTGAATTGTTTGTTGAAGAAAGCATTTGACTTTGTACTTGCTAATGAAAATCTCTCAGTAGAACTATGTTACTTGTGCTTTATTTTCCAGTGGTTTGTTCAAAATTTCATACAGCATCTCTGGAAGTGAAACTGAAATGGAGGCTGATAAGGTTGTTATTCTGACTAACTCCTCCATTCATAAAATACTTCATACTACACCCAATACTACAAGATTACATAATACTCAAACAAAAGAGATTCCTTTCTCAATTCAACTAACTTTTCCCAAGCAATAAGAAATGTTTACCAATACTTTAGACTGACACTGCTAGTATTTCTGTGGAGCAGGGAACAGTTTTCATTATTATAATTAAGGAAAATGGCCATGGAGAGGAGGTTTTATGGTTTCTGTATTCATGTATGTTTTTATATGTATGTGTATAAATTGGTACATACAGAATTTCCATTTTAATTAGGAAATCTGTATGTAGACTCAGGGTCAGGACTGGAAAAGCCACTGCTTCTTTCTGCTCCCTTTTAAACCCTTTTTGTTTTTGTTAAAAACAATAGAATTTCAATAGAATTTTATGTTTTTCATGTTAATCCATTTCCTATTGTTTTTTTTATTTTAACTGTTTAAAAATAAAGAAAGAAAGAAAGAAAGAAAGAAAGAAAGAAAGAAAGAAAGAAAAAGAAAGGAAAAGAAAGAAAGAAAGAAAGAAAGAACGAAAGAACCATTTAAACAGGGCTGTCCTCTGGATCTCCATGGACAACACTATCAAGAAATACATATTGGGCTTTTCATTGTATGCCTACAATAGAATGGCACATAAATAAATAGAGTCTTTAGACTGTGGATAGAAACCAACAAACCATGTTTTTCACTTATTTCTATTATTTATTGTTGTTTTGATTGTCTTTTGTCTTGTAGAACTCACTGTGGGTCATGGAAAAACTTAATTTTAAGTCTCTTGTGCTTTTGTACATATGGCAGACTTACAATAAATCCAACTTGATATTAATTGAATTCTTGCCTTGCCTTGATATTAATTAATATCTTGCCTTGACACAGTGCCTTGCCTTGTATCTTCACTGATCTAACTTCTTTTCAGGGGACTTATGATTCAAGCATCCAATATTCTAGTCACTAAAACAGGAGATGAATCTCTTTGCAACACTGGACATTGCTAAACGACTTAGGCTACATTCACATAGCACACAAATGCAACCCAAATCTGATTTTTTTGCCCATATGCAACCCATATTCGACTTTTTCATGGCAGCCTGAACAGCCCAATTCTAATATTTTCACCCCCCAAAAAATCAGATTTGTGCCACTTCGATATGTGATGCTAAATCAGATACATATCCTATACTTTTCATAGCATCTGCACTCAGATAGTTGTGATGCATTTCATCTGACTTTTACATCGTTGACGTGAGACATGTATCATAATTCTGCCCCAGAAGAAGCCAGAGGCGGTAAATCTAGCAAAAAAGAACGGCTGAAGCAAACAGTGCTGACACTTCATCTTGTTATGATCTTGTGACAATACTGTCAGTCCCCATTGCCCCATCTGTGCATAGGGGTCGCTTTGGGGCTGTAAACCATTCAAACAGAAGTCCCATGCAGTCACATTTAAATCAGAATATAAATGACCATACAAAGAGAAAAAAAAAAAACGGATTTCAGCAAAAAATTGGAATTGAGCATTAAGATCTGCTTGCTGTATGAATACAGCCTTAGTTGCACTTGAACTAATACCAGTCAATAACTTTGGCCAAAGTGAGCCAACCATATATTTTATTGAAATTTTATGTGATAGGAGTTGAAGGATACATAGTTTTACTTTTCTTTTAACAAATAAAACTCAGAATAGTGTGTTGTGGGTTTGTTTATCTCAGTATAAATGCATCTGTTCAGTGAATTCATCAGAGGTTAGTTGAAATCAGTGAACAAGCAGGATCATGATGGCCAAGGAACACAGCAGACAGGTTAGGGATAAACTGAAGGCCTCTGAAAAGATAGCCTTAATCAGATAAGCAGCCAAGATGCCTATGGTAGCTCAGGAGGAGCTGTAGAGATTCACAGCTGAGGTGGGAGAATCTGTTGACTGCACAACTAATAATTGTGCACTCCTTCATTTTGGCTTTTATGAAGGAGTGGCAAGATGGTGGCTATAGTTTAAAGAAAGTCATTAAAAAGTCCTATTTTCTGTTTGCTATAAGCCATGAAAGGGATCAGAAAAAAAATTGAAGAAGGGTAGCTGAAGAAAATGCAAACAAGTGAAATTCTATGTGTGTTCAAAAGCAATCAGTGCAACATAGCAGCCCCACAATGAAACATGGTGGTGGTAGCACCATCCTGTGGGTGTGCTTTTCTTCTCAGCAGATAGAATTGTTTAAATCAAAGCATATTCATGTGTTAAAATGGCTAAGTCTAAACCTAAATCCAGTGAGAATCTGTGGCAAGACTTGTAATTTGTGTTCACAGACAATCCCTCCAATCTAGCTAAATTTGAGGTTACAAATCAGTTTTTGGGTGGTAAAGCTAGCAGAGACTTATCCCAAAAGACATGCAGTTCCAATTACAGCAAAATGCAGTTCCTCAAAGTCTTAAGTTCCCCTATCCACTTCACAATATATGTGTGACTTTGTGCTGATGCATTACATCAATTTTCCAAAAATACATTAAAGTTTGAGGTTATAATGATACAAAATGTGAAGGTACGAAAGGTATGATTTATTTTCTACAGCATTGTCTGAAGTCATTCAAGAAGAGTCTTAAGGTGCTGATTCTCTGAACTGTGGCAGGTGTTCTATTTCTCAAATAACCCAGATAAAAATAATTTTAAAATCAAACAATTAAATGGTACTTTGTTAGGTTATTGGGTAGGCATCTTATCTCTTTAAGCAGTTTTATAAAACAACAGAACTAAGTGGTACAGCAATTAATATTTTTCTTGCACTAAATGACTACCAAAAACAAATTCCCACTCTACATATTTTATCTTGCGTTCCACCATGTGTAGTACATGTTTCGAGTTTTCTCATTATCTCTAGCCTAATGTTTTCTTCCATTAGTGTTAACAAGCTAGAATAATTTCTCAGTGGACTAATTTTGGAGATGCTTTAGCTAACCCTTGAGGGCATGCCTTCCCAGAATGAGAGTACACATTGAGATTTAAGCTCGATCGCTGCTGCAGGGAAAGCATCTTACAACATTTCATTTGGCAAAGATGGTGGAAGAGCAAGTTCAAGCTGTCAAGGCAGTGAATGAAGTGGAAATTTATGTGTCACACTTTCATATCTTCTCAACATTAAAAAAATCTCATAATCCACGTAAAATTCTGAGTGGGTCACATATTTGCATGTAAACAGCTAAATGGTTAATTGAATGGGACATCTAGTAAATCCTCTACCAGTTGTTCTAGAAGGACTTCTGGACACTGAGGCTGTCTTTTAATTAACGATTCCGACTTTAAGCTGTGATTATTATAGTATTGAACTGGTATAGAAAAAGTCTTGACGTGTGCAATAGCTCGAGAAATCATATGCAATTTTTGTATTTGACAAAAGGCAAAATGCCATTTAAAATCTGCTTGCACTGAGTTGATGCATGGTGTAGGTGTCTTGCGGGTATCTCACATATGGGGGTTACTGGTCCTCAATGCAGTTGTGCAGAGTTCTAGGTTTTGAGACCACTGATGCATGTCCCTTACCCCCCTGTCTGCCCAATTCCTGTCTGTTTAGTATCAATAAAGGCCTTCCACAATCAAGTGTTGTTTACTGGGGCAATTATATGTATTTACTTAAATGATTTTCTCTAAAACTGATGCAAGTCTTTTAATTTATTACCTTACACAAAGAAACAGAAGCAATGTCTAAAAGGGTTAACACAGTAAATTACAGTGGCACTAAAAACAGTGACCCAAAGCAATGGTACTAACATCCATTTTCCCGTGTTTGTTGCGAGAACAAGTCTGCCGTTTATAAGAGCTTGACATGGCCCTGTCGCCAGGCAACACAACACAGAGAAGCCTCCAAATTAGTTAAGCATGAATGGATAGATGAGCAATTCCCAAAACAAGGCTTTCTGTTTGGCAGTGCATTTTAAATGCTGGAGATAGGATGGAGCAACACAGGACAAAGAAAGAACACATAGATACATCGTATTTGAAGTTCATGCACGAATTATTTAAAAAGACTGATTACATGCTACTATGTGTGCAAGTACACACAGAAAAGGACAAGAATCCTTGGACAACATCTGGTTGAGAGGATTTGGTTACAGAGTTATTTCACTCTTTAACTATATTCTTGGTACACTTGATTCTTCTGGACAGTTGAATGATTAAATGATATAAAAAATGTAGGGCTATGAATACTGCTGAAACCACAAAACAAGCATGTCTATTTACAGCACAATGTTTTAGTCTACACAAATTAATTTGTCTGTAATGCAGATTTCTTCAAATGCCTAATTCTTGAAACATGTGAAATGGAAAATGCTTAAATATTCAATGAGAGAGAAAATATCCTGCACACTATTAATCTTGCAATGGGAACATATAAAAGCAGCTTTATGGAAACCAGACCTTCACCTGCAGAAGAAGAATTTAAAACTGAATCACAATGAAACAGCTCCCATTGAAAGTACAGAGAAGCCAGATGACAAAAAGTTTTACAAAAAAAGAAAAAAAAATATCGACAAATATGCATAAACATCAGATATGTACCAATCAGACTTCTGAGGACAACTTCCAATCTCTGGTTTTCGCAAAGCTTTGACCAGCCAAAACTGACTTCAGCCAATTACATATTTTTCTTTAAGAACTGTAATATAAAGAAATATAATCAGGTCATTTTTGATATCACAGGCGGGAAAAAAACAGATTTTTGCAACACATACTTATATTTTCCTCTTTTAAGATGGCAGGGTCGGTTGCCATGGTTTCTGACCAGTTTCTATTTGACATTTGTATTCCAACACTTTTAAGATGAAAATTACAAACCTGTTAAATATTTATTAATGTTGACACGTGTAGCACATATAACATTTCTTCCAAACACAGAGGTTAACGTCAGATGCTTTTTAAATTATAGTTATATCTGCTAAGTACTTTACTACTAAGCTGGGGAGTAATGGGGTCATCAGTAAGTTGCTACTACTCAAGCAGATAATCTTATCTAGCTTACTACTTCACTGTTGTAGATATGAGAGCTTAACTGACCCTTTTATTTTCCTCATAAAAATCAATGTTTGGTCTCTAGGATGCTTTGCCAAATTTGCATTGTGACTTGTCTTTGTAGAAACTATCTTTGGTATCTTTTATTAGCAAATATGATAGTTAGCTCAGCTAGCATTAATAAAACAGCCGTCTCTATGTATATATTCTTGAGAAGGTAGTGCTTTACTTTGACTCTGAAATTTCCAAAAGCTGACAATTCCAGAACCAGCATGCTCCATGACAAACTGCCAGAATGCTCAAAAAGCTAAAAGGAGGAAGTTTGATGTACTTCACTCAGCATCCGGCTAATTCCATTCTGTCTATCTCTTGCAGCCTGAATGAGCCATGGACATTGCTCAACATGTCATAGAAAATATGCTTCTCTTTCAACCTGCTTTGTTTAATCTGTGTGCATCCTCTGACTTTATTTTTATTTTTAAACACCTCACTGAGACTAAAAATGACCAGCTTTTAGTGTGAAGATTGTCATTGCTCTTGACCAGGTACCACTAAGGTATGGTGCATTTACTAATCAGTAAACAATAGCTCTGATCAGGGCCGATCAAACTGAAAATCGGCCCTTTGCGGTCACTGACTTATTTCTTAATGATTCTCTAATAAACATGAATTCACTTTATAAGCTAATATTACTTTTTAAAACAGGCTAGCATTTTGACCAAGGTAGCCAACTAGGCACAACACAAGATACAGGTACTGCAATTGTATAATGAATAAAATATCTAGCAACACATACAGTCAACTTTTGAGACATTTGTATCAGACATTTTTTATTTATGGTTGCCACTAGCAAAATGAATCTGTTGGCAATGCTGACACCTGTGAAAAATATGATGTCAACAAGACACAAAAGGAGAGGTGAGGAGGACTAAAACTATTTCTAAAACAGTAAGATTGGTTGAAGCTGTGTTGAATAACTACAGTGTGCATCTTGTGATGTAAATCATGCAACATTTCTGCAGTAACCAAAAAAATGGATCTTAAGGATAAATCAAAGAAGTTTAAAAACACCAGTTTCCATTGATTGAATCAGTTCCCAAAACTGGGAAAGATAGGAATAAATTCAATAAGATTAAACAGCCTTGGTAATATTAAAACAAGTAGGTTTTTGATTTTATTTATGTTAATCTGGTAGTTTAGTGAAAACATAGAGGCTGTTGAGTTTTTCTTCCTTTTAAGCAAAGAGTATATAATATTTAAATGTTTGATTATAAAATATTTGTTTTAATTTAATTCAGTTCAAAAAATATTTTATTGATCCCAAAGGGAAATTAACATTACAACTAACATTAATTTAATATTACTAGCTTATCAGATAAAATATGACATTTTTTCTGAGAAGCTATCCAGCAACTCATGAACGCAATTGCTTATACTTTACAGTTGTTTTCTGATTGAGTAATTAACTACTGACAATAACCTGCCCGGGTTTAAGATTTATTCACAGACACAATTTACTCTTTAGAGCAATCAAGCAACAGTAAATATGACTAATTCGCTCTGTTCAGTGGGCTCATTTGTTTAAAATGACATCGCTGTCCATGGTGCTGAATCCTCTTCACATGTTCCCACGTTTAACAATTAGTTAATGACTTGGTGGAAAATAGCGGAATTATAATGGAAGAACACGTCTGAACTCCGTTTATCGTTTGTCTCCAATGACGCAGGAATATTTGTGCTTCAAAGTAAATGTGGATTAAAACTGATTTATGTCATAACCAAACGTTTACTTCTCATTCTTCTTTTCTTCCCTTTTTTCTTAATTTCTTCTCTCCTCAGTAAACTAAATCTGTTATACGAACGTTTGGCGCTACAAAAACCTGAAACCATTTTTAACTATTAAAAGTACATGCTTCGATTTCTTTATATCTAAGGGTAGAATCCAACGGCAAAGAACGATTCTTTTAATCTTTAAAACATCTTAAAAGAATTAATGTGTGGTTGGTCTAGTGATGTCTAACGCTAAGTGAGGTACTGTTATAGACCGCTACAAAAACACCTCGTATGTCACAGAGGAATGCAGAAAAGTCACATTATAGTCTGTTTAGTAGTAGGTATAAACAGCCCTTTACGCTGTTGACTGTCAAAACCACCTTTTAGGTATAAAGAGAAAGACAAACGTTTGCTGTTGCATTTTACAAACAGTCAAGAAACTACATTTCCAAAGAAACGCTCAAGTAAAAGTAGACCAAAATAATTTACCTTCGTAAAGCAAATTAGTTGAGAAAACCAACACTTTCCCCTCTCCCTCTTTAGCTCGTGCTGTGTTTGCGTTCAGTCGGTCCACTTTATCCCTAGTTGGAACGGAACTTGGCGGCTGTGTAAGCTCGTGCCCCGCTTCTTTTACTGTCCAACGCAGAACTGACTGACTGCGAGATGCGTGGCACGTGACAGCAGACTCAGCGCTCTTCCTCCCCTCACAGGTGTGCGAGAGTGCGGCGCGCGGGAGGGATGCTGCGTGCAGATGAAGCTGGAAATGATGGTGAGCAGTTCAAAGGCAGTATTGGCAGTGATAAGTGGGGTTCCGAGAATATGCTGGTTTGTTAACCTAAAGTAAACACAAAACTAAAAAGAAAAAAAGTTTATTCAGTTTGATTAAATTCGAAAATACTTTATTTATCCCAAACCGAATAAAATGTTGTAACTCATCTCATCCAAGTATCTTCAATGAGTCAGTGTGGGTGATAATACTGTGGGCATGTAGGATCTCTGGTAGCAGTCCGTTTTACAACCAAACTGAAGAAGCCTCTGACTGAAGAGACTCTGTTTTCCAATGACAGTTTCATGAAGAGTGGTCAGGGTTGTCCATAATTTTCTTAATTTTATGCAAAATCTTTCTTTACATCATCATCTCCAGAGGTTCCACAGTCGTCCCCAGAACAGAACCAGCCTTCTTTATCAGGTTATTGAGCCTTTTTAGGTCCCTGGCTCTGATGCTTCTCCCCAGCAGATGATGGTAGAGACACTCTAAATAGATGATGGTAGAGACACTCTAAATAACAGACTTATAGAAGATCTGCAACATCTTGCTGCAAACCTTGAAGGATCTTAGCTTCCTCAAGAAGTACAGTCTGCTCTGTCCCTTCTTGTAGACAGATTCACTGTTGAGTCTCCAGTCCAGTCTGTTGTCTAGATGAACACCGAGGTATTTATATTCCTCAACCACCTCCACTACTTCTCCCATGATGGAAATATGGTTTGATCTGATCCTGTTTTTCCTGAAATCAACAATCATCTCTTTTGCTTTGTTCACACTCAAGATAAGATGACCATAACACAAACCAGTCCACCAGCTTTCTGTATTCAGCTTCTTGTCCATCTCTAATACACCCGACAACTGCAGAGTCACCTGAGTATTTCTGTAGATAACAGGAGTCTGACTTGTGCTGAAAGTCTGAAGTGTACAGAGTGAAAAGGAATGGTGAGAGTACAGTCCTCTGTGGTGCTCCTGTGCTGCTAACCACCTACCTAGACACACAGTCCTTCAGTCTCCCAAACTGTGGTCTGTTTGTCAGGTAGTCATTGATCCAGGCGATTGTTGAGGCCTCCACCTGTGTCTTCTGGAGTTTCAAATGAAGCAGATCAGGCTGAATTGTGTTAAATGCACTGGAGAAATCAAAGAACATGATCCTCACAGTGCTGCCTGCTGTGTCCAGATGACAGTGGGTTTGTTGAAGCAGGTGCATGATGGCATCTTCAACTCCAACTCCACGGCGATAAGCAGACTGCAAGTAGTCCTGATATGTGCTGGTTTGCTTACTCAGGTGGGCCAACAGGAGTCTCTCTAAGACCTTCATGATGTGGGATGTCAGGGCAACAGGTCTATAGTCGTTGATGACTGATAGGTGAGTTTTCTTTGGTAAAACGTGCTTCAATAAGGTTTATACCATTATTATTTTACTTGCATGCTTTGCTTTTATAGTAAATAATGTATAATAATTAATTATGGGTATACAATTATCTTCATTTTTAAAAATATATTAATATCATTGTTTGGGAAATCAACTGAAGTGTAACATAATATTAAAAGATATACTACTGTATAGTCTGCAGATGTTTTCTTACCTAAAATGTTGGAAATTCTGTACTGTAAAGTTGTTTTGTTTTGCGAGCTAAACAGAATTAAAATCATGGCTTCATCAGAACATTTGGTCTCCTAGTCAGAGAGAATGATACAGGCTAAATCTCTCTAAATAAGAACATTGATTGTGGGTGTCTGACTAATCAACACAACTAAACATAAGAAGAGTGAATAAGGAAGCTGTCATCAGCTTCGTTCTGACTTGGCATTTTACACCACCGCTCACTGACCTGATTGGAATGCAACCAGGCCTAAATTCTAATTCTAGTCAGCATCTCTTTTGCTTTGAGTGTGTTATTTTTCCACACATTTCAAGAATGCTATTTTTACCTCTACTTTGAAAAAAAGCCACCTTCTAGCACTGAAAAATAATTCTGACGCCTTCAAATGAAACACAAGCTGTAAGCTCAGATATTTTATGAAATTAGGAACCCTTGGGGGGGCAGAGAAAAGTGTGTTTTGAATTTTGATATCTAATTGGTGGATGTGAATAAAAAAAACTAATTAAAGAACTGTAGCAATGTGCACACTGTTCAAGATAACTCCTTCCACCCCACCCTAGATGGTAATTACACACTCAAAAAATGGACAAAAACATAGAGCTCAATAATCTGGAGTTCTGAACAGGACAAATACTGAGTAAATTTAGGCCAACAAACATGAGTTACTGGGGAGTGAGTATGTACAACCTTGGACAGTATGTTAATAAAGCTGCTACATTTTATAATAAAACTATTTTTTAAAGGTAAACCTAACTTGGTGACAAAAATTTACATCATTGAAGTGAAGTGGAAAGATTAAATATTTCATGCAAAAAGTTTCTGAAAGGCTATTAAAGCTAAACATTGTCTTTATTGGTTGTGCTAAGCTGAAATGATGTGCTATTCTGAATAAAGTATGTCTTTAGCTCTGCTGAAGGTAAACTATGAAAACTACAAGATAATTATGGAACTGCTGAAGCATGTCTACATACAAAAGTATGTAGTGAAAGTATTCACAGCACTTCACTTTTTCCACATTATGTTACAGCCTTGTTTCAAATTGTAATAAAGTAATCTCTATCCTCAAAATTCTACACACAATTGCCCCTTAATGAAAATGTGGAAAATGTTTTTGAATGTTTTTCAAATTTATTAAAAATAGAAAACCAAGAAATCACATTTACATAAGTATTTCACAGGCTTTGCCATGAAGCTCAAAATTAAGCTGCTTCCACTGTTATGATTCATGTTTGGTCCTGCCCATGCTGTAATTAGTTTTCATTCTACTCACCTGTGTCACCTGATTGCTGATCTGTGCCACCTGGGCCCTGCTCTACTTAACTCCTCTCAGCCCCTGCCTCCCTGCCAGATTATCGACAGCCACGAGCCAGTAGAAATCCAGCGTTTCATGCCTTGCCTTCTTGTGTTTCTTCGACCCATTTCCGTCCACGGATCTTCCCCTCCTGCCAAGCCCATTACGGATTCCTTTGGTTCTGGATTTCTGGACCCTGACTCAAGCTCCGCTTCACGACCACCGAGTATTGCCTGACCCTCTAGTTAAGTTTGCTCTCTCTGCCTCTCCGTGTATAACCTCTGCCTGATTATCGTCTAGCCCCTGGTACTGCGTTGGATTCCCTTGTGGAGACCTTCATCGATTCTTCCTGAGCTGCTACCAGTTCCTGATTCTAAATAAACTTGTTTTTCCTTTACGTACTTCTGTGTGTGGTTGAATTTCCGGGTCCTCCCAGTGAGTCCTTACATCCACAGATCATGCTTGAAAGGTAAACCTTTCACAAATGGAGGCCATCTGTGGTAAATTCAGTTGATTGGAGTTAATTTGGAAAGGCACACACCTGCCGATATAAGGTCCCACTGTTGAGCATGACATCAAAGAACTTGTCTGTAGACCGCCATTTTTCAGCAGGACAATGACCCAAAACACATGGCCAAGATCTCAAAGGAGTGGCTTCAGAATCACTCTGTAAATGTCCTGGAGTGGCCAAGCCAGACTCTAGACTTGAATCCGACTGAACATCTTTGGAGAGATCTGAAAATGGCTGTACAGACATCTCCCATCCAATCTGATGGAGCTTGAGAAGCACTGCAAAGAAGAAATGGCGACACCACCTTAAGATAGCTGGGCTAAGCTTGTGGCATCTTATTAAAAAAAACTTGAGGTTATAACTGCTGCCAAAGGTGGATCAACAAAGCATTAAGCAAAGGCTGTGAGTACTTATGTAAATGTGATTTCTTGGTTTTCTATTTTTAATAAATTTGCAATACCGTTACAAAATGTTCTCCACATTGTGATAATGGGGTATTTGTGTATAATTTTGAGGAAAGCAATTAATTTAATACAATTTGGAATAAGGCTGTAACATGACAAAATGTGAAAAAAGTGAAGTGCTGCGAATACACTCTGGGTGCATGGTACTTTAATTCAGTTTTACTTCACACCCAATCTTGGTAATTGCTGACATTGACATGAATGTGAATTGGACTGTGCCATTACTGCATCTGTTTCACTTAAGACAATATGTTTAATTAAAGCATAATACCATATCATTTCCTAACAGCTGAATGTTTACTTAGGTTCTGAGTTGGGGGGGGGGGATTTTGTCTGAATTCATGCTAAAGAAAGAACAAAAGAAATCAACATCTTGAAACTTTTAACTGTTAAGAAAAATCTCATAAGCTTGTCCAAAATAAGCATTTTGGACTTGTATCCAAAATATCTAATCAGTGATGTATCATCTGAATTGTAAATATGTTTTATTGCACATAGTGCGCACCTATATTCAACTAACAATTATAATTTATCTATAAACCTATTGATATTAAATATGTATAACAGGAAAAAAAAAAAAAAAAAAAAAAAACTTTACATGAATTTGACCAAAGACATGAAAGTGGTGTTCTTGGGAATAAAAATGAAATAAACATGATTAAAATAAGACCCAAAATGGTTTATTAATTTACTTTCAGGAATTGATCATGAAAATTTACTACTTAACATGAATATAGCAAACAGAAAATGCATATTCTGTTTATATCTATTTAAGAACAGGAAAAAATAGGATTACATTATAGAAAATATATTGTTTTCCAAATTTAAAAGCATATACAGAGGAAAAAATTTAATTAAAAACTAAGATTCTTTTTCTTTGTGTCAAATGTTTTGACTTTCTGGCTACCAAAGAAACCAATTTATGAGAGCAAATAACTGCAAAAAAACTGCAAAGTTCATACACTTTTCCAGGAGCATTCAATTTTGTCATACTGAAGCACGGAAAAAAACACAAGGAACACACAAGCTGTGGGAAGTGTGTCAGAGTTAAGTAGGAACTATATTGATAAATAATACAACATTTTGTCATATTCTGTCTAGAATGTATCTGAATGCATCTCAAATTATTAAAGAGCAAAAGTAGTTTAAAGGAGCCATTTTGACTGAATGTTTTGACACATTTATATCGCAATATGTACTTCAAGTGCTTTGAACAATTTTTTTTTTTTTTTTTTTTTTTTTTCAGATGGCTCAATGCTGACATTAAGGGTACAAAATAGATAAACATGAAATAACCCAAAATTTGTGTGAAAAACTTCTAAAATCTTTTCATTGCCATTTAGTTTGCCTTCCATCAGCAAGGTATAATTACCTGGCCTCATCTGAGAATATCTCAGTAAAATAGCTTGAATCTTCCCAGGAAGGCTCGAAGGATATTTTTTTTTTTTCTATTAACAAGATGAAGGAGTATCTAAAATGGTGCCGACATCAAGGTTAGAAGAAATTAGCGAAAAAGTTTCAGTGATCAATAGAAACCATTAGTATGACTCTGACTTTAGTCCTTCTTTGACTCTGAGAAATGAATGGTAACATTCATTTCCAGAGAGAATCTATTTCATCACAACTAAACCTGATCGCTCATCTTGGAGATCAGGTCAGTCTATCTCTAATGAAAAAGAGACTTGTTGGTCAAACTTTATAAAATGTACTTTAAATTCTTCTACCCCTCAAATCCAATTAACATTGAACATACCTCTGAAAACACCATCCCCATAATGAAACATGGTGGTGGCAAAGTGATGCTGTGGTAATAATTTTGTTCTGCAGTGGCAGAAAACCTGGCAAGAGTTGGTGGGAAAATTAATGGAATTAAAAACAGGGCGATCCTGAGTGAAAACTCTAAACATACAGCCAGAAATGCAATTCAGTGATTTTGGCTAAAGTGTATATAAGCGTTAGAATGGCCCAGTCAAAGTCCACCCCAAAATATCCAACAGAGAAGCTGTGGTATGTCTTGGAAATTCCTGTTCAGACAATCCCTATTCAACCCGACTGAGCTTGAGCTATTGTACAGTAAAGAATGTGCAAAGATTTTAATTTCTAGATGTGTTAAACTGGGAAAGCTTGGGGTAAATACACACGTCTGCTTTACTTTCCAGACTTTTATTTATTGAACGTTAAAAAAAATATGCATCCTTTTATTTTCACATCACAACTATGCACTATTTTGTTTTGGTTTATTACTTAGTAACATAATAGGGTACACCTATTACCCTATTATTAGGTTTGCAATTGTGCTGTTGCACTGAACAAAACTAAGGAATGGCTACAAGTTCACAAACGTAATCTAATATACAATGAAACTTGTGCCACGAGTCTAATCTGTGTCTTAATCTAATACAGAAACACATACACAGCAGCAGCATAAGTATGGACCTCATTTTGCCTTTTGTTTATTTGCATTATCGTACATTAGGTACAAATGACACAATCTGTTACAAGGTTAAGTAGCTCAGACTTATTTTAAAGGTCTCAGGCTAACAACGGGGAAAAAAAACATACACCATTTGCAAAATACAATATTTTCGTTCTTTTACAGTCTTTTGTAGATACCTGCTGTAAATTATTTATATACAAGGACAGAGATGCAGTGATTATAAAATAATGAAATAAGAAATAGGGGAAATGTTGCTCTGTAGGTTCAGATATAAGGCATCCTTGTACATTACAAATTCTGTGCTGTGCAACTCCCAGGGGACATCAGAAAATGATATCCATCATTCAGCAAAGAGGGATTATTATAAGTGGTGATTAAAAAAAAAGAAAATCCTCATTCAATAACATGTTCATTTGTTATTTCTGGTAAACTAAAAATTTTTAAAATAAGTTTTAAAATGTTGTGACAATCTAAATAGTTTAAAATGAAAAGGAAGATGAATGTTTATAACTGATGCCAATCTGCGGAGTAAGTTGCACAAGGGAAATCTATTGTTTTCCTGATCTAAAATTTTTATGGAAAAGACAAAAAAAAAATAAAATTATGATAAAGTGATAGATTGACTTAACTTGGGAAGAAGGAGTGGATCATTGTGACAAGGCACAGGGGTTGATACAAACATCACCATCAGAAAACATCTTTTAAACATGCATATCATGTCGCGTTCTTATTCCTCCATCAAATATGCCATCATTTCACATTGCTGAGGCATTTACTGACTAACTCATGATAATATTCATTCCATTGCAGTAACAGAGAGGTTAAGGTAATGCAAGCAGACATATGAGGATTAATCCAGTTTTTCTTTCTTAAAATCTAAAGATTAATGACAGAAAATAAGGTTTTTATATTCAATAAATTGTAGAAAAAAAGATTCACATTTATCAGAAGAAGCAATGAGAGAAGAGTAATGTAAGTTAAAAGAGTAAATTAACAACATTGACTGTTATTTTAAAAAAATAAAGTAATGGAGTAAAATTGAATAAAAGACATAAAATCAGGACAAAAAAAAGCTAAATATGTTGCATTTTTACAAGCTGGGGGAAGGCACACAAGGAAAGATCAGCTATTATTATGTCCCTTAATGTCTGCAACTTAAACTAAAATGAGACATTCAGACATTTCATTAAAGGGATGAAGCTAGTCTATTAAGCTTGGATACAGTTACATACAGAGGTGCGAGATCGGCTGAGACAGTATGTACAATGAGTATTTGATCTTCTTTCACTGTAACCTACTGTGGAGGCTAAATTAAACACTTTGCAAGCTAATTTTCTTCCATGTGTTTTGAGACGCTTCAGCCCAAGTATAGAAGAGGACCCAACCTTCAAACTGACTGGCACTGTTATTTGAACTGATACGTTATGCATTCCCATACCAATGGCAACATGCTACTATGCGTTACTATTATCAGTTAGACTGCATCTGCAGTGCAAGCTGCTACAGTTAGGTTCTGGTTTTCTTCATGTTTGGCACGAGCAAAAACATTGTAGAACAAGGGAAACACAAGTAAAGTGTTTTTAACAGTGTAAGATATGTCCTTTGGGCATAAGATGGGGAAATAAACTGATGAAATTAAAATGTAAACAGCAGTTGTGTAAAAAAAAAAAAAAAATCCTCCATAGTCTGGTAATGAGCAGTTTTTCTAAGTCACAACTACAGTGTTGGATTCATTGTTCCATCCACCAATCCGCATCCTCAGAGACAGTCAAATACAACCAGGGGTTGTATTGTGTATGTATATATAGACTGTACTGCAAAGAGCTCCAGACCTAAAATCAGCAGCATCATTTCAGCCCTTGGCCTCCATATACTCTATTAATGTTATTTACTTAATCTAAAAGCTGTAAGAAATAATACTTTTCTTACTGATGAGCCTCTAAGTATCAGTATTATCTAAAATTTTGGCAAAGTCATTGCTTTCACTTTGCTTTCTAATCTAACTGAGCAACCAAACATCTTTCTCACTGAGTACCTAACTGATTTGAGATCGACTATCTAGATTGTTTTTTACCACCACAGTAATCTGCCCTGAATTTGCTGCTTCACACCTGCTTAGTGCAACATTGATCAAACCTACTAACAAACTAAACTTGTGTCCTAAAAAGAGATTTGCGAGCACTGAACAGCACATTTTATCATGGTTTAAAATAAACCAAACACACAGACAGAAAAAATGTAACACAAATTAGGAACAGCTACAAATGATTACAGAAAAAAAGTCACCCCTTTCTCTCATATACTGGTAAAGATCTATTGCTATAAACCTATTTTAATCCATTTTATTTGGAAATTTCTCAATAAGTGTATCCAAATCATTTTATCCCTTTGCCAATAAGTACCCCTATTTTGGACTTGTCATAAAATTGACCCAGATTACTTATTTATTTTGAGACACAAACCTTTTCTTACTCATGTATTTAACCATTATGCACTAGATTTTTATTTTGGTAGCCAAGTATTTTGATAAACTCTGGATATAGTGAAACAAAAAACAGCCAACTCTCAAATATAATTCAACTTACTTATTTTTTCAAGATTTTATGATACCCTTATTGCTACTGACTAACATTCTGATCCTCAGTTGCGCTAGTTAACTGTTGTCTATAATGAGAATTATGAGCGTTTATGAAACTAAAATAATTTTAGACAATGAGTAGGTTATGGAAAGTGACATTTTAAATCATTGGTTGCCTAAGTGAGTATGAAACATGAAAACCTATAAGGACTGTTGCCTTGTCAGTTTGAAAGATGACGGACGGCCCCTTGTACTTGGAAAAGTCTGGTAGTAAAACACAGTAACTTCAAAAGTACAAACTGGCAAAGGGACAAAAGGACCTCGGTAAAGTTTAAAGTTCTCCTTTGCAGCATGCAGCACTGAGATCCCATGCATGAATGTTGCTTATAAACTGCATGCACACACAAAAGGACATTCAACAACTAGAAATGCATCCAATCCAAGAAAACCTGCAGTCAACATTAATGAGAAGTACTTAAGAAACATAAAGGTTTTGACAAATTAAAAAAAAAACAAAAAAAAAACAGGTACAACAGATATTTTTCACAACCTGTTCAATCTGGATTGTTAAAGTCATCCAGCTGATCTAGGTTGAGCTCTCTGTAATTAAACACTCATACAAACAGATATTGGCTTCACCGATTAAGGTAATAAACAGAAGTTTATGCATGTGTTGGTATAAAAAAAATGCAACTTATATGCATTTAAAAGGGTTAAAAAGTATTTACAAAGAAGGTACACACTGATTCTTTCTTATATTAAACTATTAATCTAAGCTAAAAATTGGGAAAGTAAGCAAACCTACTATCAAATATGTTACAGCATAAAAGAAGGGGTAACAAGAATGAATTTTCAGTAATTATGTTGCCTTCAGTTTTTGTCACAGCAAAGTGACTCTCACGAAACAGTTTGAGAGGATACTGTATGGAATACAAGTTTACATGATTAATTCACAGCAACATCAGATGTTAGAAAATGTCCTCATCTTATGTTAAGATAATTATGGCTAATGAGAATTTAAACACTAACTAGTGTTCAAAAATTAATTTATTTATTTGGGTTTTATGACAGATTTGTGCATACCTAAAACTGAATAAAATGTATCTTGTTCTCAAAAGGGGCATTATAGTTAAATAACAGCAAGGGAGTAGCTACACAAATTATAATTGTCAGTGGCTAAAGTCAAGTTTTACATACTGGAAATAAAACCTTCCATGCCTAAATGTCAAAGATGCATAAGTGCACCTATCCATTCCTTTTTTTTTTAGTTGATTTGCTACAGATATATATCAGCGGAGAATGGGATGGAAAAAAAGAAATTGAAATTTAATCCAATACCATACCGTCACCATAAAAGTAAACAAGCAAAAAACTATAAACATGATACAGGAAACATTGAATAACAAAGTGCTGTTTCAACGCCTGCACTACCTGTCCTTCATATTTGGCTATAGCATCTAAACTCTCTAATATATCCGTATTCTGATATATATACCTAAAAAAAAAAAATCATCTGCTACAGTGCCTTGCCTAAAGTATGTACACCACCAAAAACATTTTGCACATTTTTTCCTTTTAAAACCACAAACTTCATTGGATTTCACGTAGATTTTTCATGATACACAAGTGTGGCTTGCATATTCATTCAGCCTTTTTAATCCATTGCCAAAATAAAAAAAATCAGAGTGACCATCTTCCTCACCTATTCAGTAAATAGACTGTACCTGTGTTTTATTTACTCCTAGTGTAAATACAGCTGCTCTGTAAAGGGCCTTAG
Source organism: Anableps anableps (assembly GCA_014839685.1). Classification (NCBI taxonomy): domain Eukaryota; kingdom Metazoa; phylum Chordata; class Actinopteri; order Cyprinodontiformes; family Anablepidae; genus Anableps; species Anableps anableps. The sequence continues at coordinate 10,326,136 of CM026065.1, read as the reverse complement.
ATTTTTGTTGGGGAACATTAGATCGCAAATAGCATCATGAAGACCAAGAAACAGCAGACGAGTCAGAGTTAAAGTTGTGGATAAGTTTAAAGCAGGGCAAGGTTACAAAATAACATTCCAATCCTTGAACATCTAACAAAACTATGATCAATCCCTCATCTGAAAGTGGAAAGAGTTTTTCACAATCACAGACCTTCTAGGACATGGCTGTCTGCCTAACCTGTCAGTTTAGGCAAGGAGAACTTAAACCAGAGAAGTAAAAAGGCCCACTGTAACTGTGGAGGACCTCTAGAGATATCTATAGCTCCGATGGAAGCATCTGTGGACAGAACAGTAAAAGGCTGTGGAGTTCCAAAATTGGCCTTTATGAAAGAGTGGCAAAATTGCTGAATTACTGAAAGAAAGACACAGGTTTGCCACAAGCCATTTGGGGAACACAACAGGCATGCAGAAAAAGGTGCTATTATCAAGAGACAACTATTGAAGCTTTTGGCATACATATAAAATGCTGTGTGTGTCAGAAAACTAGTACACTAAACACACCATCATGCTGTGGGAATGCTTCCCTTCAGCTGAACATGGTAGCTAGTCAGAGTGGCTAGGAAGATGGATGAAGCTAAATATAGGGCAATCCTGCAAAAGCAACTTCTAACTGGCTGGGCTTTGGCTCAAAGTCCAGACCTAAATTTCATTAGGAATCTTCAGCAAAACTTAAAAAAATTGCAAATCCCCTTCATGCTTTCAGATTTTTATTTTTAAAAAAAAATTAAAATCACACATCATTTCCCTTCTGACTGTTTGCATTGGACTTTCTCATAAAATCCCAATAAAACACATTGAAGTTTGTGGTTATAATACAACAAAACATGAAAAAGTTCAAGGGGTATGACTTCTCTTGCATGGTACTGTAGGTCTGTTGACACCATTTTAATCCACTGAGACTTGTAAACATATCTTATTTTCTAAATCATATACTGGCATAGATCAATAAAGCCTGGCACCCTTCTCATTTGAATGCCTCTAGGTTACAGAGACACATCCTCCAACAGTGCATGCTCATGATTAATAAAGGAAAAAATATGTCTTAATGGCAACCAAAACCAATCTAATCTATTCAATTCATAATCTGTACTGGCAAAAAAATGTACAAAGTAAATATGCATGCCCTAGACTCCTGCTTAGGAAGAACACCAACACATTAGGATCAATTGTGGGACTTGAGGCTCTAGTCAGATTTGTCGACGGTTGGTTTAGGTAGGCGGCAGTGAGCAGGGAGGTTCATCAGAAATACTACCATCCTTCTCATTCACTGTTGACGAATGACGGGTGTACAAACTGAGGGTTGATGAAAGAGAACCCTGAAAACTCTGCCTGGTCAATGTTGGCTATAACCAGCTCATCAGGTGGTGTCAGCTGGGGCTGGGTACGTGTGAAGAATTTGTCGAAATTCTCGGCCCCTTTGCCACACTGTAAAAAAGACACACAAAGAGGAGAGAAATGTTTAGATATCAGGTATATGAAGCTATCAGAGGTGTACAAGCAGAACAAAACAGAATGACAGGTAATGTTATCAGAATAGCAAAAACTGCCATTTTGCATAATGCCAATTCAGAGCAGCTCTGTGAGGGTTGTGTTTGGTTGGAAGGTTGGATTATTTTACAAAACAGCCTTATGCAGAAGACACACAAAAGCGTTTACAGTGACATGCAAGAGTATTAATATTTCCTAAACTTTTTCACATTTTCTAAAGTAACAGCCATGAATTTCAAAATATTTTATCTGGATTTTATCTTATAAACCAACACAAAGTAGCACTTGAGGCTTAAGTTGAAGTTATGATGCAATAAAAATCTGAAAATTGTGTCATGTAATTGTATTCAGATCCAGTGGGTCAACACTTTGCAGAACCACGTTTTGGTACAACTACACCTTCAAATCTTTACTTGGTATGTCTCTACCAGATCTGCATATCTAAAGAGAAAATTTTGCCCATTTTTTTTCTTTTCCAAATGGTTCAAGCTCATTCAGAATGGATCTCTGGACATCAGTTTTTATGTTTTTACATAGACTCTCCATTGGATTTAGGCCTGACTTTGACTGAGCCATGAAAACCCCTAAATGGGCTTTGATCTAAACCATTTTGTTGTAGGTCTGACTGTATGTGTTTGATTATTCTCCTGCTGGAAGGTAAACCTCCATCCCAGCTCGATTCATTTGTAACCTCAAATGGATGTTTTTCCAAAATTGGCCTGAATTTTGGTCTATCCAATCTTCCCATTAATTCTGACCAGTGCCCCTGTCCCTGCTGAGGAAAAGCATTCTTAGAATGATGCTGCCACCACCGTGGCCATGGTGTGTCCAGGTGTAACATATTACATAGGGGCTAAAAAGCTGAATTTTTGTTCATTTGACCAGACCAGAGCATCTTCCACATTTGTTGTTTCCCCTCAGTTGCTTGTGGCGTATTACAAATGAGACTTCTAATGAGTTTCATTTAACAATGGCTTTTTCTTGCCACTCTTTTATAAAACCCATATTTATGAATGACAAATAGCCCATCCTGTCAACAGATTTTCCCACCTGAGCTATGGATCTCTCCAGCTCCTCTGAGTTTGCCTTCTTCTAATTAATGCTCTCATTGCCTCGCTTATCAGTTATCTTGAATAGCGATATCATGATAGGTTTGCAGTTGTGCCATACACTTTACATTTTCAAATGACTGAATGTGTTCTATTTGTAAGAAGTTTTGGATATTGTGTATGTGTATTGGAAACTCATGCCGCATTTTTCAGTTTTTCATTTGCAAAAAAAAAATCATTGAAAACCATTTTTCATTTTCTTTCCTCTATACAAATATTTACTAATTTGTGTTGATTTATTACATAAAACTCCAATAAAGAACAGTGATGTTTGTGGCTGTAATGTGATGGGATTTGTTAAATGTGAATTGTTTTGTCAAGACACTGTATAGTCATCAACAAACATTAGTCACTGCCCCAGTCAAGGCTATTCTATTAAATCTATAAACTCCAACTAAACAGAAGCGTGACTCGTCATTAGAACAAGCAAAACTTGTAACACTAACATCTTCCATGTGGTTTACATAAAATTTACAATATTTTACCCCTTTTACCACTTAATGCAGGATGAAGTTAAGAAAATCAAGTTAGATGACCTGAATCACACATACTGTAACCACATTGTAGCAATTGGTATACAGGGCCACCACTGATGCAGCTGTGAAACAGCAATCCTGCTTAAAATAAACAAGGCTCCAAAGTGATTCTGTGAGAGCAAATGGTGTGAGCACCTCACCCAGCGCGACCTATTTGATTTGGCCTCAGACAGAAAAGGTACATCTAATTATTGAACCCAAAAGGATTTCTCTAATTAAGCATATCTTTGGCATCAAGGTATAACAAAGTCACTAAATCATAGTTCATTTAGCTCATAAAACAGAGGTAGCCTGTCAGTATATGATAGGCAGCAATCAAAAGAAAGTCATCAAAATAAAAATGCAGAGTATCTCAAACAGTGAGAGAGTTAATCCTACTGAGGATCTCTAAACAAGAAAAGCTCTTGCATGTTAAGTAACGTGTTCTTTTGTTGGACTTTCATTAAAATTAAAAGAAAATCAGCTGTTTTTAATATTAAAGTGAGAATGAGTTGTGTTTTAGTTTAATTATTAATAATTATTAATTATTAATAGAATTACGCCACTGATTACCCACATTTGGTCCTCATTTTATGGTGTAGTTACTTCTTTTGAGCAAGAATGTGTATAAGGCACTCAGCAGCCTCCAAGTCTGACAGTTAGAAATATTGAGATTGCATCTAGAATTTCTTAAAAACTAAAAGGTTGGGCAAAAACAAAAAAAAAATTATTGCTACACATATTAACATATACAGTCCATTATTGTTTTTCTTGAAGAACATGTCAAAACCTTTGGCAGCTCCATGCACCTCCTGGTATTTAATGCAATAAACAGAATAAGTACTGATAAACATTTAGAAGGTACAATGCAACACTGTCACTTTCTGACTTTAAATCTATTTGTGCATGTAGTGTAGAACACAAATATAGCTAGAATATGTATCAGTTATCAAGTAGGCTACTTCAGTACCCCGATTACTTAACTATTTATTTAAAATGTATTTGAGCAGAAACAAGACATAAAACAATGTTACTTATGATGCAACTGTGCTGCTAAACAATACTAACATGCACCTCTGCTTAAATGGACCCAAGAGTTTAAAAATAGTTGCAACCGGATATGTTCATGAAATGAAAACAATTCTGGGGTTTCTAAGCCTCTTCATTTTTGACATTATAACAGGATGACTAACAATCAGGCTGATCTCTACCCAAGTGTATCATAAACAATGTCTCATTGTCTTTGGTCCTCACCACAAACCTTGTTCAATGAGACAGCTTTAATATTTAGAAATGATAGATTTCTGAAACAAGAAAACTATAGAATTATAACATTTTTGATCAGATATTAGAAGATATTCTGGGTTTGTTGTGGGGTTTTTTTTTTCTTACCTTCACTAAGGAGGTTTTTTGTTGCCATGTTGCTCTTTGTAAGCAGAACGGCTAAGAAAACCTATTAGAAGATTTGCATGATTTAGTCTATTTTGTAAATAGACCAAACTAGTTGGGATTAACTACAGAATCTGGAGCAGAATCCAATAGTTTTTGAATTCAGTCTTTGATTTTTCTACATTTTTTTTAAATGCTTATATAGTCTCAGTTAGTGAAGGCCTGTTGTGTCTTTGTAAAAAAGGATGTGAAATAAATCAGTGGCATGTACATGACAGAGTAAGCAGAAAAACAGAAGACTGTGTACAAATCTACTCTTTATCCTTATTAGAGTCCTCCTACTCATGTGGCTAACCTACATTGTTACAAACATTTTAGCACACACACATGAATACACACACACACCCACAAATTCCCAATGCAAACATGACAAGCATTTAAGTTTCCCTTAGGAGCAACTCCTCTGCAATTGTCTGTTGATATCTGTAAAGCCATTTTATGGAGCTCCAACAGACGTGTCTCATCATAAATTTAGAGTGGATGGCAACTGCAAGCACCTCTCACCATTACATAAACTTTGATGCCCTAAATAAATATGCTTCTCATTACTTACAAATAAGATTTATATGTTAAAAGGGGAAAAGGGAGACAAGAACATATCTCTTCAAGATGAACAGTAACCAGTAACAGTGAATGCCTCACATATTCACACTACAATTAGGAGATTTTAAAGGTATCACAAAACGTCCCTGTGAACCTACGAGCGCAACAGCATTGGATTCATGTGCGATGCATATAGAAGATTGCAAGCACCAAAAGAGGTCAACAGGTGAAGATAGGTTGTTTTATACAGTTAAAATGTAATAATTTACTAGATCCATACCAGATTCCAAAGACTTTGCCCAAATTATGATTGCTTACTGAAGATTTCATACATTGATAAGGGATACTCCTTGATGGCATCAGGGAATTCAACTAAGTAGATGTATAAGAAAATGACTCTTGAAAACGAGACAAACAACCGGTTCATGTTTGTTTGGGTAATAGATGTGTCCTCTGTCAACTCAAAGGAAAACATGTCTTTTATGTCTGGCCAAGTAAGACTCAAGCCCAGACATGAGCCTAGCCTGATGCCCATTAAGGTCCTAATATAATTAAACCACTGTTCCTCTTTAATAGCTGTTAACTTTTATTCATGCACATAAATAATCAGTCCTGATCGATCTCATAATTTATTTAGAATCTATCAAAAATCAGCTCTGAACAGTGAATTCTTTCCGTCCTAGTGAGATATAGCAATGTGGTCCACAAAGCCAAACAGAGTCCTAACTTTCTACCAACTGGCATTATAAACTGAGTTTGATTTGACTATGGCTAGGGTCAAATTGGTAGTTATGTAATTGAATGTAAATGTGTCAGTATGACTGGACAGAATACAAGTTAGATCTCATTGTCTTGTCAAGAGCCTTGCAGTGATAACTGTAGTGAATTGGTGCAATAGGAATGAATTTATTTCAACCTAAATTAAATGTTATATTACAGTCAGTAAGGAAACTGAATTATGCTTTTTTTTGTTTGTTTGTTTGTTTGTTTGTTTGTTTGTTGTTTTTTTTTTTGCTGTAGCAGTAGAATGTAGAATAGACAGAACACTACTATCATTATAGATATCACTTTCTCAGCTTGGAATCTCTTTCTCACTCAAGGTTTCCAGACATGGAATAAAAACAGTCTTTTGTAAACTAATCGTGGATTTCTTGGAAAAAAAAATTCATAGCATTTCCGAATCAGTGATTAAGAATTCATATGAGATACTCGTTTTCAAAGGTATTCAACTTCTCACTTCAGGGTCATAAAAGCATTCATGCATAGGAGATTCAGGGATGCTATCAGCATGAGATAAGAGGTAGTTTGTCTAGTCTAAATGGTCTGTCAGCAGAATCATTAAAGCAGATAAAGAGAACAATTAAATGTCTGTGTAAGGTCAGATCTGTGTATTGTCTTTACATCTGATATAAACTGATATGTGCAGACATGGAGAAGGTAATGTATGTAGATTCACGTAGATCCTCCTGTGCTATTCCACTCAGCCATAAATCCACTTCACCTTGATAATTCCTCTGTTAAACTATAAAAGTTGCACTTATTTCTTTAGTTGTGATTCCAACAGTTTAAAATAGCACAGAAACACATAAAACAACAGCAGCAAAGTCCAAGTATCTATGTACTCTGTAGAAAATGGACTGAACATAGTGTACTTTTTTAGCTGTACCAAGCACTCAAAACACTTTTACACTAAGAATCTCATTCATCCATCCATAATAACAAAGCATACACATTCATCATCAATATGTACATCAGAATGCAACCTGGGGTTAAGTGCCTTGCCCATGGCACACATCGACATGTGGTAGGGAAAGAAGTTGGAATTAAATCCAAGACTTTCAAAGTGCAAGATGACTCTTCCCACTCGTCCACAGTCACTGGGTAAGTCCTCTAGAATGGACTGGAAGTTAGCTTCTTTTATGGATGTAAAAAGGTCCATCCATATCAAGCATGAAAGACTTCAACCTTTCAATGCGTTTAAGTTTGCAGGATTGGTAGGTAATATATAGAGGGCAGCTGTGAGTTAGCTTCTAAATTCAGAGGAAAATTTCCGACAACAGCAAACATGGCGATGGTGGAGGAAATACTGATAATGTGCATTCTCAGAAATAAACTTAAGAAGAGGCACCGTAGATGGGGGTGGTCTATGTGGTCATTAAATACAACACGGAACATGGATGAATAAGTTCTGACATTTCAATTGTTGTCTTTGTCCTTCTTTGCTATTGCTAACTCCACACGAACATAACTGCACCACATTGACCTCACGATTAGGAGTAGTATTAAATAATTTCTTGTGGAATAAAATACATATAAAATGACAAAAAGGAGAAAAGGAGAAGATTGACAGAAAGCTCTGTTTATATAAGTCTGCATATTTGAGATTGAACATATGAGATTTAATTCCTTACAAAATAATGGCTTATGATGGCTTTTTCACATCAGACAAGACACCATGTTTGGCGCACACCTGAACACAGCTCATCACCACAAACACACTATACCCACAGTGAAGCATGGTGGAGGCAGCATCATGCTGTAGGGATGTTTCTTGACAGCAGGCCCTGGAAAGCTTGTAAAGGTAGATGGTAAAGTGAATGCTGCAAAATATAGGAAAATCCTGGAGGACAACTTATTTCCATATGCAGAAGAACTATGGCTTCAGATAACATTTATTTTCTAGCAAGACAACAACCCAAAGCATCCAACTAAAGATACACACAAATAGTTTGAAGACAACAAGGTGGATGTTCTGGAGTAGCCCAGTCAAAGCCCAGACCTCAATCTCATAGAGACGGAAGAATAAAGTAAAACTGCAGCATCCAGATGTGCAAGCCTGACTGAGACCTGTCCACACAGACTCTGCGCTGCAACTGCAGCCAAAGGTTCATCTGCTAAATACTGACTTGATGTGGGTGAATATTTATGCAATTGCTTATTTTAAGTTACATATTTTCATTTAATTCTCGTTATTTTATAGAAATCAGTTTTCACTTTGACATTAAAGGGTTTTTTTTTTGTCATTTTTTGTCAAAAAGGCCCATTGTTACCCTGTGTATTTAGTAGTTCTGTTCCAGCCTTTTGTGCATCGGTGTCTGTTATTGTCTCATTATCTGTGTGTTAAGGTGTCCCTGTTAGTAAAAGTGCAGATCGCTCTATTTTTACTTCCCTTTCACTTTTGAATAGGATGGACACGACAGAGCTCGGCAGATGATTTAATAGAGCCGAGCACAGCTGAAGAGAAATACTTGAGGGCACAGATGTGTCTGAGAGTATTGTGTTTACGTGCAAGCTTTTTGACTGTGACCGTTGCCACCATCAGGTGACATTTGCCCTGAGCCAGCGCCACCCTGTCGTAGTGGATAGACAGCAGGGCCGATGCCGCAAGATGAAAATCAAATGTGGCTGAACGTACACACACGTTAGTGTGTTTGGCCCCTGAATGTCCTCTCCTTCCTGCACGGCATACACCTGATGGGTAATCGCCAGCATCCTTCAACTGCTGGGTTTCTCCGTCCACTTGTCTTCTTCTATCCATCACGAAGCAGTCATCACTCAAGCAAAGCAACACACTTTTAAATTTGACCTCCCATGACAATCTCCAGCACCAAAATGTCCCTTTCTGTAACCCAAAGCAGTTACTCCTTGTGACATCTGGCCGCTGCTCCGGGGCAATACTACTGCCACTGTCTACACAAAGCATATGTGGGATGAAGCTTCTGCTGCATAACTGACAGCAGCGAATCTGTTGCAACAGTTTACAAGCACGCTTCATTTATTCCAATCTCTGTCTTTTATTTCTACAAAAAGGATACAAGATTACTGCATGTGATTTTTTTTTTCTTGGTTCTCTTGGTCTTGAAGTACTAAATACCAAAAATATGTCAACCTTTTCATAGAAGCTACCCTAACAGAATAAATGCATGTCTCCCTTTTTCAACAAAACCAAAAGGAGGACCATGGTTGTATAGGAACATAAACAAATGCCCCATTAGGCAGTGATTCAGTAAGCCCTTAGTGGGTGAACTCTGGTCAACATGCTGTTGAAACATCTGCACATACTATATGACACGGTGTTCAACATTAGTTTTTTGACCTACTTTCTCTCATCTTTAATCCTCCTCCCTCTCTCTTTGCACACGTACAGATATGCATGTGTCTTCATTTAACCATATTAAAGGAACATGCAATGCTACTTAGGAAGATAAACAAGTCAATGCCTCCATTAGGGTTGTGTCGAGACACACACACTTTATCTCTGTGTCTTTTTAACCCTACATCCCTCTAATTGAAGCCAGTGTTAGGCAAAATCTCCTTGACTTTTTTCTTTTCACATTGAATTACCAACTCAATGAAAAATAAGAGTAGTTGTGTAGTAACATCTAATAGTAGCTGTGTTTAGCTGTTTTGTAGTAAAAATGATCAGATATTTAGTCTTAATCACCTAATTTAACAAATGTAATAAAACATAGCTGAAACTCTTGGTTATTATTTAAGATTAAATTGGGACTTTAACTGTAATGTAAATTTTAGGTAATCTAATGTAATAAAAATGTGTCTGATGGCAGAATTTCCCCAGGTTTGATGAAAGTTTGCATTTATTACAGAAATTAGTTTTAACAAGTGAAAAACTTCAAGTAGAGAAACATTTTCAACCCAAAATATTTTGAACTCCTCTATCACACCATTGCATTTCTATTTCTCTTACATTTTATTGATCTAAGAAGATATGTTATGTTGCATAAATAAAACTTCATCACTAGCTTTCTAGAAACTTTATGCACTGGCACTGATTCCATATACTGCACATGCAGTATTGTCTGTGCAGCGTATATTTAGTCCTGAGCTGGCTATGACTCTGTGGGTGGAGAAATATTTTTTTTTGTGGATTTGATTCCTGCTTCCTCCTTGACACGTGTTGATGTGCTCATAAGCAAGGTACCTCAAGTTGCCTCCCGATCTACGTATTGGTGTATGATTGTGTGAAGGTTTGTCGATGCGACTGGATGAATGTAGTTCTAGCATTTTGAGTAGTCAGTGAGACTAGAAAAGCACCATATAAATTCACTCCATTTACTGTACTTTGTCAATTTTGAATTTCATTAGTTTTTTATCACACTGATACATACAGAATTTTGCTTTAAAACATGAACATCAGCTAATCTGACTTTATGTGATTGTTGAATTCACAATAAATATACATTTTTAAAAGTCAAATTAGACAACAAATGCAGAATAAAAATAATTATTTTAAATGAACAAAACCTTTAAGATGAAAAGCAAACACTTAGTTCAGTTGCATATTTATTTGTGTCATTGTCTTCTTTTTCTTTTAGCTACAGCAAGTTAGGACTTCATATTATTATAAATTGTTAAATAGGCCAGTATATGTGTGACCAAGTACCCTGTGCCATACACATCTATTTCTTGGAAACTGTGCCAACTCTTGTGTAATGACTAAATCCTCTCCTTTTTTGGCCATGTTTTTATGGACTATGATTCAACAGTTCTTGATCTGACCTACTTTTTTCCATTTTTCATTTTATTCAAACCATAAAGACGATTCTATGTTCCCATGGCATCAAGTGAACTGTTCACACTAGAAGTTAACCCAATTTTGAATACCAACACAGACTACATAATGTTGCTGATATTTACTGACAGTAGATGTTGCAAAGTGGCGCCATCAACTTCTACAAATATTGAGTAATGCCAACTATGCTTGCCATGACAGTCACTCTACCACAATGACTATGTCCTCCGTATTGTCTGAGGTCCTTGTCCTGTATATACAGATGGCCTGACTCCCCCACTTAGGCACAATTTTTTCCCATTGCAATTCCCCAGCTGTTACAGCCAAATGAATTTTGATTGAGAGGCAAAAAAGGAAGAAAGACAGAGGAAAGTGAAGATTAGAGAAGCAAGAATGGTTTGCATGAAGGGTGAGAGGGTAACGCTTAGTGGTAGCCAGTTATTGGTAATGGACTCAGGAATAACAGTATTACATGGCATAGAAAATGGGGCATGATGGATGATTCTGCAGGTTAAATCTGTTGGTCCTTGGTCTCTTTCCAAATCTCTCACTGTTCGAGTTTCTCTGCATACATCTAGAACCATGCAAGCATGCACTGTGCAGTGAACATGCACATTTGGATGCTTCCCCACAACTTGAATGTAACCAGTACAGTGATTTCATAATGCTTGAACTTTCCACATTTTGTCACATTATGGCCATTAACTTCAGTGTTTATTTGGGATTTTGCTTGATACCCCAACATAACGTAGCACACACCTGTGAACTGGACAAATAACAACAACAAGGTTTTCATTTTTATATGAATACAAATGTAAAAGGTTTGGCATAGATTTGCAATCTGCCCCATTTTCTTCAACAACCACACAGTAAAGTTCAGTGCAAAGGGCCTTCAGAAGTCCCATAATTAGTCAAAAGAGACCTCTTCTGTGCAAATTAAGCACAGAAATTTAACATGTTTTCAGTGAAATCGTTACAATTCTGTTGTGATCCAGATGACTGTTTACACGTCTCCAGGGATCGGAGTCTCTGTCACCGGCCCTTTTTGAAACCATGTCTCAGAGTGGAACTTTTTGGGAACACTCCCCGTGGAAGTGTGAAGTACTCCACAGGTGTGAAAGCACACATCCACAGAACCCTGAACAGCTGCAGGGTTTGTTGTACACATGCATGAGGAGATAACAACAAAAACAATGGCGGATAGCATTGTGCTGTGTGTGCTACTTAACCTGTTCAGTTTAACAAAACTTCTGTTATGGAATATATATATGTGTTACATGAGAACTTGGTTCATTGGAAATGGATATAGGTTACTGTTTTCTAAATGAGGTGGAAGCTAGTGAGGTGGAAGCTAAGGGTGACATGTTAAAATCGCAGTGCCACATAGTGGCCTGGCATGAAATCTACTGCAGATTCAAGGTGTCTTGATGGTCTTGTCTAAATTTGGAACTTCTCCTCAATTTCCAAAAATACTGGCAGTTTCCAGACAGCGGTCTCATGTAAATGCAGCCTTAACCTCAACATAAACAAACCTGTTGTGTGAGGGCCATTGTTAAAGAACATTAGTGAGCAAACAGTATCATGAAGACCAAGGAATACATCAAACAGGTCAGGGATAAAGTTGCAAAGAATTTTAAAGCAGGGATAAAAAACATTATACCGACCTTTGGACTTCTCATAGAACCAGCAAAGCCCATTTAATGACACCCAACCAGCCAAGAATATAAATATTACAGGCCAGGTAAGGAAAGAATTAATCAGAGAACCAGCAAAGGGGTGCATGGTAGCTCTGGAGTAGCATTAGATACCAGTAGCTCAAGTGGGAGAATTGGTTGACAGGACAAGTGTACCCAACAAATCTGGCCCTCAAGGAAGAGTGGTAAAGAGAAAGCTACTATTAAAAAAAGCCATAGGAAGTCCCATTTAAAATGTATCAAAAGCCACAATGGGGACACAGACAGAAAACTTTTGGAGGAAGGTCAAATGAGATAAAAATTAAAATTTGAACTAATGCAAAGCACTATGTGAAACTATCAAATCTGACAGATCTTGGACAAAGATAAACTGGACAAAAAAAAATCTCTAGATGTTTAAGTATGCAATGAAAGGTAGTTCTAGAAAGTACTGAATCCAGATGAATACAGATGCATGCCACACTTTTCAGTGTGGAAAAAAATTAAAACAATGTATAATTTTCCTTCCACTGCACAATTATACACTAATTTGTTTTGGTCTTTTATATCAAGTTCCAATAAAATGTGTTAATGTTTCTTGTAATGTGACAAAATTAGGAAAGGTTCAAGGTGTTTGAATACTTTTTAAGGCACGGTACATATGCTCACTCTCCAATATTCTACTCCCTCCTAACAATCCCTTTTCAACACAACACACCAAAGCAACAAACTGATGCAGAAGCAATGGAAACTTCCTTCAGTACTGTTCAAAATCTATAAGAACCATCATTTTCTTCAGTCAGCTCTGACACAAACATTTTTCTTATACATCCAAACACAAAGCACACAATGCATCCACTCAGTGGGTAACTACACAGCCAAAATTCACCTTATTAGGGGAAGAGGGGCCCTTGAGGGTTGAAGAAGTGAAGAGTTAAAGTTAAAAATGAATATACAGGGACACACATTCATTTATAGACAACACTGAGTGAACTACTTGGTTCCTGTTTATTTTTCTGAAAGAAATGCAGCGTAGATGTTTTCTCTACAGAGCTGGGAATCTTTAGCTTGATCAATGTTCATGAATTTGGGTCATAAATGATTTAAAGGATGAAGTGTGGATTCAGGATTTATTATCAGCAATGGAATGGTAATTTAAAACTACCTCGTGTTGGATGATCTAAAAGGAAACATGTATTGTATTTTGTATGACTGCTTCGTTTAATAGCTTTAATGTTTAAAATACTGATGTGTGCAGCAATGCTTATAAATAAGTTATGTTTGACGCCACAAATATGGTTTACTAGATATCAAAGTGACTTCATTGTTTAATGTCAGTTTTATTAAATAAACTGAGTTACAAACTGATTATTTAGGTCAAACTTGTCATGATCCTGGGGTGTTTGGGATTTTTCTTGTATGAGTTTGTATCTTGTTCATTTCCATTTCAGTTCACTGCTGCTAAAATGGTGTTGCCATAGAGATTCATTTCTTTGTATTTAGTTTGTTAGTTTATTCTTTTGTTCTTATCATTTTACATTTGAATTTATTTCCCTAGATTATTGTCAGGATTTTCCCTTTTGACTTAAAGATGCTTTGAAATATTGTTCAGCTCCCTGTGTATATATTCTTCCTTCCTCCCTCAGTTTCACTGCTTTTCCCCAGGAATAGCTGTACCACATTCCCCCTGATTCGCTCATCTGGTTCTTTATCTATTTCCACGCTGCATCTGTATATAAGCTCCTCTGGCTTCATTATTCTTCACAGGATCTGTTCGCTTCCTTGATCCATGTCATCGTTGATATCTTTCCTTTTTGGTATTGTGTTGAGGACACAGTTGATTGCTCTAAATTTATGAACTTTCAACATTTCTGCTTTGTGAGAGATAGGTAGTTTTACTGATGATCAGTTGATTGGATACGATTAGAAGTAGTCTGTTAATTAGAAACAGCCACAATAGCAATAAGTTTGGACATTGTTCCTCACATTTATTTACATTTTAGCTTAGTTTTTCATATGTGCTTTTTGACTCAGTATAGTTTTTCAAGTGTTGTGGCTTGCCCGAGATTTTTTTTTTTTTTTTTTTTTTTTTTTTTTTTTTTTTTTTTTTTTTTACCTCATTTCAGGACCTGATTAGAACCAGATAATTCATTATAAACCTGAAAAGTTTTCTAAAACTTTTGCATTGACAGAGAATGCACTTGAGGCCTTTATTTGAGCTACAACCGTATGTGATTCTGAGAAATGGTTTGGCCGGTCTGTTTCTTTTCTCCTTTCCATTCCTGGAACTGTTAGTCTCTCCTACTGGCTTTATTACAAGAGACTGCATTAGTGTTACATGATCTTTCCCAACAGGAGTCAATATACACAAGTAGGGCTGACAATTGTACCAACTAAAAGTAATAAAAACTTTTAATTAGATGGATTTCAATTTCATCATATTTAATTAAAACAAAGACTCCCACTTTATAGTTATTGCTTGACTGCTAGTTGTTAGCAATGTGTTAATGAATAATGTGTAGCTTTAAACAGCTTCTCAACATGTGCAAAATTTACTAAATTTAGTAACACTTCCTTTTTTTTCCATTACACTCTTTTCAAATCAATATTTTCTGGTGGTATAGTATTTTACTTCACATAAAGAATTAAATCGGTTTTAAAAGCTAGATTCAGGTGCTCCTTTAAGTTGATTTTGCATAGTCAACATCAAAACCAACATGTTTAAGGTCAACTTATTATTACATAAAACACTGCTGTGCAAAAATGTGTAGCATTGTCTTTACAGCAGAATGTCAAGTTTGAAGGCTTGAAAGGATGCCAGAATTTATTTTAAAAAGGAAATACTGTTTCCTTAATTAAGATGTAAGATGTTAAAATGATTACTACGGTGAATGTTTGGATGGTTAATTTTCTTTTCAGTATTCAAAATCGTCAGTGACAACATACTGTTAGTGTAGTGTTTATATAGGAGGGGATGTAAAAAATCTGGATTGTGAAAGTCACAAATAAGCATATCAGTCTTTTATCAGTAAAAGATGAAATTGAGACTGATTTCAATGTGTGAATAAATTTGATTAAAAGATGTATATTTGCTTTGACAAAAGTTAGATTCTTTACAATTTTTGGGTAAAACACAGAAGAATTAGAATTACCTACCAGCTTTGCATCAGTCAAGTTGGCATCATTTTTACACAAGGCAACAGAAATGCTATAACATATAGTTTAGGATACAGTGCTTAGGCAAAGTTGGACAAAAAACATTCAGGGACAAGAAACATTTCGGGATTGTTCCCGTATATCTGATGTTTGGCTTTGGAAAAAGAAAACATTCATGGTTTGGAAGTAGTAGATTAAAACTTCATCTTTTGGATAAAACCCCACACATTTCAAAAGGAAAAGGCCTCCACTGTGTGCTGCACAAAGATAAGGCATATCTGTAATATACAATTGTGAGTCACTTTTGTTTGAAGGTTAGGCTTCATGAAAAGGTCTGGGAAGCTCAGATAAGGCATTTTAAGCTCTAATAATCAGAACAAGAACAGCAACTTATGTAAAGATAAGGATTACTTTGTGTAGATTTAATGTTCTCAAATCTTAATGATCAAAAATCTGTTTTTCTTAACATGCAAAAATGTTCAACTTTCTAAGAAAGCTTGAATGAAATGTGACATCACATAAAGATGAGTCACACTAAAAAAGTGTGCTTAGATTTTCAGAATTTGTGGAGGCACATAACACAAAGGTGTAATGAGTGAAAGAAGAAATTATATATAGAAATATTACATATACATTGCTAAATTTTGGGACAGTCAGACTTTTTTAACTGAATATTTTAATTAGTCATTCTGCATTCTAATTTGACTCCTGCTGTGGTAAGAAAATGTATACAGGAGATCTAGGAAGGTTTCTGTATTGTTTCTGTCTATACTGTTTCCACATACTAAATTTTTGCCACAGCGTTGCAGGTCATATGCAAAAAATGTAGTGGAGAGTAAATCTCATTCCATAGGTTAAATATATTTCATAAATATATTTTGAAAGCATCACAAGTATCAAGATTTATGCACAAAGAAACTCATTGCAGATGTGCAACTTCTGGCACATACAGATACATAAAATTCTGTTGTCACCACTGTTAAAGATGTGTAAAAAGCCTTAATATGAATTCATATTTTATTGTAGTAAAATAGGTTCAAACTGAAAAATTCACCTAATAATTACATCGCCACCACTCACTGAAAAAACTTCTCCAAAGCTCACTGCTAGAGAACTGCAACAGAAGGTGGCATCTTGGGGTTCCGCTTTGGCATAACAAAACCTAAACAGTTTTTTGGGAGACATACTAAGAAAAAATATTTCTGCCCTACCATCACAAACGTAAACATGTTGAGTTTGCTAAACTCTACTGGAACTTTTACTAAAACCATGTGCTTTGGTCAAATGGGCCTGAGCTTTTTGGCAACAAACAATCAAAGTGGGTTTTGAGTGGAAAGGATTTCAAAAGAATCACATCATACTCTCTGCTAATTATGGTGGATAATGCAATAGAATGTGTATTATAAATTTTTCTACACAGCTTCATCAGATCTGCTAACAAATTTGTATAGGTTCAATCTGGTACAATTAAACTTTTATAGAAAAGATCTTGAGTTTCTTTGGACGTCAAAGTTATTCAATTTATGTGTGTCGATTTTTTTTTTTCCTGATTTTACTGACATTCTGAATTTTATACTTTATGTTGTGCATGGTCCAAAAAGATTTACCAACACTCCAATTATTATCCTACAGACAAGACAGATGAGCACTGAAATACTTCGCAGGAGGAAAACAACACCAGTGCACCTTTTTTTGCACCAAATCATGCATAAATTTAAACTGAAGAAATAAACCTCATAAGAAGAAATGCTAGGACTTAACATAATGAGGACTAGTCTACTGCTGAACAGTGTTGAAAAACATTACCCAAGGCTTTTTGTAGCCAGGATGTGTCTACTTACCACTTTAGGCTTGAAGGGTGGCTGTATCTCTCTGTTCTCCAGGCGATCCCAGTCGATCCGTCTGAAGAAGGCGTGTTCTCTGATGTCCCTCTCTCCTTCAGCACCACAGCCCAAACGCTTGGATGGGTGTTTGGTCATCAGCTGTTTATATGACAAAATAAATCAAGAAAATATGAGATGGCTTGAGCCAAAATAATTAGGCAAAACATTTCTCTGTACCACAGAACTGTATCGGTTCAGCTCAGTGTTGCTGTCAAAAGTATAGTTTTGGCCATTCAGATAACCCTAAATTATTTATCCCCAGGTTGGGAAATAAACAGGTTCCTGCAGATAAATGGCTATAACAATCATATAAATTCAATTTTTGTTTTCACTTTAAAAGCTCAAGTGTTAGCTTTTATCAAGAAAAACACAAATTATAATTTATAAAGTATAGAGTGAAATGGTTAGGGTGTGTATGTGGTTGATACAAACTATTTTGTTTTGTTAAAATATATTTCTATGCAATGATGCAACAAAATACAACAGAGGGGCTCAATTTATATCCCTAAACATGGATATATGTCACTTCATAGCAGATAAAAAAAAAAACAAAAACAAACAGAGGCTGAACCAGAGGCTCAGATTGGAAAGATAGTCACAGGTGACCTCATGTGAAGGCTAAATGAAAGATTAATGGCATTACCTCCAGCAATAACATTTACCATCAAAAACGAGAGCTGATAGCTTTGGATCTTTTCATTTGAATGTACCTCAGTAAAAAGTGATCACCTCTGTTCTTCTGTATCTTTCAACATTTGATTTCACTGCTTTTCTAGGTCAGCAAATGACAGCTAAACAGATGGGCCTTCAGTGTGTGACATAATAGCTTTTCTCTCCTTTTCTCTCTGCTTGTTCTGCCTTCAGAGAACTGCTGTCTCTTCAGCTCATCCTTAGAATAACATGGTAAGACAATTTGCACCTAGTTTAGAAAGTAAAACAAAATGTGTACGCTGACACAGAAAATGGGGTGGTTTACCTAAACAGATTCTAAATAATGTCCTCATTTTTTTTGATAACCTGATTTTCAAAAGAAAACAAATTTTTTTTTATTGCAAGTAGCAATAAAAAAAAAAATTCAAAATGGGCTTCTAATATGACATATATGATTTATACATCTAAAGTATACATTATGCACTGGTGCAGCACTTTGTTCAGACTAAACGGCTAAGGGATGGGAATGTGCTAAGGAGGAAAAATTGATGCAAAGCGTGTTGGTTTCAAGAATAATAATGGCAGAACAAGGACAGAGTTACTGTGTTGATTTAAACAATTAAACAGGCTGCGAACTGGGGTTACTATGTGCATAGTGTTCTTTTTAAGTGGTGTGTCAAAGATAAGTATCAACACAGACTCCGACCCACTCGCTTTAAAAAAATAAATAAAAATACTGCAGCTCCTAAACTCCTAATTTGTGATGAAGACTTCTACATAAAGTTAAAACACATTGAAGCACAGTCCATACATTTCTGGTGAGGCTGAGATTGGTTCTATGTGGAGTCTGTTCAAAAAGTTTAATGAAAGGTTTCCTGATGTGTGTTTAGGAAGATTGTTAAGTTGTTAGCCATCTAACCCAATATCTAACACTCAAAGTAAAAAATCTACTTAAATTGTTGAGGAATAACCAAAGAACCATTAAGACTCATGCCAATTATAAACAGGTTGATGCATGATATATCCGCATTAACATCGGTACCAGCTGATATTAGTCATTTTTTTTAAAGCTATATCATGTTGGTCTGATAAATAAAACTAGGCCAATATTAACAACAAATATTTATTTGCATCTTCTTGCCATTTGTTTTCTGGAGGGAGGTGGAGGAGGTTGGTCATTTGGTATTTGTTTGGTCATGTGACGATGATAGTGATGCAGCGCAGGAGTTTAATAGAAGCTGAGAAGCAAGGCCGAAGTGAGTGGTTGGGTCATGTTTTTCAAGGTGAAATATATATGATATTGGTAATCGACCATAACACAAATATTAATATCAGATATCAATATTGGCCCAAATTTTCATATCGGGGCATCACTATTCCACACTAAATCAAGTTTTACTGGGTCTAAACTAAAAAAAAAGATTTTGTTCCACATGAATACCTTCAAGCATGACCGAAAGTTACAGCTGTCCACATGAAAAGCCAAATGCTTGCAGGGGAAAAGTTTTGCGGACAAACAAGACAAAGACTGAGCTGTTTGACAGCGATGATAAACATGTTTTGAAAATTCAAGGAGAGGTTTTCAAACTTGAGAACACTGTACTGACTGTCAAGGTGGTGGTAACACCATAATGAGGATCAAGCTGGTCAAAATTAAACCTCTGAAACAGCTTCCACCTCAATCTTATCCTATCAAAAAGGTTATAGACTATGCTCAAATGCCAGACCTGTGACAGGAAATGGACCAACCCAAACAAACAATACAATTTCTTCTAATAAAACTGATCAAATATCCTGCTACAAAAGTGTGTGGTTTCTCTGCCACTTACTTAAGAATGTTTACCCAAAAATTAGGTGAGGTACATGTAAATATTTGAGACTGTATGAATAATGTTGACCCTGTAAAGATTACAGTAAATCCTCAATAAACTCAGCCAATGGAACTCTGTATTATGCCAATGGTAAGGGTTCATAAACTTCTGACCAGAAAAACATGTAAACATACATATTAAATAATGTACAAAAGCATTTAACCTTTGTTTTTGATGACTATTAGTATCCTATTCTTTGCTGGGGTGACTTCTACTTTATCTGAGCCTATGCCATGAGATCGCAGACTGCACTGATTAGCTGTTGATATGGAGGAAAAAAACGTAAAAAAGATTTAGGTCACAGGCTGTCAGTTAGTGCAAGAAATCACCCCACTGCCAAACACACCATTAGGATGAAGCACCTCACACTTTGAGAAAATATTGACTCTGAGTGACTACTGGTCTGCAAACCTCATATCAAAGTGTGATGTACAATCACCACCACAAACCAAAAAAATCAAGTGTGGACATTTTGACAAGATTTTTCTCACTGGTGTTAACGATCTAATTTCAACATCTCCACCACATCAGGACCAATCAGCTCATAATTTAGTCACACATGCTCCAGCTTATATAAAACTTGCAGCCCCATCCAGTTCCTGCTGAGATCTTAAAATTAGTAGATGGGCAATAAGGTGTGAATAAATGAATATACAGAAAATGTCTTAGAGAGTAAGATGAGATCTTTATCTGGGAATTAAGAAGAGCAAAGCTTTTTAAAACATTCCTGAGCCATTGTCATTATTCCTTTTAAATAACTTTGTTTGGTAATCAGTGTTTGACTAGAATACTAAGAACCTGCAGACTAAACTCCTGATAAAAAAAAAAAAAAAAATGTTTAAGTTATGCAAGGAAATGAGGGGGATTTTGTGGAACATCAATTGCTGTCATGTCTTCAGAGTGTATGTATAATTTTCCATGCTCTTCCTGTTCTGAATAGTGATTTAAAAAAAAAAAAACAAAAAACAAAAAACAATTATTTGTATTTTTTTTTTTTTTTTTTTACTACAGAATAAATGTATTCAAATTAAAGGTTGGAAGTTTAAAGACAGCCTTTATGCCACTGAAATAACAAAAAACTAATTTATTGTATGCCATTTACACATCAGGAGTGCCTGTAATAGGAGAGTATAACATGTTTCCAAAATTCCAGTGGGATCACTTCTCATCATCTCCCCTTCTCTGAGAACATTCTCCCTGTCTCTAATACTCTCATACTCTAATCCTTCTTTCTCATGAAGTTTTACAGTCTTTAAGTTCCTTTTCTTTAGTGGATGGAGATTCTGGTTACAACTGTGTTAATTTGTAAAAGTGTTCAAGAAAGACAAAGAGTGAGTTGATGAGGGTTTCACTTTTACTACATAACAGCAGGCTTCCACATTTTTTTTTAAATCATCAAAGGCATTATGTCGTTTAGCCCATAATGCCTGTTCATTTTTTCTAAAAAGCCTTTAACAGAAATTATTTAAATTTTTTTGCTCTTACAAGGGAAGCAAATCCCCACAGTATGAGAATATAAACGTGGGTAATGCAGCAGAGTGTTAGGGATACAGGACACAAGCACACTTCTCAGTACAATACAAAAGGAAAAAGAGGGTAAAAATAATTCAGTCGAGAGGAAGGGATAGTAAGACAAAGCACATCAGTGCACAGTTCACCAACTTTGCACAGCCTTAGGACACAAACAAAACTACAGCTTTAATATTAAATTCTTCTAATGCACAAGTTGTTTTTTTCTGTCAGTTGAGAATAGTTTTGACATTTATCAATAGTCTTATTTCTGCAGGAAAAAAGCCAAAAGCAGCGCTGTCAAAACCTGATCCTAAGCTTCTGCTGATATTGATGTTAAACTGTGAGAAATCTGTTTAGCATATTTCTCATCTTTTACACACCATCATATTAATGTTTTGAGATAAATTTATATCCAATTATCCTGAGGATATTATGCAATAACAAATTACCCCCTTCCAATCCTAGTTCATGCTTTGAACAAGACAGGCATGCATCTGGGTTTCCAGCTGAAGACCCTCTGGCTGTGAGGTTTGAGTGCTAAAGAAAACACCATCATAATCTGCAACTGCAGTTAAAACACTTTGCCTTTGAAATTTGTACCATTTGCCCACACATTGCAAAAAAACTGAAAACTAGCTAATTGCAAATGCTAATGTTAATTATTGTAAGAAAATCTTAAAAACACAACCCTATTTATTTATAAATATGATTTATACAGTTGTTCAAACTAGAAGATCAGTATTACCAAAGGTTTTTAAAAAAAGCACAGTCATTAGCGAGATTGCTATTACCTTATATGTTTCAAGAATGAGGTCAGTAGTGTTGGGCTGAACTTTTAAATAGCTTCAAGTGTTTGGGTGTAGGACTCCATTTTGAAATGTCAGCTGTCGGTAATTGAAGAAACAGGGTACAATCTAGACAGGTCTTCAGTCCATCACATTGCGACACAGAGACACACAGGACAGACACGCACACACTCATATCTAAAGGCAGCTTAGTACTGGAGTATTCAACTGACCTAACAGTGATGTTTTTGTACTGTTGGAGGAAGCTGGAGTACCCGGACAGAACCCATGCATGCATGGGGAGTACACTCCATACAGAAAGACCCCAGACCAGTATTTGAACCCAGAACAGAGACTAGTGATACAAACTGCACCACTGTGTTGGCTTAAAAAAATATATGAAGATAATATTTATTCAGCATTAAAAAAGAAAATCATCCGGTATAAATCCTCAAACCTCTGGGCTTACAGAGCTAAGAAGGTCTGTCTGTCAGGTCCTGCTTCTTTTGGACTCTTCCGTTTGTTATGTTTTAGAGTTGAATTCTTATTTTCACTCATCCTAGTTCTCGTCCTAGTTCTTGTTTGTCCAGTTCTTATGTTGAGTTATTTTAAATTATGTTTGTTTTCCTGTGTTATTTTGATTAGATCAGTCTTGTTTTTGTTTTTACTTAGGTTCAGTCTTTTCTTAGTTATTCTAGTTATCTCCTTGTGTCTTGTGTTTCTTATGTTTATTAGATCAGCCATGTTTCTCTTCAACTTTAGTAGTCTTTAGTTATCCCCTGTTTCTGTTAGATTCTTTTTCCTTGCCCCCTTCTTTACTCTCCTTTGCACCCTGCTGCTGTTCTCTCTTTCTCCTCAGTCTCCTTCTAGTTCATTCCTCAGACCCGAAAACGTTTAATCAGCCCCAGCTACTGTTCCAGCATTCACCACTCATAGTATTTAAGCTTCTTTCTTTCTCCCAATCCTCGCTGGTTCCTCTCGTTATACTACCTCATTTCTTCCCTGTTGTGCGCCTCATTTTGCGCCGTGGATTCATATGTCCTCCAGTGTTTTTTGTAAGTTTTGTTATTAATCATTAAATCTTCAACAACTACTTGCTGCTTCCGCCTCTCTGCATTTGGGTCCAACACAACCAACCCCACACCCTGACACTGTCTTTTGTGCTTTAAAAAATAAGCTTAAAACACAGGGACTGGAAGAAAAGTACAATGTTTTTCAAACGCACATTTCATTTTAAACCAAGTGAAAAAAGCTTACCTATTGCAGTTTTCATACTTACAAATAAATAAAAAAAAATACAAGTAAAAGAATTCTTTATCCACTCACCCCTTTGCAGATGGAGACAGCTTCTTTTGACATGGACTTTGGGTAAGAAACATTGTGCTCCATAATGGACTGGAACAACTCATCCTCATCCTCACCATCAAATGGAGGCTGTGGGTGGAAGGACACAATGTTTAGGATCTTAGAGTTTTATCCATTATCACAAAGTTTATAAATGCATTCTATTAGCAAGGTCTTATTACAGCTTGTCCCTATTTTGTGCCAAAACAGCTGCAGATTGGTGACGCTTTTATACTTTATTCACTCTAAATAAAGTGTTTTCCCTATAAATGCAGATGAAGTGAGAATTGAAAAAAATGACACATTTTCAAGTGAACAAAAAAAAAAAAAAAAAAAGAAGAAGAAGCCAGAAATAGTAGCTATGAAACAGCAGATAAGATCATGTTTCACAGGAAGACCTTGTAAGGTCAGTGAAGTGGATGACCCAGCTTTTCCCCCCTTCTTGCTGGGTCGTTATCATCAGTTACCACAATATGGGTGTTTTGACAGCCCATAAAATGAATTATTCGTCATTTCCACACCAGTGGCCCTCATCGACTAGATGTAGCCTGTCTGCATGAAAATTTATGTCTTCCTGCTTTTTTCCTTTAATATCAGTCTACCGAATATTTCTTTTGTCTCTTTGACAAAACAAGAAATATTAGTAATTTTGTTATTTCACATTTTAAACCAAAAAAATCTAAAAGTTATAATGAAACAAAGTTATGATTTTGCCTTATTGATGAGTGGTTTTAGATTAATGATGTCGATAAAATTGCATCTTGTAAACAGTATGGATAAATAGGTCATAATGTCTGTATGCAATCATTATGCTTGTTCAGATTTAGGTCAGTTCTACTTTTGATTATTAATAACAGGCTAAAGACACAGTGGCAAATTAATGTGTTTGGAAGGAAGCCGCTGTGCACTAAACAAATGGTACAGCTAAAGAACATTACTTTAAATAAATATCACAAAAGAAAAATTACAATTTGTTCCCTTTGAATCTTGTACATATACAGAGGACTGAAGGGAAGAATTAATATTTTAAACACAAGCTTTTAATCTGCTTCTGGACTATTGTTACAATGATTAGTAAAACTATTCACATCCACTGAATCACATTACAAACATAAACCTCAATGTGTTTTATCTGGATTATAAATGATAAATAAACACCAATTAGTGCATAACTGTGAAGCAGGAGAAAAATGACATGGTGTGGTGTGTATTCACTCCACTTTAATCTGATATCCCTTAATAAATGCAGTGAACTTAACTGCCTCCAGAAGTCATCTAATTAGCAAAACCAATGTTTAATCTGAACTCAGTGTAAATACAGTTGTTGTATGACGGCCTGTGGGGTTTGTCAGAAAATGTTAATGTACAAACAGCGTCATGAGGACAATCAGACATAAGATGTGAAGAGTTTATGAGCACGGTGAGGTGATAAAATCATATTTCAAGTATTAAAAATGTTGAACATGTCACAGAGCACACTGTTTCAATCCAGTTACTTTTCGTATCATATAAAATTTTATTAAAATAAACTAAAGTCTGAGATTATACCTTAACGAAAAAGGGAAAAAAACTAAAAAGAACTGATTCTGTGAAAAATCAAGGGTTGTTACTGCAAAAAGATAAAGATGGCAGCTGTTTATTGCAGTACAAAATATTTTTAAACAACTCAATTACAGCAGAAGGGCTTCACTCTTGGATGAACTAAGAGAAGGCCTATGTGAAGTAGGCAATGCAGCTTAGTAGTATATACAGTATTTGCAGAAGAGATACTGTTTTTTGAAATTGTTTTTTGGTCTGAACCACTCACCTGTCCTGCCAGCATTTCATAAAGCAGAACTCCATACGCCCACCAGTCTACAGAGCGTCCGTATGGCTGATATGCAATGATCTGAGGAGTAGAGAAGAAAAAAAAAGACATATCAGCTTAGTACAACTCAAACAACCAGAACAACAACACATTTTCCCTGTGAGTGATGAGAAATGTGAATGTGGGTACAGGTTTTTATAACAGTGACAATCTCCTATGAACAGTATAATTCAAACAGACAGAATCACCGCAGAGCTGTTTAGTATTCAGAGTGGGATTTTAATCCTTTTAGGCTTGAAAATTTAGAAAATCTGTCAGTGCTAATGACTAAAAGAAGATAAATACTGACATCTTAATTTGGAAAAATACACATTTTGTGTCATTAAACATTTTATGTATTTAGGCTTCACGACAATGTAAAACTGCTTTTTGAACAAAAGAATCAAAATAAGCGAAGACAACTTTTAAAATTTTGATTTAAAAAAAGACATTTGACAGTGTGCTGTTTTAGAAGGCAGCATGCTTGTATTACATCAGACCTGCAACTTTTAAATACATCTTTTTGCTGATTAGTAGAATCACAAATTAAACCATTCATTCCATGTCCTCTACCACTACCTGGAAATGCACTAAAACACAAAAAAGTGCCTTATGTAAAAGAACTATGAATTGCTCTCCTGCTAAACAAAACCATTTGCCTTCATGAGCATTTTCTCCTGTGAATCTACAGTAACACATTTTCAGTAAACCTCAGTCAACAATTGCCTTTTCATCATATTACCATATTTCTGCCACTCCAGTTATGTATTACTGTGGCAATTATGAAGCAACAATACAACACAACAGATTTTAAGCATTTTGTAATAGAGATGAAATACAAACTGTAAGAGGAACATTACAAGTTTGATAAATATATAACAGATGGAAATATTAAACACATATTTGAAATCAGATTTTTTTTTTTTTTTTTTTTTTTTTTTTTTTTTTTTTTTTACAAAATACCATTTAAAATGGGTGATAATCTTTGTTTCTCAATGATGTTAAATCAGACTAAATGTTTCCAGTTTTAGATCAGTTAGGATTAGCAAAATTAAAATACATTCACAAGTTGGTGTGCTTATAAAACTATGACCTCATCATCAAGGCTTTCTAAAACATGTTTAATGGTTTGCGTAAACCTCAGACTTTCCCTTGCTCTCATTATTCTGGTATGTCATGAACACAAATTACTTTGGTAATCCTAACCGACATTAAATTAGTTTAAACCTTTCCTATTTTAGGATAAAGTGTAAGAAAAAAATGCCATGTGTGAAATGTAGATTTTCTTCACCTTTTTTGATTAGGATGCTTATTGGTGGAAGAACATTTGAAATTTTAACACAGTTTCAAGTTGAAAAATTACATATGTATGCAAATAAAGTATTACAGCATGCGTAAAATTCAGTTTAGAGGATTAAAAAGTGAAAAACAACAAGTGCACAATCCCGTTCCCTTTGTAAACAGTTAAAACAGGTGGCATATAGAGTAACGTGTGACTGCAGTGAAGTGACTATTCATAAGACATGGATAATCCCTCACCACCTATACTTTATATCACTATCATAACATTTATTTATTTAAATTATTTTAGCTGAAAATAGAGAGCTGAACATTTCTGACAGAAAGGAAACAGTTGGTGTGTGGGAAGACAGCTTTTAACAAATACCAGGAGTCGCCACATATAAGTTTAGAAGAAAAAAAAACAGCAGTTTGAGCTGAAGAAGACACTAAACAGGTTTTAAAACAAAAATAAAAGTTTCTGGAAACAGTGAATGGCTTTACTGGCATATGCTACCATGTCAGAAGGGTGGACACATTGTTTCACATGATGTCTTAAGTTCAAATCTGGCAGATTTGCAGAAATGAATTAAATTTTTTAGCAAGCTGATCATTTCTCAAGTTCATAGCTTGAGTTTGTGTTTTTTATGAACTTAGATGTGAAGAAGGCATATGCAATGCTGTAAAGTGTACAAGCCGCTTATACATCCCAGGAAACCTCTCACCCCAGTGAGATCTTCTGTGTTAACAGACAGAGCTCCTGTGGGTCGCACTGACAATTTCTAAGGTTATTGCTCTCATCTGGTGAACTTTATTCATCCCACTCTGAGCACACACATAATGTATTTGCATTTCCCAACTGTTTACACATCATTAAAAAAAGAGCTGGATCCACAAGATGTGAACAGTAAATGCAACCTTGTGCACACGTGCAAAGAATCCCATGCTTTGCCTTCCATAAATGTTTATACCGTTTAAACTTCTTCCCATTTTGGCACGTCACAGCCACAGACTTCAATGCAATTTTAATCAGGATTTTATGCGTAGGTCAATATTAAGTAGCTCAAATTCTTGAACTGGAAGGAGAATTCTAAATAAATTAGAGTCCTTTGCAGCACTTTTGCTGCTCGTGCCTAAAAATTTTAAGAAAGCTCTACCAGTGGATCACTTCTGTGAGGAATGGTTTTGCTATTTTTTTTAGATCTGAGATTAAGTTGTGGAAATGTTTGAATCAGCTTTACATTATTACCTAATATCTCTAGTTTTAAACATCTCACAGAGCAGAGCTCAAACCATCCTCTGAAAATAGAAAAAGTATGGCACAACTCCAAACCAACCAAGTCATGGCCTTTTAAGGAGAGCGTTAATCAAAAAAGCAGGAAGAAGGCCCATGTAGCTTTGGAGAAGCTGCAGACATCCACAACTCAGGTGAGAGAAATTGGTGACTACAATAACTTTATCAGTCATGCACTTCAAAAATCTGGCCTTCAAGAGTGGCAAGAATAAACCATCACTGTAAGAAAGCCACAAGAAATCCCCTTCGCAGTTTCTCACAAGCCAGTGTAGTAAACATGCAGTTGAAGGTGCTCTAGTCAGGTGAGACCAAAATTAAATGTTTTATCTTAATGTAAAACCCTTTATATGTCCTAGAAAACTAACAGTGGAGCTCATCTGAATACTCCATTCCCACTGTCAAATATGCCGCTGTGGGACTGCGTTTCTTCTGCAGGGACAAGGAAGCTAGTATGAATGGGAGAGATAAATACAGGGCAATGCAGGAGGAAAACCTGTTGGATATTGGAAAAATCTCGCAACTGGTTCACCTTCCATTAGGACAACACTAAACATACTATAATGGAATCATTTAGATCTGCAACTTTTAGATGTGTCCCTGGTCCAACGCACCTGAATCAAATGGCTGAATTATCTCCTCAGTATGAAGTCAAGTTCTCCAGAGTTCTGCAAATGGGCTCATTATTTGACTCAGGGGTGTTGAAGCAGAGACCCATCTAAAAGTTGCAGGACACCAGACCCCTGGTTTAGATCAAGGCATATTCATGTGTTAGAATGGCCCAGTCAAACTCCACAACTAAATCCATTTATCTGTGGCAAGACTTGAAAATTCTCCTTTAGAGACACACTCCTTTCAATCTGACTGAGTGAATGGGGTCTGTAGATGTACACAGCTGGTACAGATAAATACCCATGTATCAGTTTTCTTCCATTTAACAATTATGCACTATTTTGTATTGGCTGAACACATAAAATGCCAATAAGAGACATTAAAGTTTGTGGATGTAATCTGACATAATTTGAAAAAGTACAAGGGGCCTCAATACTTTTGCAAGGCACTATCAAATATGAGATGTTGCTGCACATACGCAGAAAAAAATTAATTGCAATGTTCTGACCAGCAAATACAAAATGTCCTCAGGTGTGCGGCATACATCTCCTTAGGCCCTCCTCTGAGTAAGGACTGAGGACCCCTGCTGCACACAAAGCAGCCATGAGTAACTCCTATAGCTATTGAAGCACAGAAACATTTAGCCACAATAGGCAGCAGAGAAGAAAAAACACACAAAAACGCATACACAATGTATCCATGTGTAAGCATACACGTAAATAGAAAGAGACGCAGTGAGCTGTGTGGAAGCAGATATACTTTGTGTATCACAACCTTAACTGCCTCACCACTGCCTTTCCCCGCGGGAAGAAAATCCGTGCACACAAATAAACGCAGGTGGGGGAATGCTCCTCTAGCAATATGCTCTCCTAAAAGCTGATGGGAGACAGCTGGGCATGCAGTATATCCACATGCTCAGGAAGGATGCATTTGCATGTACTAACATGCAATTGAAAGTTATTTTTAATACTAGAACATTTATAAGTATCAGAAAGCAAAGTTTCTTCATCACAAGCTGCTTGACGTCTCCTGTCGCTTTTTACGAAGGACTTTTAGTATCCCAGAATAAAACCAGAATGCTGTGATTACTTCCCATATAATTTAGGTACACTTAAAAATCCTCTCTCATTGCCACCCATCATGGACACTAGTGAGTATTGTGAAGTGGAAACTCATGCATGATTTTCAAAATCTTTTTCAAAGAAAAATATGAACAGAGTGGTGTCGATTCCCCGTTGCAGAATAGCTCAGGTACCATCAAACTGTATGGAGTGTATTTGTGAACAAAAATTTTCAACTGCCACAGTTTTTCAGTAGGATTTAGAGCTGGACTTTAACAGCACCATTCCAATAAATGATTAGGCTTTGATCTAAACCATTTCTAGTCAGTCCCTCCAGGATTTCGTGATTGTTTTGGCAATCACTGTTTTTGTAGTGCTATAAAAAAGTGTTTGCAAGTAATTTTGCTATATTTTGACAATAATTTTCTCCCACTCATGGAGAATAGAGGGATACTGCTTTGCTCGGTCATTTGCACTGATGCATGACGGTAAATGTGACTTTTTGCTGCTCACTATTTCAGTCACAGACTATAACTTGACATCAAGTAAGGCTGTAGAGTAGTAGAAGTAAGAAATACTGCCACCTGTGACTGCTAACTTCCACTTTCTGTGGAAGTTAGCAGTCACTTAAACCCAATGTTTTTGATCCTTTTGGTGGAAAATTTGAATTTACAATTAACAGAACAGTTGTATTTATACTTGGATTAAACTATACACAGGTGGACTCTATTTACCATAAAAGTGACTTTTGAAGGAAATAAGCCACATCGGATTTTATTATTGGAATTCAGAGAAAAGGGGACAAATACAAATAAGTCCCACCTTTTTCAGATCTGTATGTTTAAATGGAAGTCAAATTTGTGGTGGGACCATGACAAAGTGTGAAAAGGTTCAAGCTGTATAAACATTTTGCAGGACATGGTTAATTGTCAATTTCAGCTAAAATCATACAAACCCATTCACAAGCTCGTAAATGTTCACAATATTCCACAAGCCTTCCTTTAAAATCCTTTCACATCTTCAACAACCACAAAGATGAGTGCAGTTTAATAATGTTTGGCTTCTGCCGAGCTGATGTAAATGTCCTGGAACAGAGTTGTAGCTGGTATGCTTAAGATGAGCTGCCATCTGAAGCAGGGAGCCTTACTTTACTCAGACAGTTGATAGCTGTTTCTGGCTGAAGAATGTAATGAGCTGTGACACAGCAGAGAGCAACTGGTGTATCTTTAGAGGGTAAAGGGAAATTGCATAAGGTGAGTCCTGGTAAAGAGTGCAACATTGTCTTGTCACAAGCATCTCTTTTTGTTTCTGTTATTCCTGGACCGCACCGTAAAAAAGTTAATATTTAATGTCTTGTTTCTGCTCATTCTCAACTGCATGATTTGATTTCTTAAACTCATTCCAAAGGACTGCCATCTGTGGAGAAAGTAGCTGACAGCCTGATGCTGGCAGCCATAGATGGAGGTTGATGCACTACACGTGTCCAACTTGGTGGCTTACCCAATCACTGCTTGTATATGGCTGCAGATTTCCTCTCAATTCTAACAAGGATGTTGCTGGATTCCTCTGCTGAAAGGCTGAAAGACTGCTGATGATAATGTCCTGTGCTGCCAGCATATTGTATGTATGTATAAAATTTTAAAAAAAAACCAACAAATTAAATTTGAATGACATACAAAATAGTTCAGTAATAGATTGATTTTGTATAGTTTTATTTGCAAAAAGATATTAATAATTAAATCACATATGGGGAACATATACATTTTTTTAAATTTTTTTTTATATTATTCTGTTTTGTTTACGTTATTCCTCTGAGTCCTTGAAATGCTGTGACTTGCACACTTTTATTTTTCTTACTTTCTGTATTTTGCTTAAACTTTCTTTACTCTAATACTCTAAATTTATGATGAAGACCAGACTAAATGTCAGTGCTGTGGAGGTCCAGAGGGACTGAGTTCAAAAACTTCAGAGGGACAGGAGGGGCAACACAAAAGATAAATAATTAATAACCAATAAAGTAGATTCCCACTGAGCTCATTTCACCTTGTGATTTATATCAGACAGGTTAGCTGGAGTCATGCACTATTTATTCTCTTATTTTCCTCAAACCTCAGTCAAGTGCCAAGCAAAATTACTGAAAACAGGTTTGGAAATGGACATTGGAATTTATGCATTTTTCTGTATGGTAATGGGAACTCAAAGTGTTTAGGCTGAAAGACTGACAGTGGAATTTGTTTTTAAAAAGCAACAAATAATGACTTTTTTGGTGGTATTCATATCCAGTCTCCAAACAAACATTATTCTAAAAATCAAAATGTCCCCGTTACCAGTTAGATGACCTAACTGAATTTACTACATTAGCTAGAAGTAGAAAAATAGTTCAAACATTTAAAATAACTCCAAGGGTGTGATCAGTTTTCCAAACATCATCAATCAGAGGTATAGTAATTTCTTTTCATGGTACATCATTCACAATACACTTTGTCTCATCTCTAATTCTGATATGCCATTGCCAATTGGACCCCATCATGAAAATTTTTGGAAGCTTGACTAAACACTACTGACCAAATAGAAACAGAAAAATCTTATTGACATTATTCCCTAGTAAAGTTGAAAGTAAATTAATGCAAGTTAGATAGTATCCATCTCAAATTTCAAATCAAAATTTTTATGCAATAGAGGAACTAAAGCCTGCCATTGAGAACTGCATTCAAGCTTTTGAGTAGCAGTGCCCCCTAATAATTAAATATCTATTTACTTCTTAAGTGCTTTGCATTTGAAAACTCTTCCAACAACTGCATCATAGAGGGGAACATTAATTTCCAACTTTTGGACTTCTCTTCCCCAAGCACCATTTAAAGGTTCAGATTATAAACCACAACAAACCCATTTAGACTATTCGTAATGTATCTACTTTGTTTGTAGTGTTTCCACTGAGCAAGTATTCATAAATTTTCCAAGAGATTTAATTTTTAGTCATTTTTTAAGACTTCTGGTATTTAAAACTACAAATGTCATCCTTCACTTAGGTTTGAGCAATGATTAAGTAAATCGGTAAAGAACTTTCACAGGAATCACGGTATTTTCAAAAATGCATACATATATTATTAGTAAAATCAAAAATTAATAGAATTAAATGGAAGTAACTTACAATAGGAAGAATCAAACTAGTCTGCCATTTGATGTTTCATGCTATTATATCATACATTATAACTACCATGAATATATTATATATAATACTATATATATTTTTTAAAACTTCCACTTAGCTAAAAAAAAAAATAATAATAATCGTTACCTTTAATTATAATGAAACTGATTTAGAAGGACTGCTAAAACAAAAGCTGAAAACCAGTGTGAAGATAATGGATAAAGACACCTTTCTTACTTATCTTATTTTTGTTGATTTCAACATTGTGCTGACTTAACGCTCAATGACTGAGGAATTTGCATGAAACCAAACATGGTGTCTTGCAAAGGTGAAACAAAAAAAGCCCAAATCCTTGGCTGTCTTTAGAGCTTTAGCAAGAACATAATTGGAAAGGAGCCTTTTCCTTATCTCACCTCTGCATTTTTAATTAGACAGTGTCAAAGACCACACAGTTAGCATAAACCTTCGAGATTGCTGAGCTTGCTTCTTCAAATTTGTCTTCCGACAGGAAACCCAGTGACCTTCTGTCTGACATGACAGCTGACAGCTAATTCAGCTGCATGCTCTGAAGACTGATTTTCACATAAGATTTGCTCTCCCTCCACTGACATATTTCAACATGTACAGAAGGAAGTAAGTCCTCAGCACTATAAACTGAAAGCAGGACGAGCTAACTGAAAGAACAAAAAGATCTTCCTCACTCTGGACCTCAGACCAGAAATAGATCCAATGCAGCAAAAGATGTTAAAAGATATTAGCCCTGTTTACTCATGACATGTGTTTAATAAGGAGTGACAAGCTGTTTTAAACATTGCTGCTCTGCTAAGCGGAAAGTTTTAAAATACCAGAGCAAGGTAGGTTAATGCCAGACAGCATGTCACTAAGGTCCTGTACTGCAACATGGCCCATTTGGTGCACTGTGTCACTGGAATTTGATCTTAGAGCCTCTTGCAAAATTCTGTGCAGCATACAATATAGGAGTGGAAAGCATGTAGGCACATCAAGCCAGTGGCGCGCAGATATCTGCAGCCTTATGTCAGGTCTGCTAAGACAAAACAATATCTAAAGGAAAACAACAGAGGTGAGGGGGGAGGTCAAAATGGGGGCATTTAGACAAATTTCAGCAATAGGTTGTTTTCTTGCGATAAATTTAAGATGATTAATGAAATAAACAATCATACATAGCTGGCAGTAAGGATGAGATTTGCAATGCATTATGTAAGCACATGCTGTATAATGTCTCACTGAATAGACAGGAGCTAGAGGATATTGAATAACATTTCCACCACATTTAGCTAAGACACCAAAACTCCAATGTGGACGTTTCTAAATCATATATATATATATATATATATATATATATATATATATATATATATATATATATATATATATATATATATATATATATATAATGTGAAATTGCACATGAAAAAGAGCCGATATGCGTTCTAGAAAATAAGAATTATGTTTTAATATGTGGTTAATGAAAGGAAGGCTGTGCAAATCTGATCCTGAGTTTCAGATGATCTTTGTCAAAGTCCCTAATTAAACTCAACTGCCAATCTGTTTTGTTGATGTACTCTGTGACCGTAAGCCACAACCATAGCGTTAGCTGGTGAGCTGTCTTTTGCTTAGCCTTAAGTTCAATAATCAGCACATCTTATTTTCTCCAACAATATAAGTGTTACCCTGTTTACAATAACATTCAAAGTGAAAGAGAGACCACGTTGGTTGCTGCAGCTTTGAGTCTGCGTCTGTTAGTGTGATGGGACCTGGGAACAAACATATTTTGTTCTTCACATCCCTTGTTGAAACAGGTGCGTTTCAACCATTCCAACAAGATTTTCCAAAACCTAACCAGCTGTCATTGTTCACATTTCAATCCTTTATGGATCATGAAAAACAGATTAGAGACTTCTTATGAGAAGCTCACCTCACTGAGTCTAGCTATACAATTAAACTGAACAAACAAAAATATACCACCAAGCTAGTGGACTACTGTCCTTTTGGAGTATTTCTTTATGATATTTCCCAGTTATCATGCAAATCATAATGTCACAAGCGATTTATTTTTCAAACTTCTAAGAGGGTAGTGTGTTGAAAACCACAAAATGTTTCAAGAGTTGAAAAGTTCAGCTGAGTTGGTGTAAAAAAAAAAATATTAGGAGTGAAAAAGAAACAAAAAAGAAAAAAAAAACAGAGGACAATTAGAGTTCAGCACAAGACACCAGATCAGTTTGAGGCCACCCTGCAAAGCTTTGTGCTAATGTGACTCCACTGTGACTCGTTGCCCTTGCCACAACACCATCAGTGGACAAAAACAGTTTCAGGCCACTGTGGCTTTTGTTCTCTGAACTGGCATATTAATTTTTCAACTATAGTTATTATAAGCAGAGAGAGTAAGTAACTATGTTTCCTTCCAGGTGTCTAGAAGAGGCTGATACATTTCCTCCTGCCAGGTTGATAAAATCGAAATGGTCATGCATGACTTGTACTCGTTCTAGGCTTGCAATCTGTTCTATTTATGTTATTGTATGAAAGCTGCTGGTCAGCAGAGCTGATTCACTGAATGTGTGTGTGTGTGCATGTGTGAACTTGTGCACAGATAAATTGGGTTGAAGCATGAATTATTTTAATATAGCTGATTAATGCTAAGATTTCTTACGTATTTAAGTTTTGATTTTGTTAACATATGTGTTTATGTGTTTATTTATGCTTGTGGCTTCAATAGCATGTGTTTTAGTGTGTTGCTGGAGAGAGGTCTGTGTGTGTGTGTGTGTGTGTGTGTGTGTGTGTGTGTGTGTGTGTGTGTGTGTGTGTGTGTGTGTGTGTGTGTGTGTGTGTGTGCATGGGATTGCTGCAGACATCTCTCATCCATTAAGCTTAATGCTACATGACAGTTCTGGATCACACTGCTAGCTATTCAAGGCCACTCACCACAAACATACAAGCATGCAGACAAGTGCCAACCTATGCTTATTTATTCCTTGCTTAAAAGGAGTGTTGGTTGGAAAATTTGCTTTATTCAGAAGGCAAATAATAAAAAAAACATTTGTGTTTGAGCACAACAACAGCGGCTCTCACAGAGGACACTACATGAGTATTTGAGTCAGTTTTACTGTTAGATTCCTTTGGGGAATCTGTGTGTTATAAAGCAAATTGCTGTGCATCAGGGAATAGCTGAATGGCTTCTTTCTAAAAGCATTTCTCAGAACTTCCAGCTGTTTTTGGTTTCCTTCACTGATTATATTAATGAGGAATCTGGGGGTTTATGAAAAGAAGATGACTTTTAAGGATAAAGTATAGCTTTTTTTATTAGGTGTTTTTCTAATTCAATGTAAGCTCATCTTATGTTCGATATTCCTCCTCTGAAAGCTTAAGCATTCTGTTTATGGTATGGTGTACAAATATTTTATTGGAAAAAGAAATTGTGTGGTGGCACAACTATTGGCACTGAGGCCTTGCGGCAAGTAGATTCTGGGTATAAATCCTAGCCAGGGGTCTTTCTGCATAGGGTTTGCATTTTTTTCACTGTGCATGAGGAGATTATTCGAGAACTGTGTCGCTTGTGATGGCAACATGTTGAAGAAGCTCTGTTACGTTAGTTCTGATTTGTTCCTTTTGTAGACTTTTGTTCATAATTTTTTATTTTTTTATTTTTTGGCTGAGAGGTTGTATGTTTGGATAATTATTACCTCCCAGTTTTGGGTGGTGCTCAGCTGGAACAATTTTTGCATTTACTTTTAACTTTCGGACAGTTATGATGCATAGCTGTGGCAACAAGGTATTATTCTTACAACTGGGAGCAGCTGATTAGCATCTCAAAAGCTCAAATAATACCTGAAAATTTAACTGTTATCTTGTCATGACAGTCATGGGACTTCAACAGTATTCGGTCAGAGAACTCTTCAGATTCACTGCAACATTGACTGCTACCAGAGATCTTTCCTGCCCACAGAATCACTATCCACAACAACTCTTTGAAGATACTTAGATGATATGAGTTATGACAACATTTCAGTTCATTTTTGAATAATAAAGTATTTTTGAATTAAAATCGAAATTTAACTGAATATATGAGCTATCTCCGGGTTCTCCAGCTTCCTCAAAAAGCAAAAAAAAAAAAAAAAAAAAAAAAAAAAAAAGCAAGGTAAATAAATGGGTCACTATTTTGTCCATTTATGTGTGGACAGTTATCTGTCCTATTTATTTTTTTAATGGCACAACAACCTCTCAAGTGACCAACGGAGAAAAACACAGCCCCCGTCTCCTGACCCCAGATTAGGCATTAAATGATGGATGGATGGATGGATATAAATAATACTTGGCAATAAAGGGATTTTTTTTTAATTCATAAAAGACCAAACAAAACAGTTTCAAACAGTGAGCTAATTCTTCATGAGAGGTTTTACAAGGTGCTTAAAGGGGCAGTATCATTTGTTTTCCAGCCACAAAGAATCAATTTATAGCACAATCAGCTAACTATGTTACCTTCAATTGTTATAAAAATGCTGTATATATCAAATATGACATAAAAGAAATTTAACTTCATAATTTAACGCCTTGAAATTGGCCTCTGTATCTTGTATGAAATTGGCCTTCAGGAAGTCATCACAACATCGCTCCTCTATTAATCCTTTAACAACATTTTTACCAGCGTTGCACTGAGAAGTAGCTCGTATAATGAGTTCAGCAGATGTGAAGTTCCATCAGGTGTTTGTTAATTGCTACTGGCTAGTTTAGAGGAGCTGAGTGGGGAAGTTGCAGGGGGAGGGGTGCTCTGTGAGGCTCAGAAGCATGAAGCTCAGAAACTAGAAATTGCAGCTCTGAGGAGAAGCTGTGTCTCGAAGGCATACCTGGGTCAACCTGGGTATTTTGCACAGCTAAATGGCTGCCACAAAAGATTAAAGGATTTCTCAAACATGCATGAAAGAATCAAGGCAACACTCCAGGTATGTTTTTGAAGAGGGAATAACATTATAACATGATGTAAAGCTAAAAAAAAAATTGATTTTACATAATACTGCCCCTTTAAAATGTTCTTTCAATCCTTTGGTCCATATTGGCATGATACAGTCACTTCAATCCCCTCTTCCTTATTCTGATGCTGGGTTGGAATCCCAACATGTTGTCTTCATTCACTTTAAATGCCTGCTGCCACGTGATTGGCTCATTTGCTGCTGAGTTAATAAATAATATGGAAGCTGTGCTAAACAAAAAGGCCAAAGAGTACATTCCGTTGACATCAACAAACGCAAAACAAGAACCATATAGTTCTTGAGCACACTGAAAGAGCTCAGTCCTTTGGATAACAGTATTCAGTATTGCTGGCTCTACATAAGGTGGTGCCAGCAATTTTCTACATGGTTGCTTGAAATGACCTAGAATCTTCAGCTTGATCATTAATGGTTGCATATCAGGACATTATGTATTCACAGATTCAGATAGGTGGCAAAATTTCTATGACAAGATTTGTGCCATCTCATTCTGGCACCAAAATTGTTGTTTCAGCCCACATATTAGTGAGCAAGTAACTGGATACTCATGCCTCCTGATGGTACACAACATTGAGAAACAACTAGAGCAGAGGAAAATGATTCATGTAGGACAGAGACATATCCTCAAACACTCTTCAGAAAAAATCCATACAGAGCCACCAGGAGGCAACTATTGCTCATTTCAACCCTTGTTGCCTTTGATTCTTGCTTCCATTGTCTGATTATGCCTGTCAGCGTTAGCTCTTTTTCTCAACACCATGTTTTCTTCTTCTGTTTTGCTACCTACCCTCACTTCCATTCCTTTCCCATCTCTTCCTTTGTGTGTCAGAGTCACTGAGGTGTAAGTTCATATGAACGGCTATATAGGTCAGTGTACATGCAGTGAAAATCCTTTGCTTGAACATGTGTGAGTGTGTCTGTGTGTGGCGGAACACCACTGTGTTCTGTCATTCGTATACTGACATCTAGGGAGCCATGGCTACACAGAAATGTACTTCCTCACCAACGCAGCTGGGGTCATGTGAACAGGCAGGTGTGAAAAGAAGAGGGGGGGAAATATTCCTTGTCTCAGCTATGTACCAAACACAAACATTTATAAATCCTTGAACACATTTGGGGTACAGAAGTTACTTCACTTTTGCAGAAAAAAAAAATACAACAATGAAAATCTTAACAAGTCACTTTAAACCAGAATTTCTGATGTGATGCAAATTATTTTGTGTTTTGGTTTCACGTATACCAACACTGCTACTTCTTGTTTATTCATTGTAAAACATTTTTTTAGGGGGAAAAAAACATTTATCACTGTTTGCCCTCTTGCAAATTTCTCACTGTTGCTTTGATGTGACCGTTATATGTTTCAAATCAGCAAGCAAATTTTCAACATAAGACAAAGACCTAAGTAAAAACAAAAAACAGTTTTCAAACTATGATTTCATTTTTTAAGTGAAACAAACTACCAACCTGACCATATGTGAAAGTAGAATTCCCCCCTGAACTCAATAGATTGCGCCATATTTGGTGACAACTGCCATTTAATTCAGCCACTTTGGAGCCATTTTGAATGCTGTTTAAAACCAGACTTTAACAAGGTCACTGCTAAACAGTTTTTTTCCTTTAAGTCATTCTTTTGTGTCCTCCTGGATGAGTTGTTGATTCACTCTTGTAGTGATTTTGGTAGGTCGGTCAATCTCTGGAATGTTCACAGGTTGTCTCATGGATAATGGATCCAAATGTGATTTGCTAGTCCCAAAGCCTAAAAGTGACTTTTAACCCATTCCATACTGACAGATATTGAGGGCTTTTTAAATTTCTTTTGCTTTGTAACTTGATGTGTTGCTTTTTGAGATCATTTCACTACTTAATATTGTCAGGCAGACTGTAATCAGGAGAATTCTTAATTTTACAGGTCTAGCAAGAATCAGACTGGGGTTTGGATTAAAAAATGTAACCAAAAAACTTTAATCACAGTAAATAATAATTTAATTAATGATTTACCAAAGAGGACCGTCATAAATGGTTTGTTTACAGTGGTTTACGGCAGAATTGTTATGCTTTAACAACAGGAGAAGCTTTCCAGTAAGAGACTGAGACACTCATTTATGCAGTGCTGCTATGTTATGTTGCGTTGCTAGGCTGAAGAATAGATGTTGCAGTTGCAGTGTGTTTCTAATTGCAATGTGGTTAATAAAGATGTGTTATAAAAGATAACTTGACACTTGATCATTCTACAGGGGCTGTTTTCCCTTAAATGAAATCATAATTTGAAAACTGCACACATAAAACTTGATCTTGAGCTGAAACATATAAGTGTGACAAAAAAAAAGAGCAAAGACAGAAGAATTCTGTAAGGGGG
The DNA here is from genome assembly GCA_014839685.1 of Anableps anableps. Lineage (NCBI taxonomy): Eukaryota > Metazoa > Chordata > Actinopteri > Cyprinodontiformes > Anablepidae > Anableps > Anableps anableps. The sequence continues at coordinate 10,285,987 of CM026065.1, read as the reverse complement.
AAAAAAATTTCACAGCACTGTATTCCCAAAAAAATTGTATTATGCGAAATGAATAAACATCTAAAGTACTGCAACTATATCAGTTTAGAAGCTGTGCAGTTACTGTATAAAGATGTCTTTAAGTTCAGGTCATGAAAATGATCAAATTATTCATTTCTTGGATGAACAACTGTCTGAGAAAAGTTCTATAAATATTTTAAGCGTTCAGAAGAAGACTTAACTTATGTGCTAACAAATGAATTCATAAGTTAACTTGATGTAAACTTAGCTGTTGCCAGTAAATGCAGAAAACGCTATATATACTTGTTTTGGTATCTCTGCCAGTTTTCATGCCACGCGTCATCAGTAACGACACTGGTGTTAGGTTGGGATTTAGTTTTGAAGCTAAAATACCTGTTGTGTATCTAACAACTACAAGAAGCCTCCATCTTTTCCTTGTTTGAAATCTTGTCCCACCAATCACCATTTACCATTGTCACCAGCCTGCCTGCTGCCTGCACAAAAACCCAGTTTTATTATTAATGTATAAGAGAACAATCCAGTTCATAGGTTTCTCATGAAATGTTTAGGATGAATCAACTGTCTAATAACAGTTTTCCTTGATTGTAAAAAAAACCTAATTTTTTCCAAACTCTGTTCTGTACTCTCTGCATGCATACAGATATTTATCTGTGATCAGGAACTTTGTGTGGCTATATACACTGCCATCATTATGGAAATCTACAAGCCCTGTGGGATTGGAAATAAAATGAGCACTCTGGCTCTCTGAGCTTTGTAAAGGCAGACTGCTATGACTGCCTGCTGTGTTATCCTGGCTGGTGCATTAGTATCAGTCTGGGTACAAGCATCGCAGCTGGAATTAACCTCTCAATATAACAGAGAAAGTTTTAGAGAGAATCAATAACCCAGCCTAGTATACATCACAGGCTAAAAATAAACCCAGGTTTTAGAAAAGTTACAAAGATTCATAAAATCTAACGCAAACCTTTATCGTCTGTTAAAAACCAGAATAACAATAAAGCCACATCTGAATGTTCTTTAGTTTTCTTTATTGAGTTATCAAAATCAGAAGTACAGATGTAATGATCTTATCTATTGATTATCGTTATCATGTTTATATATATATATATATATATATATATATATATATATATATATATATATATATATATATATATATATATATATATATATATATATATAGTATTTGCAATGTAATTCAAACACAACTTCTAACTTTGAGATTTAGCGATAAAACAGTTTGTGTCACTATCCTATGTCCAATGCTACTAAAGAGACATCGGTTAGTTTAAAAGGACATAAACAATCATTGAATCTAAGGTAATTAGTTTGGTTCATTGTCCTTGTAGAATTATTTACGAATGTATTTTTTTTAATTATTATTATGTATTTTTAATTTATTGTTAAATATGAAAAGGTTCACAAATGTTTAAGGTCCCCTTTGTCTGTGTGATCAAGCAGGAAAAAAAAAAATCAACAAAAATAATTACCATTATTCTGCACAGTTTTATAATCTGGTCCAAATAAACCTCTAATTTAAATACAGTTGTAATCTTACTACCTTTGTGGTGCTTTTTTCTTTTATTTCATTTCTTCTTTTTGGATAATTCAACCAACCTTTTTGTCCATCAGCAGGTAGATTTATCATTTAGTTAAATGTGGAAAATGTATTTTACTCCCTGTTAAACAGCTTCTTTTTCACACAGGGTTTTATAACTACTGTAAATCAAAGGCCCCCTTTAATAAAAACATATTCAAAAGCAAGACATAAAAACGTTACTACTCTGATTAAAAGAAGAGAAACATTTTTACAAATAAATACTGATTTTTGGGCAAATAGCTTTGTCTCATGATAAATTAAAAAAAAAAATCATAAAATTAAATGATTATAGGAGAAAAAACAAAACAAACAAAACAAAAAAAAAAAAAAACAGAAATGAACTGACCCCAGCTTTTATGCTTGAGTCAAGTTTGGGTTTGGCAGCTGACTCACTCATCTGTTTGACTCAAACACTTGTGTCACTTCGGAATGCGTGTGTGTATTTTTTTATGTATGTGCCTCCCTTTCCAAAGGCAGTAACCTTAATCTGGAGCACAAGGCTGACAAGACTCAGACAGAGTGACAGAAATGACCTAATGCGTCAAAACATGCACATATACACACAGCCTAACACACACAGACATCCTCATATACACATCCACAAGTGAAGCATCACTCACCTCTGGAGCTATGTAGTCTGGAGTGCCGCAGAAAGTTCGTGTGGTCACGCCATCTGCCATGTTCTCTTTACACATGCCAAAGTCAGCGATCTTAATGTGTCCCTCTGAGTCCAGCATCACGTTGTCCAACTTCAGGTCCCTGAGGTTGGAAGGGAATATTAATGGATATTAATGGGTTTAGGGAGTGCATTTTTACCAGAACAGACAGACTGCATCTTTTTTCACATATAAATGATTATCTTTGGTGTTTGGCACTAACTGGAGTACTATTTTTCAATAATATCTGATAGATTTTGAAGTCTTCAAAAAGCAAATTCAGTTTACAGTAAAGGGCTATTGGAAAAACACAAAATAATATCAAAGAAAACATAAGAGTTTTCTAATTATATATTGTTTACTGACTGTTTTCTGATCTGCAAGTGTTGGATGACCATGACGCTGCTGGGACTTTAAGAGGATCTGTATACATTTAAGCTGCTGTCACACTGTGTCTCATCTTTCTAAAAAGATCTAAAAAACACATGTTTTACCTGCACCTCAACATGATGAAATGAAATCCATTTTGTAAAACATCAAGTCCCATCACACCTACTCTATGAGGTATACATAGTGTTTATTGTGAATGCCTATTTTGTTTTCCATGAAGAAGGATTGGGGCTGAAGATTTTATTCTCTATAAACAGTTCCCAGAAAGCCAAATAGTAAAAACATAGGTTAGCTAGCCTTCCTGTTGGAACCACTTCAAGCATTAAGCATGCTGAGCTGTGTGAATCTTCACCAGAGCAGACAGAGGGTTTGCATTGCATAGCATGACAGAAAATGTTTTTATGTTATGTGTCATTGGTGTGACATTTGAGTTGCAGTTCCTTGTTTTATTCAACAGTGATGCAAGCGTGTCTTAAATATGGTGTCCCAGAACTGTGACAAACATTCAGGAAATAATTTTTTTGACATGTGCAAAAAAACTGTAGCAGCTTTCGAGGCTAGATGTTTACCTGTATATGCTACAGTATCAGACACATGAAAGGTGAAGCATTATTTACGTAAAGTCAAGTATCTTTGTATGCCACAGCTGAGCTGTAAAAGAATAAAGATTATTATTTCACTGCTGCTACAAGATAATTTGCACATGTTCAACTGACTTCACGTGCTGTTTCTCCTCCAGAGTCACATGAGAAACTGGATTTAGTATTTGTCTGACCACATTGTTGTTGGATTCAAACCTTTTTGGCCTCTTATTGTCAATACAACCCTTTTCTAATCATTGCGGAGCCTCTAGCTTTTAAAGTGGAGGTTTTGTGTAAAATTGGCTTTTTTGAGCTATATATCATATTATAATGTTATTCCCTCATCAAAAACACACCTGGGGTGTTGCTTTGATTCTTTCATGCATGTTTGAGGAATCCTTGAGTCTCCCGTGGCAGATTTTCTTGGGTGCCTAAACGCTTGCTTGTACAAAGATACGTCTATTTACTCAAAGCTCATCCTCTGAGCTTTTGTCCCAAGCTGACCTTTGGCTTCACAGGACACCCCTCCCCTGCGCCTTATGATGCTCCTAAGAACGGTTGTAAACAGCATAACGGAAAGGCACTGTTGTGATAACATGCTGAAGGTGGAGTGTCAGAAAGAGTAGAAGCTTCTTATAGAGACAGAGGCCAATTTCAAGGCTTTAAATTGGAAAGTCAAGGTTTTTTAACTTGTGTTTCATATATGCAGCATTTTATAAAAACAAGCCGTAACATAGTTTCTTGATTCTGCTATAAAATGGCACAATGTGCCGGGAAACTACATAATACCTCCCTTTAACATGCAGAACGGAAGGTTAACTGATTACTATGTTGTTCTTTTTTTAATTTTATTTTTCTCATTCCTTCCACTATAGAGGCCAAAGAGGGCGAGGCAGGTCAAAATTAATTTAAAAAACTGCAAAATGAATTTTAGCAGTGCAGACCATTTCCACCTTTTACACACCTGTAAATGACTCCTTTATGGTGCAAGAAAAAGAGTCCAATGGCAATTTCTGCTGCATAGAATCTGAAATAAGAAACATACATTTACAGACTTTGCAACACATGAAAACTATGCTTTCACCAACAGAATAGAATGTTTAAAGTAGTCCATAATCTCATGAGCAGCTCCTGAAGAGTTGATGTGTCTTACACTGCTTGAGGTTCCTTGAACTTTCCCACTTGTTGGATATGGTACATAAGATCTCCACCATTCACATACTCCATGACAAAATACAGCCGGTCCTACAGAGAAATATGACAGAAGTAGAGTGAGCAAAAGACGAGATAAATTAATTAAAAGCTACACGAAAAGTGGCACATTAAAAACAGTTCTAATTAAGGTGTAAACAGAAAGATGTAGTTAAAGCTGAGACGTTTTCATGACAAGGTGACCTAAATAGCACACAACTGCTTTGTGAAAGAAGAAAATACCCCACACAGCCTTCTGCCAGAAAATATTCTCTTTATTTTAAACCGCTGGTGTCTTATTGCCTGTGACAAGTTCAGCCTGACCCCAGTATGCCACACTTTTGATGGTCCCTAAATAAAACAAAACAAAAGGAGCTGTTCTCCACAGCAACAGAGACATGCTGACAACAAATTGGATTTTGTGCCTGGTTTGGCCAAGGACTCCAAGCTCTGAAATTATAGAGCCTTTAGTCATATTTATACTACATCTTCACTGAATCTTTGCACTTTGGAAATCCGATTTTCTCTCTCAATAATGGATCACAAAAAGTGAGCATTCTAGCCGTGGACCATAGGAAGAATCATCACGTGAAACATGCAACCTCAGCATCACTACTTTTATTATTTGAAAGCTGTAAAACTCAATTATTGATCAAAACATTTAACCATGCACAAAAATTTACAAACAAAAGGACATTGTAATTCCTTTGGAATATCCCTGGCACCTATTGCATATTTGCCTTTGATTATCACAATCTTGCATTGCATTCCTTTCCATTTGACACTCTAGCAGAAAAGTCGGATTGGTTCTGATTTTTCAGACAAGAGCACTGCAGCTCTCACCCGCCATGTGTATCACTGTGGCAGAATCAATGTAACTGATTTTCAAATGTCACAGCAATCATCCAAAAACTGAAAGTGAAGCAAAGGGCAGGACCTACTTTTTGATTAATTCAGCTAATAGTTATCTGACCCCTTAGGGTATCTCATAGAGCATTGAAAATTCATTCCTACATGAGTTGATATGTAAGTATGAAAAAAATGAAAATATATACAAATAAAGAGACTGTGATCTTACGGCAAAAGTACTGATAACCATATACCCTTGGAAACTGGTCATGACATGGCAGAATACTGTAAAGTTCACATCCTTGAGCCAAATACACATGCACTACTCTGAAAGAGGGTATATCCAAAGCATCACACATACTTCAGAGACATGCCAAGATTTGATGTTCCCCAAATAGCCTTTATTTCTAATGTTCAAACCCACATAACATGCAGTTTTCAATACATCAGCATCAATAGTAAAATAGGAAATAAGATACTTCCCAAACCTGTGTGCTCTGTATTAATGATTAAGTTAATTTCGGAGTATCAAAGCAAGAACCTAACCAATAACAAGCATCAGGAAACTTTACACGGCTTAACTCTACATATGAGTCAATACCCAGCTCAGGTCACCTCCTATTCCTATCTAGAAGTTCCCTTGTTATCATTTTCCACTTTAATACCTGTAAATAAATAAATTTGTGCTCATGTCCCTAAACCATTGTTTATTTATTTATTTTTTGTTTGTTTGTTTTGTTTTTTTTAGTATTTAGGTATTTTCATTTATTATGGCAACAAATAGTCATAAATATGTCAAATCCCATTTGGAATTCCAATTGACTGCACATTATTTTCTGAAAACCCCTGAGCTCTGATCAAAACTAAATAAATTTTGGTGACCTGCTGGTGACAGACTTTATTTATTGGAGTCATGTCCCGAGTGGTCACACAGTGAGAATTGGTATGGAATGTTCTGCAGCAGATGACTTTTTCTGGAAGGATAAACCAAAACTGCAAAGATGGCAAAGAGGGGAAATAACCAGCACCTCTCAATACACTCATAGACACTAAAAATATTGATATGTACCTCATAGCCTGAAGCACAGATGAGCACACAGACACTGTTGTTACAAAAACCATCCCCTCTTGAATAAATACTGCAGCTCTTATCTATACAAAGTATGCAGCAGTTGTTTTCTCCCAAACAGCATCTTTTATTGACACTAGTGCAAGATCCCCTCTGCATTTGAGTTTGAGTTTTTCACAGAGGAAAAAAAAATGTTAGGTTCAAAGATTTGACACAAAGATCACCAAAATTTTGATGCCACCAGTTGTACTTTTGAAACTTGTTCATGTATGCAACAAAAACTGAATGGTGCTCTCAGATTCTACGGCAAAGATCATAAACATCATTAAAATTTTGCACGAGTACAAATGCCGAGATTCTTTAGCCTATAAACTGGGGCTTGTTTATTTTTACAGTCTGGTTCTATTAATTAAGCCTGTCTTATATACCCTCTACTGTCCTCTAAAACCTTTTATGACTAATTTGTTTAGCTAAAAGCCCTTTTCTGAATTAATTTAACCTGATCTAGGTTGAAGAGTATTGTTCAGATGTGCATCCAGGGGCGTTTAACTTACCACAGTCTGGAAGCACGAGTGGAGCTGCGTGAGAAAGGGCGGCTTGTCCTGTTGGGCCAGGACTCTTTTCTCCACCATTGTACACTCAACATCATCATCCTGGATCACCACATCCTTTTTCAGGATCTTAATGGCATAAAGCTCTTGTGTGGTCTTCATCTCTGCTAACATAACCTTTAAAGGAACAAAAGAGAATAAAGAAGTGAAATGATTGTTACATAACTCACTTCTACTGACAAGCTCTCTGTTGCCAGAAAGTACATGTTTTTTTATGGTTTTTTTTTAAGTTGGCATCCTTCTCACCTTTCCAAAGCTGCCTTTTCCCAGCACAGCCAGAAAGGAAAAATCACTTAGTTTGACCTGGTTCAGGCTGTTGGAACGGAAGCTGCTGGGGCGGCCATCATCTGTCTCTGTAATCATCTTCTTTCCGGGGCCTAACTTGGCTTTCTGCACTCAGGACACAAAACACAAAGTGTCTGACAAATGAACATTTTCTAAAACATAACAAAAACTGCAGAATTCAGCTATGGAGTCTGAAGAAGCCACCTCTTGTCTAAAATGCAACAAAACTCCAAAATATCATTTATTTTCATTTGTTGTCATAAAAATAAATCTGATATCTGGTTTCTCTGAATCTGTTCCTTGATTCACACCACAGTTCCGGTCCAGAAGTTAAAATACTGTACCCATCACAGGCATGAATATTCCCATAATTTGGGTCTTTGAATGACTTATCTGAATCATTTTCTACAGGGCAGAATGATCATACAGCATAGAACAGCTCATTCCTCCCCTCATCCCCATATTTTATCAAATTTCAGCTTAACCACATGCTTGAGGACAGGGTTTGGAGAAGGCTATCGCAGAATGGTTAATGCTACATTGATCTATTTATTCCAAAACCAGTTCTGATGTGTGTTTAAGATCATTTTCCCAATTTTCACTAATTGTGTCCAAGTTTCAACAACCTGAGCCAGACTTGCACCCTCAAATGAAAATAAATTTTCGACTAAGCTTAAAGGCTCCATGCCAGAAAACCAACCAATTCAAATTAGATCTATCAATTCCAAGAAGAGTGGTTCCACCCAGTCATGGCCCTGTTGAAGGCAAAAAAAAGTATGTGCATGAGGTGCAACTTGCTAAAGGACAAAACAAAATAGTGGGGGTTTATGTATATATTTGATTTAGTATGTATAATTTTGCCACTGTGTGGAATTCAGACAGTAAATTAATAATAAAATTGAAGTTTTACAGTGAATAATCATTCAACCCTGGATAAAAAAAGCACAAATAAAAGCATCTTGTCAACATTACATTGATGCCATTAATTAGTGTATGTAAACTTCTGACCAGAACTGTACCTATCTACTCATTTATCACCACAAACTACTGGATGATCAGCAGATTTCAAAATTAAAGGTATGAAATGACTCACTGATGCCACTGCATTATGGAGCTGATGTGCTGCATGATTAGTTCATAATCAGTCTTAATACATAGTTTAGGTTATTTTAGGACAGTTAAAAAAGATACACCACATGTTCTTGTGAAGTAAAACACTAATGATACAGCACATCGATAATAATGCAAAAATAAATTGATGCACTTGAATAAATAGATAAATTGAAGACCAAACACATAGCACTGGACATGACTGAATCATGGTAGAGTAAAAGTCCAACAGTTAACACATTTTTTTTTTATTATTATCTCAGATAAGAAGTCTTATGCTGTTGTGTGTTAATGTTAAGTTTTAGGAGCCATTTACCTTTACTGAACCTCTAGACAAGTTACAACATCATTTATAAATAGCACTACATGTTACCTTGGAAATGGTATTAGGGTCTCAAAGACTTTTTAGTAGTTCTTCTTCTAGGAAAGAACAATTGTACAACATACTTTTACATAGAAGAAGCATGCATAGAAGAACGATACAAGAATCTAAGCTAACTGTTGACTAACACGAGGAGACACAGACAGATCACTCCTGTACTTTACTCCCTTCACTGATTCCCAGTACATTTTAGAGTTGATTTTAAACTTTTAATGTTTGCTTTAAAGTTGTTAATGGCGTGATGTGACCTTTTACAAGCACATTACCCAGTCAGAGCTCTTCGGCCTGCTGAGCAACATCTTCTGGAAGTCCCCAGGTCAAAGTCCTTACAGTGGGGGGACCGTTTATTCGCTGTAGCTGGTCAAAAGGTGTGGAATTCATTACCTTTTGAACTGTGGACCATCAATGATCTATTTTTGTTTTAAGTTAAGCTTAAAACGCATTTGTTTAGTGCTGCTTTTAGCAAATAGTAGCATTGTGACACTTCTATGTGTCTACCCATGTTGTAAAATTGATTGTTTTTATGTCTTTATTCTAGTCTGTATTTTTATTCTTGCACAAATGGAAAGCACTTTGTCTCAGTAGTGACTGTTGTAAAGTGCTATACAAACAAAATTTGACTGTTTGGTTGATTATCTTCTAAGAAAGTAAATCATGCAATTTATATTCCAAAATTAATACAATATTCGCTATGGATGGAAGGGTGTGTAGCCATTTTGAATAGATCTGAAAGAAAGAGATAAGCTGTCACTAATGGCTGATAAAGTAATGGAATTCAAATGTTGGTCAGCCTTAAACTTAAAGCTCATGCAACCTTATATTCACTCTTCACTCAGCAACAAATGAAGGACTTGTAAGCAGTCATTTAAAATCCTGTGCTAAAATAACAAGTTTAAGCCTGACTTAAGTCTGAAGCTAACCCCATGAGCCAAGATATAACCTTCAGTAGTAAAGCTTGACTTCGCCAAATCAGATAGTGTTAAGGGCACAATGACCAAGAGAAACATTTCAGAGAGAAGAACTGATGCATTCAACCCAGACAAAATGGTGCCAGCGAGTAATCATGATAAACGGAGCATCATCTGTTGTGGCTGTTTTTGCCATTACTGGTAGATTGCACGTAGGACGGGTGCACTAATGGAGATAAAGTACTGTCTCAGAATTTTTCATCAAAGCCTACGATCATGTATACAGCTGAAAGTTAGACATACTATTAAGCCAAACAAAATATTTGATGTAGATCTTCCAAAATGCCAAACATCATACATCCTGCAAGCATTAGCAAACGAGTTCCTGTTTTTAAAAAATGCATTTACACATAAAACCTTACAATAGGCATTATTCATTAAAAACAAGTGTGTTTCTGGCTAAAACTCTACATGAAAAGAGCAAAATCACAAAAATGTCAAAGTATGTCAAGATAAAGGGTGCAAAGAGATGAAGATTTATCAACATAAGACATTAAAATTACAAGGATGGTTTGTTACCACAATTAGAGAAACATGTTTGTCAGATTTAAATATAAATGAAAGGATGCCACACTGTGGTTGCCACACTAAAATGCAGGCCTAGTGCATTCTTAAAATCAGCCTGCAAAAACAGATAATCTGTGCATTTCCTACATGCCATGTCATGCTCAGTCACCTTGCAAGACAAAACGCTCTAGGAAGCTCTGCAGAAAGCTACACTACAACGAAAATTAACTCATTCTGCAATCTGAACTCCAGAGAGCGAGCAAATATAAAAGAAATTCCGTTACTTTCTGCTTTCATCATTAAAGCACCACTCAGCATAATCATGTCCAGGTTATAGTCTCAGCCAATCAGTGCACAGAAAATTCATGCTGTAGGCCATGATATTAGACACTAGACCTATGACAACCCATCTAAATGTCAGGTGGTATCTCATTTTTTAAAAGAACTTCACCTAACTATGTAAACATTTCCGGGAAGGTAAAGCATTTCAAGTACTCAAGGTATCCAGCAACTTATTTACAAAAGTGTTCAAATAAAATACATTCTACTGTGCTTGTCTCTACCCCTCTATATTCATAGACAGAGAAATGCATTGGAAAACGGGCTGTTAAAGAACACTGTCATCCAGCAATGCCATGGAAAAACAAAATACCTTAATATTAAAGTGTCAACTCTTTATATTTGTACCAAAGTCAGATGTTTACTGTGCCAACAAATAAAAGTTTTAGTCTGGTTAATAGTAACCACTGTGGTCTGGTAATAGCAGCAGAAAAACACAAAGCAGACCAACTGCACCACATCACAGCACACCTGTGAGCTTTAAGACAAGAAACAAGCTTGGCCAGGGCAAGTGCTCAGCTGCCTTACTTTCCTTCAGTCAGACGCACCTGGTCAGAGTCTTCAACAACCGCTTGGTCCTGAAACCACAGGGAGAAGGGAGCCCAACGGACTGACTCACATTGCACACTAATGAGCAAAGGCAAGCCAAATTATAAAACAGATAATTAAGGGGCAAGAGCAGTGTATCTTACACATAAAAAATGCAAAGATTTTGAATAAGGATGATCTCTCCAAGACACTATGTTGTTAGACTAGTTGTATGGTGGGTGATTGTCTTGTTAATCATTTGATGCATGTTGCTGACCTGATTATTCTGTCCCACTGTAGTGCTGGCCTGCAGCAGTTGCTTAGAGTTTATCAAGTTATGAATTGCACCTAGTCATTGTGTTTATTACTAAAACAGTGTTGTTATTTGAGGAGGATCTTCTGATCCTCCTCAAATAAGGAGGATCAAAAGATAAATCTTTATTATTTAGAAGACAGTGATAGGTGTGGTAAAATACTAAGGCCATGTCATAATTTAATTCATTTTACAAAGCTTACTTACTTTCATATATATTTTTTACATACCCCACCTCTGGTGTAATTATTATAAAACCAAAAAACATAGAATAAGTGTCTAAAAAAAATTTAGAGGCTTGTTTACTCTTTTTCATGTATTATTTTGGGCAGCAGGCTCTACATCCATTAGCACCTTTGGCAATTCGTACAGCTATTTTGTACCTATGCATTCCCATTTTTTTCCTTTCTACCTCCAGTTCATATCTTTAAACAAGCAATTTTATACCTATGTATTTCATTGTCATCTATGGGCTTAATAATATTGTTAAACATTTCTGGTAAATGATAAAGGTTAATAAAAAAAAAGGTTACATTTCATGCATAATTTAATTGTAAATTATTTTTTGAGGATTTCATATTGCAGCCTAATTCCACTGACTGTATCTGTGGTCCTATTTCTGATTTTTTGTCTTTATATAGGAGAACATAGTAACTAATCAAACCAAAGTACCTCTGAGCAATCTCCTGTTGAAGGATAACATTTGTTTCTTTACATCAAACAACAAGTAGATGATGGAAAATTACTTTAAAAGCAAAATGGCCAACACCCAGATCAATGTGTGTTGAAAAAAGATTATTTTATAATTAATAAGTACTTATAATAACAGAAAACAACTAAATCTTGTGATTTTGGACCTGTGAAATGAAGATATTTGCTGTACCTTGAAGGTAATTTGAGTTTCCACTGCAGTAACTGGAGCAATCTCAAAACTCTACTACCATGTCTCAAATGTTTTTTGTAAAGCAAACACTTTCTATATGACTTCAAAACTCATGGAAGAAAGCTATGATGTCTTTAAAGACCAAAAAGAGAGTTGGTATGAAACTGAAATTTTATGCATGAAAAAACAACCCCATACACACAGAGAGAGAGAGAGAGAGAGAGAGAGAGAGAGAGAGAGAGACTCATTACTGCTTTTCAACATTTCAGCCCACTGATGACATCTTGTGATCACAAGCAGTATTTCTCTTTATTGATTTATTAATTTTTTTAAAGTACTGTTGTACTATGGTAAACCAGTCATGTACAAGTTACAGGGGGCAAAATAAGTACTGAACATGCTCAGTAAATATATTTCTAATATTTGTATAAATAAAGGTCAAATAAAAAAAATTACAGAGAAACATGCTGACATTTCCAGTACTAGTTTTACCCCCTGTAAATGTCTTACCTAAAGCGACATGCCAATCTAGCAGCTTTACTTTATTTCTCTGAAATCAATTAAGAGTTCCCTTGGCTGTTTGTTTGGGTCTATTATCTTGGAAATCCACATTAGTTTCATCTTCAGAATCTTATCAAGAAAGTCCAGGTACATTTCTCCATCCATCCTTCCTTCTATTATATGAAATCCACCAGAACCATATGTTGTAAGAAAGCCCACACAATGATGTTCCCACTTGCAAACTTCACTGTTGGCATGGTATTTTTGGGATGATGTTCAGAAACTGTTTTCCTCCACTGTGTGTGCAATGACAGCTAAGAGTTTAGCTTTGGCCTCATATGACCAGACTACATATTCTCCCAGTATTCCACTGGCTTGTCCAAATCTTCTGAAGCAAGCTTTAAACAAGCTTCAACACACTTTTTCTTCAGTAATGGAGTTTTGCACAGTGAGTGTGCATAGAGGTCATTGTGAATGAGTTCATTATTTATGGTTTTCATGGGAATAACTGTTCCGTCTTTCTGCAGATCTTTCTTTAGATCTCCATCAGTGTTCCTGGGCTCTGAGAAAACTCTTGTGATAGTTCTTTTTAATTTTCTGTTAGGAATCTTACAAAGAGCACCTTCTTATGGCTAGTTTGTCTGAAATTTTCTTTTTTCCACTTCTGGATTATGGCTCCGACAGCTTTCACTGGAACATTCAGAAGTTTGGAAAGGCAGCTGTAATTGTTGTTATTAATATGTTTTGCAAGAGTAAGACTTTTCTGTAAAGGTCTCTTTGCTTTTATCAATTATACCACTCTGCAATACTTTGTCAATGGAAAAACTATATACAGGCCATCAGTTAATACTGAAACTGCTGATATTGATTTCCACAAAGCGGTAAAAATGCTTTCTTTATACTGCCAAATTTCAGTGGGTTTCTTAGCTTTTTATACCTTTTTGCACATCCTTTTCTTCATGTGTTTAATACTTATTCCTAGCACCATTGCACTTCATTACACAGTTTATGGTGTGATTTGTTTTGATTTCTTTGTATTTGAGATAACTTGGGTTTTTACTGACATCTACTGTGAATTTAAGGTCAAGTTGAATATTAGAAATATATATCAAAACAGGTCTCTCTTGTAAATGAGATCTTGGATCATAATGAGACAACCTGTATAAACAAAGGTCAAATAAAATTTTTTACAGAGAAACATGCTGACATTTCCGATACTAATTTTACCTCTTTAAATGTCCAACAAGGCCATTGCTTGATAAAACATAGGCATAATTTAGGGTGAGAAACAGTAAAATACATTTATACAGGAGAAGATGTAAGCATGAGGACATGAAGTATGAGACAGACAATACAAAAACATGCAGAACCATACATTTGTAAAAGTACAGTGTGAGGACTTACAGGCAATCATTTCACGAACAACACAAAGACTCACCAACAAATAGAAAATAAAAAAATATTGAAAGTGACTGCATACTCAACTAGGTATTTAATTATTTATTTTTTACTTTCATCAAATGTCCAAATTTTGCATGTAAGAAACAATGTTGGTCAACTGTATCAATTCACAGTAGCATGGAGCCACATACAAATACCAACGTGGGGATAAATGAAGCAACATGTCCACCATAACAAGATGAGACAAAGAATGAAAGAAGGGGAGGTGTGAGCAGATAAGGAGGGGCAGAAAAGGAAAGGGGAGAGGGCTACCTTCAGATTACAGTTATTTTGGCAGTCCTGAGAGGAGGGCAAGACGTGAAGAAAGGAAGAGAGAAACTCTTGCATTAAACATGAACACGTGACACAGGATTTACAGTATTCTGTAGATCTCACCGTGGACACAGAGGGGAGCAGGTAGCTAAGAGGGGGGAAAAAAACGGAGAAACCACAGAGGGGTTTATGAGGAGGAAAGAGAGGCGAGAAGACAGAGAAGTTCCCCATGACTTGTAGAGTTCAATAAACCAAGCATTATATGGTGCCTTGGCAAGGTAATCATACCTTAAACTTTTTCACTTTTCATCATGCTAAAGCCACATGAATTTTACTGGGATATTATGCAATAGTAGTGTAATGCATAATTTTACATACAAAGATTAAGCATGCGTGCTTTGTATTTTGTTATTTAATATACAAATTATCTAAAAATGTGGCATGTATGTATGTATGCAGCCCCAAGCCCTGCGGGAGACAGAAAATGGATGAAGGTGCTCTGGTCAGATGAGTGCAAAATTGAACATTTTTACCTGCATGCCAAATGTTCTGTGTGGTAGAACAGCCCCCCTTACATATACAGTCTACTATTTGTGAAACCGGTGTCTGTATTTTGATCGAAAAAATAAGCCTTGGTCCCATGGCTAAAACTTTTAACTTTTCAAATAAGGCTTGTGTCTGGGCAGAGGTAAATTGGCTTGGGATAAAAAATTTGAATATTGTTTTTGATCATGTATAACCTTCATCAATTGGATTTAATACCTAAGCCTTTTCAGGCAGGTATTTAAAAGCAATAAATGAAACTGAAAAGTATTTGGCTACTATTTCCTGATAATCAGGTGGTATCCTGACTTAGTAATTGTGATCCAAATGACCAATTCTGTTAATAACTGGCCTCTGCAATTATTTATAGTTATTCATAGCAAAACCAAATCTATTGTTGCACGACAGCACCGAAATGTGTTTCTACAAAATATTGACTGAGTTGGGGCTGAACACCAATACATTTCAGATTACTTTTTGGGAAAAAATGTGAAAACCATGTAATATACTGCAAAGCAGAGCAAAATGTTGGTGCATCTCAAATAATCCCACACATAACACATAAATAAAGCGTGGTTTAATGGGAGAAAATCTGGAAAAGTTCAATTGATATAGATACTTCTGTAAAGCACTGTACTTAATGTAGCATGATGTCTTGTAACACGGATTAGAGAAATGTTAGGAAACGAATTAGATAACTTGTTAAACTACCTCCTGATTCAGAATTTAATTCTGCTGAAGTACAATCAGATGTGAGAAGTTAAACTCTGACAATAAAACAATTAAAAACCTTGAACTGAACATGCACAATTGGATTTGTCATGCTACAAGTTATGTATAAAAATAAGATATTATTTAACAACATGTCACTTTAAATTTGTAGTGTCTAAACCACCTTACTATTACTATTTTTGCAATATTTTCTTGTCATAAAATACTACTCCTAAAGCTAACTTGTTGCAAAATCTAATAAAACCCCTTAGAATAGAAAGAGAGGAGTTATAGTAAAGGCATGTAAAATAGCATAAAAGCAACACACCATGACACCTTATGATGTGTGAGTCCATTCTATGAGGGCATTCCCAGGGCTTAACTATAAACCTTGAAATATTAGTTCTTCAAAAGTTTATGAAAAATCTGTAAAAGGTTAGGCTTTCATTGTTTTAGACAATATTTTCACAGGATCACCAGCAAAGATACAGGCATAATAGCAGTCAGTAGTACTATAGTGTGCATGCCAGACACACTGCAAATTGGATGAGCAAGGATGGTTTAGGATTTTAGATGCTGTATTCTTGCACTGAAAAACCCAATTGTGCAAACTGACAAATTTCATGATTACCATTATTTAACCTTCATAAACTCTTTTGCAGTCACTGTCTTTGAAACATGTATTCCCATCAGTAAAATATGATCTAATTTATGTGGCAAAAGGGAGTCTTCACCAAAGCAAAAAACTTTGTTGATTAAAAGGCGGCTGAAAAAGGGGACGTGCTGCCATAAAATAAAGAGTTAATTATTGCAACGAACACAAGAAATATGACCACAGTGGAAACAAATTCCTCAGAGTGCAAATGAGACAATAAGCTGCATAAGAACATCCAAAGCTGCAGCTGTCACATGGTGATTAAGTTAACAGCTATGGTACTCAGGGGTGCTGTATGTGACAATTGGATAACTGCCCTGGACATGCTTTTGAGCTCAGGGTAGTTGGATCAACCATGTATGAATGTGTATGTATCTTGTATTTAACCAAGAAAAACAAGTTGAGATTAAAACCTCTTTTCCAAGAGTGACCTGGCCAAGAAAGCAGCATAAAACATACAAGACAAAGTGCAAGATGAAATACACAAACACATTAACAACTGTTTCACATTTCATAAAAAATATCCTGCAGACATCACATAGCATTAAACATTAGGGGAGCATTAAACATTAGGGGAGTTACAAGAGCCAAACGAGCTGATGTCCCTCTCCTTTAAAATTGACTTGAATTGTCACAAAGTTATAAGAGATGACACTTTAAAATCTTTTTGCAGATTATTCCAGGTGGCAGGGGTAGAACGTTTAAAGCCTTTTTACCCAGTTCAGTTCTAACTTTTGGGACCTGCATCAAAATGATGTCCTGACAGCGCAGACGATAATAGCTAAAGAATGTGTAGGAAGAAGGCCAAGAATGAGATCAGTTAAGGACGGAAATTTTGCTGTAGCACACAATGTGCAATGATATACTTGACAGCTACAATTAGTCATAAAATACAGAGAAACAGTGACATACAGCACACAATTTTTTCAAATGCTGGGCTGGAGAGTTAATAAATAGAAGATTTCCATATTCCATAGGAGGGAGAATGGCAATAAGGTGCCTTCTGACTTGTGAGAAATACTTTGTTTCTAAAAAAGAAACCCAATTTAAGTTTCAAGTGAGAGACCAATTAGTCAATGTGAAATTTAAAATATTCTCATCAGAACACCTAAATATTGTCCATTTAGGTTGCCACAACAGAGTTTGAGCCTAATGTAAAGGAGGTATAGACTTCATTTAGATGAAAAGAATTATTTCAAAAAACCTCACAAATGTTGCAAAATCAACAGCAAACAGGAGTCAGAAACAGAATAAACTGTTTGGCATTGGTTGCACTTAACTCACAAATGTATTTTCTTTACAAATAATCAAACAAACATATATATATATATATATATATATATATATATATATATATATATATATATATATATATATATATATATATATATATATATATATATATATATATAAACTTGTAATCAATTTTAGTGTAGAATATTTACATCAGTTGATCCTCTGTTTTGAAATATATGCAATTAGAACAGAAATAATTTCTGGACAAAATTTTCACTTGGTAAAGGACAAAGACATTAGCTTGAAAAATATCAGCTCACGAACACGAAAAACTAACAAGAAAAGAGAGGGGTGATTATTTTAATACAATCCTCACCTCAAATTTCTGCCTTAATTCCTCATTACTATCATCGTCCACTGAGATGGGGACGTTGTAGTACTCCCCCTCCTCCTGACACAGTAACTTGTACCTAAAAAAGTAGATACATGGAGGAAAAACAAAGAGGAAGGAAACACAAAGGAAAGAATTGTGAGATTAAAAAATAAGTTACTGATTCATCCACTGGTCTTTTTGCTATTTCCCTAATTTACTCCTCCACTGATCTTAAATTAAATCTTCTTGTCCAATGGCCACTTTAGATAGACACTGGAAAAGATGAATGCAACACCTTCAGGTATCTGGTAATTTTATCCAAGAAGGAACCAGAGCTGTGGACGTCCAACATATCACCCAAGGTGTGGTTGAGGTGTTCCCTTGAAATACATCCACAGATCTGCCTCCAACTTCACTGACCCTTTCTTCGTTACAATTACATGCTACTTTGTGTTGATCTATGGCATAAAATCCCAATAAAACGTATTTGGTTGTAACGTGAAACTCAGGCTACTTAACAGAAATAAGGAAGAAATAATAAAGGGAATGTCTATATAGAACAAATTAACTGCTAAGTAGTACAAAAGTCACTTTTTTAAACATAATTTCATTTTTTTGTTTGAGAAATATCTCTCAGGATTTACTTGGTGCATGGGTTTTATGGCTGAAGGATTCAAACTTCATTTCTGTTTATAATTTAAATAGTGATAATTAAGAACGTCAACATTACCAGCCACAGGCAGGAGACTTCATGAGCTCTGACACACCAAAGGAAATGGCTCCCATGAAGTCGTTCCTGGTGGTCCGATCCCAGTCCCACACTTCTACAGACAGCCTGCGATCTTTATCTGTAGGCTTCAGCTTGCTGAAAAGCACATTATGGTCATTATGAACCAAAAAAGGTACAAACTACAGTAATACTGTAAGACAGTAGTTTTACACAGCCTTCCTAATAATTAATTCATTCTGCATTCAATTGTTATTTCAGACGATGACAAACAAGATCTCAAACACTACATTATAGCTTTATGTAGGACAGAACATAGAGAAGACAGTAAAAAATTGGTGCTCACAAAGATAAGGTCTCGTTCCATTTGGGGTTGAGGTTGGAGTGGATTCTTTTGGTCTTCTGCTTGGTCTCATTTTTAGGATCTGGTATGAGCTTGAGCTTGACATATGGATCAGAGAGGCCATTGGGGTCCATGGGAATGAGGTTTTTTCCTTCAACAACTGAAAGAGATGAAGAATAAAGAAGAATATTTAACCTGGCTGCTAATATACAATACAAGAATTTTGCTTTTTTTGCAGGCAGGTAACTATTTATGGTATGTTTGAGCCTCAGAGGGCCCTTGTTTCTTTCCATCTAAGAGGGTCAGCCAGAGTCAGATGGTTCAAACTCCAAGAGGGCTGTGATACCAAACACACATCAAAACTGATGTTGGAATGAAAAAAATCAGGCTGAGATAAAGTTTTTGGAAAGTCCAGACAGCAAAAGTCAGGTTTGAACCAGGAAACCAACAAGTTTAAATGAATGATTCTAATTCTGCCAAGGTGAGCAATCAAATATGCAGATAGTTGTGTTGATCTGCAATTTAGTAAGTGAGGTTTAACCAAATATTAAAGAGGCTGCATCAATATCCAGAATTTTAGCCAGAAAACCAACAATACATTTTAACTTTTGTCCCCCTTTTTAACAAATCTTTGAAGTTGTATTTTGCATAATTATTCCATCCAAGAAAAAATGGTTCTAATAAATCTTTAAAAGTCTAAAATTAACATAACATTAATAATAAGTGTATGTAAACTTACAACCATAAGATAGTACTCTGAGCGAGTTCATCATAAGTAAGCATGCTGATAAAAACATGGCTTATTATATTTGCACAAGAGATTCTTCCTCTCTTATCCACACGGACATCCTGTTTAATGTTTAGCTGGAGACTACAGTTTGGTCATGTCAGGGGGAAAAACCCACACAACTTTAATCAACAGGTGAACATCTGCAGAATGAACTCAACAGATTCAGGATTAAACAACAAGCTGCAGCCTATGAGGATCATTTCTGCTTCTGAAACATAAAGGGACCAAATGCATGAGGTATTATGGGAACAGTGAGTCAGAACTACAAGCTGTGTCATGCTTAAGTAGGCGAAGGCTCTCGTCTTGTCCTCCCATATGTAGTTATTAAGTAAACAAGGGCACACTAGGGACATTAGTGCTCCATTAGCACTGAGATTTGGAGGATTGCCAGACATGCACTACACTACAGTGCACACAGATATCTGCATACAGTCCGGTATATGTATACACACACATGCTATGTTTATTGACACACAGTGCACTGAAATTCCCTGCAGGAACAGCGTGAATGCATGGCTTCTTGGCTGAACCACGAGCCCTTGAGACTGTATAAACCACTCTTTGATGTCCTGTTACTCATATTACACTGGAGGCCTAAACAGTGACAATTGTCCAAGACAGGAGCCATTTAAAATGCAAGAAAGGTCAAAGAACCTGCTGGTTTTAATCTGAATGCTATAATTTAATGCTGGAATTAAGGCAGACAAATAAAAAAAAAAAAGCTAATCAGAAACATCAGTACCAATGCCAATGAGAACAATCAGAGACTTGAAAAATAAAATTGATCAGCTTCTAATCAGAGGTAACATGATGAAATGGTTTTATTCTTTGGTTTACTCTCTGTTTAGTTGTGTTAATAGAACAAAACGGGTGTTTGAAAAAAAAAAAAAGAACAAGAATACGTGGTCTTCTGCTGTTTGCTTTTGTTCTCAGGACCTGTGGTGGAGAATATGTGTAATGAGCAAATATAGCAAGATGTGAAGTTAGAGGAGTGTTAGAGAAAGCTGCTGCAGAGTGCACGTGTTTGGATTACACAGTTGATGTAAGAGGTTTAGAGGAGCGGCTCAAGGTGTAGGAAGATATTGAGCGATTCCTCTGGGTTTTTCAAAAAGCAGATGGTTGCCAGTTTAGAAAGGTGTTGAGCTGACGCTGCGGTTGTGCAGACTCCAACATGAGGTACTTCAGAGAAAAAACAAAAGAATTGGTTTATTTCTTGGAAACTAAAAGTAACAATTAGCTACTTCCACTTAAGGTACCTGCATTTTACTTCATATGAACTGGTGAAGTAAAAGCAATTAAGATGAAAATATAATGATATATAAAAGCCATGAAATCTAAACAAGTGTGAAACAACTGGCCTACTTTCTCAAATGAAATAATAATTTCAAAACACATGGTTCGGACACAATAAAGAGCCTTTGGAAACACTCCTCTCTCAAGTAGAAAGGCTCTACCATATATGAATGATGACAACAACAATCGAATATTGTTGTACAGAAAAAACTGACGTGTATTCACTAATTTGCAACATAGAGATCCTCTACAAAGGAAAAATGGGTGAACTGTGTAAAAACAAATACACAACACAGTTTGTCCCACAGTAAAGAAAGATTACTCTACTGGAGTGGATAACTGAGTCAGAAACTAGCTCATCGAGTCAACAGCAAGTATTTTCTGTGAGCATAAAGTTTCTCAGGTAAGAAAATACCATACAATATCATACAATGTTTATGTACTTAGCACTTTAAAAAAACAACATATGGTTGACCAAAGTGCTGCACAAGAGGTAAAAAAAAAAAAAAAAAAAAAAAAGATGAAGACAAAAACAATTAAAATCAAAAAACACTAGCACAGCACAATAAAATCAGAACGAAGAGTACAATCAATCAAAGAGTACAAACAATTAAAATAAAAAAAAAACACTAGCACAGAACAATAAAATCAGAACAAAGAGCACAATCAATGTAAGACTTAAAGAGTTGGTTTTTGAGACCACAACAGAAAACACTTGTTCATGTAGTTTACTGTGTCTTTTACTTTTTATGTGTCCTCTGTCAGAATAAAACATCTACTGACATCCACAGATCATGTTATAGGGTTAAATTCAAATAGCACACTCTCCAAACATTTCTTTTGCATGTTCATCTGCAATACCTTGAAACAACAATTTTCTGTTTGTTTGTTGTTGTTTTTTTGAGTGTCTGAGACACACACACAGGTTTTTTCCTCAGTATTTTGACTTACTTTCTTAACCAACATGTGTCACATCATCTTGAACATACTTTTTGGGCCAAAACTAACAGAGAACAGATTAGCAGAGAGTGAGCGATGTGACAAATTGATATTCTCAGAATATTGTTCAACATTACTGCATTCCAGTTGAAACTCACAAGTAAAACATGGACTGATTACTTGTAGAAAAATTAAACTTTCAGCTGTTTCCATTCACTGTTGCTGTTCTGGCTATATCCTCATCAGGCTTGTCTTACTTTTTCATGCTTTTTTACTTAATTTCTCATCTTCAGAGATGAAAATGAATCAAACTACCATAAACTACAGGCCAAATAATGACATATGCTCAGCAAGAATATGCTGGTTTCTGCTAAATACGAACTCATTTCTTGACATGTTTTAGATCTTACAGGAATTTTATCCTGACAGTGTTTCCTCTGCACTGTAAGGTAACAATCAGGTGTTACACATGACATGATTAAGTGATTCATTTGGCACATGAGTTGCATTCAAACTGATATCTTCAGTTCCTTTTAACCCATATATTATAAAAGTCATTTTTGCATATTTCAGATTCCAGCCACAAACATGCAAAAGACCCAGCCCCCATATGATATTTAGCAATAAAAGGGACATTGTTCATATGGGTGTTATGAAGAACTGAGACAGAAAAATTAAACCAAGCATATTTTGGTTAAATTCACAGTCCAGGCCTAAAGGGCTAAAGGGTGTACAAAGTGTAATCATCAACATAAAAGAAACCACATGAGAAACTGAATTAAAATTATTTTAGTTGTGTGAAAGACAATTATGTGATGCTGAAAACTTTTTGATGACTCTATAGACTGAGGGAGTAAAGGAATTTAAACTGTCTTGTAATTAGAACATTTGGAGTTTATTTACTCACAGGAGAAGTTGAAGAGAGCTGGTGCTTATTGTGTTTCCAGTTATCACCAGTAGGGGGTATCCTAGACTATCTAATTCAGATAAAAAGGGCCCAGAGCATGGACTTTCTGGGATAAATCAAACAAAGTGCATTTGTGTGTTAATGTGAGCATGTAAGAAAGGGTCTTTTCTTGCTGTTGCATTTCACAAGGGAAACTGATCATTTGTGCTGTTTTCAAGTCATCCACTTCCCCATCATTTTTCCTGCTGAACCCCTCTTTTTAACTAATTACTCAAAATTAATAAAAAAGCTTTTAGACTTGTCATAACTGCTGACTGCATAAGAAATCCAATCTGCTCTCAGTAAGATCTATACCTCCATTTATGCATTTCTTTTTACTGTAGGCACTATTATTTCATTCCCACTGAAAACAATGTGTTGCTCAAGTTCCATCTCCAAAAATCTAGTAAAAAGACAAAGATATATATCAACTGTTGTTCTGAAAAATAAAGCAACATGAAAAAGACAAAAATAAAGACACAGGGACAGTTGGAAAACAGTAAAGAGATGAAAGGTACGGATATGTGTTGACAGTATGTGCAGGCAGAGTACAAAAGCTGAAAGAAGGGAGCTGAGGCAGGAAAACACAGTGGGAATACCAACAACATGACTTCTGGGAGTCTGGCAGCATAAGTCCCTCAGCAACAGAGTTCAGCTGTTCCCCTGAACTCCACGGGGACACCAAAAAGGGAGGTCGCCTGTGTGTGTATTTATCTGTTAGTATAACAGAGAAAAGAATGCAATGTCTGGCCCCAACTGTGTTCCCTGGATTATTTCTGAAATCTTTCAACACATCTTCTTAAAGTTAAAACATGTGGCAATAAATCTCTGAAGCTTTAAGAAAGGTTCTAGTATGCTACAATATGAAGATGATTCTGGAAATAAAATAACCCCTAAGGACCAATATATTCTTTAAAAGGCAGTATTTATGTACTGGAAGTATTTATGCAGAGACAAAACGTCTTGTTTTCAGATGACACTGTCTCATAAATGTCAGCTACAACAGAGTTTCTAAAGTGTACACATCCCTGGAAAAATACCAGGTTTTTAGGATCATAATAAATTAGTTTAAACTAGTCTGCTTTGCATTTGTTCTCTGAATCTATCAGAATTTCCTCTTATGCACAACCCTCTTCGGGCGATCTGATAGATTTAGTTCTGGACTTTGGCTTGGATGGTCCAAACCTTTTATTTTTGTTGAATGAAGCCATCATATGCATGGACTCTGGGTGATAATGAAAAATTAAATCTTTAGTTATCAAGCAGAAACGTAAAGGTATTTGGTCAAAATTAAATAATATTTAGAACTGTTCATATTTTCATCCAATAAGACAAAAACCCCAATATTTATCTGAACAAATTTACCCCAGATCATGATGCCACCACCTCCATCTTTCACGGTTAGTTCAGTGTTCTTTAGATGATTTTTAGTGTTGTTTTTGTGTCAAAAATGCAATTATAGAGTTGTGGTCAAAGTTTCAGTGTGGTTTCATTTGACCATAACACATCCTACCACAAGGTTTTGGGAGATTTTAGCCAGGCATGCTTCTGTTTGGTAACCCTACTCCTACCACCAGACATGTGGAGAACATGGCAGTTTTTTGTCACATGTAGAAACAACCAGTCAACAAAGTTTGTTCTCAGTTATCTTTAAAATACAAGTACTTGGCTTGAAAAAGAAACCATCATCCTTCCTTAATCAGACTACAAGTAGGTGAGTAACAATGCATAAAAAGCCTACAGTAAATAATAACTGGGCTGTTTTTTTTATTGCTTGTGTACTACTAAAAATATCTTCTCAGCAATCCATTACCAACTTGCTGAAACCTCACGGTTGTACAGCCAAAGTGCTAACTATAGAAGCTAAAGATATGAGGTTTGGCAGCTGAAAAGATTCTGGCTGTAGTTCCATCTCAAGTGCCATCAGCTGCATCATTGTAACTCTGACTCACTAGAGAAAAATCTAATAACTGAATTTTTAAGTGAATTTTTCTCTTGGCAAAAGACTGTTGGATTCTGTGCAAATAGAATGAGACACTACAAAGAAATGGAAATTACTGCAAAGGAAGGCTGATGAGTTAATACAGGCATCCATCAGAATGCTGGACAGTGTCATCATTTGGAAACTGCCAGAGTCCATTCAAACACCTATGTGGAGCTTTGATGGAATCACAAATTATATTTGGAGTGAGATAGTCACTTCAGACCTACATTTTAATTTTTATTTGATTAGGGTTGCATTATTTTATCTGATTTGCCAATTTGATTGCAAGGATGTATAGTAGATATTGCATTTCGCAAAATCTTAGACAGGAGTTGTTTTCACTACAAAAGTAAAAAGGAGTAAGTTTATCCAGATATAAAAAATAATTGATTTTAATTCGTATGACAGAAACCTCCAACATTTATCTAAAGTTGTAAAGTCTGTAGCTGAAGCACGCTCTGATGATCCTCTCTATGATGATTTGCTGTATACTTGATTGATGTTTTTTATGATGTGAAGCACTTTGAACTGTCTTGCTGCTGAAATGTGCTATACAAATAAACTTAACTTCAAACTTGACTCCCTACAACAGAAACACTAAAAACAAAACAAAAAATATTTCATCTTTATCTACCATTTTTTTTGTGAGTTTAGTAACTTCCCAGGGTTTTCAGTAATTAAGCATCCCTCAATCACCAGTTTGGACATAAAACAGCAAAGGAAGATTCCTACTTAAACATGTGGCATAGGAGGTTAGAAATAAAAAGTAGAAGAAATCACCTGGTGACCTGAAACTAATGATTTTACTCTTGACTGAATTGGTTATTGACCAGGCAGGAAAGTAAAAATCTGATTTCTTTGTCTGATTCATGAATGCACCATACATAAGTGTTACAAGGCTATCAAATTAAATTGATATTCTTTAGTTAAAATTGTTAATGAGGGAAGAAGACTCATTGTTTTCAGTGTGGTGTTAGAGGAAGCATAAAAGCTATAACAAGCTTCTTAAAAGGTAACTGTAATCTATACAGAGACATGCCAGCTGGTTATTCAGACTGCCACACCCAGGAGTTAGACATCAGCAGACTGCACAAAGCTAAGCATATATACAGTAACGTTTTTCTTTTTTTATCCTTTTGAAGAGTCCCCCTTCTGTCCGTCATGGGACAGAATAGATTAGGAAATATCAAAATCTCAGTTAAGGGTCTACATACACTACTTAAAATCTTATATATGAATTAAATTGTGTGTTTGTTTTGCAATAATAGGGAAATTTTCTTTAACTGCAGAGCTGTGTAAGGTCTACTGCTCTCACTCACAGGGATAAAACTGTCTCTCGACTTCTATAGGGTTCAACTATAAAATCTGGGTTCCTTAATCCAACTATATACACTGGGTTAGTTCAATTATTTAATATAAGGTGGCTTGTAAATAAAAGTTTCATTTTTCCTGCAAAGCTGAGTGAGTCAACAAGGAAGCAAAATGAAAATGTAATTATTACCAGTGTCTCTCATAAAATCCAAAAGGAGCAACTAGTCCCCAAAGGTTTATGTGCACATCCTCATATATTCACCCAGTGTGAAGAATAAATGAGGAACTAAGGGGAAAAATGCTCTCTTCCAAGTGAATATCCCTCCCTGGGATATTGGCTGTGAATAAATGAACAATAGCGTTGCTGAAACAAATATGAGGGTGGCTTTCTCAGCACCAACAAATAGAGGAGAGATCTGTGTAGAAATACAATATAAATAGCGGGAAACAAGCTTAGTCATGCCTATCCTCTAACAAAAAAGAAACCCATTTTGTCTTCCTGAGCACCTCCCTAATTCCATGTTTCTCCACCCAAAAAGCACAAACTCCTACAACTTATGTTTCTGGAATCTGCACACAGATATCTTGCTGTTTTCTGACTCATTATTTAATTTAGCTATTTGAGTGTCTGCTGCCAAAAAGTCTGATTGTCTGTCTCTGCTGGCCTGCCTGGATCATGTATGGGGTTTAAGGACCAGCTGCTTCCCCTGGCATCCATGTCACTTCCTGCTAGACATTTTGGCTTTGACCAGCTGATGACTTGGAGACAGTCTTCACTTGTCACTGAATGTGAGGGTTTGGTTGTGTTTTCTGGTGGTTTTCGTTTTACTCTCACTTGGGAAAATCAGGCTTCCTCTTCATTTTGTATCACTGTGTCAAATGACTAAGTCCTCACATTTCTTATCTGTCATTAAGTGAAGAAAATGTACATGCAAAATACTGATTCAGGGGAAACTCAAACAAAATAAATAAAAATATTCATTAACAAAGGGAAGAATAGTTTTTGAAATAATCAATTGTACTTGTGTCCAACTTTGCTTGAATAAAAGATAATTTCATAAAAAAGGATGAGACAGTGTACATAACAGAACATTAGCCACTAACCAGTTAAATAAAAAGGGAACTATTTTCAGGATTTTTTTTTTTCCTATTAAATCTCATTTGAATCTATCTCAGTTGAGTCAAACAGGGTAAAAAATTCTTCTTTGAAGCCAAATTAAATTATCCTTGGTATTTCAAGGAGTTTTTAGCTCAGCTGACCTATTCATCTTTTAACTTAATGAGAGGGGATTTGGGTTTGAGTGAAATGCTTCCCTTTTTTGAGCTACGTAGTTAAACCTGGGAACTTTATATAATGCATAGACCTAACAGGTTACTCATTACAGTGCCTCCAAAACTGTTGTCTAGATTAGAATTAGTTCTGGATCTTACTTTCAACAATGTTTTTTTTTGTCAGTCTTACATAAAGCCCAGAGGTGTGGATTGCATCACTAAAAGTTGTTCTGACACCAGATTCTCCCACCTGAGCTCTGAATCTCTGCCATGCTTCCAAAGTCACAAGTTTAACCTTCTCAAAAACTTTTATTCTTGACATGCCTTTTTTGTTCTTTGGCCTTATTCTGACATTAGATTGCAATAACTACTAATTAGGTGACTTGTGAAGGCAATTGGTTGCACCAGATTTTATTTAGGGCTATCAGAGTAAAGGGGTGAATACAACAGAGTTTTTTGCGGTAAAAAATGGACAAAGCCATCCATCCCCTTCCCTCGATGTGCAAATTATAATTTGTGTTGTGTTGTTCTGTTATATGAAATTCCAATGAGTTATAGTGAGGTTTGTGATTGTAATGTGACAAAAGGTGAAAAGTTAAAGTGGTAAGACTGTACCCATTTTAAGCTGAAAGATAAATTGTGTTGTTTACCAAATACCTAAAAGTGACTGCTTTCTGCCATTATTTATTGTCCATTGTAAGCCATTTTAACACCATTATCTGCATGACTTTTGACAAAACATATACAGACTAAGCTGGGCCCATCCTAATAAATGGATTACACTTGTGTTGTAAAAATGGTACATGATGTAAAGTTTCCTCTCTCCCTGTCATCCACTACATTTTCTTGCTACTCTGCATTTTCATTTAACACAATTCTGTTGGCAGGCCTGTCTGCAAGACATCCACAGCAGCTAATGAAATCTGAAATGCAATCTGGCCTGAGTGGGCTGCAGGCTGGTACAGCAGTTCTACACACAAACACCTACCTACAGACACAAGACTAAAAACACATGAACGGGACAGCATGCATGAGCTCACATCAGGAATATGACTCGCCACAGATCCTCAGTAATCAGTTGGTTTTGCACAAAGCAAACACGACGCAGGTGATAATAGTGGTTTCTCCCTAACCAATGCACACATGCTTTCACACTTCTTGGCAAAACACATGCAGGTGTGAAATAAGCATGGAAGTTTGAAAATGTACACACAGTGTTCTATGCTTGAAAATGTGCACAAGGTTAATCTTTTCATCATGAAAGACAGCTTAAATCTGATATTTCACATTCACTATATAAAAAGGACATATGACCATTTCTCCTTATTGTCTGAAATTTATTTAGACTTAAAGTTGTCCTGTTTTAGGTCAGTTAAAGGTTTAAAAATAATTTCTATTTGGTAAATACCATAATAACTAAAGATTTCTAAACATTTTTGATTTTTTTTTTTTTTTTTTTTTTTTTTTTTTTTTTTTTTTTTTACTTTTGTGAGAATATTATGCCTTTAAACAAATAGGTAAGAAAACTGCCAAACTGCCAACAGATGACAGCTTAATACACAATGTTTTAGTTCAATGAGGATCTGTGGATGTATTTCATTGTAACACCTGAAACACACTGCTTCCTTGCGTGACAACATGGAAAAATCCAAGGTTCAGAAGCCTAAAGGAGCAACATTCATCTGTTTGAACAATTATACCCAAGTATAGATACCACTAAAAAACCCAGCCACCATACAACTCAGAAGGGTGTTTCTATGTCCCCAAGGTGAACGTGTTTGGTAAGAAATGTGCTTAACAGCCATAGAACAAGCACTAAAGAACTTGTGAAAATGCTAGTGTAAGCCTGTAAGAAATCTCCTTTATCATGGGGAACAAGTCTTGTTCCCAGTGGACTTAAAGGACACTCACTGAAGAAGAAGCTATTATTTCAATAGCAAGATGAAAAGGCCAGACTGCAATTTTCAAATGGACTCGAGGAAAAAGACCTTCATTTTGCTGAATTCTGATTAAGTTCAAATTGAAGCTTCTGGCCATCATAAACACTGCTATATTTGGAGTAAAAAGAGGTAAGCTTCAAAGCCTGTGAACACCATCCCAACTATGAACACCCACATGATGCTATGTGAGTGTTTCACTGCAGAAGGGGTAAGTGGACCTCACAAAATAGATGCTATCACGAGAGCATTTTATGAAAATACTGAAGCAACATCTCAAGAAATCATCCAGGAAGTTAAAAACTGGGCACAAATTGGTCTTCCAGATGAACCAGGACCCTAACCATACCACAAACTAGTTACAAAGAGGGCTTTAGGACAACAAGATCTATGTTTTTAACTCTGTCAAATCATTAAAAGTCCTGATCTCAATCCCACAGAAAATTTGATGGCTAAGCTACAAAGATGTATGTAAACAAGGCGACCTCCAAACCTGACTAGGTTACACTAGTTATGTCAAAAGAGGATAGCCAAAATTCAAGCAAACTATTTTTGATAAATTTGTGGAAAGATATGAAAATATTGTTTTACATGATACAGTTAAAAAAAAAAAGCCATTCTATCAAATACTATAGAATAGTATCAACTTCTAAATCTGAAGACAGTTCAAAAAAATTCTCTTAAAAACTTATTGTGCTCATTATCCAATGTTGGTTATACCGATTGACCTAAAACAGGAAAAAGCTTAATCTGATTTAATATAAAAAAGCTGTCTTTTTATACAGTATGTGTAAAAACCTGATTTCAACAGTAGTTGTGCAGATTGCTGTCAAAGGACAGAGCAAAAAAAGAAAGAATGTTGTTCAGAGAGAACTGCCAAAAACCCCAGAAGGATCATATTAGCAACCGACTCTAAACCAAATGAGTGTAACTGCTTAAAGGAGGGAAGTGGAATTTGTCAACAAAAACAGTATCTTGCTCATATTAGTTCAGGCAGAACACACTTAAATGAACACAAAACACAAAAACCTCTATTTAGATTCTTGTAACTATAACTATGGCTAATTTTGCACCCCAAGGAGGCTGTATTAGCATGTACACACATGGGCATCAGGTGTTTAACCACCTGCACAACTTTATGAAGATTCATGCCATGTGTCAAAGCAGTTCTGACCCTTCGGGGCATGAACACCAACAACAAAGAGTCCCTTGGTGTCTGGAAAATGTTTTTTGGGGGTTCTGTGGGTGTGTAAGAGAATGGATAATGATCTGGCACTTTGGAAATAAGGTCAACTAAGCACCCTCCAGGTCAAAATGGTTTCAGGCCACTTTTGCAGTAGGCCTCTACACATCATCTGGCTTTGGAAGTCAAATATGTGTCCAGGAACAGCAAGTAACAAGACAGGTTTTGCTTGATCTGATAGAGTGTTTGCATGTTTGATGCAACATCAAAAATCCACATAGCTGTCAACAATCATGTTTTTTTTAGCAGTTCACTGCAAGGTGTAAAGACATTTTGTTTAATAAACCTTAGGAAACTATTATCTGTCTGTATTTTAAAATGAGTAAAAAAAAAAAAACCTAATTGATGACAGATGTAAACTCAGTAAGACTGAATACTGAAATAACTCAAGGTGTTTCAACAAAGTATTATTTAAAGAGCTTGCGCACTTAACCAGACCACGTTATTATACCCTTTTTAATTTTCTCTTTCCCCATGGTAACATATTTCTTATTCAGTTGAATAGGATTTATGTCACATTAAAAAGGTAGACAAAGGTAGAGAATAAATGTCTCAATTTTTTTAATTTCAAAATTTGGGGATTTAAAACAGGTTTGGAACACCAGTAATTGGTGACTGGAGTTCCAAAATAAAGTCAAACATTCATTTCCATATTGATACCTCATTCATTCATTCCTTGAAAGTGTCAAAGACAACTTTACCTTTGCAGAACTGTGCAGAATAAATCAACCACTTGCACAGCACACAAGTGCATGGTGAGGTACTAAGTGCCTTCGATTTTTTCCCCCCACACTTTATTAGTTGTTTCCTAACAGTTACTGTAACTTATGATCATACACTATTCACCCTGTTGCCTCAGTTGATCATTTGATCACTCAGTGAGGTTCAGTGCCAGGGCCCTGCAGTGCACTGACCCCTGTCTGCCAGTTAATTGAATAATAATGGGTGCTTTCCCCGTCAGCTCCATGCCATCCCTATTGTTCAAGCAAATGTGCTAATGCTCTATCATTACAGCTGGCTGATCTACAGACCCCCTAAAAAGAAAAAGCAAAATGGTTTCCTTCAGAAAAATCACACAGAGATCAACCCTTCCACTTTCTGTGAAGGTTTTGCTTGTATATGAGAATTGAAGGCATGGAAAATAAGAACAAAATAAATAAAAACATACAACTTAATGAACCACAGTGGGATGGCGAGTCAAAGGTTCTACATCACAAAATAGCTTGATATTTCTTCTGGTCCAATTTCCTGTCCTTATTTTATGTATTTTATGTGCACAGACTAACATATTATATTAACGTGAATATAATTCCAAAATCCTCATCACAGTCAGCCATGAAGGTGGTATAAATTTAACTTAACGCAATATAAAACAGCTGCAAGATTTGAAAAAACATCCCAGAATCTTGCATAACCATTTACTTGAGTCCATATAAATTCTATTAATAATACCTCATTAAATCATTTAATAAGCTATGTAGGTGTTTTATTAAAAACCACAGGCATCAGTAACGAAATGAGAGCGACAGCTACAGATTTGCTCAAACAGAATAGCCTTGTAATGCCTTTTGATTGCAAAGCAGTGATGGTTATTGTGAGAGGAGAACCCATATTTTGATTTTGGGATAATTAAGTGATGCACCAAAACCTGAAGAGTAGTTAGCAGGAGGGACTGTTGAGAAAACACTACACCTGTTGGGGGCAGTTTACTGTGGAACAGGTTACCACATTTGATCGTGGACAGTTCTACTGTGTCTGTGTTCAAGAAAAACTTAAAAACATTGTTATGGTCACATCAGATATATATTTACAAATAATCTGTTATTGAATAAGGTACTTTATAATCCTGGGTATTGTAATATTGACAATCATGATGCACTTTGGAGTGGGCAATGTCCAAATTAAACTAAAAAAAAAAAGTTGCACAAGCAACAAGCATATCTTAAGTCCATTAAAATTAATCACATTTGCTATTTAAGCCAGTTCAATTCACTGAGTGCTAAAAGAGAGAGAGGGTCACAAGTCTTACCTGTGACCTCCAGCTTATCCCCACTGACCACACATTTCAGGTACAGGCGCCCTCTTCTTTCGGTGTGATCCGTTCCACAGAGGCTGGGCACGTTCATAACACACTGCTTATGAACATTCATATCGCAGGCTGGCGGGACACAAAGAGAAGAGAAGGATGTAAAGGGACATAATTTATACAGCAGATATCTGATTGACAAAAAAAACCTCACTCAGCTAACATTGCTGTGGTCTTCTTATGAAGAGGTATAGGAATAAAACTGGTTTGGCTACAAGATTTTTGATAGTGAACAAAACAGCAGTTTTAAAAACCAATCTGTTATTGTATGTAACTTTTCATTTGTTATATGTTTCAATGCAGTAAGCTGCGGAGGAAACAATAAACTTAGTCTACTTTTTAGTCTAGCCATTTTTACACCTGTTTTTGCTGACATATTTCAATCTCATTTCATGTTAGGTGGGGCAGTAAAGAGAAGGATTGTTTTTGGGGAAGCTCAGTGAGAGACATGAGATAACAAGGTTATGACCCAAAGTCATTGCTGTGATGGTGTGCATACATATCCTGTCAGGCAGCTGAGCCGACATCCCCCTCCCCCCCTCTCCTTCTAGTCAGGGATTGACAATGATTACATCATCATGTCACTCGGTCAGTGGGTGAAAAACTATGAAAAATGGCTTCAACAGCCTCCAGTAGGACATTTTATTTCTTGTCAACATGCTGAATGATTGACTGCTTGAAAACACTATAGCAGAATTTAAGACATATGATCTACTGGAGACAGACCTATTAAAACAAATAAATTAGAGCACTGTTTATATTGTAAAATTACACCTGCAAACAAAAGAAAATGAAAAAAAAAAACAGTGTTAATGGACATATATTTACTAAATTAGTAAATATATGTCCATTAACACTGTTTTTTTCATAAAGTAGTTTCTTCCTGTCAAGTGAAATTAAATTTCTATCTGTCAAGTGAAATTAAATTTCTGCTTTATCAAATTTCATTTGATAAAGCAAAAATTGTCAGTGCTCTAAACCATCTCATTTGTTCAAGATAATGAACAAAATCCTCAGATGCATTTCTTTTAATTAAAAAAAATGTGTACTATACCAGTTATCCTTTATCTATACTCCCAAAACTTATATAGTTGTCACACATAAATAAAAACACTGTCAAGTTGCAGAAATTAACAGTTCATTTGGATTTCTGACAAGCAGCTTCACATCAAACCACTGTACTATCTATTTTCATACATGCTCTTTTGTGTTTCAATCCATAAATGAAGAGGGATGCTTTGTTATCAACTTGTATACAATTACTTGTATTACTATGAGTTGTTAGCACCTCAAAAAATAGCAAATCCTACTGGTTCTCCAACTTCGAAGTACCGACTACCCAGGCAAATTGAATGCAGGATTATCATTGCTGTTTTGCTTTACTAGGCAAATGTTTGTGAATGCTACACATTCACGATGTGAAACCTTTTTGTATAACTGAATTTACTCAGCTGTTTTTCTATGTATAATGGATAAGCTGCATGTACAAATTTAAAAGGAAAGGATTAATAAATTTAAGATTAAGGTGAGGTCTACATGCCAGAATTTAAGAAACTATCACTCTCTAATGAACTCCTCTGAACATGTGCAGTTTTTTCTTTGCAAAGAAATGTGACAATATTTTTGTGATTTTGGTCTCCGTCAAGGTTTCTGCTGCCAATTTCAAACATCTAGCCAACCTTAAGTATGAGCTGAATGAGCGGAAAAGCACACTGGCAGGAGTTACAACTTCTGTTTGAAACACTCAAAGCAAGCCAAGAGAAGGGGATTTCTGTGATTAGCATGCAGCCTTTAGTTTTACTGCCAGGTTTAGTATCTAGGCAACAATATGTTACTAACTAATAATGTTGCTTCACGAGTTCACAACTTACTCTATGGGGAGAGTTGTGATTCAGTTAGTAGATCATTGCTTTATCTCAGAGGATTGTGTTCTTTTGACCTGATTGTTTAACCCTGTTTTGGAAGTCAACATCTGTTTCTGTTCATCCCTGGATAGCAATTACTCTTAGCTGCTGATCTGTGTTAGGTAGCACATATTTACGAGCTTGGTATTACAAACCCATTAATACAAGCTTGGAGGGAGGGAGGTCCAGAGGGGATATTAATAAAGACAGAGACCTTGATCTAGTACAGTGGTCTCCAGGACATACATTTTTTAAGTGAATGTCAAGAAGGAATGAGACCAATCTGCCCCTTGTTGTTTTAAGAGACAAAACTTTTGCAGGTCTTAAAAAGTACTCCGAAGTTTCCTCACTGTGTGTAGTAGAGAGCTAAAAAGTCCTAAATAACAGCAGATTGTTCTGTAATTTGTTGCTCTGACAGAGAACTTCACAAGTCTCATCATGATGGGAAGCAATAAGTCCAGCCAATAAGTCTCAACAACAATATTTAGAAGGAATACTGCTCCTAAAACTTGCTTACTAGTTTAAAAGTGTATGGTTATGCAATACAATCAAAATATTCCTGTTACTACCAGCTCCTTTATGGTGGGAAAATATGTATTTAGAAAGATTTGGGTTCAAAAGTTTGATTTCAAAAATTCCTCACTACTAACTGTTATGAAGGTCACTATATACTTTGGGAAGGCATAGAAAACTGTATGTATCATTGAAGATACAGGGAAAACCAAATATCTACATACACTTTATAAAAAAATAAATCATACGTTTTTTTTGTCACTGTTTAACATTAAATCAGACTCAGTGTTTTCTGTTTTAGGTTACATGGGATTATCAAAATTACTTCTATTTGCTAAATTCAGAAATAACAAAATATATTTTTTTTAACTTTCTTTAAATTCAGACGATTACACTCTTAAGCGCAAGGATTGCCTCTTAAACTGTATAACATGGGTTCAATATTTTTGGATATCGTTCCACAAGTTTCTCACAACATTTTGCTCGAATGTTGTCCCATTTCTCCTGACAGAACGGCTGTAACTGCAGTCAGGTTTGCAAATCGTCTTGTTTCCCAACGTCTTTTCAGTTCTCCACACAAATTTTCAATGAGATTAAGACCAGAGCTTGGAAGTGGCAAATCTAAAACATTGTCTTTGTCAACATTAAGCCACTTTGTAACTAATTTGGCAGTATGATTACGTTCATTATCCAGTTGGAATATCAACTTGTGCCCAAACTTTAACTTCCTGCCTGATTTCTTGAGGTTACTTTAATGTTCTTTCCTCATGAGTCTATCTATTTTATAAAGTGCGTCAGTCCCAAAAACTAGCATACCACATAATGCTGGGACCCCCGTGCTTCACAGTTAGAATGCTGTTCTTAAGCTTGAAACCTTTCTCCTTTACCTTCAAAATGTAATGATGGTCAATTTAGCCAAAAGCTTTAACTTCAGTTTCAACAAACCACAGGACACATATTCAACATTAAGGCCTTGGTTGATGTGCTCCGTTCCAAACTGTAATCTACCTTTTTATGTTGCTTTTGGGGTAATTTAAATTAGCATTTTAACATGTGTTTTATTATGCAAAGCTTGTCTATTGGCTTCTGCCTCACTGAGTGGCCTTTCAGCTCATATCAGTAGTGGACCCCACTTACCCTCTAATTGTGGATATGGCATTCTCCTTCTAGCTTCAGCCAGAATCTTCATAGTGGCTTCTGATTTGTTCTGGGGTTAATACAAACTTTTTATATCAAAAGCTTCAGCTCTGGGACACAGAACCTGTTTCCTTCTGATGTTTGGACATCCTTAAGGTGTTTATTCTTGCATTAAATTGTTCTAACTCTAAGGCATCAGTAAATTGCACCCAGGGAGGAACCAGAATTGTGGAGATCCACAAGTCCCTTGCTGATATCTTGTCTGATTTCTTTAGGTGGTTCCATGATGTCACACATGGAAGAAGCAAGTTAGAGGCGTTTCCTTGAAATATATCTACAGGTGTGTCTTCATGTTACTCAGATCTTCTGAGTTAAGCAGTCAGAAGCTTCCAAAGCCACAACATAATCATCTGGTATTTCCCAAATTGTTTAAAGGCATTGTAGACTTAGTTTATTTAATCTTCTGAATTTTAAGAGATGATTAAGTAGCATTTTAACAGGAAGTAATCAGAGTAAAGCTTTTTATGCTATACATAAGTTCCCAATTGCATGCCATACTTAAACAGGATCAGCCTTCCTAACAGAACCATACATGACAAATCGTCTACCTTTATTCCTCTGTCTATTAATTTAATTCCCATTTGAGGATCTAAGCAGTGTTATTTTCTATAAAAACACTGAGAATACATTTAAAAATGATAAACCTTGTATATTTTAATTGCATGGCATAACCAGATTCCCTTTCCTTTAAAATAGCCAACTGTTTTCAGAGTTTATAATCTCTTTACTTACAGTCACACTTCATCCCCTGGTGGATGAGACCATACAGCAGAGAGCCGCAGTGATCGCAGAAGGTGGGGCTCCCATAGGTGTGGATCTTGAACTTATGCTTTGTTCTAGGATCCTACAGGAAAAAAAGAGAAAATGATATCATTAAACAGGTTAATATTCAGTCACAGTGATCAATAAGATCAAACATTGCTCCCTTTATTACTGCAAAACAATACATTCACTGTGTGATTCATTAAAGCAAATCAATTCAAAGATAAATTATTTTATCTCTTGAAGTAAAACTTTGGACAATAAAATTACAACCACAGTATTTTAGGTATTCTTCCTGAAAGGTAGGCCCCAAAACCATTTGGCAGTAATTCCTAGTTTCAGACTTGCATTCGGAAAGACTGAAGTCAGAATAGACAAACTGCATCGAACGCATCACTCTGTGGGGAATTGCCAACTGACTCAAAGTGGAAGTCAATCAATCTGGAACAGCATTGTAGCAAATTACTGTTGAGGTGTTCTCTCTACTTCCTCCTGGACCAAATCAGCAGGTGAGGAATCTGCAGCTGAAGGTCTGAATTCAAAAGCACCAAAAAAGGGAATTTCAATTCAGCTCACACTTTCAGCGATATGAATCATTTATAAACTATCCTTACAAAAGAAAAGGCAGCACATAATATCTTTTTAGAATTACTATACCCAGCGAAGGCTTTCCAGAACTAACAAAATGAATACCGTGACAAAAACAAAGTAATAGTTTTCTGTTATAATAGTCAAAAGTAGAAAAGGACTATTTAGTTGCCATTATAATGTTAGAAAACTGAAGTGAATGTCTCATGTCCTTTTCACTGATTGTAAATAATCTGTGTTTGTAGACGAAGTCATCAAAGCCATCAAAGCTTTTCATCATTTGCCTTCACTAAACTGCTCCAGGCCATTCATGTAAATATTTTATCAGTCAAAGTGTGAAAAAGCATTTGAGTGAACAGAGCTTGCTCACAAGACAGGCCAGGAAATGAGTTCCTGACACATTACTCCACAAACATCAAGGATTTTGTTGGGATTTTATGGGATAGACCAACACAAAGTAGCACTCAATTCTGAGGTGGATGGAAATGAATACATGGTTTTGTTCAATTAAAAAAAAATTGAATCTAAAATGTGCAAAATCGTGGCATGTATTTGCATTCTATAATTAGAGTTATGGGTGTTGTCCTGCTGGAAGGTGAACTTCTGCTCCAGTCTTAAGCTTTTCTCCTCTCATTAACAGGTTTTCTTCTAGGACTGCCTTCATTTAGCCACTGAAATTTCCCTTTCAACTTTGAGTTGTAACCCTGTACTTGTTAAAATAATAATAAAATATCTTTCCCACAGCATGACTATGGCTCACCTAAGGGATGTTTTACTCATGAAGATGAGCAGTGTTGGTTTTCCTCCACACCTAGCCTTTTTCATGTTGGTTCTGCTCATATGACCAGAACACCTTCTTCCACATCCCACATTCTGTGCATGGCTTTTGGCAATCTGCAAGTAGGACTTCTAATGAGAGTGCACAAATAATAGATGTCCTGTCAATAAAATGTCTCACCCAAACTTTGGACCCAGCTTCTCCAGAGTTACCACAGGCCTCCTGGCTGCTCCTCTGACTAATGTCCTCCTTACCCTGTCTATCAATAGAGTTGGCAGCCATGTCAAGGTAGCTCTTCAGTTATGTTTCACTCCTTCTATTTTCAGAGATGTTCAAGGCTTGGTGTATTGTTTAACAACCTAACCCTGCTTCAGACTTTTCCACAACTTTATCCTTGTGCTCTCTAGTGTGTTTCTTGCTCTTTGTGATGCTATTTGTTCACTAATGTCTAATAAATCTTGGGAGTCCTTCACAGAACAGCTATATATCAAACTCATTACCCAGAAAATTCCCTAATTAGGAGAATTATGAAGTCGATTTGTTCCACTGGATTTATTTAGGGGTAACAGAGATATAGTGGTTGAACACAAAGCACACCACACTTTTTTATGGAGACAAAATTCTGAAAACCAGAGGCTCTATGCCATGAAATTCCAAGTAAATACGTCAAAGTTTATAAAGTGACCAAATGTGATAAAGTTAAAAGGGTATGAATATTTTTGCAATGCACTATATATCAGGCTATTTCTTAATCTTTAGAGAAGGTAAAGTAAATGAAAATAAAATGTTTTCACTGTAAAAACATACTATGGTTTACAGTTCAGAAAATAAATTTTATAAAAGTCTTAATCACACCTAATTTATCATTCACTGGGCCTCCATCCATTGTCAATGTAGATTATCTGGTTATTCAAATAAGGATGTGTTTAAAATAGAGAAATTATTTAAATCCAGTAAAAACAGGCAGAGTCAAAGATACTGAAGATAGCCAGAGGTGAGATATTTGCATTAGATTATAGAGAAAGTATGAAAGGTTGAATGACACTATGTTATAATAATGACACTTTATGTCATTATTTCGTTCTGTCAAAACAGAATGAAATAAGATCAAAACTTAAAACATCTGAACTAATCTCCATTAAGCACCTCTATTAATTTAGGTTTGTTGAGGTGTGATGAAATTTTAATTTGTCTATAAAAACTGTCAGTTTAAACAATGACTGTAAACCCATCCTTAGGTAAATATTAGAGTTTAAAAAGAGTCTTTATGGGATATCTTAAACAAGCAGTGTCCTCCCTTTTTTATGTTTGTGTGCAGAGCTACAAAGGAAGACACACAGTCACACTGCAAACAGAAAGCACACAGAAAGGTGTGTTTATGGCACATTCATGCAACTACTAAAAAGTGTGGGGTGCCAGATAGAGAAAAAAATTATTTAAACTGTAGCTTCATCACTTACGGACTTAACCAGCATACACTCATTGTCACATTTATAAAGCAATTCATTTCACTCTCTGAACCTGTGGTTCATGAAGCACTCTTGAATGAAGAGAATAATGAAAGCTGCCTCCTTTGAAGTGTTGCTTCGTTCACACTCACATTTTAGCACACTGTAAATCTATTTTAAGGTTAGCAGATTTTTCAGTATTTGGAGAAAAATTCCAATACGTTATTTTACGATAAAAAAAATAACATAATTGCTCTACACTGCATTCACTCTCAAATGTAAAACAGATTTGAACATAAAATACATCAGTGCATAGACTAAAATAGCACAAAATGACGCAGGCTCACTATGTCCTATAAGATGCAGCTCGAGATATATCTCATTCTGACTGCTTTGTTTGCAAAAGCTTGAAACATCTTTCCTAAATGGCAGTCATACATTTATTAGTGTCTCACACCCCTTCAACTTTTCCTAATTTTGTCACATTAAAACCGTTAACTTTTCATATTTTATTGGGATTTCAGGTTGCATCATGCACACAAAGATGCAAATAATTGTGAAGTGAAAGAGAAACAATGAATGGTGTGCTGTGCATTTGTATTTGGCCCCCTTTACTCTAAAGTTTTCTAAATAAAATCCAATGCAAACTGGGTTCAAAGGTCATTAACTGGTAAATTGAGAACTGCATAGTTTATCTCTATAAACACAGCTGTTCCATGTGTTCCTGTGAAGTTTTTTCGGACAACATTAATAAATAAACCACATTATGAAGACTAAGGAACACACAGGACAAGTTAGAGATGAAATTGTAGAAAGCTTTAAAACAGACATGATGGAGCTAAACATGTCACAGAGATGTTCAAATCTCTGTGGTGTGTACTTTCAGCACTGAGTTATCAAGTCACCCCTGAGACTTCAAGCCTTTACTGGACAAAGAGGAATGCTTTGTAGTTCCACCTCCCAGTTATCAACTCCTGCAAATGCTGTCAAGACCCATCTGTCAACAGTGTCCCTGTAATTAGTCAAGTTTTTTTTTTTTTTTTTTTTTTTTTTTTAGCTTCTACTAAAACACAAAGTTGTAAAAGCAAATTTAAAACCTCAAGGATTTAAACAGCTGTACAAAAAAAAACAAGCAATTACATCACATTTCCTCAAAACTTTCATTCAAATCATATTAATGTGCACTTCTTAATTGTTACTGCTAAAATGATTGATTCTGCTGCTTGGGCAAGAAATTTGGAATTACTAAATTGTGTGCATATTATTACCAGCCAACAGGAGCTGTATCAGATTGGACAAAAACAAAAGAAGATTTGCAACCTGATGGGAGAGGCAGAAAAGACAAGACAGCGGGAGAGACTCACATGGAGCCACAGACAGCTGATCCTGAAGGATTATATTCTTGTCTCCTCCTCCCTAACCTTTGTGTCCTCCTATCAAGGATGAATTAGTTATGGCA
The DNA here is from genome assembly GCA_014839685.1 of Anableps anableps. Lineage (NCBI taxonomy): Eukaryota > Metazoa > Chordata > Actinopteri > Cyprinodontiformes > Anablepidae > Anableps > Anableps anableps. The sequence goes on along the minus strand of CM026065.1, from coordinate 10,244,452 downwards.
GCTAAGAACAATTCTGAGCTGCTGATAAATCATAAATTTCTGACAAATGCCACATGAGCCTTTTAAGGGGTGAAAGATGGTTTAAAAGTTCATGGATGGTGGAAAACTCTGACAACATAAAGCCAAAATGATCACTGGTCAACTATACTTGAGCCTAAAGAGGTGCTTCATGTAAGTATCCCTACAGAAGCTGCTAAAACTACTGCATTTGATCATAAAACAGAAAATTAAACTAAATCCTTGAATGGATCCTCTGTTAAGTGCTATGCTGTTGTATTCATGAGTATGACATCCACTTCTCAACATTAATCGATGCAATATTATCTGCTTAGGAGAAGGCGAGCAAAACCAAACCAATTTTATTTCTGTGATAGAATATAAATGAATATAAATAAATAAATCCTTAAAATAACAGAGAATTTCTTTAAGCTGCTGTCACATTGCTTCTTGAGATATGTTGGTATATCTAAAAACTAGTTTGACGAGCTGAGCCAAGTACCTTCAAAGCAGGATTAACCATCTGAGAGGATGTGGGTGATGAAACATTTCTGGTATTTCTATTAGTTTTGAACCTTATAGCTTTTAAAAGCATTTCAGGTCAGTGTTCTTGTTCTTGTGTTTGGACTGTTATTGTCCATTTATTTGTTATCGAGTTGAACTGCTCAATATATGTTGCCCATATCGTCCAACCCTAAAGTGACCCTATTGTCTAGTGATAGGCGTAAAATGTGTGATGTTGCATCAGAATAGAATCAGTCAATTTTGCAATGGCACCAGCATCTCTCTTTTTTTTTTTTTCGTAAGATACCTGATGGGGATGAAAGCTAAATGTTTTTTACAATGTCTATTGGCATTCAGTATGCCAAGGAGAATGGCCCGTATTTGTGTAGCGTATTATCAAGTCCAGAGGTCCCCAAAGCGCTTCACACTACGTTCCGTTATTCACCCATTCACGCACACATTCACACAATGAAGGTGGTAAGCTACAGAAGCAAGGCTGCCATGCACCAACACCACCTTTGATCACCACCAGCAGGCATGGTGGGTGAAGTGTGTTGCCCAAGGACACAACAGCAGAGACGGATGGAGCAGTGGCTCAAACAGGCAACCCACCAATGACAGGATGAACTCCTACCATCGTCACACATGATAAATTTTCATCATTGCAGATAAAAATAGGAAAAACAAACAAAAAAGAGCATCAACAGAGCATGGCACCTATGTGTGGCATACAGTACATGGGTTCTCTAAGTTGGAGTAACTCATATCACAAAATTTGATATCTATCTATCTATCTATATATTTTTTTTTTTCTTGAGAGGTTAAATTTCTTGTCACCATCCAGTCTGACAAGACAGCACAGGCACCTATCAGATTATTTGCAAGGTTCTCTTTAAAGATTCACTTGGGTAAGTGAAACTGTGCTGAGAATCACACCTGGAGATGACTGTTCTTGACATGTCATAGTAGACACGAGTTCTTCCATTAAACACCCTTTCTGAGAGCTGTCAGATATAAGTGCTTAGCCTCTCCAGGTTCTGAGTCCATTATGGGACTTCAAAGCAGAATAAAAGCTTCTTTTAGACCAACAATTGAAAAAGAACACCAAAAATAAGAATGACTCAATGTAAAAATGCCAAGTGGTGATTCAAAGGGATGCTACATGCTCAGTGAATGATGTAGAAGGGAGAATGAAAATAGATACACAAAGAACACGAGGATTTTTTTCATCAAAATTAGATAATAGACAATATTAGCATTTGTTTAAGGATTTAATTGTGGTTTACCAGGTGATGTCCAGTTTAGTCAACAAAAAAAGCTCATAACAATATAATTATACTGTGAACATCAGTTAATAAAGTGTCAATCTGACAGAACTAAAGAGCAAATGAAATAGCACACAGCTTTACAATAAGGGTCAGTGACATCTTAGAAATATTCATTTTTTTTCATGACCTTTTTATACATATAAGGAGCAACTTCAATGGGGTATTACTCTGGTCAATGTCAGTGTAACCCTTTGGATAGCTTTTCATTCTTTGTCTAGTAATCCAAGAAAGATGTGACTACAGTGCGAAACACAAATGAAAGATAAATGACATCAAATTAGATCAAAAGATTCAAAGCACCCAGATGATAATGATGAAACAGAACCAGAAGCGCACGGGGTAAGCACAGTGGTGGTGGTTAATCAGCCAGGCTCTCCAGTCCAGCCTAATTAGATGCAGTGCACAATCCAGCTCCTGTTAATGAACAGCTTGCCAGAGTGAAGGTGTGCAGGGTTTCCCTAAAGAGTCTAGTGGAGAAAAGGTGGATGATGTTAAGATTGTGAGTCATCCTTTATTCAGTTTACCTCTGTTATTACCGTAAAATAAAATAAAAAAAAAAACTTCAGGAGGTTTCTAAATAAAATTGTAATCAATTCACATTTTTCCCTTTCCAGCTGCCAGTCACAGTTCAAAGTTCAAAGTTCAATACACAGTTTATGAGTATCTCCAAGTGACCAAAGTACTGCTGGCTGAACAACACAAGAGTCGGTATTTAAGCTGGTGTCAAACCGCTTGTCTTGCCACTGATATTTGTGTATTGAAATATCTAGTTAAGTTCTGTGGGTCAAAACTTGAAGTGATTTTGTTATACTTCAAATCCTGCCACCTTAGATAAAACACGTACATCATTGTGATGATGCTGCTTTTTTTGCAGAAACAACTTGTTTCACTTTGGGGTTTTTTCCATACTTAATGGTAATCTAACCATCTTGGGCTAAAAGTTCAAAGTTCAATACACAGTTTATGAGTATCTCCAAGTGACCAAAGTACTGCTGGCTGAATTAATCAAAAAATAGATCAGAATGCCCTGCCGTGCTGCCAAGCCAAGAATTTAGTATGTGAAGGTGAATGAATCTTAATCAGAGCAGATAACAGCGAAATTAAGCGATATTATTCGGTCCTTGATACAAAATTTGTGTAGTATTTACATGAATACATCTACATTTCTTTTGTTGGGTTGTCAAAATAATCAATATTTTTATATAATCGATATTTGAATAATTATATACTTGAAGATACTCGATGTGTCAAAATCTATATAAGAATCTTTAGAATAGACCATTATTGTCATTACAGTAACAACAAAAAACAGTTTAGTAGATCTCTGTATAGCAGCAAAAAGAAAGGTATACAAAGTTAAATGAACTGTAAAACATGTACAAAAAAAAAAAACAAAGAATGGGAGCAGGGTAAAGTCAGCCTAAATATATGCAAATGACATTCTATGTACCCTATAATATTATATGGAAAATTTAAAAATGAAAGTGTAAAAATGCCTGACCAAAACAATTAGCTGCTGGAAGTTTTAAACTCTGCTAACATGGTGAGTATATCCAGAAATAAAACATATTAAAGCCTCTTTAGCTGACAAGGAAAACACAAAACCATTGTTTACTGGTACTTTCTCTCTTCTCTAATACAAAGGACATATATAGAACTAAAACATAGTTAAATTAATATTAAAAACAACTCATCACCACCAAATGCCAATTTAAAACATACACAAATGTCTGAAATGCTGTCCTCTTTCTTAAAAGAAAGCATTTTTAAGTCCAGCTGAGTGAACACAAACACCGCCGTCTAAAATGAAACAAGAATTCCTGTCAATCATTACATACAAGCAGTGAACAAACATAACCAATTTAAACTGTTCTTATTCATTTTATTAGCAGGTAAAAAAAAAAAATAAGACAGTCATGAACACTTCAACCAATTCACTCAAGGAGAAAGAGAGATCAGCCTGGTGTGAAATTTGCAGCCAGAGAAGAGAAGGGGGCGAGCGTGAAATGAGACACTAAGATTTTCAGTTAATCTCAGTCATATTTTTATTTGCCCATTTCTATGGGCCATCTCAATTGCTACACTAATCACCGGGGGTGGAAATGTAACTATCAGCATCAGATGATTATTGACCACCACTAAATGACACTTTCATCTTGTGCTGCTCGATCCCTCACTAACTGCTTTCCTTTCTCTTTTACCCATCATCCCTCACCGGGAGGGTGACATTTGAATTGGAGGTGGCAGGAAGCTCCTCCCTTTACCAGATTCTGAGTCATCCTGTCTTGCAGTTCATCTGTTCCTGAGTTAAATGAGAAACTGCAGAACAAAGCTCCTCTTCATGTGAGCCATCTAAAAGTTGTCATCAGAAAAGATGTTTATAATGTAGAAATTTGCCTCCCAAAATCTCAAAAATGCAATAACTATTTTGAACTAAGCTCTTTACAGCAACTCTCTGCATACTGCTGAAATTGATAAATGAATACCATTTAAAGCCTTTGTGTAGAGGAATATGGCACATACCATCCAACCAGCCATCCACAATTTTATTCCACTATTGTCTCCATTTAAAATTCAAACAAGATAACAATTAGTATCAAACATGGAGGGCATGATGGATTTGATATAGTCGTATGGTATTGTGAACATGTTTGTAGACACAAATACACTTGTACCTGGGTCAGTTTTCAAAGGAAGAAACAAACTAGGCTAATGATTTACAGCGTCATGCTTTTGATGTGATCTTTTAATATCTAACAGTTTAATCAATGCCAAGCCCAATGTACTTAATATTCGAATGGAACAGAGAGCTACTACTTGAGTACCTTAAAAACATGGCAAATTACAGTTTTCCATCTACATCAACAATGAAGAAACCTTTAGTTTATCTATTAGTCTAACTTTATGCTTGAGGGTTTTCAATACCATGATACCATCAACACAAGACTTAAAAAAAACTTGTAATGAACTGATTTCCAAATAATACATGTGGTATAACATGTATACATACATAATGTACATGTATAACATTAAAAGCAACTTTTAGATTTAACTTGGTGAATCCTGGTTTCAGACTACTGCTCTAAGATGGACATGCTCCTGGTATTGAATTTAAGAACCAGGAAATATGTAATGACTAAACAAAACATTACTTAAAAAACAGCATCTACTGCAGGACTGCCATGATTTGTGATCCTCTCTCTAGAAAATTGGAAGACTGAAATATGCTTTTTGATTTGCAATGTAACTTGCCTTCACATCTGTTTGCTCAGCATTAAGGATTAGTCTTGTACTTGACAAAGAGATATCCAAAGCCAATTAGCGCCCCATATTGAGACTCACAACACCAATGGCGATGCACAGACACATGGACACATATAATCAGTTTTGATCACCAGGCACCCAAATAACTATAGCTGTGGAGGATACCTGAGTGAAGTTGCCCCACCCCCCTACACACTCACACAAACGTTTGTGCTGGTTTGTGCGGCTAAACTTTTCCTCAAAAACCATAGAACAAACGTCTAACATCAATTTTGTTTGATTTGGGCAGTGTGGAGGGGGCAGTTGAACTTTTCACCTTCAAACTATCTTTAATATCTTCAAAACAAAAGCAGCACAAAGAAAAAAATTTAGCAGCACAAACCAGCACAAACATTTTACACCAATTTTGTTTGATTTGAAGAAGGTGGGGGGGCACTTCACTAATGGACAGTTATTTAATAACACATCTGCACTAAAAACATCCTTTCATATACAGTGGTTATCCCAAGTACTATGTGCAAATACAGAGAAACCCATTCTCCACATTACTGATTCTGTAAAAAATGTAAACTCTTTGATGTCAACAGTACAAATTTATATGAAGATCTTTTTCTTTGGATTTGAAAGTTAGTGGTATCTGTCTGAAATTATTAAATAATCATAGAAGCTAACAGACTAAAGATCATTACATTTATACTAGTCTTGGGATACAATTTTAGAACTGACACATCAGTGGTGAAAATTGTGGGAAAGGTTTAGAAGATAATATGGAGTGATCATTCACCCAGATGTGTGCAGTTAGGCTTGGCAAGCATACTATTTTTAGCATATAAATCACCAGTGTTGGCCTTTCACTAAGCTGCTGAGTGCTTGGGGGGTGGTGGGATGGAGTGGGAATAGGTTGCTAATGCAATTCACAGAGGGTTTACCTTGCTGATCTGTTAACATATCTGTCTGCTACCAGCCCTGTACCCAAGCTGACTGTGTGATAGGCTTTAAATGAATAATGGCTACAACACTCTGATGCAAGTTTACCAAACCCATTCAATTCAATTCAAATCAATAGTACTTTACTTATCCCAGAGGGGAAATTAATTGATGATTTTCCAGCATTTTAATCAAGAGAAGTCTGAAGATTTCACATGTTATGCAGGTAAACTTAAAATCCATACAAGCAAGCTCTGATAACAGCTGAAAGTGACTTTATTTTGTGTTTAAACCTCGTTGAATCCCCATTAGCGAGCTGGCCGAGCGATGCGATAAGCGGGCTCTCGTGCTATTGAGAATACATTTCAAAAGATTAAACTTTAAATCTGTTTTCAGTGAAGTAGGTGGAAGAAAATGAAGAAATTACTATGCTCTATTTACAGATGTCAGATTACCTTGTGGGAAACTTAAAGCTGTGGTATGTAACTTTTATTAAAAAAAAAATATTTTTCTACATATTTGTTGAAACTGTCACTATGTCGTGACAGAATGGTATGAGATAGATAATCTGTGAAAAAACTGAGCTCCTTTTCCTACTCCCATTGCTATCAAGAAACAATTAATCAGAGCCAGGAGGCAGGTCTTAGCGCCGTCAATCCCCCCCCTTGCTCTCTGCTGTGCTGCAGCACACTTGTGAATTCTCAGGCTAGCTAGCATGACCACCGATGACGACGGATCAATGGTTTTCCTGTAACCGTAAGTTGTTTTTCTGCCATTAGCACATTTAGCAGCGAGTAAATGAGGTTCACTGACAGTGCTAAGACCTTCCTCCTGGCTCTGATTGGTTGTTTTAGGTCGGGAGTGGTTCAAAGTTACATACTGCAGCTTTAACATTATATTAGACTCAAAGCATTTTTTAGAAACTTGAAAAATGAAACTAACTAAAATAAAAATAACTTTTTTTATTATTATTGTTTACCTTTATAATAATCTGCCAAACTCAATATCTGTTCCAACAAATACTTGTTTGGATTTTTTCTTTTCTGCTGTTTGTTCTAAACTTTACCCAAAACTTGCAGCAGTTTTTCTCCAAACTGCTGCGTGAGAAGAAATGGCCCTCCATGAAGTCTGTTGGGTCCTCACAATGGTTTGAATCATAATTATGATCACAATATCCATACATGTAAAACCAAAAGCGCTAAGAACTGCTTGGATGCAATGTTAAACTTTATTGTATTTCAAGGAGCATGCATTCAAGCTTTGTCTGTCTGGAATATATTTGGCCTTTTGAATTGACGTTCCCTGTCTCTGACACCCACACTTAGTATAGATTTTAGTGACAGAGATGCTACAGTTTGAGCGGTAATGACTGAAAGTAAGAAAAGAATGACGGAAATGTGGCTTAACTACAACAGATATCATCTTTGAAATATTTATCAATAATATTGCAACTGCACATTTATCTTATACTGTGCAGCTCTGCTGTGGGTGTGTGGGGACTGTTGTCATCAATTGCTATCTTTACTGTTTGGCTCCCTCTGAGCGACAGTTTAAAAATGAATCTGGTGGACTAAAGACGAGCTTCTGTATCCAACAGACAAGGCTGTAAAAGTTTTCCAAATTTTTCAAAGACCAAAGTGGTCTTAAAAGTGGAAGTAACTCAAGTTGGGTAAAGTAAAAGAGGCGTTTGGAAGCTGTAAGGTTGCATAGGACACAAAAATAACACAAGCATCATGGATGAATATCTTGATTGAATTTTAGCCAAAATCAGTCCATTTTAAACTAGACAAACTGATAACACATATAGATATCAAATACAGTATAATACATGTATATAAGTAACAGTTTCTATTATTACATTTAAATTTAATAGAAAGGAATCATTTCTTTACTTCAGTCTCTTATTTGATATTCATAAATTCATCTTTGTTTGCATTGCATTTTGTGGTATGCAAAAAAAAAAGGCTATGTTTGTTGTAAAAAAGAAAATTTAAAAAAGATTTAAGGTATATGAAAATGTAATTGTTTTTTGGGGGGGAACAAAATTGTGTTTGTGCAATTTAGGTAATTGGAAAATGAGTATAAAATTGTCTTCTCCATTCTAAACCAAAAGAACTAAAGAGGAACAATCTGAGACTTACTGAAATCTTTAAAGGATGAGAAGCCTTTGAACAAACTTCCTGTCTGCTTCACATTTCACAGCTGGAGAAAGCTGAGATCCAAGCTGATAAAGCACTTCCCTGTCTGACGGCCATATTGTTAATTTGCAGACACTGGCTCATTAACAGAAACATGCACATATGCTGTGAATGACATCCTCCAGGTCAGAAGAGGACAGGAGGAGCTGTCACAGCTGTCACCCTGGCTGGAAGGTGATGCCACTGTTTACCAGCATCTATGCCAAGATTTCCTCATTTTGGTCAGGTTCCCAACTCCAGAGGCCAGAATAAATTGTCTCATCAGACATGGGCGATCTGGCAGGTACTTAATAATGAAAATAACTTCACAATCTGTTCCAAAAGTCAAATTAAATTGTTAACACATTGGCAGTACTGTTTCTCCTGTGTTAAATTAAGAGCTTAGCGGGTCAGCTCTGTAATCTACGGTTCTTACTCTGCGGTTGGGTGTGCAGAGTTTAATGGGTCTTAATGTGACTGACTCAAAAAAAAGAACAGAAAAAACAAACAAACACACAATTGGCATCAATGAGCATAATGATAACACCCAGTGAGTTGGTGTTACGTCAAATCACGTTGCCATGCTGTGAAGAAGATTAAAAAAGGAAAGTTTGGATGTAAAATTATCCTGCAAATGATAATAACAGGCTCATCAAGTTATCATTACATCAGTTAGAAGTCAGCGTTTATGACGACGGTTGTGTGATGCTAAATTGATAGACATCTTCATCTTCCACAAAGTTCAAAAAAATTAAACATGGTAATGTTTTATTATTATTATTTTAATATCTTACTGACTACTGATTATCAAAGTGGCAGTGAAGATAAACGTTTAGATATTTTACAATGCTAAAAACAAACAAGCACAATGGACTCTATCTTAGTCCAAAAATGAAGAAGGAGCGGCAGAGAGTCAGTTTGACCCATCTGTAACTTGTATCATTCTATTTCTGGCAAGGAGCTTCAAAGCTCCAGCTGGTCCTGCTTTAGACTTCCCTCTTACATATGAAGTCAAGTCTACACTTTTAAAACTGTTTATGACTTCTATTTTGCATTGATGCAAACTGATGAACAGACAGATGATATTTTCGTTCCTACACATGTTCTTTACGCCTTGAGATCAACTGAAAGGTCCCGACACAGAATGGAGGGTTGAGTTTACTCCACAAACATTACACCCTGATCTGCCTGGTAGTCACAACCTGTAACCACTATGAATTGTAGAGGGTAATATGGGATTGTGAAACAAGTGTGACGTAGTGATATGATATAAAGTGAAGACAGCTGCTGAATAAGCAGAAATCCACAACATGTAGTGAGCCTAATTTTCAGTCTGATTTAAAAATATGTACATATAATATCATGCTGATGATGGCACGCAACAATTGTGCATGTGTTTAAAGCTATGAATCGATTTGAAAAGCCTGATGAGGATTGGAACATGAACTAAGCCATTCACTTCAGTTTTATACATTGCCCAGGTTAATGCTGTCATTTGCAAACCACTTCCCTAAGGTTCCATAGTCACAGAGCATGCAGTGTAAGGACACAGGGTCCATGATCTTAACAGCATTATACAAAAGGACTAAATGATGCATAATCAGGGGTTGTGGATGCATGTTTATTGTGGAACTATGACCTGCCTTACCTTACAGGAACTAAGCTGAAGAAGAACTTTTTTATCCCACCAAAAGGAACAAGATTTTTTTCTATACATTTTTCCACCAAACTAGTTCCATTGCTAAACAGGTGGTAATGCTAGCTTGGCACCGTTGCAATCAAAACTCTGGTGCTGACAAAGTAATGTCACATCAGTATAAATTCTTCACAAGGAAGCATGAAGTGTTTCAAGATGGTGTCAATGACAGAAAACAACACAGAGAACAGACATCCAGAGAGGCAAAAACTATGAGCTAAAATGTTTGATATTCTGCAGAATATGGGGCCCTTTGAGATCTAATACAGAACAGACATGGCAAACACCACAAAACAGGCCCAATGACATTGTGAATTGTTTATTTATATGTTTTGAGTTTCGAGCATGGACTGCATCATGCTGAGCATTCAACAAGATTTGCATGAGAAACATTTAATCCTGACATGGTAGCATTGTTTGCAACTTTGAATCTAAGGATAGAGCTAGTGAGAAATGTGATTTTGATGTGATTGAGCACAAAAGATGAATGGTGCATGTTTGATTAGGAAAAATTCCCACAACCACATTGACACAGACTGTAGATTCAGAGTCCAGAGGAATATCAACTCCCCAGAGTAAAGAACATTATTAAAAAATACTTAAAGGTCTGGCAGGACTGGACACTAGATATTTGTTATTAAGAGACCTCAGAGGGAGTGATGGAATGCATTCAAGTAGGCTTCAGGGCATAAATTGTGTGTGACTTTAATGTGCTGCAAATAAGTTTGTTTCTATGATGGAGTGTATATTTATATCCTTCAGGAAAAAAAGGGGAATGCATTGTAATAAATTGTGTTTTGTCTGTCTGTTGGTGTTTGAGGTTCAAGACATCTGATATATTTAGTTTACTTAAGACAGTTTAGAGACTTTCTCACTTAAGTTCTATGCATTAAAAATATTTATTGCAAAGGAAAAGAAAGGAAACGACACCATGGGAGGCACAATGAACAGATTCCAATAAGATGTAAGGCAAAGTCCCAAAAGGAAAAACTAAGTTCTGAAATATGCCCAAGCCATGTTTATCCTGCACATTGTTGGAAGATTAGTTCCTTAGAGGTTGGGAATGTATTCATATTAAGAAAATCGTGTGTTCAGATTTGTTCAGGGTAAGAGGGTTGACTGAATTTTCAGTTTTCACAATGTCAGGAATTGAAGAGGGAGTGGACCCTAAATCAAGCAGGAGGCAGGCAGAATAATGAGAAAAGCTGATTAATGGGAAAAGAAAGCATTAGCTTCCACAGGCTGTTACGATAAGGAACAACATGAAATTTTAACAAGGAGTAGCTTATAAAAAGGAAGCTTAAATACTAGGGCAATGATTACTGGAGTAAGTAACAGGTGAATGTGATTAAACAAATGTGCTGCAACTATAGGAGAGCATGAATTGACATACTGTGGGAGACTGGCTCATAGGGTAAATAACTGATCAAAAGTGACACAAGTAAACAGCAACACATAAAACTATAAAGAAACAGGGAGACCTACATTAGCAAAACATGAATAACTATAATATGGGCCAAAACTAAGCTGAAAGTTCTTCAGATCATGATAATACAAAAACAAAGTCATGCAAGTTGCCAAAAGTTGTCTGAAAGAGATTTTTATTTCTATGAATTGTTGCCTTTTCACAGCGATTATTATTTCAGAGGTTTATGTTGTAATTTAACACCAGTCTATTGACAATGCTCCTTGGGGAGGTAATGCAGCTGATCCCAAAGTATTCCTACCCATTCTCTGTCCTCCACCATTATTATCACAGGCAGCGGAACTCTAATGCACATAAGCACTTACACCTCCTCCCAGCAAAGCCATGATCAAACCCCCTTTTAGAAAGCAGCATCACACACCATTAGCATAAAGACTAAGGAGCTGCTCGTTAAGACCCAAGAGAGTATAAATATCATAAGCAACAAGCCCAGGGGAACCAACCATCACATCAGCCATCACTCAAAACTGTTAATACTGCAAGCAATGGTGTTGCTGTGAAGAAAAGTGAAGAAACCTATGTCTCTACTGTCTTGTCTATTTATGGTAAGATAATTAGTTCAAATGTATTCAAATAAACAACATGTTAATCATAGTTAACTAAAACCTTATTTTAGCTATTCTAACATGAAAAATATTGAACATCTATAAGAAAATTAGACACAAAAGTGCATGACTTTTAGCTAAGTTACAGTCCTGTTTGGTCAATGAGCATATCATCCTGTTACAGTTTGACATGTGGAGATAATCATTTAAGGCACTTAGAGTAGCAAATTACACAGAGTAGTTTTAATGACTGTGTGATAGACGCCACAGCAGATGGCAGATGTTAATGTGAGCAATGAAATGCAGGCTGAGATGTTCTCTGAGCCTCTGGAGTCCAGTGCATTCAGTTTTTTTATTCCTCCTGAAATCAACTGGTGTTTTGCATAATGGCTGAGGAAATTACTCCCTCCCCTTGAATTGCTTATCCTTAGTCCAGCAGTAGCGGCCTTTTAGGTCTTATTGCCTTTGCAGTAGCAACCACAATGGAAACAAATCTATACAAGACATGCAAAGGCAAATCTATGCTGGTCTGTAGGCAAGATTGGTGGTGAGTTTATCAAGATCCATATTTTAGTGCAAGATATACATCTGATCTTTATTTTGTCAGTTTAGCTACCATGATCAATATGGCTTGTTTGTCCATTTCAATTTTTTTTCTTAATCCTGTTTCAGTTTTGGTCTTATATGGTTTTTTTTTTTTACCTAAACAACACATTGCTTAATAAAAACCATAAAACATGTTTGTGATTACATTGTTGATATATTACATTATTTTAAATGGGATGTGGGGTACTGAAAAAAATCATAGAATTATTTTGCAGTAAAAATCACCATTTATCACAATTTTCAAATACAAAAATAATCCAAGGAATGCTTCTAAACAAAATTTCATAGATTTATGTAATTTGCCAACTTGCATAAAGAAGAATTTACATTTAACACTTCCACACATCACACAATTGCATATCTATCTTGTGTTTCGATGGAACACAGACAGACTACTGTCATCAGATATAAACAAAATTCTATCATCACCTTTCAATGCATCTAAGTGTAGTATTCATAACTTTATATTCAGCTAACCCTTATTGAAAAATTCCGTGGTATGAAAGTCCGACAATAATCCGATGTTATGCAATGCAAACACTGTCTGCACTGATGAAGATTCACCCACCTCAGCATGCTGAATGCTTAGAGTGGCTAACACAGCAGAGAAGACTGACCTATTTTCTGATTAACTTAGCTAGTAATCATTTCACCATTTGAAATGAGGAATCATTTCACCATTTCATTCATAGACTATACAAGGAACATTGAACCTCCATTAATAATAGTCAAGAGCTAAAATATGGACAAAATATTAACTTCATGGGGAAAAGTAACGCTCCTGACATGATAACAGAGTCCATTTTTCATCATTCACCAAATTACATATGTAAAAGAAAATATGGCAATGCTTTTGAAGTAATACATACATTTCTAAGACCTGACAGTCCTTGATGTTTCACAAAATGTGATTAATTTTTTCACATTTAGAATAACATAAAAAGTTTTTGAAGAAATGACCCCATTGGTGGCAAGATAAAACACAGTATGATAGCAGCTTTAAGATTTGAGTACACTTGGTCTCAGACTACTTAGCTAAATTGAAAGAATATGTTTCAAGCTAAAAGGTAAATGATACCAATCAGATTAAGCACAAACTTCTATATGAAAACTAGTTTATGAAACAAGAGAAAATAAAGAAAATAAAAATAGAGAGTCTGAGCAATAAAGAGCATTGGACAAAATCTGGCTTAAAGATGATATGATAATCTTTCTCCTTTAGAACATGTTGATTATGTCTCCATCATGGCAACTGTGGTTCGGTGGGAAGAGCAGTCTTGCAATTGGAAAGCTGTGCATTCGATTCCAGCTTCCTACCTATGCACTTAGCCCCAATGTGCCTATCAATCGGTGTATCTTTGAATGAATGAGTGTCCACATATGTGAGTGCAGCTGAATGAATGAGGTGAATCTAGATGAAAGTGCTTTTAGTGGTTTGTATTATTAGAAAAATACTATCCAAGTTCAGTAGATTTGTTATTTAATTGTGATTTAATATAATTTAATTACACACACCCTAATTTAAGCATTAGTTGGAAAAAATGCCAATATTGTAACTTTTGTCAAACAGAATTCTTGAATTTTCTTTGTAAACAACCTACCGGCACATGTCCTGTTTTTATGCAGCTCTCTGCTTCAAAAAGAGAAAGTGCAGAGCAGCAAGATAACAAACACTGACGGTTACAACTGACTTATAAATGCATCAACCAGAACAGCATTTAATTTAAATCTCATGCATCGAGACCAATAATAAGCTTTAAAAGGCCTGAATGCAGTGAGACAAATCTAATCCCATTTTAACACATTGTCAACAATACTAAAAAATTCTAAGTAAACAGTATTAGTAAATCACTTTAGTCTAACTCAGTTCTGTGAACACTTTTCAGACAATAATTATCACTCATCTTCTCAGTATTTGTATTTTTCACCAATACTGAGCATGGGAACTCAAAACACCCTCTTTTCTCATTTAACCTTGCCTGAATCTATAACCAGATCCTACCTTTTCTGTAATGTTTTGATGACTTGAAAGATTATACCTTCCAGAATGAGTATGAAAAGTTTCTCAGTTGCCATGTTCTTTCAGGAAATGTTATCTCTTAGACTCTGTCTCAGAGTCTAAGACATCAATTTAATGAATCCCTTTCCTATCAGATATGAAGTCACTGTGAGAAATAGGCAAAAAAAAGAGAGATAAATTGTGCAAATATGATAACAGACTGGCAGGTATGAATATGACTCAGCAGCTTCATTTCTTGCCTTACTGACTGAAAATGATCTCACCTTCCCATTTCACTCTCTTCACTCTTTCTTTCTGGGTAAACTGTGTCTTACTTGGTGCTAACTTGCTAAATCATTGTCATTGCACAGTGGCTCCCACACACACAATGTAAAATGCATTTTGCTTGTTTATGGATCAACAGTCTCCAGTCTTTCAGTAAAACTCTCAGAAGAAATTGCTTTCTGCTTGGTCTTTTATATTCCTTTTTACATCCTCCTTACAGTTGTTGTTCAGGCAGCTCACATATGACCAGCGTAACAAACTGTAGGAAGAGAGTAACATCCAAGCAGTACTTTATAAATATCCAACAATAGGGTTTAAAGTGGGTTATCTATAAAAGCAACAGCAGCTTGGTGAAAATGGACAAATTTCATTAGATACCCTACATAAGTAGAGCATACAGTGTGCTCTCATTTTCTCTGACATAAGTAGCTCCTTTACATGCACTCACACCAATCCCTGGTCAATGACATCATCCTATTTGGCATGTATTATTGTGTATTTTTATGGTTGCATGTGTTCAAATGCATGCTGAATCTACAACAATTTCATTTTACTAAAACAGTAAAACCTGGCAGGGCTCTGCTAAATATGCTGCCACTTACACAGGATAAACTTAAAGAACCATGCACTTCAAAATGCAGGATTGAGTTTCTTTCAAACAGTGTTTCCTTGGAAGCAGCACTGGTGCCAAGGCTTGCATAAGGGTGTGTGCTAAAAGCATGTGTTACTGGCATCTAATTCTGTATGGAGTAGGAGGCTCACTTAAGCTTCCACGTTACATCAACATCATAGCAACCTGCCTAATATTGAGTAGGTCCCAGTTTTACTGCCAAAGCAGCTCTAACCAGTCCAGGCATGGATCAAGAAAAGGTAGGGATGCGTGGTAGTGTCTGGTACCAGGACTTAACCAGCAGATCCTTAGGGGACTGTTCACTGTGGGATTAAATTGTCTCTGAATGTAGCTTGCCTCACCATAAAGCCATCAGATCACATTTTATTACTCTCTGAGACATGTTACTCAGGTTAACATGTCGGGCCCTATGTTCTGTGTTGCATGCTATTTCTAAGCAATTTGTTTTGCTTTTTTTTGTTTTTGTTTTTGTTTTGTTTTTTTGGGGGGGGTACACACAACCACAGCAAACAACCCCCTGAAAACTTGGATAGGTTAAATCAGATATAGAAGATAGATGGTTAGATGACTGATAGATTTGGAAAATCCCTACTGTGTTTGACAACATTGCCATTGCCTTGTTTACACTCTTCATTTTTCCCCATAGAAAATACTACTTCCTCATTGCTTCTGCATTTAGCTGTGTCTGCCTCCTAGATTGAGTCACTGATGAATATATTACTGCAGTTACCTTTGTGCTGTTTTTGTCTTTCTGTAGAAAGTACTGCTGAGATGGACTACCATTTTATCATTATTTTTTTAAAGGAAGTACTACTGACATTGTATCTGTCATGATAGAGTTTTTACCCAACTTATTGCTGATATATGTCTGTGTATTCTTTGTTTTTCTTTCTCACAGAAAGCACTTGGACTCAGTGTTTCTGTGTTTACCCGAGTCTCTTTTGGGGATTGAATCATTAATGGAGCTATTGTTGTCAGTAACCGGGTATTATTTGTTTTTATGCTCATAGGAAGCACCCCTGGCTCAGAAATTGTTTGTTAACTGATGTTTTTTCCCTGGACAGGACAGTTTTTTGAAGAAGCTATTGCTGCAACACCTTTGTGCATTCCCCTCCTGGTTCAAGCACTTCTGTGTTTAGCTGTCTTGCCCAATGACCGTTGGAGATTAAGCTAACCACCTATTGTAGGCATTAGCTCTGTTTTTCTATTCCTTTCTAAAGGACCATTGCCTTAATTACCCTGTGTTTAGTTACATCTCTTTCCTGAATGGAGTCAGTGAAATGAGCTATTGTTGTCATTACCTCTGTATACTATTTGTTTTTCTTTCCCATGTAAAATACTTTCAGTTCACTGCTTCTATATTTATGTCAGTTATAACTGAACAGAATCGTTAAACATTCTGTTCAGTTATAACTGACAAAATAGAGACACGAACCCATTACTCTTGATATCCAGTTCTCAACAAAAGTCAACTTGCACAACAAGACTCAAATATCTGCCCACTTAAATATAATTTAAATATCTTCTCATCAAACTGAAACAGTACACTGCAATTCAAGCTTTTGTTTTGTTGTGTTGTGTTTGGTGAAACCATAATCTCCTATATTGGCTTCAATGTTGACTTAATGATAAAAAGGCTACTTAGGAACAGAACAGGCCTGTCTAAAAGAGAGGGCCAGCACCCTAGCTGGAAGGTAAATTGACTAAACATATGAATGAAAGACTACATTGCCTGTGACAATCCAAGATGCCTGTGGCAAAGATGATGCAATTTAGCACCACTCCAGTTTAATCTTGTTTTCAATTCTCAAGCAGAATCCTTGTAATGAGACTTTGTGTGTCCCAAGCTTTGAAAACAGAATACATCTCCCTGCAGATGTGCTGCTGTCAGTTAAAAGCCTCCCATGTGATTTGCACTTTTAAATATTGCTTCACTTTTTCTTGAGGCAAAACGAGTTCTTATTACAAACAGGAGTGCTTTCACATTAACTACATGGTGATCTTTTCAGTGCATCTTCGTAAATCTGTTGTTTCAGAATATTACTTTTAAATAACCATCCAATGCATTCAAGCTCTTTCCAAGTCAACTCACAAAATCCTTTGAATCTTGCTCTAATTTAAATCGCCTTACTTACAAATACATAAAAATGGTTGCAGTTAGTGATTAAAGTGTTGATCCCTGGACTTCATGAAAAAGCACTGCTTTTTAATATTTTGCCAAGTTATTGCAGAACCCATATTTTATTTCAGGCATAGGCTAACTAAGTCACTGCTTATAGCCCCCAGAGTGAAAGCTTTGGAATTTTCACGCAATCTCACAACTTTTGTTGTCAGTCGTTTTGTGTAGTTAAGTTTATCAATTATAAGACAACTTTTACATTACCTTTATTGTTCATTGTTATACTTTAATTATTTTAAAAATGACAATTTGACATTTAAATAATCTGATAAACGTCTCAAGTGAAAACAATGAGTGATTTTTTTTATTTTTTTTTTATTGCTTTATTAGCAATTATGTTACAAGAGTCATAATTTAATGATCACACTGCAGCCTAATCATCTTTGATGCTTGAATCTGACCTGGGGTTACATTTCATGCACACAGTTTTTCATATATGCTTGTAAACACAACCAATTAAACTTTTCCCTATTTAAATGCTGTACAGCAGATATGACTGCATGAGCAATTGAGTAAGTCAGAGAGATAACCCAGTCACCACAACTCAAAGCTTTAACTCCTAAAACACTTTATCCCGAGTGCTATTGTTTTCTTAAATATGGCTAACAAACTGATGTGGTTATCAAACTGTTTTTTCAGAGAATTCTGCATTGGTTTCCACTCTAAGATACGTTCTTCGAAATGTGCACTGAGAAAATAATTAGGCAGAGCGGCGCACTCTTTTTTTCTATTTCGTATCCCCACCTCTACATTTTGATCATCTTTTGGTAGTTTTCCTTTGTTTGATGGAGAATGAAGGAGTGATGTGATTCTAAATACCATCAATAATCCATAGCAAGCCTGAAACCAGTGAAAATAGTTCTGTTTCTCTGACATTATTTTGTTACTGTCACACAAACAGTGCCGTCTCTAATTTGGAGTATTCTGGTGTGTTATATATCGTTTTGAGGTCAATCTTTCTGAACAAGCATGAAAAATAACCCATTCATGCCAAAGCCTGCTGAAAGCTAGGTTAACATTACATAAATAGTTGTACTGATGTTTTATCTGTTTATTGATGACATATCAGCTTCTTGAATGAACAGTAGAGTATTTTAACTGCTACTGTTTGTGACCTCAAATTAAAACTCCATAATGGAGTGCACCGACTTTTGAGTTACACAAATAATTCTATACAATACAACAATGTATTATGTAACTTGAATAAAATTTGGCAAACAGGAAAACCATGCAGGTGTCCAGACTCTTCAGTGTACATTTTCCAACTATGTGTTATTGGTTTGCCTGGATGACGCGTCACCCACAGGTCAGCTCTGTCCGTTTCCAAGGAAATCCGCTGTCGCTTAACTGTATTACTCTGTCACAACTATCTGTGCACTGAACAGGCCCGAGGGGCTAAAAGGTAATTGTTAGAGCATATGTGTGTGCCACATGTCTCTGTGTGTGGAGGTGTGTATGTGGGTGTGCGCACGTGTGTGTGTGTGTGTGTGTGTGTGTGTGTGTGTGTGTGTGTGTGTGTGTGTGTGTATAAGAAGAAAAGAAATCAGTGCAAACAGACTAGCAGACTGCCTCGGGTCAAATGTGCTGTACTGGTTAAGTGGACATCAATGATGCAATAGCCACACACCCACACAAACGCAGGCACATCGTACCTCTCAGGTTCATCTGCCGTGCCCCTGCAGTGAAACCAAGAGCTCTTGCATTATTGATGATGCTCTTCCGTAAAGCACTGAACTTACATCAGCTTCAGGCTTATAATATACTTGCAGTCAAACAAAACATTTAGCCAAACTGTTACAGTCTTCAACCAGTAAGGCAATTTCTCCCCACTACGTATATGTGATAATAAAAGTGGTATTGTCGTGCTTCGATCAGCAAATCAGTAGCTCAACAGACACTTAGTTTGAATCTAATTAAAGTGATGGGTTTAGTTCATCAGCTTAAAAAAAAGGACATCTATTGTCCTGAGATTTTCACATCTATGACTGTGAAAAAAAATGCATTTCTGATTTTCCTGCCCCATCAAGCCAAAGTTAGCTTCTGCTGAAGAGACCTGTGACCATTCTACACACTTTGTTTCTTATAGTAGAGAGAGTTATAAAACACAGATATGAGTCATAAGATGAACATAGCCAAGATACAGCAGGTTCAGAAGATATTATCTGGCTGAAGGAGATATTGGTTTTCTGCACTGCTTTAAACCTTGTTATATGTGTGGCAGCCCTTGGCAACAGCGACACAGCTGCAACTGCACAAAATGCCTGAAAAACAACAATCAAATATTTTAGTAGGGAAAGGTGTGTGCTTTCAAAGTAGACAGATTTGATTTGTAGGAGTCATGAAAGAAAATGGACTGAAAAAAAAAAATCAAGTTCAGTCTAAAAACAGGCTTTAGGGCCTACAAGCTACTGCTGTATGTGAAGTCTCCTTTTTGTTTTTCAAATTTAAGTCAATAAAGACCTTTTATCACAGTAGCATAATGTCACACAGAAAAAATATCCCACTTTTAAGTTGAGTACATTTTATATATTATAAGGAAAAAAGCCAACATTCAGAATTTTTTTTAAAAAATCCACCGTGTTAACTGAAGATTTGACCAGAAAGTCTAAAATCTTTTAATTTTAATTAATCCATGACTTCCTTTGTCCTAGGATATTAATTTAACTTGACTTCTGCTGATTCATTGCGTTCTCATGATTTGCATTCTTGTCTTGTTCCATGTTGTTTCTATGTATGTATTTATGCACTTTTGTATGGTTTTTTTTGTTTGTTTGTTTGTTTTTAATAGTGGCCTTTTGGCCGCATCATGTTTAAAAATAATACCCGGTTCTCAAACATTTTACCTTGTAGAATAAATGTTTGATAAATACTTGGAACTCATGTTTAATTCGTACTTTTTCTTTAGATCGAACCATTTTGTTATTGCTTAAATTTAATGCTGAGGCAAAAAATAATACAAAAATAACATATATCTGTTGCCTGTTATGGCTGCAGTTGGTGAATACCAAGAAGAAGATCCCAGTTTTCAAAGCTAAAAATGTTAGAAACGTTCATTTTTACTCCATTCATCCATTTTGTTTAATCTCGTTTATAGTTACAGGGGGCAGAGCTTTTCCCTGAAGTCACCAACAAAGTGACAGGATAATACCTGGATGTTTGTCACTCCATCACAGGGCAACTGCACAGACAGATGAGAAAAATCAACCATCCAGGGATTCAACTCACCGAGACTTAATTAGAATTAGATATTCAACTAAAGTGGGGTAAAATCCTTGCTTTCATGAGGAGAATATGCAAACTTAAGCTTACCATCAGATACCACTGTTTCACCATGCTAAAAGGTATATTAGAAGGTTTCTTCTACACCTGCTTGTGCTTCATTATTTTTTTCTACTTGTCAACTTATGTCTTTCATCTCAAGCACACTTGATTCAAAACATTAAATTATGTCCTTAGCATATCATAAAGTTCTGTAAGCCTGTGAATGTCCCATTCCTTCAAATAGGGGTGTTTATGTAGGGACACATCTTAAAGTTAAAGGACAGTTGCTCCTTTGGACTAAAGTTGGAAACAGTTGTATTAGTTCCTTATTTTTTTTTTTTGCATACCTGCTGCTATGCAACCCTTTAAAAGCAAAGCATCTTGTTCTCTAAATTAAACATATTACATTAATATGTAACAGTATTTACAGAGTAACAGAGTTGAATTGATATAAGATACAACTTTTTCATGAACAAAACAGAATTACATGAAGACCTTCTTAATTTTTGAATAAAAGTACAATAGAATGTACTTAGAATGTATTTAATTTATTAAACTCAGCTAAATATAGCTAGCATTTTGAAAGAAAGTGACAAATCGTGTTATAACTGAAAATACATTTGTTGAACCGACTCTAAAAGAATTTGAAAATTAAATTATTTAATACAGCAAACATGCAAAATATTTTTTTTACATTTTGGATCTACGATGAATAACATCCCTTTCCAACAAGAAAAATAATAATAACAATAATAATAATAATAATAAAGTCGTCTGATTTTTTTTAATTATTTGCTTGATTTTAGTTGGGAGGTTTTATTTTCTTTATTTTTTTTGACTCGACGATTTTGCTCCACATGACAAAAAGTTTGGACACCCCTGGTATAACACAAACCAGGGTAGCAAGGATCTCTGAAACACACATTTCAGAAAGGTCATCGAAAAATCCTGCAAACAATGAACCTGCTTTCTAATTGGATTATGAAGCAACTTGCTCAAACTACATTATGCTTCTGGTGATTTCATGCAATAAGTCCAATGCTCTATTTAGAGCGTCTGGGTTGATGATCTCGACTGACACACTGACATATCTCCAGTTACAGAGGCCAGGCTTTGAGTGCCCAGTAAGTGGGTAGGTATGTAAATGGAGTTTCACACTTTAAGAGCTGACAAGCAGCGGCTGATAGCACATAGTTGCTACTAGTGAACCAAGAAGAAATGATAGGAAACCTCAATACAAGTGTCCTTTAAGAGCTTAGCGTAAGAATTTACTAGACATCTTAAATTATTTTCATAGCTGTAAAAAAATGACTGTACTACTCATACAGTGCCTTGCCAAGGTATTCATACTCCTTGAACCTTTTCACAATTTATCACGTTACAAAAACGAAGCTTAGTATATGTTTATTTGAGATTCTATTTGATAAAGCAACTAAAAGCAGTGAATGGTTGTGCAGTGGAAAGAAAAAAAAACACTGCTTTCAACATTTTTTACAAGTCATTACTTTGTAGAGTCAACTTTACTGCAGTTCCACCTGCAAGACAGTTGGAATATGTCTCTACCAACTTTACACATCTAGAGATGGAAATTCTTGCTTATTCTTCTGTGCAAAAGATCTCATGCTCAATCAATCTCATGCTCAGACTGAATGGAGCAGGTATGTTTAGGGTTCATGTCCTGATAGAAGATGAGTCTCCTCTTCAGCCTCAAGTGTCATGGTTGCTCATGCTCTAACAGGTTTTCTTCTAAGGTTGCCCTGTATTTAGCTCTAGTCATCTTCCCATCAACTCTAACTAGCTTCCCTGTCTCTGCTGAAGAGAAGTTTGCACCATTGCATGATGTTGCCACAACCCACCATTGGGTTGGTATTTGAAGAGCAGAAGTATGGAACTCCAGTCCTCAAGGGCCAGTGCATCTCTGCTTTAAGACCTTTTGGACAAGTGCAGCAAATTAGTATAATTTCAATTTAGCTCAGGATACAGCCAAGATAGTATGTATATATCACAAATGCTGGTTGATACATGTAACTCCTATATCTAGGATCCTTTTAGCAATGTTTTTGTAGCATCTACTGATCAGTGTGAAATGACTGGTTGTAAAATCTGTGCATGCATTTTAAGTATGCAACATTGAACTGAATAGTTTATTTAAGTTATGAGTAAATAATGACTAAATCACAGTGAATAAATGACTGATTACATAATTACTCACCTCTATTTAAAAGATTGTGATTATGAAAACGAAATCGCTGCTGAAAAACATATTTTGAAGTTCAATTTATTTATTTATTTATTTTTGCAAAAAGGAGGTAGCAGTCGCTTGAATTGTGCTGCAGAGAGATTTTCAAGTAATTAGCTGCATTTGAAAACAGGATGGTGAAAAAAAAGACTACTTGTTCAAAAACATGTTGAAAACCAATTTCAGACCACTTTTTGAGTAATAGCAGTATTTAAAAATGATCTGTAGACTGAGATTTGAAAACATGTTTTATTACTTAAATCTCTAATTTTGCTAATTATCTACATTTATACTAATTGTGATTCAAATGAACAATCTCTCATCAATGTAGTATCTGCTTAACAGCAAAAAGAGAAATAATCTTTTTTTGTATATCTGAGTACCAATTTTGGGTTAACAGCCCTTAATCAAGCAATTAGGCCATTAGCAGAAGTGTGTAGAACTTCATAAAATGCTGACAAGGCAATTTCAGCCACCAGATTCAGGTGTGTTGAACCAGGGACATATCTAAGAGTTGCAAGATGCAATATCTTGAGGAATACATTTTGACGCTCCTTGTTTAGGGTGATGTGTAGTGTTAGTTTTCCTCAGCAAGAAGTTATATTTTGGTCTCATCTGACCAGAGCACCTTCTTCCACATTACTGCTTTGTCCTTTTCATGGCTTGTGGCAAACTGCAAGGTTTTTTTTCTCTGCACTTTTTCATAAAGTCAGATTTGTGGAGTGCACAACTTGTAGTTGTCCTATAAACAAATTCACCTATTATGGACCTATGCAGCTGATTCAAAGTTACAATTAGCATTTTGTCTGCTTCTCTGAGAAATGCTTTCGCTTCCTGCCATGTCTTTGTACTTTCAGACTTCTGTCATACTCACTCTATTGTCAGATAATGGATAAAACAGAGTTCTGTAAAGAGTTCAAAGCATGAGATATTGTTTTATGATCCAATTCTGCTTTCAACTTCTTTAAAATTTTGTCCTCACCGTGCCACCTGGTCTTCATGATGGATTTTGTTCTCCAATGCTCTTTAACAAACCTCTGAGGCTTTGACAGAACAGCAGGATTTCTAGATGACCTATGTTGAATTTTATGTGACTTTTCAAGATAGTTACTTGCTTTTATTTATGGGTATCAAAGCAAAGGGGGGTGAATACCAAAGTTGAATACAATTATTATTTATTTCGTAAAACTTTTCAAAACCATGTATCGTTTTTCTTCCACTTCACAGTTATAATCTACTTTGTGTTGTCTATCACAAAAAATCTAAGTAAGGTGTATTGAAGTAAGGTGTATTGAAACTTTTGGTTGTAGCCAATGTGAAAATACATAAAGGGTCATGAATATTTGAGCATGGCAGCATCCCTTTTGGTGATAATAATATCTTGAACAAAACTGATTGCATATCAGTAAATATGTATATTTTGTTAGATTGAAACTCCTGTGCAATTGTATTTTATTAACCCATTTGTTCCTGAGGGAGCTTTTTTCTAAAAATCTGATAACATCTGGGATTCATAAAGTCACAAGATGGTGGTGAAAGCTGTAGTTCAGGATGAAGAGAGGTCAAGGTCTGAATTCAGCTTTCCTCATTAAATGTCAGAATGTCCAGTGGGCATTTAACACTGCCTCCAATCTGCTCACCAAGATGGGAGTACATGAGTGAATGTGGCTTGAAGTGTAAAAGTGCTTTTATATTAGTAGCAAAGCATCAACAATTTTTTACAAGACGCCAAAGCAAAGAAGGTTAGGTTCAGCTTAAGAATGTCTTCAGTCTATAATTGCACTGATCACAAAAGACATTAACAGAACAGGGTTTAATTTAGGTTTTTCTTGATTTGTAAAGTGGTTCATTGAGATATTTCAGTCCTGCTTGGATGAGACAGATGATGCCTAGTGACTGGACAGGAACACTGACACTGAATGAATCTTATTAACCACCTGCAGCTCTTATGATTGCATCGTGACTTTCGTTTGTCTAACCCTTGAATGGCTTTCTTTGGAAAGGCATGAACACAGAAAAGGTTTCTCTCCTTAGAGAGCCCAGAACAGACACAGTGAGCAAACATTAACAATACAAATGACAAACTACTTCAATTTCTATTTCCCAAATTTGTTTGTGATTAAAATCATTCTATTTTTTTTTTTTTTTTTCAAAACAAACCATCTACATTTTGCTCCAACACTTTGCAGCTCTAATTACTTAGAGGTCAGTTAAGCTATCTTTCATCCTTCAACAGCCTGCTACATTTTAATGCAAGGATGGGAGTGGCTGGTAAAGACCAACAAAGGCCTGGAGATAAAAAATGCATTCTGGTGCCACTTCACATGTGCTGAAGTCTAATGACAAAAACAGCAGCAAACAAATGGGAGGTAACAGCTGGTACTCGGGTACTTACGTCTGTGTCGGGTCCCTTATCTGCCCCCGGGCAGGAGAACGTGACGAATTCATGGCACCTCTTGTGGACCACAAAACAGCAAACTGTAGGGTAAGAAAACAGGATGAGACGTAGAGAAATCAGGGAAGAGATTCAGAGCAACAGAAATACACAGACATGGGAGAAAGAAACAAGGAGATAAAAGGGCACATGATTAAAATCTACTGTTTTATCAATGACACATCAAGACACCAAAAAAATAATCCAAAACAAAGTAAGCAACCTCAAAAACGGTGTCCCTTTACAGATTTTTGAAATGGCTAGTCATCCCTGCATGTGTGCTTCTCTTGTTGTGTAGAGCTGTGCCACTATTTGCTGGCATGACATGAGTAAACCTTACACACAAACTCAAATATTAAAGTATGTTTCTATAAATATTTAACCAAATTAACAATAAAGTCCCAGGTCTACTTTAAATACATACAGTCTTTAAAAAAAAAAAAACAGGTATAAATACTAATTTACATAATGATAAATTACTTAAAAACAGTGGATTGAATGAGGAAGGCTCTTGCATAGTTTTAAGGCCACTACAGCCAAGGCACGATCTCCATAACAGACCAATCTGGAACAAGGAACATCCATTAAGACTATCCGGATATCTATGTTGGTGCACAGAGTGCCGCTTTCTCAAGAAAACTTTAGAAACAAACAGAAAAATGTTCTAATGATGCCAGAGAAGTAACACTAACACAGCAATGACACTGGCCTTTTTTCTGGTACCAGGAAAGAGTGTGATAGAAACACTGTGGACCAGCTGTAGAGCTGACAAAACAGACCAACTGATGCCAAAATCAAGACACTTACAAAAATCTGTAACTAGCAGACATGATTAATCTTCTCCCTTACTTTTCTTTGCCCTTCTACCCATTTCTATCTGCTCCATGCTTTGGATTTTTAATTTCCTCCCTAAAACAGGTTCCACATGATACATATGCCATAAAAAGCTAACAAGGACACAAATCCTAAAACTTACTAAGCATTATAAATATATTGTTATATATGATAGATTGAAAAAAATGAAAATCTATTACTCAATTAAAAAACTAGATTGGGGAATTTAATCAAAATTTGACTCAAACACAAGTCAAATTTAGATCATTTAAAGTGCTCCTTTGTCTCACTAAAGAAAAAACTCTTAGTTAACTTGCACAGAAATTCAGCTGACAGTAAGGTGGAGATAAAATAAATTCAGATAGTTTTACAACACGTGACCATGAAGTAAATAAACAATTACAAAATATTTTTTAATCATTTGAGGTAAGATAGATCAACTTATCTGACACATATGTCTCCAGTTTCATTAAAACTTTCACAGGCATAACTATCAATTTTGGGACTTTTTAAATGATTGAATTGTGACACTTGCAGCTTTCCATACATGCTAAGGTCCAAATCGTTAAAAATTTTAGTCTTCTGCTTGTGTGATATGTTTACATTTTAGCTCCAAATGTCATGGGTCCTTCCTTTAGCAGTTGAGGTTTTACAGCAGTATCTTAATTTCATTCACAGCTGCTCACCCCCACCCACAAATCCTGTGTGCAGCAAAGTACAAAACAGCGTAGCCATTAACGTCTAACAGCTTCCAAAAGTGCCCTGTCAGCCCTGTTCCACTAGCAAACATACACAACACGTCTGACAGAAACTGCTGTGCCTGTTAGTGCCATTCGAGCAGAGGACACAGATGAGAGAG
The DNA here is from genome assembly GCA_014839685.1 of Anableps anableps. NCBI lineage: Eukaryota > Metazoa > Chordata > Actinopteri > Cyprinodontiformes > Anablepidae > Anableps > Anableps anableps. The sequence continues at coordinate 10,217,201 of CM026065.1, read as the reverse complement.
GTCCAACTGCTGGGGTGTATCTGTGCCTGTACCACGTCAGGTGTCTGTTTTTCAACAAGTAGTGCTCAGTTAACAGAAGTGGTACTGTTCCTTTATATCAAAGTAATGGAGTTGCTGCCTGAACCAGAGCAGTGGGACAGATTGAAGCTGCATATTTTCCATGATAGAGCACCAGAATTAATGTGCATATAAATCTGTGTATCGTCTGCATAGCAGTGAAATTAACTAATGTATTTACAGAAGATATGGCCCGACAGAATCATGTACAGTGTGGATAAAACTGACTCCAAGATAAAACCTTGAGGAACTCCTAAGAAAACAGGGGATCTTGGGGAAGAGAATCTTCCTATTTAACAGAAAAGGATCAATTATATAAATCTGAAGTGAACCCTAGATCCCAACAAGATTCAGTAGACAGGGTTTCAGGCACTGACCGGTAACAAAACCAAAACAGCACATTTTTATTGCCATTTAAGGGCAGTAGCAGTTCATTGCAGACTTTTAATTAAGCAGTTTCAGTACTGGAAGGGACCCTGAAAACTGACAGGAATTTGTCTTTAATATCATTCCCAACATTTCAAACATTTCACACAGACAGGTACAGTTGCCTAACCATCCACTGAATGCACATCCGGGTCTTCACACTTGAATTCTTGTGCCTACACACTGTCAGCGAACACAGAATCATTCTGTATGTCTAAGTGCTGGGTCACTGAGTACACCAAAGCATAAAGCCAATGTAAGCAGCTGAGTCAATGTGGAGGAAGGCGCCTGTTACTGACTTTGAAAAACTGCCTTATACCAAGACGAGACAGGGAGAGGAGGGTTGACTGGGCATCATAAAAAAGAGAATAAAAACTATTTATTTTTCCCAGCTGAGAGCAGATGTGTCTAATTAACTGTTAGTTCTGCTTAAGGACCTTGTTGAAAGAAAACTGTTTTTCTTTGACAACCTAATGTTTTCAAGGCCAATTCTCACCTCATGAGATAAAAGCATTGAAATCTGTGGTTTTCAGTAGTCTTCATTTCTAGTCTCTACTAATTCTTTTAGTGGTTTCATTTATGTCAGTGATGTGATGCACTGACCTTGGTTGGTTTCAGTGTAAGTAACACTATATTTCATTCCCTCTAAGAATACCAGGATGGTTCATAAATAAGTTCAGAAGTTTAAATTTGCTCATCATGGACTTGAATATTAAACAATTCTGGAATGATTATGCAACTTACTTGATTTTTAAAAGCAAGAGATGGGTTTATAAATTATATAAAAATTATTGTTGATGTTCTCTACTGCACACAGTGTCAATAATGCATATAGGCTCAAATATACACATATATTAATGCTAAAAATTCCAAGACTTTTAGTTAATAATCATGATTAAGTTAATTTGAAAAAACTTATTCTGTAAGAATAATGGGAAAGTCCAAGGAACTTTTTGAGAATATCTAGGGGTGAAGATTATTTCTTTACAAGTTGCTTAAATTTGGGGGACCACTTAAGATATTGTTTGTCTCCCACTTCAGTTTCCAAGATCTGTGTTTAATCTGAAGTTATTCAGATACATCACTTCTTTGTCAAGGTTTGTGTCCTTAGACAAAGGAAAAAAGGTTAGGATGTTTAGGCATAACCCTTGACCCAGCAAGCCTCAAACATGCTATAAACTGGCAAAAATGCCAAAACACCACTGTCACTGCTTACATTAGAGATAGTTTTAAACATCATCATAGACTGAGTAAAGAGCCAACTGCATAAAAAGTCCCGGAATCTAAACGGCTTCAAGCTCAAGTGGAATTTGCAGCTGCTGCCTACATGGACAAGCAAAATGTCCAAAAGTTTTACAGTCAAATGAGACCAAAATTACACTATTGTATCCCTGCTGGGCTGCTGGTGCATGTCACCAGGGGTATTTGGAGGAGAGGCAGAGAACACCCGAGACAGGTCACCAGTCCATCACAGGGTGCTACTTAAATATATACTGTAGGAAAAAAAAAAAAAAAAAAAGGTAAGCACACAAATGTGCTGTAATAATGGCATCAAACTCCAACACAAACAACCCAACTGAGCTGAAACTTGCATCTACCTACAGTCTGCCCTATGATAAATCTGCATCCACTGTTATTAAAAATATGTCAAATAAATCTGATGTTGGTGGCAGATTATTAATCATAACTCCAACCCCAAGAAATCACTATTTCTTTTCAGTATGATAATCTCCACTGAGTTTGGACCACATATTACATTTTTCTCATAAATAATTCAAAATTTGAACAACTGAAAAATGTGCTTTGCTTGGCACATCTACATCCCAATATCAGGTAGTATTAATTTATGTTATCTGTTAGATGTGACATGGTAAAACAAAACTAAATGCATTCCAAGCGTTTTACACAGTCATCATCATGTCTTATCTCACTGAGTGGTGTTATTTTAGATGTTTGTTTGAAATGTGGGTGGCAAAAATCCTGTCAATATTTACTGTGTTCTTTGAATTTCAGTAGCCACTAATTCCCTTGAAAATAGTTTTACACTGCACTTCACATTAACAGGCATGTCTGGTCAAATATTAACTAATGGAATTAACCAGGTCTGTGTTTTAAAGATGCAGGGATGGCAAATAAAAAAAACCACACTTTTCAACAATTCTTAATTCATTTTGAAGCAAGGTAAGGCAAAAATTTAACACTTGGACTTCCCTTTACACTGTTAAAGACCCTGTGAAAAATTCCTGGATAATGTTTCACCTTTCTTTATCTGTACTGTCATAAAGTTTATCATAAATTATCTCATGTGAGGAACGCCACAAAAGCGGAAGATCAAGGGTTACCATTACTATGGCTCAGGTTGTAAGTGACATCAATGCTTCTGTCTAGCTTTTCACAAGAATCTGAGAAATTTCTATGGTCTAATAATTAAAAAAAAAAAGGAATAAAACAGGAATGGGAATGAATAGCTACAAGTGTGCTGTTGTGCCAAAAACACCACAAATGGACTTAGACCAGTGGAAATCCATATTAAGCCTTAATGAGTCCTTTATTGGAGGCAGAGACGGTGAGCAGATGGTATCTTTATGTGTGATTCTCACTTTGAAACACAAAGATAAAAGTGTGATAGTGATGAGGGAAAAGCAGAACATTCTGCACCAACAAATATTTTTAACTAATTAGGGTTTCATTTTTTTCAATAAGGCAATATCCTTTTAAAAAAATGACAGACTGTAAGGGTTTTTAATCTACGCAGTGGTTAGAGTTGTACCATTGAGTGGTGGGTTAGGAATATCTGAAGGTGCCGCTGGATACACAGTGGTTATATACTACATCATATGACCTGTCAACCACAATTACCTGTCCTTTTATTCCATGGAAACAACCAAATGTTAAGCAAACATGCAAACTTCATCAAGACTAACTCAAGTGACATCACTGAAAGTGTTTTAATGAGCCATCAATGGGAAACCAAATTTTTCAGAAACTAACACCACCATATAACTGCTGAACTAATCCATTTTCTACTTATTGACTGCTCACAGTAACTACAGTGCAGTTGTAACAGGCAGGGCTACTACTGGTGCTTAGAAAACTGGAGTAAAGCTTTAGAACTACAGAAAAAAAATATTTAGAAATTTCTAAATTAATTCATGAACTGCTTTAGACAGCAAGGAGTTAAGCTGGAAACCTATTTGTATTGACATATACTTTAATGATGGTAAATCAATACAACCCCCCCAACACAGACATCTCGCATCACCACCAACCCGACCCCTTGGACTCGCTTTGCCTCAGAGGAGCAATCAGTCAGCACAATCCACAGCCAGCATGAAACCATGAGCCATAACTCACACCACTGCCAGCCAACAAGCGAGACAGGTAATACATTTCAGTATCAGAGAACTTCCATAATTCATCCCATATTGAAAGCCGATGGGAGCTGCCCCAGTTCTCTAGTTAAAGACCAAAAGGCATTTGATTGTTGATGTCAGAGTGGCAGGTAACAATCTCATGTTTGATTTTTATTGATAAGAGTTTCTATCTGAGAAGTGAGTTCCCTTACGTTTTTAGAAGTCAGTAGTCTTCAACAAATACATTTTATGCACATCTTTATGTTTATTCAAATGTAGAGATGATTCTTAATACTCAGATTATGTCAATATTTATTCCATTAGAAAATATTTACTAGGTCAACAGTAGAGCAAATTTGAAAATCTCCAGTAAAACCTAAAATACAAGCATAAGGAAGCAATTGCACAGGCCACAGCAGCTTGGATGTTAAAAGATGACAATCTTTCACATTAAGGTATTGTTTGTCTCCCAAAGCTCAACCCAGTTCCTGCCAGTATGCAACTTCATCTATTAAAGTAAGTCTCGGCTAATTATATGGGCTGTGGATATGAAGGCTACAGCTTCAAGCTCAACACCTTGTTGTATCTATGTTTAAGACTCTTAAGGAAACAGATCAGACAAGATACAAATAACTTGTAAATACTGTGAGAATGCAATGAACTGCTGTTCTCGTAGACATGATCTTGCCTACCTCCTGAATGGGTTTGAGTCTTAAACAACAACAGAACTTGATATTTATTGACATTACGACATTCTTAGTTTTCCCAATTCTTTTTTTTTTTTTTTTTTAAACAAAATTCTTGTCTTAGTCTTGTTAACCCAATATGGTGAGTTGTCTCAGCTCATGAACTACAGCTATTATGACAATGCTACAAAATGCTGAACATATCTCATCTGGTTAGGATTTCGAATAATTCCAGTCCTCTTTATGTTGGTTAAATGATTGGCTTCTTTTTATCTCGGTTATGATTTTCTTGCATGTTTTTCTAAACATGGTCCTGAAGTTAAATACTGCAACTAATCCAATTCCACAATTGGTTTTAGGGGTATGTGACATATACTTCTTTATTGTCCCTATATAGTTTAGGGACTTGGTTGCTTTGTGCAAAAGAGAAAACAGAAAAGGAGGTCAGCTGAGAAAAAAAACAAAGATTAACATGGTTGAAACTACATGTCTTCTGGGGTTCTCATTAGCAGCCAGCTGTTTGTGATTGGTTCTCCCAGTGGCCTTGCTCTGGGGCGACACAAGTTTCACACATGCATCACTCACTGCCACCAATGCCTCTATCAGGAGACAACAACACTGTGCTATAGCTAATTGTACCTGTATTATGCTGAGATAATCATGAAATTCTTCTGGAAGCTGATTGCTACTTAATCTCTAAATAAGGAAAATGTTAAAAAAAAAAAACAAAAAAAAAAACAAACAACAAAAAAAAAAAACAACAAAAAAAAACCCGCAGGGCTTCAATGATTAAAAGACACTGGAAAAAATGTCATACTGAGATCTTCAAGGGTTTTTTTTGTATTTTAGAGAATAAGAATATTATAAGCCATAGGGAAAAAAAATCCAAGTCTAGCAATACATTATGAAGCATATGAGCCATGAAAAATGTCATTATTTAGACACTTTTTCTTATCTGAATGAAATCAGATCAGAAATCAGAAACTAACAGACAGACTATCAGACTAAATCAGATGTCGGAAATGCAACATTAACTTTTGAAGCTGAAACATCTCTGAATGCAAAAAGCATCTCAGCGGTGGTCGAATTGTGTTTTCTGTAGCCACTGAAATAACCATACAATCACTCATACTGGATTATACAGCAAATATGAACTTAATGAAGCTTTTAAAATGATTACTTATTACCTACCAATTACAATAATTTTATCTCAAATAAAATAAAATAAAATAAAATAAATGAAGCTCACTTTAACATCCACTTGAGAAAATTTATTTCTTACAGATTGTGAGGTCAAATTTCCTTTTTTCTTCTTCCCAAGAACACACACAGGAAATTACAATAAAGCAATCATTTGAATTGTTGGCTTACACATTTGTAGATGTGATTTAAATCAGATGCACATTTTAAAAACAAAAGAAACTGAGGCTTTTAGAGGCCTCATAGTTTATTGCGGCTTTGAGAAACCCTTTGTTCATTATTTCATGTAAATGAATGGATAAGCTGCTGTACCTGATTGAACCATGACAAGATGAATAAGATGAAGGAAAATTACTAAAGAAGAGCACATTAAATCATTCCAAAAGAAAAAAACAGCATAGATGTCTTTGATGAAATCTGTTTCCAACCACTTTTATGTCCAGGATGCTAACATACGATAATCTGATTCTTGTTCATCTCTTTCTGCATGAAGGGCTTAATTTTGCATAATAATAAATACACTGCTTGAATTTCTCTAAATATTTTAAAGAGAGAAGTTGCTCATGTAATCTAAACAAGTATGAACTCAGTCGGATTAAGACTGCACTTAGTCTATTTAAGATAATTTAAGAAGATTATGACTACTGAATATCCAAAGAAACTAATCGTATGGAAACATCCAAACAAGAATAAAAACTGATTTGTTCCAGTTCTAGATTGATCACTGTCATGGCTACCGTTTGCTTCAACTTTGTTATTTATGTCTGTAGCATTATGGCTTGGAAGGAAACTCGAGTTAAAGTGGCTCTGACACATACCACTTTGCAACTTTGCAGCTCATATGCAGCTAAAATGATTCAGAATGTATGTCCAAATCTGTCAAAAGCTGCTCATCTCCATAGTAAAATTTGTGATTGAAACCCACCTCTTGTAATGTACTGATTACATTATTCAAAGGTTAAAAACGATCCCCCAACCAACTACAAGTTTCAAGTTTCTACAAGTATGCAGGCATGTAATAAACATGTTCTATAAAGTCCCAGCAACTGATCCAGTTTAGCAGGTAAGGCCAAGATTAAAGTATAAGGGAGTGGTCCTTCTTGTCACTCAGCAGTCTGTTTAAACTAAGTTCAGGTCCCTACCAGATATCACCACAGCCTCCCCTGGGCTCACTATCGCTCTCTAGAAGACCAGGTGAACACAAATGTTACACTTTAGGTGTTTTTTTATTATTATTAAAAGTCAAGATAGAACCTGGTTCCTATGCATTTTGAAAGGTCAGTTTAGACTTGCACCAACTGTGGAATTTTTTAACACCATATAGATCAGTTCAATAATCCATACCAGTTCAAAACAATCCTTCTATTCTATTATGGGTTTTCCCAGAAATTGCAAACAGTATAAAAAACCTCAGACAATAAAACATATCTCCCAAGGAAACAAGCCAAAAAAGAAATTAGAAAAGATACACACCCTAAAGTTAACATATGCGCATATGCATATGTAATGTGAAAAAAAGTATTCTGTTCAAGTTAGTGTATTTATATAGCACTGTGGTCAATGCTAGTTTGCAACATCTACATCATGTTTATTACACCCATGCATAGCGTCAACATCTGAAAGTTCGCTAAAAATTCGCATGACAATTGGATGGAAACATAGTTATTGAATCAATCCATCTTGAGCAAGGATGTGGGGATAGTCGGTTTTATCTTTATTAGAAAAACAATAAATGATGTATTATTTAAACAAGTTTGTGAAGCCACAGGTAAAATGATGTATCCTGTTCAACACTGAATTCTGAGGCATTTTACAAAATGCAGTTCATTCGTTAACATCTGGACAGTCATAAATTAAGTTTTTCAAAATGCCGACTTACTTGGCAAAATAGGAAAGAACAGCAATAGCATCCACTTAACCAGAATTAAACTGCTACACCATTGCTTTACTTTTTTGTTAACTGTTTTGTAAACTGAAGCACTACTGTAAATTTGTTACAATTTTCAGTAGCAGTAGTAACCAATCATTAGCATGAGACTGTATCTGGCCTGGATGACAGCCATTGCTAGTCACACTGATGTCTTATGCAAATAGAAAGGGAGGAGAAGAAAAAGGCTATTTTGTTTTAGTATATAAACATATTTTTGTGTGTGTGAAAAGAAAAAGTTTTTACACTTTTATAATTGTTGAAAGCTTTATGGAACAGCAACAGTTTTACAACCCACAGTTTAAAAAAAAAAGAAAAAAACCCTCTGAGGTGAGAACAGGTAGTCATAATTTCTTGGTCCAAATATGAAAAAATTACATATATGGATATTGCATGATGCAGACATTTTTGTCATCCAACCATTTCAGCAGAGCCTTCATAAGTTTAGGCCTAATAACTATATCCAATGCTATAATGGATCAGAAATTATTCAATTACTAATACTGTGAAATTTGCGATGTTCTATTTGAATGGCACAATTCGTAGCGTGTATACTTGATTACTAACGTGATCTATAATTGCGATGGAATTGCTTAATTTGTGCACAGAAAGGAGGCGACTATGCCAGCAATTACTTCAAGCAGTTCCCATTTGTTGTTTACTGAAGTAACTGACTCTTACTGAGGGGTACTCAAATGGGTTTTGATACACTGGGATATGTAGTCCTTTCATAATACAAATTGGTTTTGCATGCTAAACCGTTCACAGAGTGTGTGTCTATGCGTGTGTTTGTCAGAAGAGGGGGTTTGCTTGTCAAAATCATTCTGAGGATTTTTTTTTTTCTCCAGGTGCTGCTGCTCTCTGCTAACTGGCCCTTGACAAATGCTTGACTGAATCCTTTCAGGTAAAGAAAGTCTTTTCACACATGACTGATTTGTTTTGAAGCGCCAAGGGGCTTTAGGGATTTAAAGCAGTTCATTCGATTGCTGCTAATGGCTTCAGAAAGAGGGAAATCAGTGGAAAATAAAGATAATTTTGAAGAGTATGAATGAATACAACAGCCGTGGAGCACAGAGTGTCTAGTTACAAACATTTAATGGAAGTGGTTGTGGCTCTCATTTCCTCTTGAATGCTATTACAACTCAAACTAAACTTTGACAAAGTTCAGGACACACTAGAGAAAACAGATGAGCCAATGATCCAAAATAGCTGCACAGACCAGTGGTTTATACACACAGGAGAAACTTGAAAGAGTACGAACAGAAATATTCTTTCCTTACTGGCAGAGCAGAGGCACCAAATCAATTTTGTCCACACAGTGGGTTCACATAACTCATTCTGATGAGAATTAAGCCTGCATAAAAAGTTTGTGTCTTTTATTGCTCTGGGTTACTTAAGAAGCTGGGAGCTATGAATGAACTTTGAGGACTTTCAGCGAAGTGAGCATTTAACAAGTGGTCCCATCTGTGCCTGAAGATTATAAGAGAAATTATTGAATTCTCTCACCCTGTTCTCACCCTAATTCTCATTAACTATACTGCATATACAGTACATCTACACAAACCAGCCAGTACAGTGCCTTACAACCAGAAATTCCACTGGATTTTCTTAAGATATGATATTTAAGTTGTTTAGACTCAGTCAGATTGAGTGTTTTCTTGCATCTTAACAGTTTTGTTTTTTCCAGGATTGTCCACAATTTAACTTGGGGTGTCTGCACACCTGATAGTCCAGTAGACTCGATTCGACTGGGGACCAAAATTGTAACATTTGTTACATTTTCAGCTGGTGCAGTTCGTTTTCAAATTGAACTGTGTCAAACGAACCAAACCCTTTGAAAAATCTGTTTACCCCCTCGCCTGTGGTGGCGCTGTATCAACAACCACTAAAAACAACAACACGACAACCTCTGAAGAAGACATGAGCGCAACTTCCTTCTTCACGAAATGTAAACAAAAATGGAGTGGTGTGACATTTTAGCAGTTGTAGGATTTCTCTTTTGTCTTTGGCAAAAGACCACGAATCATTTTTCCTGCTTGTGCTAGAGTGGTGCATTTGTTTTGGCTGTATTTACCCAGAATGCCCTATGCACGATAGTCCGCTTCCTGTTTTTGGAGCGGTCTCTAGTCCGCTAGGCATTCACATATGCATTCGAGCCACACCAGAGTTCACTTAAACCGAACCGAGACCTATTTTTTTAGGCAGAGCAGAGTTCGCTTTTTTGGCCCACATCAGAGTTTAATGGTGCATTTACACCTCCTTAGCTAGCCTAGCCATTGTCTTCTGATGCAATTCTGCTTGATTCTAATCTCACTTCACAGCTCAGTCTGGGCTTTCTCCCATTGACTTGGATTCTTCTAGTAGAATTTCAACTGGGCCAATCAGCAAACAGAAGAAGTTGTGAATGATGACGTCCATCTTCTGTGCTGTTTTAGAACTGTAGTCTCTGTAGTTTTTGCAATGGCAGTGGAGAAAGTAAACAAAGCCGTTCAGTCCATGTTGGCCATGCTTCCAAATATTGAATTAACCGTAACTGCCACCTCGTTCAGCTCAACACTACTCTCTTCACAGTGGAGGATGGACGTTTACAGAGCAGGCAATTTCTGGTAAGCTTCATAGTGTTGAACTGCCGCATTACATGCGTCATGGGCAAACGTTAGCGACTGAGTAAAATTTAAAACCTAAACAGAGTCCATGCCTCCAGGAAGAAATCGTTTCTTAATAACAGAGTCCAAACCCTCTGTGCGAAGCAAAGCGTAGAATAAGGGGCTGGTTTTTACCAGGCTAACACGTCCCCAAACAAACTGGACTTTCTAGGCAAACAAACAAGAGTTTGATTAAAACAGGGCTGGTGTGAATGCACCCTTAATTCCTGACCTTTCTATTCTGTTCTTTGGTCTTTGTGATGCTCTTTGTTCAATGATGTTCCCTAATAAACCTCTGAAGGTTTCAAAGGACAGCTAAATTTATACAGAAACACGTAAACTATTTAATATTTAGGAAACTTCTGAAGGTAATTGTTTCCACTGGATCTTAATTTGGAGTATCAGAGTAAAGGAGGCTGAATACAATGGCATGCCATACTTTTTAGACTTATTTTGGGTTAAAAAAAAATTTATAACTATGTATCATTTTCCCTCATTTCTACAAATTTACACTACTTTGTCGAATACCAGTCTAAAAAACCAATCACCCTGCATGCCACACAGCTAACCTTTGTATGATTATAGAGAGACAAATGTCAATTTTAGGACATTTTTTGAAAGAACATCCTTTTTCCAAACTTTGTCAACTTGTAAAATCAAGAACAACCTTAGATAAATTATTCTTTGTTCATCTGGCCAGGCCCCAATGCAGATGAAAGAATGTGTTGCACTTTTTCCACCAGAGGAGAACCTTAAAACAACTTTGTAGCTTTCCCTCTCAGCAGGCTTTCAGGGCCGGGCCTGGCATCCTGTTTCACGTTCAGTGCTGCAAGCCCAAAGAGCAGACACAGCTGGCTTTAATTTGGAGCGATTCTGCACAGACAACACGCCACCAAGCACAGAGATTTTGGGTTTGTTTCAAGCTACAGAACATTTTTAAAAGACTAGAGAGTATGACACTTTGGTTTTAAAATGCCTTCAACTAAAGGTGGAAAGTACAGTTCAACACACAGAACAAGCCACATAAAGTCATTCCAAGTGTTGACTATAAACATTTGCGACATTAAAATGCCTTATCATTGTAAAAGTGATGTCTTTCTTCAGGAGCGAACCCATAGCGAACATGCAAACAGGAAACAGGTTTTAACCACTGATCTGCACTGATACTGCTGATATCGATCAGAGGAACAGGACAGCAATTAATGTTTTAGAATTTTAAATCAGTTTCTGAACTTTATACATTCTGCGCCACTAGGAAAGGGATGCACCAATATTAGCAATTTGGCCAATATCCATTTCTGATATCAATATTTCTGTTATGGCCAGTAACTGATATTTACAGATATTACACACATTATACATACTGTATTTCCTCAACCCTTTCAACACCTTGAAAAAACAACCACACCACTGACATTGCTTCTATGCATCAGCTAAACACCCCACAATCCTTTGCTGCATCACTATCACGCCACATGCCAAAACAAATCCCACATGGCCAACCTCTTTCCCTTTCCAAAACACATACACAAATGACAACAAGACAGAAATAAAAATCAGTTATTAATATTGGCCTAGCTTTACTTACAGAGCCAAGACTGATGTTTTAAAACTCAACTAACATGGGCCGATACCAATGTTAATGTCGATATAAAAAAAAAAAAATCATCGCTACCCTGCAACGAAGCAGTTTGCATTGGTTCTCTTAGGATACTGCACTAAGATTTTTATTATCATTACCTTCCTGTTATAAAACCTCAAGAAAATTCAAATCAGGATCTGCATTAATGGTTTGGTACTTACAAGTTCAAGTCATTTAAAAAACAAAAACAGAAATCATGTGAGTTACACATAACAACTGTAAATGGTAATTACTGATTAATTGGATTTGTTTTCAGTGTATTGGCTTAGTAAATTCATAAGCAACCTTGACCTGACTGAGATTTGAAGTCATTGATAGGGGAGAGTCTTAACTGGATTTTAGAAAGGCTGGGCTAATCCACCACAGAGCCTGTAATCTCTCAGCAGGACAAGGAAAATACACCCCAGAGAGGCAAGAACTGATGCATCTGTTCAGTGTAAAATGTTCATGAGCAAAACATATGATCATGAAATATTTATAAGTAGTTTCCAAATAAATATGCAGTGACAAATATTCAGATTTATATGGGAATACACAATAGAATGTGGCAAAACCAAAACATACCTATAATTGGAATTAAAACCCTCAGAATTTATGAAAAAGCTTAGACCATATTTTACCAACATGTCTGGGATTAATTATGTATGATTAAACAAGCTTCTCAAAGAAAGACTAATTAGAACATTTTACTAAATATTGCCTTTACAATGAAAGACATTTTTAAAAGCAATCAAATAAAGTCAAAAAAAGAATTAACAGTTTTCCTCTTTTCCTTTGTCTCGATTATGAAGCGATTGATTTTTATCCCCCGTCAGTAATTAACTACCATCCTCTGGCATGTAAATACTTCCATAAAGGGACAGACCTTAAAAGAGTGACACAGAGAGACCTCTCCATCTTTGGATAGAACAACTGTGAGGCAGAGAAAAACAGTTGTAGGTTGCACTTAAAAGTGTTGACATGAAATTTCTCATGAGAACCCTTTACATTTCTACCTGAAAGGTAAAACTCAGGGCAAATTCATATTGTCTCTGATTTTGATGCAGTTGTTTTCCGAAGGTGCTTAGAGCTCATTTCATTGTGTTGAGTGCATTTAGGCTTTCATTATGTTAGGGAGTATATGTGTGTAATATTTCTTATCAACATATTAAAGCAAGTCTCTGCAGCTCTTATGCAATATTATCAAATTATACCCTGTGGGTATTCATTATTTATGCCGTCCTCCGGTATTAATACTGTACTAAGCTGCAGGTCTTTTTTAAGCCCTCTGTAGCACAGCACTCATTTGGAAAACATGGGTAATGATACTAAAATTAATTTTTAATACCCAAATAATTTTTTTTTTTTTTTTTTTTTTTTTTTTTTTTTTTTTGTTCCCATTTGTCCTGTTGCCTGTTTTAGTACAGAAGTATCCTGCTTTATGGTATAATGTTCACCTATTATGTTTGAGTGTGCTGCAGTGGGAGATATATAAATAACAGCATATTTTGTGTCTCTCTATCTAATTAGTAAGCTTCTGCCTGCTTTTGTGCAATTATAGCTCAAGAGCTGTTTCAGTGAGAGAGATGCGAACAGCCAAGTATCGGCCTCCTTTTGGATCAACAACAAGCCTAATACAAGGGGGAGGCCAAAAGAGATTTAAAAATGAATTTGATAAACAGAACTGACAGTTAAAACAAATTTGAGCCCAATTTATATTTTAGTGGACCTACTGACAGCAAATGCTGATCAAGAAATTCTAATATATTTAATCTTGCACTCATTGACTTTGAACCTAGAACTGCAATCTATAACTGAGCAGGACACATGATAAAAAATTCACAGACAAACACTCAAAGCTTCCCAATTACATGTGACAGGAAGAGATTCAAAAGAAAAAGCTGAGTGAGCTTTTATACCGACAAACAATACCTACACGATTCACAGTTATGTCTGAGCAGTAACACAGGAAATGTTGTTGTTTACAAATGATGTGAAAATAAATTCTCCTATTTTCTTTAACAGTGCTCTAACAATGAAATATGACTGCTCCAAGGTATGTAATTAATGAATGGTGGAAACTTAAGCAGGGAACTGTTGAGTGAAAATGAACTGCTTTCTATTTTTATAGTCAGATCTATGCTTCATACACAGCAGCTCCTCCTCAGATTAACTTTAGACTTAGCCAAAAACCATCGATCTCTGTATTTCACAACATTACTCTGGAAAATAAATTAGACACTACAACAGAGCAGGACAATAAATAGAAATCGGGGTGACACCTTTTCGGTGAAAAATAGTTTTATTGGCAGCAGATTAGAATTTCATTGCTTTCACCTCCCTTAAAATCCCTGAAAACAATTCATTTCCAAGGCTAGCACATAAAATAGGTCATGGGCCTGAAAGCAAAAGCTCTTATTTTGAATGTGATGATGGAAAAAATACAATGGTCCCACTAGTATTTTTACAAACTACATAAAATTAATTTTTTTTATGTTAAAAGAAAAAAGGATAAATATATGTATTCTCTTTTTCGCAGCTGCAATAAGCAGCTTACATGCTAAAAACAGGTGTACATACCCGGTATTCACTGGGGTTAGGGACCACAGCCGCCCGTGAATAGCTAAAATCCGCAAATACCTCAGACCACCTCTAAAAACGCTTATAACTGCCTATTTTAATAGTTCACACACCAAATACACCCCGAGATACACAGTGGAAACCATCTTAGCATTACCACAGAAGCTAATATCTACAGTCTTCCTTATTATGTTGTCTCAAGTAGTATTGTGCTAAAGCATGTCAGCTCCCCAAGCTGCCTTTTCTTTAGGATATTTTAGATATGCTCTACAAAAAAAATGCCCACAACCTTACACAGTGTTTTAAAGCTTGCCATCTTCCCCAAGGGTCTAGCATTGCAGAGGCCATAAATAGTCATCAGAGATTACAGGGTGTGGCATCAAACAGCCTCGTCTACGTTCCATCCATTATCCTGAAGTCTGTAAACAAGGTAGTAAGATGTGTTGGAAGCTATGTGTCTGTGAAGGGCAGAAAGATTTTCTTTTGCTTTCCAAGAGACTCACAACCTGAAGTTTGGGTCCGGGTCATCATTGCTAAGTGAGTTTCATGTGACACACTCAAAATACAATATGGGTAGTGGGTTATTTTAGTAATACCTTTATTGGGCAATGGCCAGTTTTTAATTTTTAATAACTAAGATCAGTATCAGGGACAAAATATCTGACAAGAATGTCTGGAATTCCTTTATGCAAATAGCTTAATGTGGAAAAATGGTTTATCCAAAATAAAATAGACATGTTCTTTACTAATCAACTGCACTGACAGGATAAACAAGGTAGGAAAACGCAGACACAAAAGGTGAAAGTGTGTCCTTCTTTAGATGATTCTGAATGTTTGACCTAAGGGCAGTGAAAGTAGTTGATGTGAAAGCTTATCTAGATACAGTTTAATGCAAAGTCTAACCAAGGCAGATTGAGTGAATTAATGTTGCAATTGCATATTTTGCTAATATACTGCATCCCTAATTTAAAACAATGCAAAGCAATTCATCTACTGCTTTTATAAGGTCAATGTAATGCATCAGAGGAGATTTTTAAAACTTCATGTCTAAGGTCTGAAGTAAAGAATTACAACGGCTTAAAGAGCTTGGGCAAAGAATTAGCTGTGCTTCTGCCATAACCATACCGTAGGGATGTCCCGATCAGGATTTTATGTGCTCCAAACCAATCTGTTAAATCTAGTCCCAACCTGGTAGTTTGATCAAATCAATGTTATGTGCATTGCACCCATAATTACTTTATGATTGCTTAGTTGTATTCTCTGTAAATGTGAGTACGTGCCCTATAAGACAGAAAATATTGCTGTACACAGGGATGGAAATTGATAAGAATTTATCAATATTGATTCCATTATCGATCTCACTTATTTATTCGAATATTTATCGATTCTCTTATCGATTCTCATTGAGTTAAGAAATAAACTCTTTAATTCAAAATATGCACCATGTTGTATTTGATTCAAACAAAATTAAAGCTGGCTTAAAAAATACAAATCCCTCTGTCAAATTAACATTTTAACATGAAATGCATCTTTTTGCACATAAACATTTTTTTTGTGCAGACAAATCTGCATGTTTCCCTTTTCCAGAAGGATCTTTCAAGACTTAAACGTTGTTTTCAAAAGGTGCTTTTAATCTGACAAACGAGCCTCATTGGAACCCATATTCTAATTTATTGAACATGACTGTAGATGTTAATATGAGATGGAGATTATTCATACAACATGGCACTAACTTTAAAACAATAACCAGGACGTTTAACGTTACCAGGGACATTCATGGCAGGAGACGCTGTGCTGGAAGCTCCCTGCCTCGAGAGTCACCGCCATCGCTAAACCACGTATCAAACACTTTACCTTCGTACCAATCAATTGCATGCTGTTTGGTCAGCTCTTTGAGAATGTTGGAGGTATTTCATCCTTTTATTGTGATTAAAGCTCTGTACATGGTGCAACCGGCCCTAGTATCATCTGTTTGTGTAATGTAATCATACTTTGAAGCACTTCTGCCGTGACGCCATCTTGGATATTTTCTAAATCAAAATACAGAGCATGTAATATACATCATCACGCAAATACGTCACAAATTACTGGATCCAACAAGCAGAATCATTAAGCAGGCAGGTTAATGATTCCGAGGAACTGAACTACTGAGATCCAGTTCTCTACAAGAACCGGTTCTTGATTCCCATTCCCAACACCACATATCCTGATGATGGCAAAGCTGGCATCTGATTTGTAGCTAATAACTTTAGTGCTAATTTAAAGGGACATCTTAGTGTTTATTAAAACACATCATGAAGGATCCAAAAACCCAAAAACAGGAGTGTCAAATCCATCTTTATTTCAGGCCACTTCAAGATCCAGAGTGTTCTCAAAGGGCTGAATGTATTGATAAAACTACCTGTAATACCAAACTGTTAAAATATAATAGCTTTCTCTGCATTCGATGAGTACTTTTAAAAATTAAAAAACATCCTTAACACATTGCAGTAATTTGGCACCATACAAATAAAAATTCATTCGATTTGACTGATAAAATAATATTTAAGCATACACCTGTCATCCTGAAGTTCTATTTAATCAATAAGTCAAATCAGTAAGTGTTTATATCCATACTAGTATCTATACAACTTTATCGTTTTTCTATTGTCACTAACTGTAAATAGTTTATATTTTTAATGCTCAGAGACATGCGCATGTTGTACATTTTTAATTAACCAACTCAGTTGCACATTCCTCTGGCCTGGAGTTTGTTTTACAACTACATGGTATCCATGTTTAAATATTCTGTTTTTTATATACATTTTATATTCTTTGTGTGAGTCTGTTTTCTGTTATTGCCTGTCACTGCCATTTTGCTGCTGTTACACAGAAATTTCCTCATCGTGGGACAATAAAGGATATTTATTTTCTTCTATTCAATTCTATTTCTGTGGCCCTCTAGAGTCTAGACAGCCATAAAAATATTTATTTCGGGCCACGGGCCTTGCGTTTGACAGATGTACCCTAAAATGTTATTCTGGGATCTACAGGCTCTTAACACTGTTCATATAAAAGTACATGACTGTAAAAACAGAAAGAGACTGCCCAAGTTTAACTTCTATTGTGTGCAACAAAGTAACACTAAGATCATCAAGGGTGACCACACTGACGATAACTGTATTATTCACCCCTCCACACATCTTGTGGCACCTCTTAGGTAATGCCACCATGTAAAGAAAACCATATTGCCTATATGAAGTACCACCTCCGGCTACACATGTTGTCAGAATATAAGTTAATCTATATTCAGCAGCCAGGGATCAAAAATATTATTATTCTACCAAAACAAAATGGGCTACTACAAGAAGAAAACCACTACAAATCTACTAAACTGTAGGAACCTGTCATATAGTCTAATAATAACCTTGAATATTATTACTCAATTTGGACTTAACACTCAAAAGGGCAAAATTTGTCAAAATATGTTGACAAATGTGAAAGAAGACTTATTTTTCCTGAACCGTGCTGACATACAGGGACAGTGAAAGTCACATGTACAGTTGTTAATCAGTAGTCAAAAAGCAGAAACAGGCCTCATACATTCAGGCCAGGCAGGGAAGTAAAGGAAGTATAAGAGAAAGTTAACCTATACAGAAAATGATTAGAGGAAGTTAAAGTATGGAGAGTATGAGAAGAAAGCAAGAAACAGAGGCAGCACATATTGGACAGAGATTAAAAAAAAAAAAAAAAAAATCACAGCTAGACATGAGTAATAGGAAACGATATAAAAAGTTTGATGTCTCCTGAGGTCGAGTACTAACTGTAGCCTAGAAAGGAGGAGGCGAAGGATAAAACTTGCCATGATACCATAAGTGCAGCCTCGTGCTGCAGCTTACAATCCACTACTTCACAAAGTCTTTACTCTGTTCCTTCAGCTCCCTCAGCTGTGGTCAACTGGCCAGAAAAACTGCTTATTGTGGTTCTTACAGCCTGCAGTCAGACAGGACATTACACTCCACAGCCTTGCAATGAGTGGGTCTGTGTGGGTGGGTGTGTGAAAATATGAGGGGAGGTGTGCACCACAGAGCTGGAAGTGCTCCAAGTTATCCCTACAGGACTATTGCCACTTATGTAACAACTCCTTTTTCCTTTCTTATTCCCTTCCTTCCTTCCTTCCTTCCTTCCTTCCTTCTTCTTTTCTTGTTTTCACATTTTCTCCCTGTCCAACAGCAGATTTATCTCAAGCACACCATCATGCTTGTTAACGCCGAACAAAGGCGTCGTACTTCACTGTTGCAGCAGCAAACAACAAATGCCAAAGCAGGAAAAAGCTCTGACAGTTACTCTGTGGTTTTGAGAAATAGCATTAGCCCAGAGAGGCAAAGGGAGCACAGCTATGAGAAGGCTTCCTCACAGCGTGCTGCTGAAATCAACCACATCCTTTGTCAACGATGCAAACAAAAGGTAGACTACAGAAAGCAGGCTTACCAATGCAAATAGGGAGGTCATATGACTGTAGCGCCTACCGTGCAAACAGCCCTGGACTCATGTTTGCCTGGTACAGTTGAAAGCCTTGAATGACATGTTCAAGTTATTGTCTCCTCTATAACAATCTATCTTTTATTAATAAGAAGAATAATAAACAAAAGCTGAAAACGCCCCAGAGATGTTTACCTCAACAATACTGACATGGAATAGACCATCTTTATGATACAGACATTTTAATCAACTTCTGTTCTATTCAACAAGTCTTGTGGGTGTTTTCTAAACATATTTTGACATATGAATATTAATTAACAATTTAACAATACTGAAAAACTAAAGTAATATAAACAAACTGAAGAGAAGACCTTTTCACATTTTCTGTAAAAGTTACTTTTAGGTGAGGAATAAAGTAGGAGACCTCCACATTTATTCCCATTTAAAATGGTGTATTACAGATAGGTGTATCACATTCAATGCACATGATTGGAACATCATTACTCAGTTGAAGGAGGTTTTTCCTGTTTTCTGGCCTTTAGAAATAACTATTGCCGTGTTTCCATCAACATTTTTTAAGCACATTTTGAAGTATCGCATAAGAAACAGTTGATGGAAACGGCAAAATTCAAAATAACTTCCTCAACTGCGTATAACAGTTTTTATGACCTCTTGAGGTAGTTTTTGGTTTTTCTGAAAAAGAGGTAATGCACAAAAAGGGATATGGAAACACATTTGCAGAATAAGTTCCCATCCACTGGTGAGTCTGTGCCTTACCAGAAGCACAAAACTTGGAAAAATTTCTAAATTCAAGCCTCCAGCTAGAAGGGGAGGACTCTTTCCATTTTTCTGAGATGTGTGGTCCAAGCAAGCTTGCAACTGCTACATCTTCTTTATTACAGCCATACACATCGTCAACATCTGACAAAATTATGCTCCGCGTAGCCTGGTTGATTCACTCCAAACCAGTTGATGGAAACACACCTAATTTGCATTTTCTTCTCTTTTACGCAACATTTTAAAGGTTCACTTAAAATTCAAATGACAAGTGGATGTAAACATAGTGAGTGTGGCAGCTTTAGAATCTGGTTGAAAGAGTTTGAAATCAGCTGTTCCACTGTGTGGAAAAAAAGTGTACAAGTGGAGGACATTGAAAACAACAGTCAACATGCCAAGCGCTGGATATCAGAGTAGGTTCATCCTGAGATCAGACTGCAGGATGCTAAAAGAAATCTCTAAAAATCCTAAAATGTCAGGCTCTTGCTTCTGTTGATAACAAGGTATAAGCTTGCTCAATCAGAAAGAAACTGCACAAGTTTAATATTTATCACAAGTGTGCAAGGAAGAATGATTTGCTCTCTAAGAAAAGCATAATGGTCACAATAAATGGAGAACATGCATAAAAAAATAGAGGACTTAAGGAAAAAATGTTCTTTGGAAAATGAGACTAAGATTAAATTATTTGAAGACCAGAAAAGATATTTGGCACAAACTAAAAATGCCATTCCAGGAAAAGAAACCTCATACCAACTGTGAAGCAAGGAGGTAGAAGTGTCATGGTATGGGGATGCTTTGCTGCAGCAGCACCTGGCGAGCTCACCTTTATAGAATCAACCATGATTTCTACCATGTATCAGAGGGTGCAGAAGGAAAATGTGAAACTGTAAAAATAAATTTGAACTAAAGCAGAACTGGACCATCCAGCATGACAACAACTAAGAAATCAAAATAAGATTACATGAACATTTCTGTCACAATTTTTTTTTTTTCAAATTACTGCTTAATGGGATCTCTGTGTTTGATTTCTCTCCCCAAAACCTGCTCACATGAACTGAACTGAGGGCGCTAAAAGATAGGTAGCGTCCATCCATATCACCCTCTAACTTCCTGTCACAGAAAATAATAATCAGTAATGGGAGAACAGGAAGGATATTTGTGTAAAGGAAGCAGTGACTGATTACATGTCAGGAAATGGGCGTGTTCCAGTTCATCTCCATAACAGCCAGCTGCCAAACGCCACAATGCCTCGTTAAGTGATTGACATTAAAAGCAGATTAATCAAGCCCTAACAGACTGTTATTCATGTGTGACACAAAAATGGTAACTGACCACATTTTGCATTCAGGTGGACACAAAAAAATTAATTTAATTACGTCCTCTCAATGGACAGCAAATTTGACAGTTCTGAGAGAGAGATGAGAATTTAGTAATTATGCAAATTAAACATCAGGAGGGGAAAGGCTTTTGAAGGAGTGTGGAAACAATAGCACTTAAATCAACCAACCAAAAAAACCAAATCCTGAAGTTTGTTGTCTTTTCTGCCTTGTTAATAGAACTGCTGATTATATATGCTAGGGTTGGGTGATATGGCTAATAAACATATCATGATATAAGCATTTCATATCAGTCGATATCAATAATTATTGACTAGGTTTTATTATATCCAAAATACCACCAAACTGGTGACCTGACCTTTCCTCTTCTATTCACAATGTCTTCTTGAGCTGTTGTACTCATTTTCTCCTTTCTCTCCACCCCATTCTTTTTTTATTTTTAAAGAGTGATGGGACATGGTGGTAAACATGAAACTGCTCCCACATACTGTGCGTCAGAGGTTGCGCAAGACTTTCTCGATGTCCATCATTTTGACTGACGGTGTCACAAAAAAATCTCATCATAATCATTTTTTCCATCAGGTTATAAATAATAATCATGACAAATTCAATTGCATTTAAGTTTAATTCGGTTTAATTAATATTCAACAAGCTGAATGGAAAATCCATATCGTGCCATTACACATCAAGCAGATAAATACATGTAACTTTTTCTCCACAGTGACAAAACCCACTGACTGTGGAACCAATAACTACATATAAACAATGAAATAAAACTACTGCACTTATGAACATGGACATGAATTACACACCAGATTGTGCATAATCAAATGTCTCAGGATTCTGATGTTGACCTGCAGGCTGGATATGAGCTCTGCTGCCGCCCTATAAACTGGAATTACAAGCGCCACTTCAAAGTTTTGAAATCAGGGAATCTTTTCTCCATTTGAAGCAATCAGAAGTTGGCTCAAATCTCCCAGAATGAACTCCTGCACCAAACACGCTCCAAAGCCTCCTGTCCATAAGTCTTCTTTAAAAAACTGGTCAAAGACGGAAGATATTCCATTGACGCAACTCCTGCTGTGTGTATCCTGTGAACTGTGCAGACTCCGCACACACTGTCTGTGGACGGTTGAGATTTCATGCTCCAGCATACCGACTGCCTGCATTTCCCATGACAGATTCCTTCATTTCCCACAAACCGAATGGATACTAGCAAGTTTGATGAGCTAATTGGGTGCCTAGTCCCATTTCTTCTCCACCAGGGTGGCCACCGCTCACCTGTCAGTGCAGCAGAGAGAGCGGCAGTCACACTGTACGTCCTTATTGCGACAGGTTGCGCAGGCTCTCAACATTTGCTCGGTGTCACATACATAACAGTCCGATGTTAACACTCCTTAGTCCAACAGTTGTAAAAATGTACCTTTGTACAGACGTCTACTTTGACTACACATTGTTCTGCCTTGAGTACGCGCGGACTTCCGAGTGAAGTAGCCCGGAGTATGTTGGTGGCAACATGAAACTGCTGTTGCGCATGTTACACAACACGTTGTTGCTAGGTAATCATAGAGCTACTTAGTTGATGCCACCAACCTCTCTGAGCTGGTACCCTGAGATGTTGAGCAACTAAAGCCTTTCCTCTGCCTACATCTCCTAGAATTCTGTGCAGTTCTGGATCGGCGTTCAGTGAAATTATTGAGCATTCTATCGTACGTATTTTCTATTGATATTGATCACGTGCCTATCGCAATAGATATCATTATTGTTTTATTGCCCAGCTCAAATATATACTAGAGAGAGATTGTCAGAAAATGACAGCCAGAACTGAATATGGACTTAGAAGGAGGACTATCTTATGGTCAATGTAAAGAACCAGAACAATAAGCCTGAATCTTCCCAACCACACTCTACCTTCAGTAAAACCAAATATGTGCATTTAACCCACATTAAACATGTAAGCAGAAGCATCTCACTGCAACGATTAAAGAGACTCTTCTGTTTACCAACTATAAGAACAAACAAAGCGTGTTAAAATTAGACTAAGAAACAGCAATTTAGGGCAGAAAGTGTGCACATGCAAATATGTGTTAAATAAACATGCAAAAATGCATTTTTATCACAATTATCATTACAGCAAAGACTAAAGTGCAAATGCAATACATGTGAATACGACTGATACCCATATCTCATTAGAACTCACTTTCTTTTTCCCCTAATACCACACATCGAGCATTCCCTTGACTATTCATTTGAAGTCCCAAAGGGCAGTAGTCATAGCACTGCGCTATGAAATGGGATACATTAAAAAAAGCAGAAGGTCCACTAATCCTCATATATAAATGCATGTAGCATGTTCTGATATGCGGTGTACCGATCAGCACTGACGTCACACGTAACACTTTGTACCTGGAGAGTCACCACATGCCTGTTTAAGGGATTTTTCCAAGTAATAACTCCAACAGTATTTACAAGTTGTTATCTGTTAATGCCTTCGCAAATCTGCCAACTATTAGATGCCACACGAGGCAGAACACATTAATATAAGGGCCTAAAGGCAGTATACCAAAGGAACAAATCTCTCATTCAGACAGCACATAATACGTATCACTTTCCAGACATGAATATTACACTCATGCAGTTTGCATGGACACACAGCTTATTTAAACCATCTATGAGTGAATTGATTTATGCTGATTCATTTCACAAACACAATACTAGAAATATAGCCATGTATTATTTTATAAATACAACCCACATCATGGAACAAACTCGTTGTCCGAGCCACATCAACCACCAGACACGAGTTCACACCCAGTTTGCTCTACATTATTGTCTAGCAATATCACATGCCGACCAAAACACACCCAGTCACCATTTTTTTGAAGGTGTCACCCTTTAACCACCAGAGAGCTGTGACCCACACAGAGGGAGGCGAGCAGCAGCCAGTGTTAAATGGTGTGATGGAAGAAGGGTGGGGGGAAAGGGGAGAAAGATGAGGGTGATGATGCTAAAATTAGCACCCTGTGAGAAAGTGACAGATGACCTCATGCTGGTTTTCAACTTGCCTTGACACAAAAATCTGGTCGTCTGGCGAAGTCCTCTATCCTCTCTGTACTCGTCTGGCCTTCTTCCTGCCTTGATTAAACATTTATTTTATTTTGCAGCTTCCACAAATCCTGAGGAAAAATATTCTAATTTCCCACTCTTCTAGATTGCAAACTGGACAACTAATTTGCTTCAAGGAGTACAACTATCCACTGAGAAAAATTATGTTTGTCACGACCAGACAGAGAAATAGAAGCTAATAATAGCTTTGAGGTTTGACGATTCAACACTTACACATTCATTAAAGTTCCAAGTCTTGTTTGGAGACTCAAAGCCTATCTTTGCTTTTCTTTCTTAAAGATGACACAAAGCCTCCCTTTTCTAACAATGTAGAAAAGAGGCACATCCCTAAACAAACCTCCTGAATAAGACTCTGCATGGTGACCTTTTTCTCCTTCCAGTGCTGCACACACACATAAACACACTCATGGATAACGCATCATTATCTCACCAACACTTCCCTGAGCAAAGTTCATTTCTGAAGGGAGAGAGTTGACAATGCAGCAGGTATTTTCTTAGGTCATAATGCTGTCATTTCAGTGCCCCTTTCCTGTATTAAATGCCACACAGTCATGTGCCTTGAGGCAAAATAAGCTCAATTACTGGGTTGTAGAAATCCGAGAAACACGCAGAGGAAACAGACAGTGTTGAAACGGCCACAAAAGTGGTTCCAAGGGAAACGACAGGGAGCTATTGGTTTGTGATGGTGACGTTGGAGCTCATTATCTGCAACAGCAACAGAGTTTAAGCATGTGTGGTCCATGTTTACATAAGGTGTAGGAGCAGGCACAGGAACCTAAGTGAAGCTGACAGAGTGCCTTTAAGGAAAATGGATGAATGTGTGTAAAGTATGTAGGAGTAAACGGTGCCCTCCTTTAGGGAGTTTCAGTGCACATGAAGAACTTTTATCATAGCCTCATAGGATGGTAGGTACAGTCCTTAGCAAAATATTCATACCCAATAAACTCTTTCACAAATTTCCACATTATAACTACAAACTTTAAAGCCTCTGTAGGCAACTTTTACAAAAATATGTTTTTTACATATTTGTTAAAACTCTCACTATGTCATGACGGTATAACATGAGACAGATAATTTGTGAAAAAATCCAACTCCTCTGCCTCCCTGTGGTCTCCCAGTGTCTCAAAGCGAGGAGACACTGTCAATCACACGTCTGCATGAACTGCTCAGTGTACTTATGGCGGAGAAAGAACCTAACGTTACAGGAAAACTGTTTATCCGCCTTCATCAGCAGCCATGCTTAGTCGCCTGCGGATTCACAGCAGGCTCCGCTGTGGGGGAGGAGCTGTAGCGTAGCACAGAGCAAGAGGAAGGTGTAAGCAGCGCATACACGAGCTTGACTGACAGTGCCAAGACCCTCCTCCTGGATCTGATTAGTTGTTTCTGACCGAGAGATGTTTTTCTGCAGATGGCAGTAGGACCATAGGGAGAAGACAGAAGAGCTTGATTTTTCACAAATTATCTGTCTCATATACTATCATGACATAGTGACAATTTTAACAAATATGTTAAAAAAAAAAAAAAAAAAAAAAAAAAAAAAAAGAAAATTTAAACTTACCTACTGCAGCTTTAATGCATCCTCTATTGGGAGTTTATGCAACAGATCAGCACAAAGTAGCACATAACTATGAAGTAGAAGGCATATAATGTGTGGCTTCAAACCAATAAGAAGTCACTCTTATGGTTTGGCACAAGCCATGTAGGGAACAAAGGAAATATGTGGAGGAAGGAGCTCTGGTCAGATGATAGAAAAAACAATCACATTATGCATGGACATTGCACATCACCCCAAAAACACTATATTCATAATCAAATATTTCTACAGTATTTCAAAGTGCTTGAACTATTAGCTTTCCAGCTCAAGATGGTGCCTCCAGCACTTGTTCAGTAACAGAGAAAATGCTGTGACTAATTTTGTGCAATTGCAATTTGAAATGAGCTCAGTGGTTGACCCTAAACACTAAGCACACATTTATTTGATGCACTGAATAATGCCCAAGGGCTGACTTAGAATTAATAGTAATTGCTAGAAAGATTTATCACCTTTACTGCTAATTTTAGTTTTTGCAATTAGCAACAGCGTTCCCATTTTTTATCCTTGGGATTGTTATCACCTACTTTATCAGTAGCAATGCCAATCTTGGTGAGGCCTGACTAAACCTGCAGCTACATCTCCTTTAAAAGACCTCACAGTCAGAAGTGAACATTTATATTTCTGGAATGAGGGAGAAAATTTGGTCAAATTAGCAGAAGAACATGCAAATTCCACAAAGGAGGTTATTTCAAAGTGCCCAAACATGGAAAATAATATCAGGGAAGAATTACCATCATAACTTGTCAATTAACTATCATTTAAACATTTCAGTTTATCAACAGAGCAAAGAGACATCCTTAAGTATCTGTTTATTCCAAGTAAAAACTACACATCTTTGTCTGACTAGCTCAAGAAGGTTGTCACATAGCCTAAATAGTCAGTATTTATCTTGTAGAGTGGGCTTTGCTGCACAAGGCTGTGATGAAGTGGTGACATATGGTGTATAAGCCCAGCTGGCTGCAGGGAAAAGCAATCAGTAAGAAAATTATTTTGTATTCATAAACAGTGAAAAGAACCTGGACCACAAGCTAATCTACTTATATTGTTTTGAAAGCAAATCACATAATAAGATGGTCAAGTGATATTACACATCAACTTTACCAAGTTATTCTTTAAATCTGTTGCTATATATGATGCCAAGTGAAAACACACATCATCACAGGACTTAAGGAGGGGTTTAATTATGAAGCCAAATCGTGAAACCACAGCATCAAAGGTGCTTGATTTTTAACCTAAAGGGTTCTGATTGCAATCCTTTGAATTTACCTTGGCAATTAGAAATTACAATGAATTACAAAAATGACAATTAAAACCAAGCTAATGAGAGACAAAGGCAACCCAACTGACGATTGTGCTTCAAAGGACACATTATATGGCACATCATAAAGCAGATGTGGCAAGAGTTGGTTAAATTTCAACAGCAAAGTAAACAGTGATAACTGAAAATGTACCTCTAACTACTGTAGAGGTATATTGTACTGTCTCTGTCTGCATTGCCATATTGACAATAAGTCAGTTAATGCCCACCAGGGTGACACTCCTGCTGCTCTTGCACTGACTTTTCAAAACAAGACTGCATAACAAACGTGGATGCAGCATCCAAAGGATGTTGAATCATATATCAGTCAGGAGACATCATAAAATAACCTGCAAAACAGAATATGCCTAAGTAATACAGTAAAAACATAATAATCATTTCTGACGATTGCATTGTTTTGGGGATAATTTGAAGCCTAAAATGAATTTGAATGATAAATCTGATTGATCGCACACCCTAAGGAAAAAAAAATTGATGGTAATTTGATTTAAAAGGGTGACCGATTATATAAGTGAGTCTGAAGAACAGTGGGTCAGTAAACATAATAGCAGTCCATCCTTCATATTCACACATAAATCCAGCCAAAAACAAAAAAAACTGCACAGAAATTTGAAAAATCTAACCTGTGCTGTTGCTCTAATAAAACACTGGAGTATGGACAGCTTCCAGCGAATATAACTTGGAATGTTTTACTTGGCTTGCAAAAATGCTAATTCACAGTCCCTTCAAACAAGCTAACTTGTATATTTTGAGACATTCTTATTTCATTCCTCTTATTTCCTGTGATTTCAGATGAAAATAATAGCTTTGTGGTAACAGCACCGTTATTGAACTGGGTTTGTTCTGCTGTTGTCTCCAGCTTTCAGAAGTCAGGACATCTTTTCAAATGTACAGCATAAGCCACACTTATTAGTACATTTGTAAAGATTTGCAAAAAATAAAAAATAAAAGTTCACCTTTTATTGCACTTATATCGTCACACTGAAAAAAATTGAGAAATCTTTAATGAGTGTATGTATTTAGCATCGGAAAATATGCCACACCAAAAATATTGTGTTCAACTAAATCACAATTAGTAAAACCCCAACTAATTCTTAAATGAGGTTGTAATTTCTTTTTTGAAGCTGATCAGATTGCCATGGAACCTCTAATTAGTAATGTATGACTTTCTGAGGTAGAAGCTCATTTCTATTAAACACTCTTCAAAATGGAAAAGACAAAACAATATTGCATTCAAGTGCGGTAAATATCTGTGGACCTTCAAAAGTTAAGAATTGGCTGAAAGAACTAAACTACTCACTCGAAGCTGACCATATCCACAATCAGCAAAAATGAAAGAGATTAAAACATCCGGCACTGTGACAAAAGAGGCTGGACGAGGAACTAGGTTTGTTTTGCCACAGCACACAGTGAAGAGAATGCTAAGGGAGATAAAACAATCTACAAAAGTTACCTGTTAAGATGGGTTCAAACTGTGTGATTATTAGCCTTTTTAGACAAAATCTTTAACTGTAAATGAAAATCTCTGTGGTTGTTCTGTGTTATAGACCCACCAAGTGGCAATCAACCTCTCTCTCTGGACCAAAGACAATTTATGACAAATATCAAGCAGTGTCCGACATCTTCTAGAAAAATCATGCAGCGTGTCTGCTGCTAACTCTCATCATCAGCAGTATCTTTATGACTTGCACCCAAACCAGCCAGGAAATACATCTGTTTGACAAATGGCTTTTCTCCAGCAAGACTTTTACTGAGGTCCAAACGATGTTGTACTCCATTAGCCTAATCCTCAAAAGTGGGGATTAAACACAGGGATTATACAGCCATACAGACAGTAAACAAAAGAGATGACAGGAGATTGTGTGCTTAGCAAATAGACACACATGGCCATCCATGCTGTGCAGGAACCGAGGAGTGAAACACTCCAACACACATCAGCTGTATTACTACCTCAGTTATGACGGGAGCAGTCTCCAAGTTGAATAACCAGCATCAACACCTTTTTTTCCCCACATACTGTATGTCCGTTGTGATTCATTCCTAAAGCCAAGCTACCAAACGCTGAGTCACAATGTGGACAACAACAAGGGCTGTCATCTCACTTTAGGAGCCCATTTCCTTTTCACTGATCCTGCAAACAAAACTAAATATTGTTGTTAAAGATCAGTTTAAACATTAGGATATTGTAAAATACTTGAGTTCTCTGATAAGTTGTCCCATAAAACTTTTATAGGCTCTTTATACCTTGTCTGTAGACTACCTGTTTATATCTTTTGCATTATTTTTTCTTTCCTGCACACACCCACAACCTTAATCTGTCGTAAAGGTTGTGGATCATCTTAAAAAGATTCTTCCATGACAATATTTGTCTTTGATGATCATGACATCTTTAAACTTTAGTGGAAAGCGCCTTTTACAGGACACTTTCAAGCCTGGATCTAAAGATGTTCTGAACTTGGTATATGTTACACAAGTGCTCATACTAGTTGTTGTGCCAGCTCTGATCCAGCAAACGGGACAGCCACAGACCTGAACTGATCAGTCTGTGTTGGGACATGGATTTACAAAAAGGCTGCTGAGTTATAAGCAAAGCCTTTTTGGTTCTGCAGTCCTGCTGAGTGTTATAAAGGTGGGGCATGCCCAGCTAAATTGATGTGTAGTGAATGACCAGCTGAATCGTAAAGGTAGGTTTGTGCAAATGGGTTTGAAGTAGCACTGTTTTCTGAAACTACTACCACCTCAATCTGACAAAACGCAGGCAGCAGGTTCCAGCATTTACTTAACGCCTTCACTAATTACAGTAATCTATAAGATGGAGTGTCATAAAATATAAATGAATGGCATGTACTCATTAGTAGGGAGTAGCAATACATCCAGTTCATGAGATGAGCCATACACCATACTGGGGTCACAACAACGAGACAGAACAAGATTTTTTGGAAACTTTTTTGGAAAATGTTAACATTCATTTGTTTATTTATTCTGACAGAGTTTAGTGCAGACCAGACCTAAATCAAGATGGTTAAGTATGGATACCCAACACCTGTCCAGCCCCTAACATTAGGTCTTATTTCATTATTTTAATCGACTTTGTCAAACCTGTGCTGAATCAGGCTGCAATAGGGATCACTTACAGTCGAAAATTCCTGTAATGTTGGTTTTGTAGTGTTTGACTGTTGCATTCATTCAGCTGGCAGCACCACTAGGATTTTATTGGGAGACAAAAGGCAATTCATCGAAGGACAATTAGGTTTCTCTTAACTGGACATTGCTCCTGGTGTTATCAGAAAGGTATGCTGTTTGACTGAAACAAACCTTAAAGGCAGTTATCTATCACAAAGGGAAAAGCAAAGAATCAATACTTCTGGTATAAAACAATGGTACCTATTAATAAAATGTTATTGCACAACAGTGGACTTTGGCTTTTATTTTAATAATTATACAAAGTACTCAGTAAAGCTAATCAACTGTCAGCTATGAATGTACTGAGGTGGTTCAGGCTCTAAAATCTTTCTGTTAAATATCTGTTAAAGCTGTGGTTTCCAAAAGTTTCAGCTTCCAACCCCAAAATGAAGGTTGGATTAGACTTGGCATCCCCACTGGTTGCACAAGCAATTACTAGTGAGATGGTTAAACAAGGGTATCATGAAAATGCAAATAGAATCATTTACCAAGTAAATGAGTTTATTTTTGCCAAGATAGCCCAAATAACAAAAATTATAGAAAAAAAAGGTCAGTCTCAGGACTTTTGATAATAATCTGCCTTTTTCAGTAACAACATTCAAGTCTTTATCACTTTCCTTTTGACAATAACCATACCAAGGTAATAATTTGGTGGGGAAAGAAAAGACTCAACATTTGAGTGGCAGGAAATGTCAGAGTGACAAGGATTTTGTGTAACAGGCCGGCCAGAGTTGAATTACCAGATTCAGAGGGGGAGTATGACTGTAGCTGAGATACAGAACACAATAGGTGACTTGCACATAAATGCATGAGTTTTTCCACTTTGTTATTCAATTGTTAGACAAGATTTATTTGATCCAGTGAAACTTTTTTTTCCAGCAAAAAAGTCTGATTATATCGCATTAAATGGAAGTCATAGTTCATGGTGTTCCCTCCTATTTGAAGAGGCAGACAACTGTAATTTCCTTTCGGGGATAAATAAAGTACTATTGAAATGAATTGAAAATTAGACAGAAGAAGTAAAATGCTTATATTGCACATGCAAGCTACAACTTGCGTGTGTAGCTTACCTGTAGACAATAACAGAAAAATGCAAAGTTTTACCCTAATAATTTTATTTTAAGGCTTTACATTCCCAGCATTTTCAGAGCTGAAAAGCATCAAACAAGGGCTTTTTGTGTCGTCAGGCTGAAAAAAATGAAAAAACATCCAACCAGCCTGCATAATCATGAGAAAGTGGGAGTCCCTCAGCTATGACAGCAGCTTTGCCTTTCCCATTTGCCTCGTCTTTTCTTCTTGATACAAAACCTTCCACAGCTCTTCCATTTGATAATGTCATTATCACAACAAAACTCATGGCAATTAAACGCCGATTACGCCATAATTCAGAGCCTGTGCATTAGTCTGTGTTCCATCATAGAGCCATCTAATATACCTCTAATGCATTCAGATAGTAATATCTTTCTCTAATCCCTAGTAATGTTCAGTGGGGCACCTCCCCATGGATTAACCAAACTCTCTCAGTTTTAAAAGCATTCTGATCCCTCACCAAAGTAGTGAGCACCTCTAGAAGGTAAACCTTTTATTCCACTTCTCTTAGGAAAAAAAAAATGGTATTTTTCCTAAATGCTTTTTTTCCCACATCAAGTAGAGTGGTCAGGCCCACCAAGGTTTAGTTCTTCTATAGCAGTTTACCATCTTTGATTGGCACAGTTTTAATTAATACAATGGAACCAAGGATGATTTAAAAGCTAAAGGCTAATAAAGACAGACAAGATGTTTCTGTAAAGCTGATCATCTTTAGAACTAATAAACATCACCATCACCCAGTGTAGCCTGCGTTTATGAGAAAGGGAAACTAAAATTGGGCTATAGTAGTTTATAAATGTGGCACAAGCAAAAGGAAGAATAACTACAAAATTTATTCCAATCTTATAGATCAAAAGCATCTTGAGGTGGGATGTCTCTTTAACGCTGAAACACACTGACATTGGATTAACTTTAATCCAAAAGTTTATGGCCTTATGACACTAAAGATTATATTTCAAACACTTGGTGAAACATTAGCACTTTATTGTGCTAAATGCTGCTAAACATAAAAAAGCAATTATTCTAATTGTGTCATTTCTCTTTTGTTGTATTTTGTATTTCTCTTCATGGCAGCAGCTATAAGCTAACAATTCTTTCACAATATTTTTGGTTTTGATCAAAGTTGGGTTTGTCATAAAATGAAAGCTTCTGTAGCTCCTTGGTTGAGTTATAGTGTACTATAACTTATCTGATATGAATGTAATAAAATAAGTGGAAACTTAAGATACAGGGTTGTACATTTACTTTCCTCTACAATATAAAGCTGTGACTAGAACAAATAGGTGTCTGCACGGAATTAAGAGATTGCTATCATCAAAATTTGATCAATGTAAATGAGTGACATTATCTACAGCTGGAGTTGTTTCTGCCCTACCATCACAAATGTAAACATTTGAAGTGGAGGATCTGTGATCCTGTGGAACTGAGTCCAAAGGTCCTGGGAATCTTGTTAAAAGCACATACTACCATGAACTCTTTAAAATACAAGAACATTTAAAAAAAATCTAAGTGATTCTGCCAGTAAAGTGAAAATAGGTCATCATTGAGAAGGATAATGATCCAAAACATATGGACAAATCAGATCTGGACAAGGGACTGAGATGTCAAGCATTGCTCTCTCTTTATGATCAATTTTGGGGTACTTTATGCCCTTTTTGTCCAGCGATACCCCAACAATGCTTCTTAAATGTCACTGAAAATATTTTAAAACACATGAAGAGTATGAGGGAGAATTTAAGTAGTTTTTAAACTTCGACCTTTTGAACCCCTGGTGTACATTTCAACCAGAAGTACTGCTGATTCCAAAGCCAGTATCAATTTAACACTATTTTATGATACCAATCCTCGTAGATGATGCATAAAAACCAAATATAACTACAGTTTAGAGTATGAGCAACAATAAGCATGAAGCATCAGAAGAAGTAGGAACTTTATAAATACAAAAACAATAAAAAAAGACAGACATTGGAAATTCTCATTGTACAGAAGCATCCTAGTTGGACTGTTCATAGGTGTGAATGTCACCATTCGTGTTAGCCATGTGATGATTTGGGGGTTATTTCCATGGCAACTGAGGAAGACTTCTGACTCCTGTCCTCCTCCTTCCTCCCACCACCAACCCACAGGATGAGCAAGGCATTGAAAAAGATTTGAGTTCTGAAACTAAGATATCAAACTGAAACAAAATAAAATGAAAACTGATTAAAAAGGTAATCATAGTTTAAGCTGCAAGTTTCCAGCATGCATTAAGCAAAAAGTCCCCACTCATCTGTTCAAGAAACAAAGGTTTCCAACCTTGAATTACTTAACCTAAAGCCATAAGTGAGCTACAAGTAATTCATTTTACAATCCTGTATGTGTTCCCTTAAACTGCAGCAAACTAAACTAGCTAAGTGGACAACATAGTGTGTGTGCATTTGTTCAAATGGGCCAAATGCACATTTTATCATGTCAGGGTTACAGACTCACATATGGCTGTAACTACTGTTGAAGCCTGAGATGATGGAGCTCAGGAAAAGTTATCATCATCATTAGGATTATTCAGCAGTCAGTAATCCACTGGTGATGCAGCCAGTTGCAGTGATATGGCAATTTTACTGTTTCAATTTGAAAAAAGGAGGTCAGATTTATACTTAAACTGTAATAATAAGAGAAATAACTACAAAGAATGCTCATTTCTATGCAAAGGGCTATTAT
This sequence comes from Anableps anableps, assembly GCA_014839685.1. NCBI lineage: Eukaryota > Metazoa > Chordata > Actinopteri > Cyprinodontiformes > Anablepidae > Anableps > Anableps anableps. Next base: position 10,183,124 of record CM026065.1, on the reverse strand, counting down.
TAATTTCAGTATTTCTTTTTCACTGATGTTTTAATTCCTTTTTTACAGCTCAAATATGAAATTAAAAACTAGCTTTAAAATTTCTCCCCTGACTTGGTTGGATAAAACCAGTTTGACCCATATATTGAGTGAAAACGTAACAACATTCAAAACTACTGTTTGTCCATAGAAAGGGTTACTCCTTCTTCTGCTTTTCAAAGCTGATAGGACGAATGTCAGTAATTAATAGTACATCTACTTTTTGTGCATCTACAGATCCATTATAATATTAAAGAGCAGATCTGATCAATAAACAATAAGAGTAATTGGTGCTTAGTTGATGACCTGTGGGGATTCCTGTGAACCAGTAGCCATCTGTTGAAAGCAGCACAACAAATCTGCAGGCTTTAATAATACCAGAATACAATAAGGCATATGTTAAGTGCAACCTGCAAAAGGCCTTCTTTGCATGCAGACAAGTGTGGACCACAAGACTTCCCAAGGTGACAGGAGCATTTCAGATGTCATGTGTTTGGTCCCAGCCATGAAGGACTGAATTACATACATGAAAACAAAGAGAGTGGTAAAAATTATAAATTAAAAACTATTAATTCCAGAACGCATTGCATTAACCCCCTTTCAGGTTCTATGGCGAAGAAGAGCATCACAACATGATCACATGACATGGTTAACAAAACTGGGACTGCTTGTTCAGGTTCTCCCTCTTGGTCTGTAGCTCTCATGGGCTGCACTGGACTGGACCAGCACACCTAGAATCCCCTTCTTTGCTGGTGGAGAAGTGAGGTACTGCTTCTTTGAAGTAACCTTACATCCAAAGTAAATACTCAGTCTACCGTATGGGTAACCGGTGACTGTATTCCAGATGAAAAGTAAGCCTTGACCATGGCTTATTTGAAATTTTGCTGGAGGAATCTAAATAATTATTCCCCAAAAGAGATGCTATCTTTGATCCTGCTGACAAACCGGTGCTACCTAATACAATGCATTTATTCAGATAAAAACTAAATTAAATCCATCACTGTGGTGACTAGTTGATTAAGAATTAATTGTCTAAAAGGTTATTGATTTCTAATTCAGCAAATTCTTTAATGAAACATTACTTTCTCAAAATAATGTTTTTATATTCACATCTGCTTTGCTTTGTGAACTGGTTGCTTGAACACATCCAATTGTTGTTTTTCACTTAGTCTTAAACTAATATTAATTAACTTAAAGCTAATTTGGCCTCCGCCCAAATCCTTCAATACAAATCTCGGTCTTTAAGCATATATATTCATACTGAGCATCATTACATACATCATTCCAAGAGTTCTTTCATGTTTTATTCTTACATATTTTGGTGCTTCTGTGTCAGTAATTCACAACATATTGTTGGTGCAAATCTTAATTAGCTGACAGCTAATTTGGCCTCCTTTCAAAATTCATAAAACTAAACCCGGTTTCACAGTTCATACTGAACATCATTGCATCATTTTTATTGGTTATTGGTTTTATTCTTATTTGTTAATTGTTTTTTGTTTTTGATTATGTATTAGTTTTTGTTATTCTTTCATTTGTACTGTAGTTTAGTTGAGTGTTACTAGTTTAGTTTGAGTAAAGTATTTTAACTGAAAGGTTGAATCATTTTTGTTAATAAATTCTCATATTTTGGACAGAAGTTGTTTGTGTTTATTCCATATATATGTGTATAGAGTTATGCTGTTCCAGAATGTCACTGCTGAATTCAAATCTTCCATCGATTGTTTTTAATACCTAAGTCTTAGCAGGCAGGTATTCATCACCAAAAACTGAGACTGAATCTATGTAGCTATTATTTTCTGATAATCAGGTGGTGCCCCAACTTGGTAATTTTGTTAATAACTGCCTTTGGCATTTAAGTTATTCATAGCCAAACCAAACCTTTTGTCACACAACACATATAAAGGACTTTTCCTTCTCCAGTTGCCCTAAACTTTTACATTTCATGACCAAATATCAAAAAAAACATTCGCTCACAATCATAAGAATGCTTATTTCTAGAAAAAAACTCTTGTCATAATGCCGAGAAGCACAAAAAGTATAATTTTTCTTTTCTGGAATATGACCACCAGTCACTTGAAAGCAACAGCAAAACCTAACACCTCTTTTAGACATGGACTCAATTTCCTGCCTGAGTCAAATATGTAAAAAAGAAAAATTGAGGTCATGGTGCAGACTTCCATCAGTGTCTGGCACTCAAATCAACAAGCCAAAAAGGCAAGAAACTTTAGCGAAACAAGATGTCAGAATTTGCACTGTTACTGTAAGCACAATAAAATCTTTGTAAGTAAAAGAAAAATCCATATAAGTCCCCTACAGTTAATTTATTTTTCCATGTTTCAATATATAGGAAAGGAGGGATCATAAGAAGACTCAGAGAAGCACATACATGTTTAGTTAGTTTAGAAATACCTTTAAATGAAGAGCAAAAGTAATAATTTGGACAACTCTGAAACAACTTTTCTGAAAAAGTTTCATTTATTTGAACAAAAGCATACAAAAGTAAAGTTTAAAATTATACACACACAAAACTACCTCGAACACAACTATAGACTTATTCGTCATTTTTTTGCCCAGCTGTTTTCTTTCTAATTCATTCATGGATGTTCACAAATATGTCCAGTGCAAAGCTGTCCAATCTTAAGCTTATGCAAAACCTTTATGTTCTTAATGCATAAAATGACAAATCTCTTTAAAAGCTTAATGAGCCCCATTTTCTCAATTCTATAGCAAAGATGTCAAACAAAAAACAAGTGTCTTTTTATAATCTAAATGGACAACTAAGAAACAGTGAAACAGCCGCAACCAGTTGGTCTAAAAGGAAAGACCATAATCTAACAGGAAAAATGCAGTCCATTAGAAAATGGCAATGCATTTGTAGAGATAATAGCAAAGCAATTATCGCAATATGTCATACAGTTGGCGTTTTCACTTGTTCTCATGCAATTTTACAAGAATGGTATATTAAATTACTTAAAACCAGATGTGACTGTGATAGCACTGTCAGCAGTAGGTAACCAAAATAATGGATGTAAAATTGTTGTAATGGCCTGAACTTTAGTTTTTTTTTGTTTTGTTTTTTTTGTTTTTTCATATTTTGTCATGTTCCAACCACAAACTTTAGCACATATTTGTTAACTGGAAAGGAAAATGACACATAGCTTGCTGTGCATTACTCAGCCTCCTTTAATCTGATATGCCTAAATAAAATCCACAGCAACCAACTGCCTTCAGAAGTCATCTAATTAAACCCAACCATGTAATTTACTATCTGAGCAGCAGACAAGAGGCCCACGGTGACTCTGGAGGAGCTCCACACATCCACAGCTCAGGTAGAAGAATCTGTGTAATGATAAATAGACTGAACCTAACTAAGACTCTTCTAACTACATTACTTAACTAGTCACATTCACCCAACAGTACTGACTTAATTTACACACAGTAGTGGTACTCAACTTGGGTTTAAGTGTGGTGGGGGGAGCTGAAATTGAACGCACAAATTAGAAAGTGACTACTCTTTCCATAGCCACCTCCTAATATGAAAACTATAACCCAGTGTTGAAAGGGATCCATAACAAGTCCTGTTGATGTAGAGGAAAGCTAACACTGCACATCACCCTAAACACACTGCCCCAACCATAAAAGAGGGCAGTAGCAGCATCATGCTGTGGGGATGCTGTTTTTCAGCAGGGAAGCTGATAAGAGTTGATGGGAAGATGGATGAAAAAAAAATAAAGGATGATACTGGAAGAAAACCTGCTGAGAGGACCCTGAACATATGATCAGAGCTACAATAGATCAAAATGTATTCCAATCTTATAGATCAAAAATGGTTTAGATCAAAGCATGTTTATGAGTTAGAATGGTCCAATCTAAGTCTAGTCCTAAATAAATTCAGAATCTGCGGTAAGACTTAAAAATTGCTGTTAAAGCAATTGAGTTTGAGCTATTTTTCTAAAAACAATAAGCAAAATGCCAGTACAGATATTCAAACCTGGTAGAGAAATACCCTAAAAGACTTTCAAATTTCAAATTAGACATTAAAAAATTGCCTATAACAAATGCACACCACACTAATCAGAGGGGTTTTTTTTAATTATTGAAAACCATCTCTCATTTTCTTTCCATTTCAGGATTATGCACTGCTTTATATTGATCTGTTACATAAAATCCCATTAAATACACTGAAGTTTGCGGTTATAGAACCACATGTGGAAAAAGGTGAAAAGACTGGCAAGAACCCTTTTGCAAGGCAGTGTACACCACAATAAGGAATTTGTGCAAAAAAAAAAAAAAAAAAAAAAAAAAAAAAAAAAAAAAGACTCAAAACAATCAACTCATTTAGATCTAAATAAATTTAATTCAGAGAATCATAACAAAAACAAACTGATAGATGTTTCATGTCTGTTTGCTGCCACAAGCAACATATAACAATAATGTAATGGCTATTTTGTTGTCAAGTCTCATAAAGCTAGCAAGCCACAATAAAAATAAAATACAACCATTCTCAAGGGCCCAAAGTGGAAAGTGAGATTCTAACACTTTGGCTCACTGTGATGTATCTGGAGACTCTCAACTTCAACCCATTACGACCCCGCTGCCAGGAACATCCTCCTGCAGGAGCTCAAAATCAGCACGTAAACACAAAACAGCCAGTGCAACATAAAGCTGCCGGTAGAACCTTTCCTCTTTCTTCACAATCCCTGAAGACCGTCTGTTTAAAAATATATATTTCCAGTTTATTTGTTGATAAAAAAAAAAGACAAATTAGAGCTTATTGAATTTTATGTATTTTACCTGTTCATAAAAGTCAATCAGTGATGATGAAGTTTTGGCAAACAGCTACAAAATGATCCAGTATCTAAATAAACACGTAGAGTGGCAAAAGCAAAAAATGTCCAAATTCTAAAAGGGCATCCTGTGATGTTTATCTTTCTCTTCGCCCTGACAAGCACATCCAAAAATTCAGATCACTCAGACACCATGTGGAATAAGCCTTTCAGCAGGAGCACAGACGTCATCCCACCCATGACTGCTCAGCTGGTCCTCTTCCTGCACTGAAATCCCCTTATCAATCCACGAAGCAGATTTGTGCCACAGTACGACAGTATGCAATCAGGAACTGAACTTGGCTTTGGTAGATCATGAAATGCACGCCACAGAGGATGTCGTTCCTCTTGAGCAGAAGCTGTCTGGTGGCAGGAGATGAACAGATTTTCACCAGTTTTTGGTTCAGGTCTCAGCAGAAGCCAAGGAGGTACTCTAATCTAGGTTTGAAGCCAGGAAGGATACAGTGTAGCATCAAAGGGGCATAAATAACAACACAGACATATTTTGCAGAACATGAGGGCTAAGCTAAAAAATATTTGACAATTATTTCTCATATTCTTCAAGGTTAACAAGTGGCGCTAACGTCACAATTCGTCAATGGAAATATCATCTTACATACAACAAAAAACACACTAACTATGAGGCCCATTTTGAACACAATACAGCATTTACCCCAAATGCACAGAGGGAATTAAGGTGATAAATAATGCATGCCGTCATAATGGATTAGTCTTATCTTAATGCAGCTGCTCTTGCTTGATTGTTGAGAAAAAGGAAGAGAGGCAAGAGGCTTTCAGGGAAATCCAAAATTTTCAGATACTTCATTTGTGATGCCTTCACTGGTCAGGAAAAAATGCTAGTTAGAAACCCAAATTAGGGAGCCTTAGTAAAGTGTATTTAAACAGAAATGTCTGCAACTTATGTTTGTGTTTTAGCATTTGGATGTTTTTATTCATAACCTTACTTTCTGGAGTGTTTTTTTTTTTTTTTTTTTTTTTTTTTTTATAACTACACAGTATTTACGTTGAAATGTTGCCCTTCCTATACAGTATTTTTATTCTTCATTTTTTTATATAGTGTAAACATCAATGAAGAGATACATCTGACATGAGCTTTCCGTCCTGCTGTTGCTTTTAAAGTGGGGTATTATGTATTTTCTATTCTTTATTTTATAACACAATCAAGTAACTATGTTGCCTTCAGTTGCTATAAAAAAACTTAACTTAAAAAAAACTTGACTTTGCAATTTAGTGCTTTGAAATTGGCCTCTGTCTCCCTAAGAAGCACCTCCTCTTTCCGACACTCTGCCTTCAGCATGTCATCTCAGCAATGCTCCTCCATTATGCCGTTTACAACCATGCTTAGGAGCATTAAAGTGGTAGGTTGTTCATATGATGAGAGCAACAGAAGCACAGTTCCAGTGTGCTTCAGCGGTTTACCAATTGCTGCTGCCACTAGTCTGGTGGAGCTGAGTGAGAGAGGGGTACTCCGTGGGCCAGACGCTCGGCTGGAGACTGCAGCTCCATGGTAGAGATTTGGGTAAATAGGCGGTAAATTGTGAGAGCAAGTATTTAGGCACCCTCAAACAGCTGCCACAGGAGATTCAAAGATTCCTTAAACATGCATTAAAGAATCAAAGCAACACTCCAGGTGTGTTTTTGATGCACGAATAACATAAAAACATGATATAAAGCTAAAAAAAAAGTTGATGTTACATATTACCCCCCCCTTTAAAGAGGGACTCACTTGTTTGGCTTATATATTCAGCGATCAGAATTTTTCTGTTCAATCTCTGAGATCTGAGTGTTCAACCTAAGGTGACAATGGTTGTAATTTTGAATTGAACACAAATGACTTATAAGATTATCCACATTTATGCATTAAAGTACTTCTCTTTAACATTTATCTGATTTTTACAATATAAAGTACATTTAATCATATGTTATTAATGGATGCTTTTACAGACTGAAAATAGTGGGAGTTCTTAGTTTTGATGCATTTAATGATAAAGGGTTTTTTTTTTAAGTTTCAGTATTTAACCTGCTTACTAGTCTGAGCTATTCATGGGTTAATTTCCTAAAACTAATCTCCAGATGACTGATTTGTGCATCTCTGCATGTCTCCCCCTTGTCATGTGCATCGTTTGAAAGGTACCAAGGCCTATAATGCAGATCAGGGTCTGGAGAATTTCTCAACGGGGGAGGGGCAGGTCACCCATCCATCAAAACCCAACATAACCATGCAGAGACAGACACTCACACCTAATGGAAATTTAGGTTGGAATATTGAGCTAATAAGCATATTTCAGTCAGGGGGAAGCAAAGTACCCAGAAAATGAATGCATCGGGGGTCAGATTGAAACTCAGCACAGTAAACTCCAAGCTTTGATTCAAACCCAGGACCTCATTTTATTTTTACTTTTTAGCTGACTTAATTTCACATTAAATGTATCTCTGTAAGACAAAGTAATTTACCAGGAAATACAGGGTTTCTACAGTTTAGAATGTGTGCAAAATTTTTTTTTTTTAGTTGATTTAAAAAAAACACCGTCTAGACTATGAAAAGTCCTTTTTATTATTATGAAAAAATCTAAACAGAAACAACAGTATGCATTTTGCACTCACATAGTGCCCTCAGTGAAGTCACTGATTTGATAGCATCTGCAGGACATGTGCGTCCCCAGATAATGCTCTTATGTAATCTAAATATGCCCATCTCCAGAGCTCGAACAAATGTCCTCCAACAAACAGAATGTATACAATGCATAGCAGTGGCTATCTTCAGAGGACCAAGGAGCTCCTCTAAATATAGCCCCCTACTGAACTCAGCTCATGTCACTCTTGTCTCATAAACATCCACTCAAACTTACACTTGAGTGACATGAAATCTCCTCTTTGCTCAACTCCATGCAAATGACATCTAAATCTTCATCTAGTACATTCAGGGCTGTCTAACTGTGGGCTTAAATGGTATTAACAGTGTAGTACGGGATATTTCAAAGTCCAGATGGCACAATGAGCCTTTTTAATAATAGAGCTTCCTGCAAAAGAACAAATGCTTGACGAGCCGTTTCCTTTGTTTACCATCAGGGGATGGAATGGCAACATATGTCCGTGCTGTGTAAAAATAAAGACATCATCTTTCATCCTGATACTCATGGCAAAGGTCAGAGGGTGACTTCCTGATAATAAAGAGCTCAAGAAGAAACACAGAGTTGAGAGGAAACGAAACAGACAAGGCACCTTATTAGTTACATAAATGTTGAGCTGAATCCCATCAAAGCTCTTTGAAATGAATTGCTACCTTTGTTGCAAGAATACTGGAGCTTTGTAACAGATGGGGAAAAAAAAAAACAGAAAGTGAGAGTGAAAGCATGAACAAAAGCAGGGTCAAGAAGGTAGCAGAGATAAAGCAACAGATGTTGCAGAGTGGGCATGGATTCATAGCCCCGGCTGAAGCCTGGGGCTTATGAGAATCCCAGTTCAAAAGGGATTTTCTATCTCCATCATAAGCCACTTTCAATTTTTCCTGGTTTTTGTCGCTGAACATCTCCGCGATTATATCAAGAAAACCCAACTTGCTGCAAAAACAATTGCTATTTGGGGACATATGAACGTAGTTCAGTTGGGGTAAAAATCTCCAGATGAATAAGTATTTCAAAGGTCCTTCAGCTTTAAGTTTGTGTAACCGCTTTAATTTCTCTGAAATTACTGATCCATTGTGTTGAGAAAACCACCTAGGAAAACAATGTAGCTTTATCCTTATGCTTGAATGATTTCAGAAAACCCAGAGTGTGAATGCTTACTTAGAAAAAAATTAAAAACTTCAAACACACACATGAATAAATTTAGTTTTCACTTGAGTTTTGATTATACAACTTTAACTTAAGGGTTACTTATTAAAACAAGGAAACATAGTTGAGACATAAAAGTCATCTTAATAGAGTGTATCATGTAGACAACATGATTTTTTTATAACAACTTAGCTCAAAATTATCATTGCAATAATTGCTTTCCCATCTGTCTTACTCCTCTTTATAAACTCCTGCACTGCATTTTACAGAAATCAGGTTTTCTTAAAATCTATGGAGTGCTCTTAGATATGGTTCAAATATTTTACTGTAGCCATTGTGCTGTCTGTAAACACTGAGAAAAGGGAGTTTCACAAGGCTGCTGTGCATGCTGGGTTAAAACCGCAATTGTATTTGGGTTTGCCTCATTATCAAAGCTTGATCCAACAAATCAAACACCTCTGATCATCAAAGCAGCAGAGAGAAAGCTTGAACTGATCAAAACACCAGTTGTTATGTTAATATTATTTGCCAGTTTTGTTTCGTTGGGAGTCTTTAAACTGCTTTAAAATTCAACTTATTACATATTCAGCTTGTGTGCTACAACAAGGTTATCAAAGTCAAACCCAGAGGAGGTTGGGTTCCTTCAAAACAGTAAAGCTCATTAGCCTCCACTACCATCAAAGAAGATGTGAACGTCTCCAGTGAATTTGGTCAAGAATAATTTGCCAACAAACCACAGAGGAGAACACAGGTCATATTCTTGAACTCATATGACTGCAGCTCTATAATGGCAAATTATCTGTATTACTAGTAGTTTGCAGAGCTGAAAATGAGACTTCAGCAACCACTACATCACAAAAACAAATATTTTTCTTGACCCAATAACAGCCTTTGTGGCCCACTACAGCTCTGCACATATATTGTTTGCTCAAATGTAGCTTTAAAAGAGGCATCTTATAGAACCAAGACTACATTGATTTTGCAATTATGGTCATTTCAGGCTGAAGCCAACAGGAACAGACTATTGCAAGAATTAAACAGAGAAAAAAGCTAATTCAAAACAACTGCAGAAAGGATCGATGCTCTGGTACACTGTTCTACAAATGTTTTCATTTTATTTTAAATCTAAAGCGGCTGTAGTCAATTAGTCTGACATCTCCAGACACATGCACATACGCAAATTAGTCTTGAACCTTTTATTTTTATGGTTTATTCCCAGGGGGTGTTATCAACAGACAAAACAAAGCACTTCAGATTACAGATGGAAAAAACATCTACTGAACAGAACACTGGAAAAAAGGGGGAAAAGTACAGTGTGATCTAAAAATTAAGCCATCTTTAGGATCTAAGCTTCATGCAACAGTAAAATAAAAATACACTTTTGTTAAAAAAAGGAATTTTAAGTGACAAACAAATACAAAAACATTTTAAATGGGAACTTGAAGCATTATATTTTTTTTGTTTCTAAAAAATGTATTAAGAATTATATTTTTTTTATTTCTAAGAAATCTCCATTTTCTTTTTTAAAAACATACAAAAAATTAGGCATATTTTATTTCTTAAAAATTTATTTAAAAAATTATATGGACACATTTATTATTTCTAAAAGATTTATAAAAAATATATCTATATTTTGTTTCTAAAAAAATTACAAAGAATTATATATAAACATCAAGAGACTGACTACTTGACACGTACCTTTTCTTTGCAAAACATCTCAAACTCAGTCAGATCTGTTGGAAAGTGTCAGATAACATCTACTTCCTAGTATTGCCACAGATTCTCAACTGCATTTAGGTCTGGACTTGGACTGAGCCATTCTAACACATGGACTCACCAGAGTATCTTCTTCCACATGTGTGCGTGGTGTTTGTGGCTTTCAACAACAGCTCTTTTCTTGCCACTCTTCCATAAACACCAAATCTGTGAAGTGCAGGACTATCAACTGTCCTATCCAAATTCTCCCACCTGAGCTGTAGATCTCTGCAGCTCCTCTAGAGTTACCATGGACCACTTGACTGCTTCCCTGTGTTATACTATTTAAATTTTTAAATGATGGACTGTACAGTGCTCTCCGAAACATTCTTTAATCCTACTTGCCACGTTCTGTTCTCTAACAAACTTCTGAGCTCTTTGCAGAATGGCTATATTTTTATAGATATTAAATTAATTCAGTGAATGTATTGCTTTTTTTTTTTTTAAATCAATATCTCAGAAGAGCTGGAGTATGTGAATTAAAAGGGGTTGAACACATATGCATGCTAAACTTTTATAACATAAGCATTCATGCAGCAATATGAAAATTTAGCCCGATACCAAAACCCCAAAGTAATATTGCTGTTATAGTCAATAATCTATATTTACTGATATCATATATATATATATATATATATATATATTCAGAAGAATAGGGAAATATATATATATTCAGAAGAAGAATAGGGATATATATATATTTCCCTATTCTTCTGAAACCGTGAAACAATGACCACACAGCTGACATTGCTTCTCTGCTTCAGTTAAACACTCCCACAATCCTGCGCTGTATCACTATCACATGGCACATGGCCATTCCATTCACCTCCCCCTCCAAAACCACAAACGGCAACAGGATGGAATAAACATTGGTTGTTCATTTTGGCCCGATACCGATATGTTTTTTAAAAATCTGTCAATACCGATGTTAATGCTGATATTGACATCGGTATCAGCTGATATATCGTGCATCCCACAGTCATACAATTTTTTCCTGCTGATTCATATAATGCTGATTCCTGCTAATTCCTAATAAAATACTATTACTTTAAAAATATCAAAATATGTTCTGATGTCTCCATTTTTGTTATGAGATAGTAACAGACCAGGAAGGGCTGATCAGAAATACATTAAACCCAAGAGTTGCAGAGGTTCCATGTTGCAAATGAAACGTGTTCATAAATTTCTTAAATTAGTTGATAATGTAAAAATAATGCAACCTAAGCTATCCTTTAAATCGCAAATAAGCAAAAGACTGCATGACTGTGAGAGGAGAAAAAAAACTTGCTCAGGAAGTGAATTTTCTAATATATTCTCTCAGTAAGTTTAGACATGGGCGCCCACAAAGAGAGCACTTGACCCCATGAAAACTTGGGTTGCCTGGGGCCCAACTGAACACAGTAGCTTGCTATGAATACATTTAGCTGAGTGAATATGATTCAGGTCACAGAACAGGATTAACTCTAGTGGATTAAACTCTGATAAAACCAAGTAATAAAAACTAAATGGAAATCTCTCATCTGCCCCCAAACAGCCCAACTTCCAAGGTCTCCACAGACAGTGTGATCTTAACAAGATTTGAATGGTAAAGCAGCTGAGTGACATGAGGACAAATTGCCGGGCTGTATTACATCATCATCTAAATGGTGATTGGAGACATCCAAAGATTGGAGACAAAGACAACAGGCCAGGCGCTTGAAACAAGACACCACAGCAAAAGTTATGGCAGACGTTCAGAGAGCAGATACGATCTCGAAACGATGCAGTTTGTTTGTTTCCACAACAATAACTTCATTGGGACATTTTATTCTCAGTGTCATGTTGAAGAGTTACAGAGCCATCTGTACTTATTGGCACCTCTGGCAAAGATGGGTGAAATGCCTTAAAAATGAAACAATGCTTTATCGCAGAGGCACAATCCCATAACTTAATGGCACCCCTAATAATTTCTCTAAAAGAATGTAACTGAAGCATTTCCTTTTCTAATGTTCATTTTTAACTTGATCTCTGAGATCCTAATTAGTTATCCATGACTTTCTCATTCTCCTGGTGTGTAAATGACATGACACAAAGGCCCATTTCTCTTAGCCACTCTTCTAAAGGGGTAAGACAAGAGAACATGTCTTTCAAATAAGGCAGATAATTGCTGAACCTTATAATACCGGAAATGGCAACAGGAAGATAGCAACTAGTCTACCTACTACAGACCCTGGCCACTAGTCTTGATAAAGGATGTTTATCTTGCCATCACAAACCATGAGGAGAAAAAAATAAAGCATCAAACTGTATGCAAACATCACAGATATCGAGTACACTGGATTTTCTAAAAACCAGAACAACTCCAGACTCATTTAAACATTTTTATTCTCAAATGTCAACACAGTCATATTAAAAAAAATCCTAAACAATATCGACCACTTTAAAGTGGTTTTATTGTTGTACAATCCATCTAGTGAGTACCTATACCATCTTAACCTTTATGAATAAAACAAAAAAAAAAATCTCCAGTCAGTTCAATAGTGGCCACTTTGTATCTGTTTCTCTTAAGTAAAATGAAGCAAAAACATAAAGAACTGTAAATTTAAAACCAAAATATGGACAAAATTGTTACCCCCCTAATGACTAATTATTTGGGAATGATGTCAGGAAAAAGTCTTTTCTGACATCACAAAAGTAAAGATGTGAAATTTCTAAACACTACCTGTGACTTTGACTCAACCTCTGTGGTTTGATTAGAAGAGGCTAAACTTGTGCGTACTGAGAAATAACACTCCATGGAGGTGTGTTGTTGAAATTATGGAAAAACACTTTGTGCCTACCAGTAAGTATGGTAGGGGATCAGTAATGATGTGGGCTTGTTTCTCAGTGGTGATGTGGGCTTGTTTCTCCCCCAAAGGCTGTGGGAACCTCATTAGAGTGCATGACATTATAGACTCTGAAATACCCGGACATTTTTAATAAAAATATAAAACTCAATAAGTCAACTTTTTCAATGCGATGAACCAACATAAAATGGCAAAACCAGGCCATATATGGTTCTCTAGACAAAATTAATCTAAGTTCCTAGACCTCGAACCTATAGAAAACCTGTAGGGTGAGCTGAATAGAACAAAGTATTAGAGAGTACCCAGAACCCTGGTTGATCTAGAGAGATTGTGCAAAGAGGAATCATCTACCATCCCTCTCCGTCTGTTTGCTCAAACCTTAAGAAATGTCATACAGAGAAGACTAAGAGGTATTTTCTTGACAAAGTGGTTTGTTACAAGTATTATGGGTCGATTATCATAAAACTTACAGCTTTAGATTATGCAGCTATAATAAAAGTGTTTATTTTAGGACTTTTCACACATTTTTGCAAGCTGTGTCAATAAATTTAGAGACTGTGGTTTATAATGCTATCGTTTCTTCGCTTTTTGTGGTGTTGTAGCTATAGCAAAGATCACCATGACCATCACCAGCAGTTTAATCTACAACCAGGTTACTTAATGCCTCATTAAGTCTATTTACTTCCGCAATCAGTCCTTTTTGCCAGTTACTTTCTGGATCAATTCATGACTGTTTGTATGAAACAGTTAAATTACAGTTAAATTAAAATGGATTGAACTTAAAAATGCCCAAAATAACATATTTAAAGTGCTTGTGTGGATTACCTTTCAAACTTCAATAGATACCTGAATTAAATATTTCCAGCTACTAAATTAATGGATGAATTAATCACTTTGGTACTTCTTTCAGAAGTAGGATTTTAATTTAACTTCACCATAAACCTGACTCCATAGTGTATTACTGCACACTTCAGCCTATTCTTAGAAAAGAGACATTTGCAAGGATGAAAACTAAATGTCACTGTAGTTATAGAAATGCCATTCTCTGGTTCTCCAGTATCACTTTGTCATTCAAGCAGTGACTAAGAGGCTGACTGCTGGCGAACCTGACCCTCGTTTTATGGGATCGTAAGTTTAATATTTGATGGCCGAGCACACGTTATAAAATAGGGACCTTTCTTTCTTCGAATAGCTTCAGTGTCACTAATCACCTTCATCTTGATAAGGCAGGATTATTATTTATGCAACAGGTCAGGGCATTGATTTATGATACAAGGGAAAGGGGGGGGGGAGAGACCGTCTTCACTGTTGCAGAAGTGTTCAAGGTAAAAGGAAAAAACATCTTTGTGTCCATTTCTTTAACCGGCGTCCTTCCAGAAAGTCTGTTTATCCTCTTCTGTAGCAAAAGCTGTGGCTGTGACAATGAGAACTAACTGTGAAAGCAGAGGAGTGGGCTCAGGGACATGCTGACGATAATGTCAGGTTGTGGAAAAAAAATTAGAAAAAACATGCTGGTTTATCAACACTCTAAACACCTTAGACTGATTCATAACTGAGCCTGGTTTCAAGTAGGAGCTCAGAGAAGGTTGCATCTCTGTTTCTGTGAGAGCAGATCACACAAAGGCGTGGGCGTTGGGTTGTTAGCAGTCAAGCCTCAGGGGAAAAGTCACATTTAAATGTTCACATGGGCTAATAGGCATAATAATTTATAATTTCATTTCCATGATACATGCCTCTAAGGACACACATGGTACGATGAACCATCTACATTTGGCTGTATGATGAGTAATGATTCGGTCCAGACATCTGAATTTCTCACTCGCTTTCGTTCTCAAGAGTGGTGATTGTGAATCAGTAATATTCAACCTCCTCGCATGGAAAAGTTATCTTCATGATTCTGATAAAAAAAAAAAGTTTTTTCTTCTTCAAGAGAAAAAAATTTTAATTAAATCATTCACAAAACATAACATAAACCCACTACAGGCTGTTGCTGCACACTGCTGTTCAAACAGCATGAAATAACACTACTATTCCCTTCCTTTCTTTCATAAATTCTGCTTTTTAGAAATGATTTCAAGTCATGACAGTCAGGGAGGAGAAGCTAAAGGATTGCCACCCTTCACTATCATAAAGGTAATGCTGTTTTATCTCGGTTAGGGAGCTACAAGCCATAAGCAGCCGATTGCAAGGTCTACCTGAACAAATAGCTCAACTAAATCAGATTGTCGTCTTACCTAATCTCTACAAAGCGAAAGTGGAAAAAAGATATTTTCAGGGAAATACACACTCATAAATTTAATGCATTTTTATGCTATTCTTTACTTAATTCTGTGTTTCAGAATGAAATGATCAAAAAAGAAATGTTGTAGATGAAGTTATTATAACTACAACAATCAATAGGTTGAATAATTTTAGTCCCAATAGATATTAAAGCAATTAAATTATGTTTCACATTTTTTTGTGAAATTTCTGTTAATACTAAAAAAACATTAAAATATTGAAATTTGATTCATGAAATATGATGCAATTTTTAAGATTTAATTTCACATAAACAACAAACATATGACATAAGAAAGCTCTCAAATAAATATCAATTTCTAATTCAAACCATTGTCCCCAGTTAGTAATACTCCAGTGACATTATTGTGCAACAAGTTTCTATGCTTCTGATAATGTAGCAAATGGAAATTCAATCTCAAACTAAGCCAAGCTACCACAGATTATTTGGCCATCTTAACAAGTCCTTATGTCCATCAAAATGTTGATATTGTATACAAGTAACATATCCTGTATATAAGACAGAACTGCTCAAGTTTTGCAGCAATTACCCAATAATAATGTTATGTAAACTCATGTTATGCTATGCAGATGCTCTTTCTACAACAATGAAGATTACCTCACCTAAGCATGCTGAATGCTTAAAGTAACTCCAACTGACATCAGCCTGACCTATTTTCTGAATAATTTAGCAAATAATTATTTGACCAATTACTTGACCACTGTGTGTCTAGCAACAAATATTTGTCCTCAAATGGTGATCAAGATCCTCAGATGGCAATTATTAAGTATGGAAAATATAAAATTATGCCACACCAAAAACAAAACAAAAAAAAAAAAAAAACCACTGTCCTGGTGCAGTAGCACAGGAGTAAATATGACACCTTTGATCCCAATACACAGAAACTATACAAAATGGTATTGCATCATAGGAGAGACTGTCATGCTACACAGACAGGAAAGGGCTTAATGTTTTAACAAAATATGTTTCATATCCTTTTATTTCGACCTAATGTAAATGTGTTTTTAGATATGCCAAGATGTGTGGTGAATTGACAAAAATGACAGAGCAACTTAAAGTACACTACAAATGCAACAAAGAAGAAAGTTACAAACAAGCATGAATATGAACCAAGATGAAGAGAGCTTTTTAACTGTTGTGGAACTGAAAAACTGAAAATGTGATTATATAGTCAAAATGTTTTTAGGGACAAAATATTGAATTGTAACTTTTATGCAAGAGAAAAACTCTGCAGATGCTACTGATTTCATATTTTATGTTCATTCCTTTCTAATATTTTTTTTTATAACTACAGTAAGTGTTCCAGCTGGGGGCACTTCCAGGCAGACTCCGATTTTGGCAAGCCTAAGGTTTTCCACATTAGATGAATACTTCTGAGGTTTTGCATACTTAAGATCATAAAGCCCACCTTTAAAGATGCAAGTGGTGGTGAGCCTGATTCAAGGTGAGGAAATTTTCTAGCTTTACTGTATTTTTTTCCTTCTATTTCTCTTTTTTATCCCACTGTTTTTATTAAACTGCCTCATCTTTTCGTTTTTGGTTTCGCCAAACTCAGTCGATGCACACATGTATCCATTTCTCTCCTTTGGTAAAGATTTCATCAAAAAATGGCTGCTTTAATGAAGGTTCCCCCCTCTGTATGAGGCTCCTGGTCATTTAAAAATGCATTAAATTCCAATTTCTCTTATGACTGTTTGCATTTTGAACCTAATTAAACACAAATCAACAAAATTCAAGAAAATGCCTGCGTTCTCAAAGGCTGCATATCTAATATCTGACTGAAAACAAAAAGCATCTGGGTCTTTGTGCAGTATTTGAAAATTTTGATGACTATAGGCCCCATTCAGCTTTGACCCCATTTTTTCAACAAGGCAACAACAAAGAAAAACAAATTCACACTCACATTACCATCAGATTTTCACACTTCCTTTTGCTAAAATAGGTTGAAGTGAAGTAGACTCAAAAACATAAAAAAAAAAAAAAAAAAAAAAATGTATGAACTCTAGTTATTCCTCATGTGGAGTTATGAACAAGAAGCGGAATTTAAAAGACACAGCAAAGTGTTTAAAGCCTGACCATATCTCAATCTAAATGTCACACACCCAGACACAAACATATATCTGTTAGTTAGTCTTTACCTTGGCACTGGAATCCTTGCTTTCCAAACCCCCTGTGAAAAGAGAGGAGATTGAATTGAATGGCTCTTACTGTTTGAACACAGTAAATAACGTATTCATTCACACATGGACTCACTCATATTCATTCCAGTGACATAGTTGCATAAGGCACACTACTGTTAAATGACAGCTTTGCAGAAGTTTAACACTTTTGCATCTTAAGAAATGTAGAATTCATCAAAAGCTGATTTAAGTAATTCAATTGAAACAGTGAAATTCATATTTTACAAATTCCCTAATATATTTCAAGTATTTATTTCTGTTTGTTTTGATGATTGTGGCTTATAACTAATGAAAACCCTACGTTCAGTTTCTCAGATAATTAAAATATTACATAAGGTCAATAAAAAATGTTTTTTTAAGCAAAAATTTTATTTTATGGCCAACATTAGGAAGATTGTTGTAGTACATTCCATTCACATGGAGGGTATGCTAAAAAAGGTTGCTGCTAAAAACAATGGCTGTTCATACAGTGCTACATACATATGTATAAATGGAAAGTTAAGTGGAAGAAAAAAGTATGTTAGAAAAAAAATTACTGCAGCCTTCAGAGGACTATGAACCAAAGCCCATTCAGGTGCTTGGGGGAGATTCACAAGGCACGGACTGAAGCTGGAGTTGGTGCTTCAAGAGTTACCACACACAGACATATTGGAGAAAATTGGCTACAAACTGTCACACTCAATGTTTTGGATCCACTCCTGACCCAGAGACAACATCAGAAGCATCTTACATGGACTATGAAGATGAAGGACTGGACTGCTGCACAGTGATCCAAACTCCTCTTCAAGTTTCTATTCTGGTAAGGTTTGATGAGATGCTGATTTCATTTTTCAACAGGATTTGGCACATGTCCACACTGGTAAAAGTACCTATTCCCAGTTTAATGATCATTGTATCACTGTGTTTGACTGGCCTGACCTAAAACCTATAAAAATATTTGGGCTGTGTCAAGAGAAAGTTCAGAGACACAAGACCCAATAATCCAAGTGAGCAGAAGGCTGCTACAAAAGCAACTTTAACACCTTAACAGACCCACAGGCTGATCCACTCCATGTCACACTGCATTAATGCAGTAATTCATGGCTGACATTTCTATATTTTTTATTGATCTTGTGAATCTCCTCCAAACACTTGAGTGGACTTTGCTTTGTAATCTTTTCAAAGAAGCAGTACTTTTTTCTATCATGCTTTTTCCTTGCACTCAACTCAAAAAAATAAAAACAGCACTCTAAATAACCATCTTCTTTAACAATGACCATTTGTAGCTCATCCAGGGAGGGATATAGTGACTGTCTGCTGCACAACTGTCACATCAGCAGTTTTCCATATTATTGGGTTGGTCATGACATAACATTTCTGTGTTTAAAATCTAGTTTTTTAATCATGCCTATGTAAAATTATAAGGTTCTATTAAACCTGAATTTTGGGTTTTCATTAGCTATGAGGTACTATCATCAAAATTAAGAAATAAATCCATGAAAAACAAAAGTGTTTAATTAATCTCTATAAATTTGACTTTTTGAGTTAAATTACAGAAATAAATCAACTTTTCAGCATATCTAGTGTTCTAATTTACTTTGATGCAGCAGTATGTTATATTAAAAGCATTTGTTGTCAACCTCCTTGAACTGATAGCAATCAACAATACAGCAGAGGAAAAAGTTAAGTCTGCCAGAGAGGTGTTTCTCCTCAAACCTCAAGAAATTATGTCAAAACCCAAATCCAAACCATTCTGGGATTTTTTTGGTATGATCATAGTTAATCTTAAACTGTTAAAACTACAACCACATAAGGCTTGTAGGTGCATGTCTCCACAGGTTTCCTGGCCTGCTTTCCCTTCATTTGTGTGCTAAACCAGTGTGTGATGATGGGCACCTTCCCTTTTAAAGAAAAGCAACAAGTCGTTTGATTTCATGTTTAAAATCGTGTTGCTGATATGCTTAGCTCTAAAGGAGTGGCATATGTACGTCTGCCAATGACACATTGCATAAAAGGCATGAGATCGCACACACACACACACACACACACCTTAAAGAACTGAGGACTTTAAACGTGGGTGTGCCTACAGCAACATACAAGAAGGAATGCTTCACTGAGAATCCAGAGATCAGTCTCGTTCAAGTGCTGCACTAAAAGGCAGGAATGTGTTCCTCTTTAATTTCCTGCCCTCTTCCAGAATGTGCAGGCTGAAAACATGCACGTGCTTTGCAAGAAGAGGAGATTTCCATCTGGGCCTCATCCTACAAGTAGAATTCTGAATTTCCATTCAAAACCAGCAGCTTCAGTGGTTTCACTGTGTGCATGGCTGCATGTTAGTCATCCAAATATTTGACAGGGGCCAAATCACAGGAGCTGCGTTGCAGTTATTTGATCAAGAATGAAGATAAGGAGATGAGTGGAATCTAATGCAAAGGAGATTTCATAAAGTCATTTTTGTTGCATGACACCTGTGGAAAAATGCTGATACACCTGTGGAAAAATGCTGATTTAATTAGACACACCACCTAATCCAGCACAAAATGAAAGTAACCGCTTTCACTCTGCAGCTTTTCAGGGGATATTTTCCCCCAGTTTCCTATTATTATTTTTCAAGGAGCCAGCAATAACAGTAACAACTCCTCCCATTCAGTAGTAGGACAAAATCACAAACAATCCCCAGGACTCCTTCGCAGACATTTGAAAGTGTTTAAGGAGTGCAGGGATTGTAGGTTTGGAAAGGTGATGTGACCCCCAGAAGTTACATCATTGAGCAGAGAGGACTCGACTGAAGTTATTCGATATGCAACAGGCGGGGTGGAGGTGGGAGACGGAGTAAGGCTTACCAGATGAAGTCGGTGCAGTGGCTGCAGAAAGTCGGCTGCTTGAAGAACCTGGCTATGAATTTATGGTCCTTCACTTCGTGGACGTTCTTTTGCCTCAGAGCACCTTTTCGAGCAAACCTGTTCGCTACGTCCGCGGTGGACGACTCGTTAAAACTTGCATCTGCCATCGCGTTCTTCCTATAGATATATATATATAGATATAGATATAGATATTTATATAAAAACAGAAATCAATGCAACAGCTTTCCTCCTGCGGTGTTCGAGGCGTTCTTCAGTCCGAGTAAACGATCTGTGCTGTCAGTGCCGAGCCAGAAAGCGAAGCGGCGGTCCTGACTGGAGACACTGGACTTACTGGGTCTGAGGGATTTCCCTGCCTGTCGCTGCTCCACTGACACTGACAGCTCGGATCTGTAAACGTGGCAGCAGTGAGACACTCTGCTTCCTCTGACTCCCTCCAAATCAAAAGTATTGCATTTGCAAGTTAGAAGGAGAGGGGGAGGGGGCAAAACCAGTTTTTAACTAAACTTCCAGTCTTAAAATTATTGGGAGTCCCAGTATGTTCTATAAAGCAAATGAAGCCGCAGCAGAGGCATCCCGAGAACATTTTGATAGAGGTGGCCAGACCAGGCCAGTAAACATTTTTTTGGGGGGCACAAAAAAAATTATGAAATTTTTATACTTTTCTTATTTGCTGCAAAGCAACGATATATATATATATATATATATATATATATATATATATATATATATATATATATATATATATATATATATATATATATATATATATATATGGCTTGCAAAAAGTATTCAGCCCCCTCTTCCCAACCAATTGCCTTCAGAAGTTGCCTGATGATTGCTAATGACTAAACAGAGTCCACCTGTGTGTAATCTGATCTCAGTACAAATCCATCTGCTCTACAACAGCCTCAGAGGTTGGTTAAGAGAACATTGGGGAGCAAACAGCATCATAAAGTCCAAGGAACACACCAGACAGGTCAGAGATGAAGTTCTGAAGAAATTTAAAGCAGGCTTAAGCAATAAAAAGATTTCCCAAGCTGTGAACATCTCGTGGAGCTCTGTTCAATCCATCATCCGGAAATGGAAAGAGTACGGCACAACTGTAAACCTACCAAGACAAGGTCGTCCATCTAAACTTACAGGCCAAACAAGGAGAGCACTGATCAGAGATGCAGCCAAGAGGCCCATGGTGACTTTGGATGAAATGCAGAGATCTACATCTCAGGTGGGGGGAATCTGTCCACAGGACAACTATTAGTCATGCACTGCACAAATGTGGTCTTTGGTCTTATGGAAGAGTGGCAAGAAGAAAGCCATTGTTAAAAGAAAACCATAAGAAGTCCTGTTTGCAGTTTGCCAGAAGCCATGTTGGGGACACAGCAAACATGTGGAAGAAGGTGCTTTGGTCTGAGGAGACCAAAATTGAACTTTTTGGCCAAAATCCAAAACGCTTTGTGTGCCAGAGAACTAACACTGCACTTTACTCTGAACATACCATCTGCATTGTCAAATATGGTGGTGGCAGCATTTTGCTCTGGGGGTGCTTCTTTTCAGCTGGGACAGGGAAGATGGTCAGAGTTGATGGGAAGATGGATGGAGCTAAATACAGGGCAATCTTCGAATAAAACCTATTGGAGTCTGGAAAAGACTTGAGACTGTGGCAGAGGTTCACTTCCCAGCAGGACAACGACCCTAAACATGACGCCAGGGAAACAATGGAATGGTTTAAAACAAAACATATTCATGTGTTAAAATGGCCCATTTAAAGTTCAGAACTAAACACAATCAAAAATCGAGCAAGATCTGAAAATTGCTGTTCACAAACGCTCTCCATCTCATCTGACTGAGCTTGAGCTGTTTTGCAAAGAAGAATGGGCAAAACTTCCAGTCACTAGATATGAAAAGCTGGTAGAGACAGACCCTAAAAGACTTGCAGCTGGAATTGCAGCAAAAGGTGATTCCACAAAACATTGGGTCTGAATTCTTTTGCATGCCGCACTTTTCAGTTTTTCATTCATAAACTATGTTTTGACTCATGTATAATTTTCTTTTAACTTCACAATTATATACCACTTTGTGTTGGTCTTTCACATGAAATTCCAATGAAATATATTTATGTTTGTGGTTGTAATGTGGCAAAATATGGAAAAGTTCAAGGGGTACTGGAGTATTTTTTTTTTTTTTTTTTTTTTTTTTTTTTTTACAACTCCACAGTATTCATGCTGAAATTTTGCCTTATTGTACAGTATTCATTTCAATTCTTTATTCTGATATATATATATATATATTCTTTGCATGAGCCTGTTCATCTGTTACTGCCTGTCACTGCCACTTTGCTGTTGTTGCATAGAAATTTCTCCATCATGGGACAATAAAGGATATTTCAATTCTAATTTGTAGACCACAACTTCCTGTTTCTCTGATATGAATATCCCAAAACACAGTGGCCTCTTAGCCACTTTTCAAAATGAGAAAGACAGTCAAACATATCCTTCAAGTGTGGGAAACGTTTGGTAATTAATAACTTAAGTAATGACTTTTAAAACATAGCAACCACAGCTGCCCTCCTAATCTTGTCCACATTTATAGTCAGAGCAATAGTTAAAACTGCATATTCATATGTATATACTGCATAAATTCTACAAATTTTCTCATTTTAATTTTTGTTGACAGTAAACAATACATTGATATCTTTATGTTCCTGTTTTTTGTTTAGTTAAATTAATTGATATAGCACCAATTTACTATTCAATCTAATTTATACCATTTCCAATCCAATAATATAAACATTTAGCTTCAATAACATACAGTTGAATTATGTTGAAGTTATATTATAATACAACCTTTTAATGCCTGTAATCTCTCCTATAAGTCTTTTAAGGTAAATCTATAGATACATTCTAGTCTTTTTTTTTAATTGTGACTTAGTTTTTTTGTAATTGAGTATATTTTAAAATGTATTGCTGCAAAAGCACAAAACAGTGTGATAGGGAAACCCAGCATGTATGTTTTGTGTATTTGAGACCAAGTGGACCTCATGAAACAAGGAATTTAGACCATTAAAATGTTTATTTGTGCAATTGTCTAAAAAAAAAGTTTTTTTAAAAATTAAAAAAAAAAAAAAAAACATCTTCAGTAACAGCCGGGGTACAGATTAAAGAAATCTTTTCAAATTTCTGGGCCTGGGTGCATGGGAATAAAAACAGTCTAATCATGTAGGGGCTTCAGCAACACTTGCAGTAGATAACAACTTTGTTGCTTATTTTGCAACAGACCAACCAGTTTTGGCTTGTCATCTTTTTTCAGAGTTGTTGTGTTACTGGTTTGAGCAAGAAAACATACAGAAAATTGTATTAATGAACAGACAGCATCACCTCTGCTTCAGCTCCATTGAATGTGGTAAAAACACATCAAATCTTACCCCTCTATGGCAAAGACTTTCATGTTGTCACCACCACTAAAATAAAGCACCAATGTTTACCTTAAAGACAACAAAATGTTTTCTTAATGTTCAAATGTCAAATTTGATCCAATGAGAATGTATTATTTAACTAATTGTTCAAATTTCATGCAATTAAATACAGCATAATGTGTTTGAATGGACCAGAAAGAACTATATTTAAACAGCTTTGAGGTCCACATTTGTGCGTAAGACTGCATATGTGCAGCTTTTAATCTCCCTGCTTTGATTAAATCCTCTGATGTACAAAACATGAAAGCAGTACAAAGCAACCTTTGAAACCATTTAAATCAGCCTTCTGAAAATTCATCTTTTTACATTTGAACTAAACAATTTCAGCTATTTTCTCACGTTTTTCAAACAATTTTCACTAACAAATCTTTAGGCATTTTATTTTGAAGAACCAATTTCCGGTCATTAACTTGTGCTCTGTTGATTAACTTGACTTTTCCTCACGCCTCTTCCTCCTTTCTCGCTCCGGCTGATGTCACGCAACAGGATCCGCCGTGGGAGGGAGGAGGCCCTAGGTCCAGTTGGAAGAACTGAGGCTGGAGGCGTCACCGTGTGGGAAAACATGGCACTGCATACTCCTTGTTACATAGAGAACTGTTTATGACTTTAAGAAAAATATTAAAGTTATTATGCAACTGCTCTAAGAAAAGCTTTGCTTTGCTCATTGATAAACACCAACCCCATGACAGGAAAAAGACCCGCCCCTTTTTAGTAACGTGTTTGGAATATTTTTCTCTGCTTCTTCTGTATTTATGGAAACAAACTGAAGCCCTGAGGATAATGCAATTACATTACCACAACGACATCAGTCAAGTTAGAGAATAGCTTTGTGTATCAAAGGCTCATTTAAGATACGAGCTGATACCAAATAAAAGGAATGGAGCCATGGGCTTTGACTTTCTATCAAAGCAAACAGACCCCACATATATTTTGCATAAGTTGAATTCATGGTTCAGGCTCTGGTTTCAAAGACCCTGAACGTTTGCTTCCCCTAAAGGTGGACCTTTGCAGAAAATGTTCCTTTTATCTAAGGGTTGAAGGTTATATGTCTGCAGTGAAGCCCACATAGTTTATACCTTTGAAGAATTTAGATGTTTTTAATAAAACATCCAACAAGGTAGTTTGTTTCTTATAGAGAATGAGATAGAAATCTCTCAAACAATGATAAAAGAGTGTCAGATCTGAAAAAAAATCTGTTTTTATTAACATCTTAGTATACCAAATATTATTAATACTCTTCTAAATAATATGTGGAGGGGGAAAAAATCCAGCTTGTGATTTTGAATTAAATAGAGATACTGATTTTTCTTTTTTTTCTCTCTGCTTTTACTAATAAGGTGAAATTTGTATGTCTCAAAAAAACAAAAACAGAAAAAGAGAAGAACATAATCTAACAAAGATTTAGAAGTTGGTTGATATTTTTATTCACAACTCAGTAGGTTTCATAAAGAAGATATTAACAGGAGAAAAATTATTTTTGCGGTATACTTTTGGTTGAATTTTAACCTTGATTCTCATATTTTTTGCAATGTATTTGCATCTCATTGCAAATACATTCTAAGCTTGATAGAAATGTATTTGCAATGAGATGCACAAATAAACTGTTTTTTTCTTTCATTTACTGACTCGAATTCCCATATAGTTCATTGACCTAGAGAATCTTTTCCCCTGTTTCACGGAGGACAAATATTTAGAATTTACACAGAATTACACAAGGACAGTGGTGCAATCCAACAGCCTTCAAAATTTAAAGGGGAAAAAAGTCAAGAAAATGACTTTATATAACAAACTGTTTTTATGCTGCAGAGCTGAGACTACACAGGCCATAACCGAAAACAATAAGTTCATAAAACATATATGTAGGATGGTTTTACTATTTAACTCGTAGTTTTTGTAGTAGAAAGCATTTTAACAGCAAAATATATATTTTTTTTATTTGTGATTTCTGCTATGAAGTTATAACTCTTTCTCAATTGCCGAGATTTCACATGATGCTGTCTGTCTGCTGTTTGCTCTTCAACCAGATCAAGGTTATCAATCAACATTTAATCAGATATGCCTGTATACATGCCACATGTGAACTTTGTGCTTAATCAATAGCAGCTTGAAGTTACATTTGATTGGAGGAGGCCATCTCTGTAGCCAGAACCAAATAGCTCTCATCTCGTAGCTCCCTCCCCACCCAGATGCAGGGGGAACAGAGCTGATTTCACCTCCTGAGAAGATGGCTCCCACCTTGCTGCTTCTCAGCCTTGCAGCTTTATGCACAACCGTAGCACCTGCAAAAGGTACATTTGCAAATTTGTAATTTGGCTTAACTTAAACTTCTTCTGCTTGATATTATATGATAAAAAAATTCTGAGCCTTTCTTCTCCTTTTCTTTAATCAGTTTGCGGCCGGCCTCGTGTCTCTGATGGAGTTGATATTTCCTCCCTGAAACGTGTGTTTGAGATCGGAGAAGACGTGACCCTCTCATGCGAGCAGGGCTACTTGCCTTCAACTGCAACGCCTCCCAGAATAACCTGCACGGCTACAGGAGAATGGACGCCATCAAACCTGGCATGTTCCCGTGAGTTTTGGCTGAAGTTTCTGTTTTTAATCCTGTGGCTGACATCTCAAACCTTAAAAACAGTGAGCAGGAAGTGAATTGAAGTCCAAATGTTGTTTTGTTTTCTTCCCACCACAATAAACAAAAAAAAACAATCCTGATAAAATTAAGAAACTTGATGATGATCTTTCAAGTTAATGTATTTCCAGCACAGATAGTAAAGCTGTGAAGACATTTAATAGATGTGGTGATCTTCTTTTCTGTAGCCAAGATGTGCCAGATACCCAGGCCTTTGCAGCCATTTGCAAAAGGCAGGACAGAGGCTCCTTTTAAAAGTGTGCTTAACTTCTCATGTGATGACGGGTAAGAACGAAAAAAAAAAAAATCTTCCAGATTATGATTGATTATTATAGAAATACATTGTTTTCATTATTCAGGTATGTCATGTTAGGGGCTAATGAAAGCAGGTGTTTGCATGATGGCACCTGGAGTCACCCATCTCCTCTCTGCAAAGGTAAAACATATTAACCATATCCTACTGACTTTATTCTTTATTTATTTTTGCACATTTAAAAAGATCCAGGTTGACCACAGTAGTTGATAAATTTATATAAAATTATATCAAGTATAAAATGAAATAATAAATTAAACAACAAATACCTTTTTAATCTCAGTAAATTCAATTAATTCAGTCATTCGGATTAAATGTAAAACTCCCATCATATAGATTCAGTTGGTTTTTTACATTTAGTTTCTCTAAAAGAATAAGATATTACATAACAATAAATAATAATAATCATGTTAATAATCATTAATAATCATTATTGTGTTTAACTCTACAAAATCATAGGGATGACTGCTCACTTGACATTTGTC
Source organism: Anableps anableps (assembly GCA_014839685.1). NCBI lineage: Eukaryota > Metazoa > Chordata > Actinopteri > Cyprinodontiformes > Anablepidae > Anableps > Anableps anableps. The sequence continues at coordinate 10,155,685 of CM026065.1, read as the reverse complement.
CAGCAGATAGTCATTGGTGCCCTCCACAAGGAGGTGAAACCACAAGAAGTTAATTGCTAAAGAAGATGGTTGTATCCAAGCATAATAATGAAAAGCTGAGTAGAAGGAAAAAGTGTGGTAGAAAAAGTTGCACAACCAAAAGAGGAAACCCCAGCTTTAAGAAGAGTGTGAAGCAAACCCCATTAAACAGTGTGAGAGATATTTACATGATGTGAAAGTTTTTCTGGAGTCAGAACTTCTAAAGCCACCATACACAGATGTACTGAGGACATGGACTACAACTATTTCATTTCTTGTGATAGCCCTCTCTTTATCCACTGATTTTCTCAAAGTCAGTTCAAATGGCTTGTAAATTTGAGCATCCTCTGCTTGAAAGTGGATACCAATATGAATATTTTTCAAAATAGGTAAAGAAAAAAGAGAACAGCCCCAATGACTGACCCCTGAGGAACACCAGAGCAACAGACCCAAACAGATTTCAAATATTTAGAACTTATTTTTATGTTTTTCGTTGTTGATATGGATCTTGTCATACAAAATTCTTATTTTAACCCAACAGGCGTGAACTGTCCACTGCCCAAGCCACCAAGAGAGGGTAGAATTGTTCACGATAAGGCAGTTACAGGAACCAATACTATTTATGGACAAGGCTGGACGTATGAATGCAACCCACCCAAAGCACCAAGTTATAAGAGAGGCTCTTGCATGGCTAACGGTAGTGTAACCGAACCACCAGTTTGTCGAGGTAAATCCAGATTTGTGATGCATGAATATTGTCTGAATTTATGACATTACATGCAAGATTTATTTTTTTTCCATCATCATCTTCTATGCTTACATGTCAGAGTTGTGTTGCTTAATGAGATCATCATTTTTGTTGGTGTTACAGACATGAGCTGCTCCATTCCACCATCCATACCAAATGGTGTCATCACATTTGCTGTGATGAGGCAACACGGATACAAGGAGAAGGTTAAGTATTCCTGCAATGAGCACTATACCCTGGAGGGTGAGGCTGAGATACAGTGCCAAAACACTGGAAACTGGTCATCAAAGCCAGTCTGCAGGGGTGAGTCATTAGAAAATTAGATCCCACTTCAACTTTCTACTCTATATTTATGTAACTCTGCTCTGAGAGATTCCCAAGATAGAATGTATCCTCTTTTTTTTTTTTTGGCTGTAGAAAAAACTTTCACCTGCAAAATAATGCTATTGTTCATATCTCACAAAATGAGTTTCCTCTGTCAGGTGAAAATATTTAAGATTGTGTTATTCTTTCTCTTTTTTTTTACCCAGCTCCCTGTACAGTTGGCATCAAAAGAGGACGCATCTTCTATAATGCCAGAAAGATCTGGATTGAAGACCTGAAGCCAAACAGAGTACTCCATGGAGAACTGGTTGTTTTCTATTGTAAGAACAAAGTTGATAAGTGTGGCTACCCCGTGGCCAGTACCTGTAACGATGGAAACCTCCCCATTCCTGACTGCTATGAGGGTGAGTCAATGCCAGCTAAAGAATTCTGCTTAAAACTGGTCTAATCAAATTGACTGGTAATATAACAGTGGAAAAAGCTTCTTCAAATGTTCTACAACTTTCTTTGTAATAAGATGATAATGTTTTGTCCCTAGATAATAGCAGAATGCCTCTGAGTTTTGTTTTTTTTTTTTCTCTTTCACTTATAGAACCAAGCAGATTGGAGTACAACCTGAAGTCTAAAAATCTTCCATCAGAAATCAGAACGTGTGCGGCACCACCTGCTGCAAGCTCAATAAGCTCCCCAAGCCCTGCATGACCAATTTACGGAGCCATATATTGGGAAACGTGCTTCTTAATGTTCCTTGCTTTTTTTTTATGTTAATTTAGAATGACAATAAATAAATGCAAGATGATTCAAACAAACTAAGAAAATGTGTGTCAATAAATTGTTGAAAGAAATGGATGCTGGGAACATCTAATGTGAAATGGTTCTAAAATACTTTTCAGTTCAGTGCATACATGTTTATTTGTGTAATGCCAGTTCCCAACGAATGTCATCTCTAGATTCAATTCATTTCCAGTTGTTCAGTAATATATAATAAATCAAATTCATAGCAATTCATATTGACAAAACAGAATCAAAGGCCTATCATTTGATCCTAAACATTATAATACAAAGCAGTCTAAATCAGATTATATTGTGAATTTTGTCAAAGGTAATCCATGTAAGGAAGCCAAGCCAATAGTAAAGAGCTATTGACTTTGAAGCAATCCCTCTTCCTGAGCAAGCATGTGGCAACAGTGAGAAGAAATGACTCCTTTTAATCATCAAGTGACCTCCAGCACAACCAACTGACACTGGGTTTGTAGAGAAAGAAGACAAACAGAAAAAAACATCAGTTTGTGGGCTTGTCTTGGAAAGAAAAATTTGTTGGCTAAATTTATTTCATAAAAAGCATGCAGAGAGAGTTAGCAAGACTATTCCACAAACTTTCAAAATAACTCACAGACGAAAATGAATCTACACTTTGTAACAACAGCAACACTGCAGGGATTATACACGTTTCCTAAGAGGGGGAAGATTAAGCATTTCATGATTAACCATTTTTTCCATGACTTAACTTTGAGAGGTGCAGCAAATACCTCCAGCAAGGAACATTGCAAAAATATAATACAATAACCTTTAATCTTTATTAGAGCAATATAAATAACTATTGTTTTGATCAAGTTAGAATAATTGTTTTTACCCCTCACCTTATACCAATTTTTGCCATTGAGGACACATTTGAAAACATAGAGAGTAGTTCACACATTTCAGTACCACCAGCAGCACATGAATATTTAAAATGTGTACAAACTTCATTTTATATAAACAAATGTTCTTATTTCAGTCACTTACCAGATATATAAGTGATGACCTGTTGTGATCCATAGTGAGTAAAGAGATTAATCAAAGCCTAACAGCAGGCTTGGTGAATACATGAGACTCTACAGTCAGCTATGTTGCTGAGACTGGAAAATCTCTTTCTGAAGTTGCAATGGCTTTAACAATGAATTTGGTGACATAATGTGGAAAAAGAACTCTTCATATTTATCAAAAGATTTTTTTTAAATCATTGTTAATCCATACTTGATCCAAATAAGAACTTCAAGACATGTAGTAGCTAGTTTCCGATCAAAAATTGCTTAATAGTTTTCTATTTAAAGAAATAGATTTCAATTTCACAGCTATTCCAAGTGTCTTACAGGACAAAAGCAAAAACACAAAAATAATGTAAAGCAACACATAAAAAAAGAAATTTGAAAATAAAAATTAAACAGATTCACTCAGGAGACTAGTTAAAAGGTAACAAGGTTTCAGTTACAAAAATGGAAACAATGAATGTGAAATGTCCAGAAGAAAGTTTGCTTTTTCCCAGGATTAGGTGGTTTCGTCTGGAGGAAGAGAGGAAAGATATGTATCTTTGAAGATGAACTTGAATTTGGGGGGGTGGATCAGGTTCTGGTGTGGATCGGACAAGGAGATTTGTAGTCCAGAGTTGAGTACGCGGGTAAATGATGAGCTTGAGAATCCAGAGAGGAAGAGCATTAGATGGTGGAGAGCTTGTTGCTGGAGAGGGGGCAGGCAGGTGAGATATCAGTGTTTCTGTGGATGCTGGTTCTATGGAACAGGAGACCCATAACTCAAGGCCCTATGATCCAATTTAAACCTAGAAACAGTAGGCTAGACTGCGTTGCATGGCGACAAAGCAGCTGACTGGAGTTGTGGGAAGTAATAAATTATTTCTGATGAAACAGGACAAAGTTGCACAGGGCTTTTGACTTTAAATTTAATTCACAATTTTACAGCAGTCTAACATTAAGAAGTTACAGCAGGAAAAATGACAAAAAGACCACATATACAGGGGGAAAAAAACTTGTGTTTTTGTGGTGAATTTTCACCATCAGGGGGTTTTGACTTCTGCTAAACTTTCGAAAGAATTCCAGACTGTTATAAAAGAAGTTGCTTCATGCTGTTCTTGTCTGTTTACTCTGAGAGGAACACAAACAGCTGAAAGTGGGGCAAAGAGTCAGTATCCGAAGCTGAAGGCAGGCTACAGGACAGAAGATTGTCTGTCCATTTCTTCAGAAGATGGAGCGTTTTTTTCTGCTGTGCTCTGTTCTGCTTGTGACAACAGTGACATCCCAACATAATGGTATGACTTCTTTTGATTTCACACAACTTAAAATGAAGTTTATTTTCAGCATTTAAGCTTCTGGACATTTCAAGGCTCAAAAAAACTAATCAGTCAGTGTTTATTATGGAGTTTTTCTTTCGTTTTGATTGGTGAAACATTTAATTTATTGTGTTGTTTGATGATTATTTTTCTCAACACTGCTCTGAGTTAAAGTCAGTGAAAACATTTTATAGTTGGACATTTATTTTGTACTGTTCGTTGTAATTTGAGGAAATAAAGTGTAATATAATTATATTTAATGTTTATATAATACTTTAATAAATGCCTTTATTTTTAATGTGTACAAGATGTATACACATTAAACGTGTACAAGTATTAAAGCAAGGAGAGAATAATGTATGGAAAAATAATACCCACTTGCTTATTATGTTGAGTTTTGGACTTTTGTAAAACTCTCATATAGCTGTAAAATGTAAATATATTGAGTTGTTTTTCTCCTAAACTTACTAGATGCCCTATACATAACTTTCAATAAAATAATTTACTTCTTCCAGTTTGTTCCCGGCCTCAACTGCAGGGTAACATTGAGATGACTGGAATCCAGAGGTTCTTCAGCCCTGGTATGGAGCTAGCCCTGTCCTGTAAAGAGGGATATACTCCTGTGTTGGGCCCACGCAAGATTGTTTGCACTAACAACGGAGTGTGGACAAACACCAAATTAAAGTGCATACGTGTGTATCTTTTTTAATTATTATTAATGATGACAAAATATCTTGTAGAGCTACTTTAACCTCACTTTGAACACCCAGTAATAATTATTGTAATGACCAGTTAACTAAAATTCACAGAGCTTTTGAACAAATAAAACATTCAATAATTTTAGTATATTGAAGAGTTTTCACTTACATACATCTGAATATTAAGAACTGCAAGTCTGTAAATATCAATGAAACTATAAAATGTTTACTTACAGTACCTTCAAGAAATATTAAAACTCCCTTTTCTAATGTTGTCATGTTAAAACCTGGAATTTCAGTGTTTTTATTTGGGATTTGGACCAACACAGAGCTTTTGGCATATATATCTAACACATTTTTGGTCTATTCATTTTTCAGAATAACTCAGGTGAAGGCAAATTTAATGATTAATGTCTGTGGACATCATTTCTCAAGTCTTACCACAGATTCTCAATTAGATTTAGGTTTGGACTTTGACTAGGCCACTTTTTAAAAAAAGAGCATGCTTTGATCTAAACCATTTAAGGTCAAATTCATTTGGTATTTAAGGTCACATAAAATCCTTATAAAATCATAGCAGTCTGTAATGTGACAAAAAGTGGGAAAGTTTAAATATTACAGAGGTTTAAATGTACAAATTAAAGAACATAGGATTATAAGCCAATGGTAATAATAAAACAAAACTATAAAGTCAATATACACAACTGGCTTTTAATTTTATTATGAATTGCAAAATTTCATGCCTTACTTGAGTAGACTTGTGATTTACTGTTTGCATCAATAATAAAGGATAGCTAAAAAGCCTAACCTTCCCTTTTCACATGTTATTCATATTTTCTCCTGCAGCAAAACAATGTCCATATCCTGAACTAATCACTAATGGTGAATTATTTTATGAGGATACAGTGTACCAGAGTACAATCAACTACACCTGTCATGAAGGGTAAACAAACAAACATTTTTTTTTATGAAAATAATCTATACTATATATCATAAACTGTACATAAAATGGTTGATTTTTAACATATTAAGTATTGTTACCCTGTTGATTAAATATCATGTTGAACAGGTATATAATGACTGGATCCAGCTCAGCAGTGTGCCAAGCCAATGGAACATGGAGTACACCTGTACCAGAGTGCAAACGTATGTAATTATTTGAAGTCATTTCACTTTATGTAGTACATTTAGTGCTATGGTGAGGATCTGAATGCAGGAAACTGGCAAGTTACAGGCAGGATGGTTGAATGAGCAATTGCGCAAATTAATGGCAGCAAAAAGAAACAAAGGCAGGAGGACAAAACATTGGCCACAGCAACAAGGAAAATAGCAGTAATGTAGCAGAAGGACCTGACAACTGGCTGAACAAACAGGAAGATACATAAACAGAGGAGGGCGATATGCAGCTGAATAATTACTGTTGTGTTGCTGCTTTGAAGGAGGACCAGGGTCTAAATTAGTTGAGGGAAACTATTAAGAGTGAATGATTGAACACAAAAAAACAATACAAAGAAACACAGGAGTCACAGAAAAACTAAACAATCATTCAGGAATGAAAAACTGAAAAGGCAGATGCACAAAAATGACTTAATTACATATACAAGAACACAGAACTCAAAAGCAAAATACAAACCTCAAAGCAGTTACTATTTTAACATCTCAGGGTACATCACATAAAAATAAGTCTGATCCCAAGTCTGATTCAAATCCAGTAACGATTTTAATCACAACAGCGATGTTCAGAGTTAATCTAAAACCAAAGATAATTAAGATTAAAGATTAAATTACGATACAAATGCAATCTATTAGATTCAGGCCAATTAGGAAATAGTTGTCTATTCAAACCAGCAGATTCCATCAATATTTAACTTAAAAACATATATATATATATATATATATATATATATATATATATATATATATATATATATATATATATATATATATATATATATATAGAGAGAGAGAGAGAGAGAGAGAGAGAGAGAGAAGAATATTACTGTTTGAGTTATATTGTTTGCATAAAAGCCAGGGTCTTTTGGTTTAGAACATATCCTATTTACACATGCAACTGAATCCATCAATAAAATAAAGTAAATTGAGAGAAACTCATAAGTACTACCAAAACAAATGTGCTATTGTTTCTCTGTCATTCTCACAGAATGGACATTAATGTTACATTCAATTCTCTGAGGACTGTAGTTAATGCAAGAGACTAGGTGCAACACTTTAAACAAATTTAATTTATTTTCTCTTATTCATTAAAACAATTATTGCAACAATAGACAGACATTGTTCCAATAAACAGTTTCAACAACACCAAACCAATACAACTGAGAGCAAGATGAACAAGTATCTCACAACGAATAATAAATTTTCAAATTGGGCGTCATAATCAAAAGAATACTTTCCAAATTGCCCAATAAACTTGTTACTTGTTGGAAAAGTACAGGTTTAGAGGTTAGAAAAGAGACATAAACACTGATGCATCTGCTCCCCCTCAATGTGATCCACCATTTTATTTGACAAACATTTCGAATATATATCCATATATATTTTTGAAAAGTTTTATTCAAATAGTGGAAAATCTTGAAACAGTGTTTTGTTTTGTTTTTTGTCTTGTTAGCTGTAACCTGTGGTCTTGCTCCAATCCCCCTGTATGGAATAGTAATTTATAACAAGGTGATAAGAGGAAACACAACCAACTATGGCCTCACAGCGACATATATTTGTAATCCTCCCTACGCACTTTTTGGCCACCCAGTTGCAGAGTGCACTTCCAATGGTACCTGGACCAAGACACCAGAGTGTCGAGGTAAGATGGTGGAAAATATAATTCAGTTTGGTTGATTTTAAGCCAATTCACTCATACAGCATGTTGTCAATTTAATTACATTAGTGTTTGATTCAAAGACATTTTGCGATGAAAGAATGAAAATCGTCCTCTAATAAACTTTGCAATGCTTCATTTATTGTGTTTCAAGTTAGAATAACACATTGAACTTGCTGCATAATCAACATTTTCCCACCTAATTACCATTTCTAGGCAAATAAAAGGAGATATATGTACAAATACAAGTAAACTAACGTGTTTCTCCACAGTGGTGACCTGCCCTCCACCAGAGAGCATTGAAAGAGGCTATATGTCAAACAATGACAAGAGGGAGTTTTTCTACAAGGAGAAAGTCAAGTATGGTTGCGAGAGTCCATATGTATTAGAAGGAAGTATGGAGGTGGATTGCCAGGAGAATGGAAGGTGGTCTGAAAAGCCATCTTGCAAAGGTAAACCTGCAGGGAATAGTCACAAAATCAAAGATATTAGAATATAAATGATAATTTAATTAACTGTGCAAAAATAATAATAAGTTTTCTTTTTCAGAGTCTAACCCGGTTTTATTTGATCATTTTTATCTTTTCTGTAATAAGAAGCTTTAGCCATTTCCCAATTTTATTTCAGTTCTGAACTTGGTTTAACACTTTATTTTTTACATAACATAAATATTCTGTGTTTATCAACTAATACCACACAGGTAACCATTCTTCACTTATACAATATATCTTAAAAATGCTGTACATTTTTCCAAATATTTTTCTCTTCTCACTTGTGTTGCCTTTAGCTCCTTGTTCTGTTGACTTACAAAGAGCAAGGATTTTATACAAAGGAAATAAAATCTGGATTGAAAACTTCCAGCCTAATCATGTCTTACACCAAGAGATTGTCTCGGTCTACTGCATGAACAAAGCCATGAAATGTGGTTATGCTGTACCAACCCAATGCATTGACGGAACACTAAGAATCCCTGAATGCTTTGAAGGTAAGACCCATTTTATTCCAAAAAAGATAAAAATATGCGTGGAAGAAAAGCCATTGTTGAGTAGTGAAGTGCTGTCTTCATCCCTCCATCTCAATGACTGAAACTGAAGAACACCTAGCTCCAAAACTTATTCTTAGTAAAAGCTATTCTGTTATCAAAGCAGATACAGTGACCAAATAAACTGCCTCTGTACTAAAAAAAAAAAAAAAAAAAAAAAAAAAAAAAAAAAGCAGTGCTAGAGGCTACAATCATCTGCTTATTTGCACTTATCTTAGTTTGTTTCTCATAAAATCCATTGCCAGCTATGGTACTCCACAACTTCTTGTAGTGAACTGCTACAGTGTTTGCAAAACTGAACTGATGACCCTAAACTGACGAGTTTAATCAGAACTACAATACTAGGTTGGGCTTTTCATCATTCCCAGAGTTCTATTTATCTATCGTTGAGACCATATATTTACATACACTGAGTAAAACGACACATACACATTTCTTTCTCACTGTCTGAAATTAAATCAGACCAAAATGTTCTCAGGTTAGGTCAGTTATAATTACAAAAATTATTTCTGTTTGCTAAATGCCAGAAAACTTAGCAAGAACGTTTTTAGAGATGTTTTTGTAACTTTCTTCAAATTCAAAAGTTTACAGACATTTAGTCAGTATCAGGGATAATTGTATTTTAAACTGTATGACTTAGGTCTAAAGTGTAATTGCAAGATGTTGGCAAATTTACTCAGTGTGTTTGTTTTGTGTGTTATTTCAGAACCCAGTGGTCCTGTGTATACCTTGAAGTCAAATTCACTTCCATCAGAGATCGAACAATGCTGAAGTGGCAGATCTCTTCCCTCCTGAGGCTGCAGCAATGTGTCATAATTTTCCCCTACCCTTTGAAATAAAGAACATGATTTAACTCTGTTTGAGTTTTTATTATTATTTTTATTTTATATCTCATAACTTCAATTGTAATATGCAGAACTTCACTTCAGTTAACTGGTGCGTCACCAAGGTGAGATTCTGGCCACATGCCTGTCACAGCTGAAATATGGTATGGTTTGAGGGTATAAAAATATAAAAGGGATACTTAACTGCCTAATAAAATTATGGTCTGCAATCTATGCCCACACATGCAGTGACGGTTCTAGACCAAATTTACCAAAGGAGCATGCATCAACTGCTTCCATATAATTATCTGCTGTTTGATAACATTGTCACTTGCTTACATCATGTCAGTCAAAATGAACAAAGCTTATGAGTGCTAAATAACCATTTCTTACATTACTAGTCCTCATTTCATTGCATGAGTCATCATTACATACAAAAATGTTGAATTAGTTGTCGAAATCTGTCAACTTTATGCAATTCTTTATCATTCTTTCATGAAAATGTCTCCTAGATTGAACAATTTTTCTCAGATGAACCTCAGCTTTCCTTGCTACTGTTTACAGTTATACACAGCTTTACCCAAAGGTGAAGCAGTCCCCCCTTGTGGTTTGTACAAGTTTTTCCCTTGCCCTTCCGTCTAGTCTCGCGAGATTCCGCGAGCTCCACTTTCTTGTGGTCCAGCATGGCAGCGCTGTGTGAGGGGTACACGTTGTGCGGACTTGTTCCAGCTCTAAATCAGCAAAGCTCTGAAATCCAGGGGATCGAAGAGGAGAGGGACAGCGACCATGTGATCGTTACTGATTCAACCAGATCTGTAACTCTGTACAAGGTAAGGTTTAGATTTCATAGTAGGTGGGACCAGCTGATCGGTGCCGACTCGTGTTAGCATCCTGTTGTGATCTCAATAACAGAACCGCTATATTTTTATTAACTCCGGTCTGGGTCTGTCGCTAATCTTTTACACGGGGTTGTTTACGTGAAGACAAGTTAATCCCCTCTCAACATCGCCTTATTTAAAAAGTCACGTTAATGACAGGTAGATAGATGTTGGCTAATGTTAGCCATTCTCAACACGAAGCCTCTCTTGGCCACGGAATATTATGTGCTGTAGTTTTCTTTTAAAGTGAAATATAAACTTTAAGATTTTGCTGCATTTTGTGAAGTCAAACTGTGTGATTATTAATGTTTTCTTGACGTATTGGTCACATATGTTGCTGCAGGTGTCAGACCAGAAGCCACTGGGCAGCTGGACAGTGAAACAAGGACAAACTCTGACCTGTCCTGTGGTCTTCAACAAGCAGACCAATGAGTATGTTGCAGTCTCAGACAACAAGGTAACCTGGTTCAGCCACTGAACTGGAAAATGGAGAAGTAATGGGGTTGATGAAGTGCAATTTAGATGTGGGTGTCTAAGCTATGCTTCACTTTTGAGGAAAAGGCTGATTTTCCTTTGTGTATTGAAATTAGTTTTCTGTTATTATTTACACTTATTATTAATTCTGTTATTTTTTTTTGAATTAGTAGATTGGCGTTAAAATGACAGATTTGGACCTTTCCTAGTCTGGCCATTGCCTTCCAACGCAATTCCACTCGATTCTCATTTCCCATAAAAGAGATCTTTGATCGAGGTATTTGTTTTGAATCCAACAGGAAGGAAAGGAAATACAAACCTATCCTCTGCATGCATCAAAACAAATGTTCTTACTGTTGCTTGTGTTAAAGTCATAGAAATGGTGCAGTATTTTTGGTGGAGTATTTTTCAGCCATAGATGTTGGCTAAGTAAATTTCATAGTCTGTACAGAAAAGTAACAGAAAAAGTTTTGTTTTGTTTTTGTTTTTTTTTTGCATGCCAAAGATGCCATAAGTGCTTATAAAATTAGGTTGATGCAAAACCTTCTGCGTAAAGCCAAATTTTACTTACGACGTGGGGTTTTGGACTGCAGTGAAATTTAATGCACTACTAACACCAAGTTTATTGCATTGTTATTTTCCCCCTCAAAACTATGTTCTTCAGTTCACTATTTTTGTTATCTGTTTAAATTGCTTAAGTGATGCATTACACAACCTTAGATAATCAAGATTAGAAATAAATTATGGATTATATTTTGTTTGCTTTATTTTATTTTCAGGTGATAAGAATATGGAAAGAAGACAACCTCATTTTAGACAAGGCCTTCAAGGCAACAGTAAGTGTGACTTTCAGTTATTCACTAATCACACAAATTAAAAGGGAAGCTTTTGTTTTCATCTTGTTCTACATTTGAAATTGGGCCAGTTTTGTTTTGTTTATACCCTGAAGTTCACATTTCTGCGACATCATTGCTGGTTCTACAGGATCTATAAAGCCATTTCCAGTCAGTTTGGAGTAATTTTATAGTAAAAAAAAAAAAAGAAGAAGAGTATACCACATCAAAATCTCTTTATGTATTTTTTTTTTTATTATTATTTATTGTTGACAAATCTAAACACATTCTAACCCCTGGCACCTTCAATCTCTCTCAGGTGTCAGCAGATGTCCGGAGGGTGCACTGTGCACACGGAGCCGAGCCTGCCGTCTTGTTTCAGAGAGGTGCTGTGAGACTGCTGGACTCCCTGCTTTCTGCTCCCCAGCAGCCTGTGGAGGAGGTCCTGGTTCAGGAAGAAGCAATCAGGTCCAAAACTCTCGCCGCTTTCACACGTCCTACACAAAAGGAGAGATTGCTTAAAAAAAACAAACAGTTTATACTAATGGAAATGCTTCGGTCTCTCCTGTGATGTTTCCATTTCTTATAGGCTTTAAATTCAAAATTAGCAAAGATCTGTGATTTTTAAAACATTATGCGAAACCCAGCTTTTACAATCTGCAATTATTTTTCCAAACACTTCACTCCGCTTAGTGAAAGTTACTAAGATGTTAGAAGCTTTTCTGTCTGAAGGGTTATATATTTTAGGGTTTACACATGTAGATCATTTGGATCATATATCTATATATATATATAAAAAAAAATAAATAAATAAAAAAAAAAAAACAGGCGGGCCTTACGTGTTTGGTTTTAGAAAGAACTCTCCCACTTGTTTTGTCTCTTTAAAGTGATTTCTGTTATTGTTTGCAGCTGGAGCACCAGTATAGTGACAGAAACACAACAGCTTGTCATCTTCACAACTGAACTGGTAACATCTTTATCTAACAACTGTACTCCAATAATGTTGTTGTCCTTGACAACAACATTATTGGACTACTTATCTGTAAAAGTAGATAAGTAGTTTTTTTGATATAGACATTTTTACGTCTTATCTGCAAACATTTATATTTCATTCCTATGCAGTGCCTCGCAAAAGTGTTCACACCCATTGAGGTTTTTCACATTTTGTCACGTTAAAACCACAAACATTCAAGGGTTTTATACACGACTTTCGGATAAAAATACATTGAAGTTGCGCTTGTAATGTGACAAAAAAAAAAAATGCAGAGTTTCAAGGGGTGTGAACAGTTTTGTGAGACACTGTGCTGGTGCTTTTTGATGTCTATTAGTTTTTATTAAAGGATTTTCAATGTGTGCCCACAGAAAGGAGATCATTTCCTCTACCTACAGAGACTGAACCCCAACTCTGTACAGAAGTATCGGCTGGAGCCAGAGGAGCTTGGCTTCTCGCCGCTCAGCTTCTGGGCCTCCTACAGGGATAAAAACATCTTCCTGCTTTATCTCTGTAAGTCTTCATTTCCTGTGACAAAGCATTTGTTTGCTTGACTGGAAACATTAGTTTTGTTAACGCCTCAATAAAACTGTTGACATACTTAGCCCACTACAATGGTTCACACAGTCATGTTAAAAAGTTTGGATACCCAACTAAACAGTTTTTTTGATAAAGACATTTTTACATCTCATTGTCTGTTTTTTACAGGGTGTCTGCGCATCCTTAAAAAGTCTTAAATTTATGTATCTAAAATTAAGACCCTAAAATGTCTTAAATTCACTTAAAAAATCTAAGTTTGACTTAAATACGTTAATCACAGGTCTTAAATTTAAATCTTGTATACTTTATGTAGTTTATTTTTCTCATGAGACTTTTCTGTCTAGCAAACGTTTGAGATGTGTGCAGATATCTTCATTACGTTCTGTGGCTCGAGGCGGTTGAGGCTACTGCTAACTAGCGGCTAATACATTCTTGCTAGCTAGCGAGCTAGATTTTTTTGCTTCTATCATGGTAAGTGTAAATTTATCATCAGTTGGCTGGACAATGTTTGTCTTCGCCACTGGCTCACTTCTGTTGACAACCCATACAATATTAGATGCATTCTATGCAAAAAAAAGTTTGGCACTACTACAATATAACATATGCAATTTTTTTGTACATTTCTGTCATGATGCAGGTCTTAAATTGCATTCATAATGGTGTTAAAAAGGTCTTAAAAAGCCTTAGGTTTGAGTTGCTGAATCATTCAGAAACCCTGTTTCATTTATCTCTGGAAAAGAGAGTGATTTATATCTAGGCAATGACAAAAATATATAAATTTTTAATGTATTAAACAAGGATATCAACAACAGTGAGTACTGCAAGTGGAAAAGATTTGGACAGCCAATCCCCTGATAGTGACCGTCACTATCTACCAGTCTGACATCTGTCTGATCTGTCGTTAAACATAGCGGCTAAGTTGCCAACAGTGGGGTGACTATTGTAAACCGTGCCATGACCTAGTGAGGGGGGGGTCTGTCAGTCTGCCCTCTTTCACGGCAGAGCAAAAGAGGACAGTGACTGATTTTCAGACCTTTGTGGAGATAGAGAAGATTGGTTTCTCATGTAAGTGTCGACCGATTGTCGATTTCCCAAAGTTAGGGAAGTCGGGGCCGATTTATTGGTTCCCCGCTTGATTATGTGATGGTGAGCTGGCCAAGACATAACCATGACATTTTCACCTCCTTGCTTCACAATTAAAATGGGGATTCTGCATTGCACACCTTCAGTGAAAGTTAATCTTGTTCAGTGTCTTTCTGATTGTAGAGACATGCTCTTGTTTAGCAATAGTAGTGCCTGATGTAGGTTAATGTTTCAGGGCTTTTGGAGAACTCTTTGATCATCTTTTGGTCCCCTCATTTGATGAACTTGCTTGGACGGCCAGACCTGGAAATATTGGTTGTTGTTTTGAATGTCCTCTGCTTGTAGACTACTTTTAGGACAGTGGAATGGCTGATTTTAAATTGTTTTTTGGCTTGAAACTAAATGTCGGAGGTCAGAACAGTGTAAACTTCCTTCAGAATGTTGAGTGGTGATGTTCTCATCATGTTCACCTGATGTGATTTTCCTTTAAAAAAAAAAAAAACAAAACAAAACAATATTGCAGGTCTGTTTTCTTTTTTTTTCTATGAGCTGATTTTCTTAGCATAGTGAAATATGATGCTCAGTGTTTTTTTTGTCCAAGTGTGTTTACCAAAAACACACTGATTCATATTCATTTTAGCTATTCATAACTAATAAAGGAACCAATTTTAGCTATTTTGCCACCCTCTTTAACAATTTCGACATGTTCTACTTTCATATTTTTCTCACATTCAGACCCTAACGGTCATGTGTACCAGAGTTTGGTGTCTGTTCGGGGTCCAGCAGCTGATGAAGGAGCTCCGGTTGTTCCGCTGCCTCGTGATCAACTGCTGAGTCTCCCTGTGAGGGAAGAGCTGCTGGAAGCGGCATCGGCCATCTTCCTGGACGATGCTCACGTAGCTGTGGTCGGGGTTCCACACCCTTCTGCTGGACCAGGAAAAGGTAAGGACAGTTTTAAAATTCCTGGTGAAGTTATGAAGATGATGCCCTTTTAAAAATGTTTGTTGACAACTTTTTTTTAATTGTTAAATTTGTCTGTTTTTAGGGATATCTTAAAAGGAAGAGCTTATTAATTTCTTGCCTCTTATTGTTTTGGGTGAAGTAGAAGAAGTAATTATGGAACCCTTCAGTCCTGGAAAGAAATAAAGAAAGAAAATAATTTGCAACTTTTGCAAGATTAGACTGAAAAACTGAGTAAAATCTGCAGCATTGACTAATTTAACTCTCTTAAATGTCCTACTAATAAGTCGAAGATGGTCAGGGTTCCTACACAGAAAAAGTATGGAATTTTCTCTTACTTTTTTCCAGTTCTGAAAAAGAAAAGAATCAAAGAATCAAAATGAGTCGTTTTCAGTTTTCGAAAGAACAGAAATCTAATAATTCTTATTAAATGCAGTCATTTTAGTTTTGTTTTGTTTTTTTTGTTTTTTTACATACAAGAATGACGATTTTAAAATATAGCAGGTCTATATTAGGCCGGATTCCAGCAAAACAGTGAATTGGCACTATACCAACAATTATAAGCCAATATCTGCTTTCTGCTGCTTTATGATTTGCGGGACCAACAGATAAGACCACTATTTAAGCAGTTCATAGTAAATATCGTGTGCGCAGCATATCCAGAATGTTATAAAAACTGCAGAAAAAAAATCTAAAAATTTTGATGTGGTCAAATATGTAATTTTAATAGGGGCGCGCTGATAAATCGGCCCCGATTTCCTTAATTTTGGGAGATCATCGATCAGCCAATACTCACATGAGAAACCGATCTAATCCACAGATCGTATCTACCTCCGTAAAGGCCTGAAAATCGGCCACTGTCCCCTTCTGCTCTGCCATGAGAGGGGGGTGACTGACAGACCCGCCCACCAGGTCACATCTACATGTGCGCTTTTAACAATAGTCAGCCCGCTGTTGCCAGCTTCGCGACTTTATCGCTATATTTAGTGACTTTTCAGATTTTAAAAAATCGGTATTGGCCTAAGTCAGAATCGGCAGGTCAGGCTTTCTAAAGATCAGTGATCGACTAGAAAACTGCAATCGGTGCACCCCTAAATTTTAAATGAAAAATGTGTTGGAACCCTGGATGATAGACATGGTGGAAAAGATTATTGAAGTCCATCAGGCAGTAGCTGGTTATTTATCATCAGTGGTGTTGCAAATTTGGAGCAAGGTGAAATAAAATGGTTTATAAAAAGTTGGAAAAATACTGGTAGAAAGTGAAAGACAGCAAAGTCCTGGGCTTGATAACCAGAGCAGTGTGACCTTAAAATGGGAAAACAACAGCAAAGGTAGTAATGTCGCTAATTATTTCTCCAGTAACTGTATAGAGGATATTAAGAGTACTTTTTCCGCTTTATTCAATAAAACATTTTAGATCTCTGTATTAATAAATTGAAGGCAAAGGATCAGTTACCAGTACTGTTTCTCACTGGTGGAATCTGTTTAAGTGGTAATAAAAAATACCAGTTCTCCCACCTTGTATATGATTCCAATATTGTTTTTCAGTGGTTCTGCTCAAAATTCACCATACATGACTAAATGCTGGCTGAAATTTTTCAACTTTAAAATGGATCCTGTTTTCAGAACCTAAGCGTTGAACTGATCTACAGCTGTTCTTGTATCCAGTTCCTGAATCTGCTGTGTCTAAACTTTTCAGACTTTCTCTGCATCTGGAATACTAATTTTCAGACTCTTCAGGCAGCAAAAGAGATGGCGGGTAAACTCTACGGACAGGTAGGCACCTATGTGGTGAATACAAAAATACCAAAACAGATTTTATTCATTCCTGTTTTATGAAAGAGTGATGATAATGCTGTTAAGCTCATACAAACATTCATAATGATTTTTTTTCCTGGCTTTACGAGTTGTTCAGAACAGGCCAAGGTTCCCTGTCCTTCCAGCTGCTGGGTGCTGATGGAGGACTGTATGTCTTTGGTAGATCATTGTGTCTGCTCTCCACTGTGAGGGGTCTCACTGTCCCTTCTCACAACTATATAGCAGCTTACAACCCCAGACCTGTTGCTTAAAGCATACATACATCCTTTTTTGGACATCAAATTGATATGCCGCTTATTCTGTTTTTTTGTGGTTGCTGTTTTTTGTTTTTTTTCTCTGATGTAGCTTTGGAGTTATTCGAGCAAGTTGTTTATTCCACATGGAAAAGCCCTCTCTGTTATACCATTTGCATGTCCCAGATCCTCTCTCGCCTCAGCTCTGGGGAAACTAAAGCAGATCAAGACTGAGGGTAAGAGAGAGAAAGCAACACTGCTTATACTAACAGCTTTTGCAGCTTTGTCTGTGCACAAAAAAGGTTCTGTGCCTTTGTGTGTAGCACAAGTGTTAATAAACAACAAACAAGTTCACATTTTTATGTTTCAGCGTTCACTTACCGCAGTGTTTTTCTCCAACTACCACAGAATCCAAGACTCCGACTTTGGTGCCATCTTGGAATACCATTTTACATGGAGAAGAAGCTGTGCCTCCTAAACCAGTGGAGACCAGGAAGACAGTACGTTTATTATTTTTAATGGTTCCTTGAATTTCTAGTGCATCATCTCCAGCACTTGAACATACTATCTAAAGATTAGTGGGAAAGTAGTTAATAGTTGGTCCAGATAAACCTATTTGAAATTGTTGCTTTCTGGACAGCTTCTGTGTAATGACAGCACCCTCCCCAGTTTTGGCACTGCTCATGTTAGAAGTTAATTAAATTATTATTGAGGCTGGGTGACTCCCAAGATATCACTATTTACTGCAGGCCTGTAACATTGAACTTTGGAGATATTTGTTGCCATTTTCCTCAGTCTGCCTGGTGGCAAAATCAGTTTGAGTTCTACTCCAGCCGGTTCTGACATCCCATGATATGAGGGGGGTGCCCCTCTCCAACTTTAGCGCTCAAGTTAATTTTGTTTCCTTTATTTTATTGTACCAGTCTCTAGGTACAAGCACGATTTTTCAAAGCTGCGGATTCAAAACCTTTAAAATGTTTCATTGATTCATTCCTATGAGTTAAAGTCTCTTTGATTAGGTGCTAGCAAAAGTTCTGGAGGGAGCAGAATTTCCTCCAACTGTGTGAAACTGTGTCGCTGGGTGCCCCTTTAACATTTTTAGCCAGAGAGGCTCTTTAAACCAACTATCCATGAATGAATTCTTTACTACAGTGCTCCAGAAGGGTCAACAAAATGCAAAAATCACAACAACAGCAGTTATGCTAAAATAGAAGTTATATTACCAAGTTTAGCACAACTTCCATTATGGCTTTTTGCTGTTACATTGTGCTTTTTTGTTGCATTGTGTTTTGTGCATTTGCTGTTGCATTCAGGCTTTTTGCTGTTTGCTGTTGCTGTTGCCTGGTGGCGTTTTGCTGGTGTGTTGTGGCTTTGTGCATCTTAGGTTTTTGCTGTTGAATTCTGGCGTTGTGCTGTTGCCTGGTGGCGTTTTGCTGTTTGCTATTTTTTTAAAATAACCTACCGTTTTAGCTAACACAGACTTTAAATGTATAAAGTCTTTTTCCCCCTCAAATAAATCTATGTATTTTAAAGGTTGTAAGTTGTTGCTATTTTTTTTTACTCACTGATGAGGTCACCCTTTTTAAATTCTTATTACTGCTGGATTATTTATAAGTACTTAATAATTCTGAACTAATTATAAAAGTATTACATTTGATTTTTACAATATTTGTTAAAACTTTGTTATTGATGTTGTATGCATATGAATGTAACACCTCTCTTTTTCATAATCCAGAGAACAACTCGTAAGATGCAGTCAAACCCTACTTTAACAACTGATCAAGTCCAAAACTTAATAAAGGTAAAACTTCTCTCATCAATCAATTCCAATTTAAGGTCTACCACTTTACTAAGATGACAAAATCATTATACCAAATTTCTCCAATGGTTATTAAATATGCATTGCCAAATGCAGACAGCACCAGCAGAAGAGGTCGAAAAAGAGGTTCAGAGACTCCTGTCCAGGCAAGACCCTCAGGACCTGCAGCCTTCGTTGGGACAGCTGGCATTAACCCTTGTGTCCCGGAGCCTGGCTGATCCAACATTTTACTCTTCCAACACTTTAACACAGCTTGTGCACACCCAGTGCCTCTCCCACAGGTCAGTGAGGCATGATGGGGGCAGAAAAAAGCTATCTTACACTGGATGTTTTGTACACACTGATATAGTAACATTTTTTTTTTTTTTTTTTTTTTTAAACTCTTCTAATGTTTGGAAATTGAGTCTGTGACTGAATAATATCTACCATAAGGAGGCCTCCTAGAGATATTTTTGGATTGATCAGGGGTCATGATCTTTTGTACTGGTTTATAAGAGCAGATTGTCAAAGTGAGCTTAAGAACCCCAATTAATGGTAATGGGACGCAATACAAAGTCTTCAGAAAATGATATACAATCAAGTTTAATTGTATGTGAAAATTGTACATTTTATGACTATTTCTCTTTCTAATTCATCAAACTACTTACCATTAGAAGCAAACTGAAACATTTTTAATGAGACGCCACCTTCTCTTTCAACAGTGTCTGTCCTGACCTCTTGCCTCTGGCCCTTGAGAAGAAGGATTATTTTCTCTGCCAGCTCTGCTTACTGTTCTTCCATGACATCCCAGAAGCTTTGACCTGCACATGCCTCAAGGCATTCATCAGGTAAAACTGACCTCTATTTAGTGTGCAAATCGACATGAAAATTGCTTAGTTTGATATTTTATAGGACAAATAACACTTTCCTTACTGTTATGAAGAGACACTGTTAAAAAGTCGTCATGTTTTGGTTGAATCTAGCACTTTTTATCCAATTTACCTAATATTAAGTATAATTAGCTATACCCAGACTTTGTACTGTAAGATATATATTAACTAAAGGTGTTGTCCATGATTTCTACAGTTTATCAGATGCTGATGCTGAGAAGTTGGGCTTGGAAGCCGACAGCGTCTCTTTCATGGAAATGCTGATCTCAAATGAGCATGCTCAGACTGGTTTGCAAAATGGTTTTAGCTCTACTTCCTGTGAGGACGATCGCACAGGCGACATTAATGACCCACAGACTAAAGCAAAAGAAAAGGAGAACGCGTCACCACAACAAATCTGTCCACTTGGATCACATAAGGCTGCTCTGATGTATCCTTACAGCTCATGGTCACTTTAATCCATCTTTTTTTCCTTTTGTCTGTTGTTTTATGGTTTTTGTGAATTGTGCTGGTTGCAGCTTTTCTCTCTCAGATGTATGTTTTTGCTTTTACTAACATGTTGTATGAAGAAAGAATTGGATCTTAACTAAAGCTGTGCAGAAATGAGGTCCTGCAGACGGCATACAGTGAAACTTTGCTCCTCCCACACCTAAAGGATTTTTCTTCTGATCATGTTGTTGTGAGTAACAGCTTGTCAGTTCTCAATCTCTAATATACATAAAGGTGCATCTTGGTAAGTTAGAATATCATCAAAATGTGCATTTATTTCAAAAAAGTGAAACTCTGATTTAATAGCTACATATTACTACTGCTA
Organism: Anableps anableps; assembly: GCA_014839685.1. Taxonomy (NCBI): domain Eukaryota; kingdom Metazoa; phylum Chordata; class Actinopteri; order Cyprinodontiformes; family Anablepidae; genus Anableps; species Anableps anableps. The sequence goes on along the minus strand of CM026065.1, from coordinate 10,134,786 downwards.
TAGCCCATATCCTGGAAACATCTGTGTTTGGTGGGCCTGTAAGCTCTGACTCACCCAAACTCTGGAACAGGCTTCGCATCACAATCCCCATAAAGTTGCTGCTATGCATCTTTTTCTACCACACTTTTTCCTTCCACTCAATTTTCCAATAGTATGCTTGAAGATAGCACTCTGTGAACAGTGAGCTTCTTTAGCAAAGAACTATTATAAAGGGTGTCAAGTCGACAGTCTTTCCTATGATTGTGTAGGTCAGGGGTGTCCAAAGTCAGTCCTCAAGGGCTGGTATCCTACATGTTTTTGTTCTTTCTCTGGTTCAACAAACCTGAATCAAATGCTGGTTCATTAGCAGCTCTTTGTGGAACTTTGATATGTTGACGAGGTAATTGGACCTTTTGAAACAGCTGTGTCGGAGTAGAGACACAGCTAAAATTTGCAGGACACCGGCCCTTGAGGACTGGAGCTGGACATCCATGGTGTTGGCCATCATTTACCATTTCTGTATTTAAAATACTTTTTTGTTTTTTTTGAGAATGAAATCTCTGTTCAAAATTCACCTATGAGTTTCACTTTTGGAATTCAATTACTGAAAATGTACTTTTTGATGATATTCTAATTTTTTAAGAACCACCTGTAAGTCGGGACTAAATTTGTGTCCTAAAACAGCTGTTTTTTTCCCCTCTTTTTTTTTTTGCTTTAATGTCCAATCAGCTTTTCCTTCAGTACCTTGAGTTTCTTTACCTGCGATACTCCACAGACGGTTTCTCACAAATGCACAGCTACAGATCACCCAGTTTGAATCAGGTAATTAAGACACTCTTGAGCAGACAGAAAGGTTGCATTAATATCCATCAGTTATTTTGCTGTCTGTGTATTGTAAACCAAAATATAGGTGTAAACTAATCAGATTTTTTTTTTTTTTTTTTTGCTTGAAATGTAATGAATTTTAACTTTTTACTTTGCTGTTGAATGCAGATAATGGATTGGGTATGCATGTTGTTGGACGCCCATTTCACGGTGTTAGTAATGTCTCCAGTGGCCAAAGGCTTGCTGTTGAACCTCCAATGTTTTGTTAGATCTCAGGTAATCATCCATATTTTGCTGCTGTTACTGTCTGCTTGCTGTTTTGGGAAAATTTATTGGAACATCACATACCTTTTGCCTATAGATACCTTTTTTGTCCTTAGGTAAGACTGTTTTCTGAGCTCGGGAAGATCGAGGGCAGCCTCCAAGAGCTTAATAACATGAAGATGAAGAAGGACATCGGGCAATACTCTATTGAACTCATTGAGCTGTACTAGAAGGTGTGCAGATGTGTGTTTTTGGTGGCAGTATAAAACACCTAATATTGCTGCATTATGTCTTTTAAGTGGTTTTTGACTTTAATAATGCCAACATTATTCAGTATTTTTCTTTCTTTGAGTGTCATAACACAACTATAATTTTGTAAATCTCTTGAATTGTTTTGTAGTTTACACATTAAAAGCCTTGTATGTTGATTATAAATTTTGAGAAAAACTGGATCTGTGTATGGCATGTTGTCCTTTGTGGAAGTGCAGCCAGATAACAGGTAAGTAAATCAATGTTTTTTTTTGTTGGGTTTCTTTTATGCTTTTATTGGCGAAAGGTACTTGAGATTTAAGCCAATGAATAGAGGAAGCTTCAAAAAGATTTATGAAAACACGAATGTGAATGCTCTGAGTACGATAAAATAGTTGGTCCACTACAAGCCAAAGATCAAGGTTCAAATCGTCAATACTCTTGTAATCCACAGTGTTCTCAACAATAGCTCTGAAGATTTGGTGCAGCTGTACAGAATAACAGAACTACATCTGAAACTTACATGCACTGAATAAAAAGACTTTTTTCTCACTGACTAAAGTTCAATCAGACCAAACTTCTCTTGTTTTATGGCAGTTAGAATTACCAAAATTATTTGTTTGCTAAATAAGTTTGGAAAAACGGGGGCCTCCAAAAGTTTGAGGTAGGATGAGGGGGGAAAAAAAGCAAAATTAAATACATATTTTGTTATTTTTTTAAATCATAAAATCGAATCTGTTTTTCAATCATCATTATAAAATATATGTTAAAATACCGAATTGGCTGCCAGTGAAATATATCGAGCTGCTTTGCTCCTCAAGCTAGCATAGCAAGCGGGAAATGGAAACATTTCTGTCAAGAAAAAGACTGAAAGAAACCCTAGGAACTCATGGCCAACAAAAATCAAAAGTCATGAGGTAGCATTTATATTAAATAAATGTAATAATTATTGATTAGTGAATAAAAATGAGAAAAAAAAACATTCTAAAAATCCATTTTTCTTTAAATATTTTGCAGCATTGTGAGTTTGGATAGGGGGTCCAAGCCCAGAAGCTAATGCTGTTTGAGAGGGCCATGGCATGGAAAAGTTGGGAACCCCTGTGCTAAATCTCTCAATGATAGAGAAAATGTCAGATTTATTTTCTTCAAAATCAGAAGTTTACACACATTTCTTGGTTTATGTTTTTAATAAGTTTGAAAAAAAAAAAAAAAAAAAAAAAACTTTTTTCCACATTGTCATAATGGGGTATTTGTAGAATTTTGAGGGAAAAGAATAATTCTGTACAATTTGGAATAAGGCTGCAATTTAAAATGTGGAAAAATGTGAAGCGCTGGTGAATACCCTCCCCATGCATTGTGTGTAACCTTTAACCTGAGGACCCACTATATGACTCGACTCTCACAGATTGTGAGTTCAGACCAACAGACTGAACCCAAATTAGATTCAAAAATTCATGTGTTTATTTGACTGCTACTGAGGTTGGGTTGGTTTCCCTCACACACTTGCAGACTTCCATCTTCTCCCTCTCTCACACTAACAGATTTTTAGCCCAATTCTCCCTGCCGACTGACCACAACTAGTGCAGACTGAAATAGACTTTCCCCTTCTACAGACGTCTGTAGGAGTTTTATGAAGAGAAAAGGCTGGAAACTACATTGGCAGTTTAATATTACTTTGTTCTTGAACCTTATTTGTAGCTGTATAACATTACCATAAACACATTACAGCATTGTATTGTAAAAAACAGCAAAAAAAAAATACAATCACATTAAATTTACAATCAAAAATGAAAGGGAGAGAACCATAAACATTTTACATAAAAATCAGTGGTTTTCATTCAAATAAACCCAACATTTCAAATATCACACAAGGAGATAAAATTGAACAGTTTTATTAATGCATAAAATAAAGTGGCTTAGTTGGAGATAAACTGAAAGAACTGACATGTCTAAATAAAAATATTTTCAAATATAAGAATATAGTTATCATACTTATGTTTTGTTTCTTCAATCCAGTCAGACGTTATATTATGATTCATTACTGTTTGTATTCTGATCATCTCTGGGTTGTTCACTGTTCTTAGAAAGTCCTTGTCATATTGTTATGTTGCACAGGAAAATAATTGTATTTTTCATGCAGTTTGATTTTATTTGGTAGTTAATTACTTGCACTCAAGAGGACAGTGTAGTGTTAGAAGCAACAGGTGTCGTTACATGTTGACAGATTGTACTGTTAAAATCCTAAGTTAATGTATTTAACTTTTTTTTTAAAGATTATTAAATTTGTTTGCCAAAGCAAGGATGTGCATTTAATTTATGTAATGTTTATTGTTTAAGGATATCAACCTGTAACTCATCAACCAAAGAAAGAAAATAAAAACAAAATGAGTGGCATTGTCCAGCGTCGTCTGCTGGGTGCCATATCAAGTCGAGTTTAGGCAAAGAAAAAATAACTCATCACGTTCAGTTAATTTCTTTGTGTTATTTATTATTATAGTTTAGATCTTGCCATATTCTGTTAATTCCTTTGTTTAGTTTTTTATTTCCTGTGCATTTTAGTTTTCCCCCTCATATTAGTGTTAGGATTTTTCCTTTTTGATTTGTAGTTCCTTTTGCGTTTTGTCAGTTCTCTCTCTTTTCTCTGTGTTAATTTGTCTTGTCCCTCAATACTCTCTCTCAGCTGTTCACCATTCTCCTGATTAGACTCACCTGGTTTCCATGTCACTAATTACACCTCAGTGTTCAAGCTCCTGGGTTATGCTGATTCCCTGCTGGTTCCTTCTATTGTATCCTGTCTGGTTTCTTGTCCTATTCTACTTGTGTCTTCCCTATAAGTTTGTTTTATTATAAGTAAACATTTCCTCAACCTGCACCAGAACCTCTATATTGCATTTTGGTCCTCCTACAGCCTCGCAAAACATGACATAATGTTGTCTGTTCAAGATAGAAATATGACCACTTTCAGAACAATGCCGATATTATAACTCATTTAAAAAGCCACAAACAATCTTACATGGAAAACATTTGTTTCCAAACCAAACTTTAAACTGAGGAATTCACTTGTTGATTAAATAAAGTATTTTAAACTGCCCTGCATTTATTTAATGGGAGAACAGAAATATATATTGTCTGAATTCTCAGAATATCTTCCATTACCAACGCCTACTAGTGTGTTTGTTTACTCTTCAAACTGTCATCCTCACAATTTTGATTCATTCAGTTAGTTTTAGTTGGTTTTACCAATCCTGTAGTCTGTGATCCATCAAAATGTGCAGTTAAATTTGTGAACCTCAGTCCTGTTGTTAAAATCTACACACAGCAAATGTCCATCATTTGTCATTTTCTTAAAGGGAGGGTATCATGTAAAATTGACTTTTTTGAGCTTCACATCAAGTTATAACATTATTTCCTCAAGAAAAACATACATGGAGTGTTGCTTTGAATCTTTCATGTATGTTTGAGAAATCCTTGAATGAGCAGCAATTAGCAAACACCTGGTAGAACTGCGCATCTGCTTATACAAATTACTTCTCAGCCCAACACTGCTAAGTACAGTTATAAATGGCTTAATAAAGAAATGTTGTGATGACGTCCAGAAGACTTCACACCTCTTGGGACCTCCCCATATCATCAGGTAGGTTTGGAAGAGGACGCAGCACCCTCAACATCACCTCCCCTGCATAACTAGGAAGAGGTCAAGGAAGGTTCATGCAGAAGAGGAGCCTCCTGCCAAGAGGATGAGTTGCGAGAAGGTCCTTCGAAAAGGAGCAATCCCCTTTACAGCCTATTCTGTCACGTCCTGGCTTCAGTTTCTCAGGATGGACAGACCCTGAGGAGGATTTGGAGGAACCAATGCCTTCAACATCTGGCCTTGGCCCACATAAGAGGTGGAGAGAGCTACAGACACTCCTGGTTTAGACCACATTACAACCTATCAAGTGACTCTGATTAGATTGTGATCTCTGAAGGCTGAAAGACTCAATACCTACCTTACAACAGTCACTTTAGGAGATCATTAGTTTTTTGATTGTTTTCTTAAAGCTAAGGGCTTTCTAGCAGGACTGGTGATGCATTTTGCACCTTGGCTTTTCTTTATCCCACTGCTGGATTTTATATTTGAAAGGTTTAAGGTTATCTTTTGTCACTAGCTTCTGGGCAGAGAATGTGGCAACACCTAACAAAATGTAAAAAGTGGGAGATGTGGCAGGCATATTACTACTTAATGTAATCTGAGCAAAGCAGAGGACTGGAAATGTTTAAGACAGCAGGAGGCAAATAAAACAGTATGAGGATCAATCAAGTCAGAGGCAGGAAACAGGAAATGAAGAATGTATGTAGACTAGATTGACAAACGAAACAAAAACTTTTACCTGGGCTATGACAGCAATATAATAGGAAATGCTCCACAGCTATCTTTATATTTAGGCCTACTTTAAGAAGAAGAACCTTCTGCAAAAGTACTCTCTTTCTTTTATCAGCCTGATATCAACTCTGTTGACCTTATATGTGTCACTGAATGTAATGTTGTACTGAGCTGCAGCAGGATTTGAGCTGATGAATGATGCTGGTTAGATCTAAAGTGACATAAACAGAGGACCACCATCTGAACTGCTGATTTTGATGCAACTCAAGTACTACTAACAGAAAAAAACAAAAAGCATGAGGTTTAAAATCAAATCTCAGACTTATCTCCTGTCTAAAGCAACCTCAAACTCCAGAATTATCTGTCCCCAAGTCACTTAAACTGGCTCTGCTGAATATAAGATCACTATTATATGACTTCATTACTGAGTATAAATTGATGTTATGTTTCTAACAGAAACATGACTGGATGACAACAAAACACCTGTATTAACTGAATCAGCGTCTCCTAATTACAATTTTTTTAAGTGAGAATAGAAAGCATAAGAGGGGGAAGGGTTGCAACAATTATTCATGATTCAGTAAACTGTAAAAAGCTTTCCCTGGGCAAATTTGACTCTTTTGAATATTTGGCAATTGAGATAAAAGGCCACAAATGAACTCTGACACTAACTTTTTATAAAATCCCAAAATATGTGGCAAATGTTTTCAATGACTTCAGTGAGGTGTTATCCATGGTATGCATTGATTATGATTGTTTAACAGTTATGGGAAACTTCAACACCAATGCTGACAACCCAACAGACTGAGAGGCAAAATAGCTGAATGATGTACTTTAAAACTTTGGTTTGACTCAAAATGTTAAACAGCTGACGCATAATAGAGGACACACTCTGAACTTGATTATCAAGTTCAGAGTGTGATTATTTCCAAGGTCTCTGCAATTGATGTCGCTTTGTCTGATCATTTTTCTGTTGTTTTCAAAAGTACAGTCTCTCTTGACTCACTTAGTAAAACAGATATTACGAAACGTGTTGTACAGACAACACAGCTGAAACTTTTAATCAAATCTATTCCTCCACCTCACTTCCATGCTGTAACCCAGTAGATGAGCTGGTAGATAACTTCCATTCTAAAATTTCAGACATCATTAATTCCACTGCTGCTGTTAAAGTGAAGATTTTGTCTGGTCATTGTATCAACCCTCCAGACCACTCAGGTCTTCTGGTTCTAGTTTACTCTGCATCCCCAGAACCAAACATAGAGAAGCAGCATTCAATTTTTTTTATGCTCCACTAATCCAGAACAAAGTCCCAGAAAACTGCAAAACAGTTAACAGACTGAGTTCCTTAAAATCAAGGCTAAAAACCCACCTGTTTAGAGTTGCCTTTGATTAGTAGTAAGTGGAACATTGATCAATATTTTTGAATTATATTTGCTTGATGATCTTTATGATTTTGATGTATTGATATTTGCTTGAAGATTTTGATGTATATTTGCTTGATGATTTCAATGTATTCTTGCTTGATGTTTTTACCATGTAAAGCACTTTGAACTGCCTTACTGCTGAAATGTGTTATAAAAATAAACTTGACTTGTGAAAAAGGTGAGTACATCACTTGACCAGAAAATCAACTTCAGTCGTCTATTGTCAAGGACTGTGTGTGATTATATGTTGATTCTCTAGCTTGACTCAGACAAAACAACAGGACTGGGCCAATGAGGAGAGAGGAGACACAGAGGACGGAGGAAACACAGAAAATCCTGTTGAAAATCCTGTGAATTAATGATGAGTTTCCAGAAAGAACAGAGGGACACCTGAGGACAGGACACAGAATACAGAGACTGAAAACGAGGTGCCAAATGGCTCAGTGGTCGAGCAGGTGCACCATATGCAGAGCCTACAGTCCTCAAAGCAGTTGTCTCTGGTTTGGTTCCTGGCCCCAGGCCATTTATTGTATGTCTTCCCCTTCTCTCTCTGGCCTTCTTCCTGTCCAGATTCCAATGAATAAAGGCCAATAGTGCCACACAAACCTTTAAAAAAGAAACAAAAAATAAAACACCTAGAGTAGGTCCTTTAATAACTAACCAAGCATTACCATAAAATGTTAGGATAAAACATGACCTGTTCATGGGTCAGACATTAAATATAAAAGCATTTTAGAAACATTATAGAAAATCCAGAGCTGGTTTCTGATCCCAGGTCCAGACTCTGCAGACATTTAATATCGCTGATGTCTCTGATCATCCCAGAGATCATTTTGTGAAACTCCACTTTCAACATCACCAGTCAGGAGGAGGAAGATAAAAAAAAAATCAAGTCAAAAAAAAGTAAGAAAACTTGTATCTGCACAACAACCAAACTAAACATTTCAACTGCTTTAGCACAAAGTTGAGCTGAAAGTCAGAAATGGTTCCTGTCTCTCTGCTGTCAATGTATATTCTCCTCACTGTTGTCTTATGGCTGAAAACAGTATGTTTTTACTGTTGTCTTCTCTCTGTATTTTATTTCTCTGTCAACTTATGTTATATGACATGAGTTGAACAACACCTAAAGCAGAGGACCTGCTCCACCTCCTGATCTACTAGTTATAATACATTGTGAAAAAGATGAGTACATGATTATGACTTGATCAGAAAGTCACCTTTAGTCATCTATTATTTAGACATAAATGAAGGAATGTGTGTCTGATCACATGTTGATTTTCTTGCACGACTGAGACAAGACAGTAAAACTGGGCGAGTGAGGTGAGACAATACACTGAAAATCTGTAAAAAAAAAAAAATCCAATGAATTAATCAAGTTTCCAGTTAGGAAAAGACAGCATATCAGGAAAAGACAGCATGTGGAATAAACCAAGCTGTTATGATCAAAAACTGTGATTAAAAATTACATTGCATTATACACTGCCTGGCCAAAAAGAAAGTCGACACTGTAATTTAACTGAGCAAACAGGTATGAGCCTTCTATCGGACAGTTACTGCATTGACAACTGTCTTCTAGCTGCAACAAGTTATTTAACCCCTACTGATGCAATGAGTAGCTTCTCATTTCTTAAACAACCATGTGGAATGACACATCCTGTGGTCGTGGAAAAGATGTCAATCTGTTTAAGAAGGGTCAAATCATTGGCATGCATCAAGCAGAGAAAACATCTAAAGTGATTGCAGAAACTACTAAAATTGGGTTGAGAATTGTCCAATGCAATATTGAAAACTGGAAGGATAGTGGGAGTCTTTGAGGAAGAGATGTGGTCGGAAAAACCCCCTGAATGATCATGATCGGCGAACACTTAAAACGCTTGGTGACATCAAATTAAAGAAAAACAAAATTTCCACGCACCGAAGGGAACTAAAGGGACTGGGACTGAATGACTGTGTAGTGATAAGAAAACCACTAAATAGTGAGGCTAATTGGAGAAAACGACTTCAATTTGCAAGGGAGCATAAAGATTGGACTCTAGAGCGATGTAAGAAGGTCATGTGATCTGATTAGTCTAGATTTACCTTCTTCCAGAGTGATGGGCGCATCAGGGTAAGAAGAGAGGCAGATGAAAAGATGCACCCATCATGATTAATGTCTACCATACAAGCCTGTGGGGGCAGCACTATGATCTGGGGTTGCTGCAGTTGGTCAGGTCCAGGTTCAGCAACATTATGAGGTCAGCTCACTCCCTGAATATACTGAATGACCAGGTTATTCCGTCAATGGATTGTTTCTTTTCTGATGACTCAAGGATACACACATGGATCAGCCACCATAGATTTCAAACCATAATCCCGTTGAGAATCTTTTTGCAGTAGTCGGACTCTCTCATCATCAATACAAGATCTGGAAATAAATCTGGTGACATTGCAGAAACTTATCGAACTTATCAGGACAGCGTTCTTTTCTTGGTATGCTTCATTTTTGTGTCTGTGAACATAGAGCTGATGTGCCTTGCCAAAAAGCTCCAGTTTTGTTTCATCTGTCTGAAGGACATTCTCCCAGAAGCTTTGCCTCTGGAGATCAGAGGCAGGTTAAACCTTTATATATCTAATGTTACCTGTAGCCATACATTTTAAAATAAATATGGCCTGTCAACAGGGATGTTCACAGATATACATTAGATGGTGCAAGAGCACCTGCCTTTTTTTTGCCTGGACAAAAAAAGTGCCCTTCTGAAATTGTGAAAGTTTGCAGTAGGAACTTGGCAAAATGAAATGTTCAAGGTGATTTAATGTTTTTGCTAGATCACTTTCTGCTTTTTATTTGTATCTATTAAAAAAATCCATGCTGTGATTTAATGCAGCTGAAAAAAATTCATTTATATTAAAATTTTCTATACAAGCTTAGATTTTTTTTCTCCCACACCTTTTCTTTCCATGCAACATTCCATTGATAAGCATGGAGACAGCACTCTGTAAGTAGCCAGCTTCTTTAGCAGTTATCTTTTTCAAAGTTGTCTTTTTTAATTGATCTCATGGAATATTCAGATTTTCTGAGAAGCCGAAATAGAGGTTTTCATGTAAGCCATATCAAAATAAATTGAAATAAATACTTGACATATATCATTGTCTGCATCATTCAGACATTCTAGCGTTAATTAGCAAAATGCAATGGTTAGATGGGAAGCAGCCACTCAAACACGTCTAATTCAGGAATTCTAAATGGAAAACAGAAACCCTAAAAATAAAGAAGCATTTTCTTACTTACTTACTTTTCCTGCTTGACTTGCTCTACTGGAATTACTGCTGTCTAAGGTGATTCAGTTAAGAGTCAATTTGAGTGACATCGGGGAGCTTGGAGCAGCCTCAAGCTCAGACTTGGAATGGTCCACTTTTGCTGAAGTGCGGGGGATTTTGGCAGGTCATAAAACACTCTCCAAGATTTATATATTTATTTTAAAATTTATGGCTACAGGTAACATCAATATATAAAGGTTCAACCTGCCTCCAATCTCCAGAGCTTGGGATATGAGGTTAATATTTAAAACAAAATTAATACATAAATCTGGAATAGTTTGATTCTGTATTAACACCTTATCCGTAACATATGCAAAACACTGTGGAGCTACGTAAAAGTAATGTAAGATATACAGGTGTATCCTAGTAAAGATTTTTCAAGTAATTCGCTACAAAATGGGAAAGACAAATCATGCGCCATTATCCATCCAAAACCAAAATGTTAGTCGAAATTACAACAGTCTTTGAAAAGTTTGCTTGTTAAAATTGTTTTGGGGTTTTTTTTTTTTTTTCATTTCCATTCTAACCCCATTTCAGACCAAAAGCGAAATACGTTTTAGAAATGCCCAGGTAGCAATAAATATATTTACCGAAATAAATAAGTTATTAGTCATTTCTAGTTGGTAAGCAAGTTTTTATCTGTATCTTTGTTTGTTCACTAAACCATGATAAATAAAGGTTCTGGACCAAATGAGTTCAGATCAGAAATGGGTATCATGAACGGATCCGAACCAGATCCGGGCCGGATGAATCGCTTAAAGAGTAGATCCGGATAGGGTCCAGGCTAGATCCAGTTTGGATCTGCTATCCTTATCTGTTCCAGATCCGTTCTGGTGTGCAAGTGGACTCCAATCTGGGTCCGTTTTGCAGATCCGTTCCGAAGCCTCCGCTACATCCGGACCGGATGCGGTCCGGAGTCAGTTTGTTGTCTGTGTAGAACCTCCTTCACTAATCTGGGCAATAAGAAAGAAACAGAAAAAGTATCATTGTTTTAAAAATAAGACATCTCTCTCTGACATTTTTATGTTGATTTTTGGATCCATCCATCCATTATCTGCGATTGGGTTGCTGAAGTAACAGGTCCAGGAGGGATAGATACAAATCTCTCCATGATCCCGATTATCCCCAGACCAAAAGGGAACGGTAATAACACCTGAAATTTCTGGGTCTAGTTACAATGGGATGCACCTGAGAAATATTCGAAGGAATGCACCCAGGAGGGATCTTGATCAGACAACTGAACCACCTCCAGACACTCCTGTCAATATGGAGAAGCAGAGGCTCTACTCCAAGCTCCATGATGGGTCTTGTCTCAAAGGCTTAAGGCATTTGTATCCAGTAAAACATACATTTGTAATTATATCTATTTTAAAAGCGTGTTCCTTTTTCATTTTTAAGTTATGTGGAGCCACTGTTGAAAGTCAAAAGTATTGTACTGTAATATAAGTGGGATTTAATTGCACACATTGGATGTGATTTTGTTTCACAGAACTGGATTTTAATGAATTTAGAATTCGATTCTAATGCATCGTATATGGATCGTAATGGACTGGTCTGTGGAGTGTCATGAAATGGCATAATGGTGTAATTTTAGGCAACATAAGTAAATTGATGGCTGTGGTGACAAAGGAGAAAATATCGTCGTCGGCAGGATTCGAACCTGCGCGGGGAGACCCCAATGGATTTCTAGTCCATCGCCTTAACCACTCGGCCACGACGACTGATGTTATACGTCATCAAACGCATGTTATTGAAGCAGTTCTTGTCGCTTGTTTAATTGTAAAGTTGATTGTATATTTGTTGATATATTGAGAAATATTATTAGTATCATGCTGTATCAGAAAGCAAACTTTAGTTAACTTGTCTGTTAAGCTGCTATTTAACAAGAACAAGAGATACATTGTCAAAATGTAATTTATTTCCGTAAATTCAGAAGAAAATAAAATGTAATATTGCATCTGTGTAAAGAAAAAAAAAATATTTTTTATAAGTGCCGATGTGAATGGCGAAAACTTTAAGTTCCTTAAGTCCAGAGCTCAGTGTCGTTCGCTGCGCTGTATGTAACGACAATGGCGTCGGGGATGAAAACATACCATAAGAGGTTATTGCAGTAAATGATCAACTATATACCTGGCTCACCTGTGTTTGCATCTGCTCATACAAGCAGCAAACGGCTAGTTAAGTGTACTTAGCGTTAGCATGGATAAGTAATTTTATGAACTACGGCTATTGCGTCTGTTGTAGAATATAGTCACGTGACCGCGAATTAACTCAGGTTTGCCAGTGTCAAGCTGGAGATGAGAATCACTTCTCCGGAAGAGCTTCAGTAAACATTTTGAAACTACTTGGTTTCAGTATTCTCCCTTGACTGTTTTAAACTGTAGGAGGTGTAATAAGTTGTTCAAATTCATTCAGCTCATGATTTTTACCATACTATGTTGTTTTCGTGATTATTATCGGTACTGAAATATTAATGGGTAAGACACTTGCTTCCGGTGTGAACGTTACTGCTTGAGTGTAACTTTACGCAGCTTTGAGGCCTGCTGTGTTTTCAACGGAGGGAGAGTCGAGAAGAAAAATGGCGTCTGCAGGCGACTCGGAGCGGGACACCGGCCATTCAGTTTAAGCTTTCCTCCTTTAAACTGAGACCCGGGCTCTGTGGGGACCTATTGGAAACCGTCGCCGGACTCGCTATTTTCTTCCTCCCCGTTTTTCTCCGGAGTGTGCGGCTCTTTCGAGCACCGAGATTGAAGCGGAACATAGTAGCTTCTCTCCTACAATGAGGGGGAGAAGAGGAAGGCCGCCCAAACAAGCAGCCGTGATGCGGGAAAGCTCACCGGGGCCAGTCCGGGGCTCTCGGGGTGGCAGGACCAGAGGGATGCGTGGACGGGGAAGAGGCAGAGGACGGGGCCGGGGACGTGGAGGAAGTGGTGGTGTTTGCAGCATCGGTTCAGTGGAGGTGGATACTGATATCTCCGGCCGAGAGAACTTTCATTCGTCGCGGGGCCGTAGGAAAGTTGGAGCCTCCGTAGCGGCGGCTGCAGCGGCATCGCGGGGCAGAGGAAGGGGTAGGGGGTCCAGAGGTGGCCGCGGCAGCAGAGGCGGAGTGAGGCGACCTCAAACCAAGGTGGTCTACGACGACAACAGCGACGAGGAGGATGATAATTTAAGCTACCGTTCTGACGAAGACGAATTGAACGACAATCCGTCGTCGGATCTAGAAGATGAGGAGGCCTTGGGAAACGAGTCTGACTATCTGGAGGACCTACCAGATGATGAGGATGCCAGCTACTGTACTGAGAGTAGTTTCAGAAGCCACAGCACGCTCGGAAGCACCCCAGGTACGTCGGTCTGCAAGTGCACGCAGTTCAGCAAAGCACGTTTGCAGCACTTAAAGTGTAAATTTTATTTTTAGCTCAAAACAGAAACGAAGCCGCATTGTTCAAAATGGAGCTGGCACTCAGAAACAGGCCTTTGTTTACCGTGTGCTCTACGGTCCGCTATCCTAGAGATCTGACCCATGCTCCAAGGGGCTTCGGTATTTGTAACTTTTGTTAGATCAGCACATGTTTTGTTTTTGTTTTGAAGTGAGCGTGCTCGTGTTGATTTTACTTCGCATTTGCTCGCGCCTTGTCTTTAATTTGTTTATCCTAAGCGTGGGGAAACAGGATGTGTGAACTCTCTCGGACACTTTCTATGAATTTCATCGATCGATATACAGTTAATGTTATTTATTGAAATTTCTACATTTGCACCACATTTGTTCTCTGGGCGTTACTTCTAGGTTTAGTTTCCAGATTTAAATGGATTTACGGTTCTTAATAAAACTTTTAATTACAGTTTGTAAAACAGGTGTTACGGATAAAACAGTTTTTCACTCATTTTATCTTCACAGTCCGTAAAAGTTTATACGGTCACCAACTCAGTTTTAGATGACATTTTTTGCTTTTTTGAAGATTGTTCGATTCTAAGCATGTGTTATGTAAAGCAGGGCATCTTTTTTTCCCCCACTTGTGGCAACCTCTAATTTATAAAGCGGCGCACCGTTACCATAGTGACCGTTCGAAAGCTTGCATTTTTCACGTGGACAGTTATGGACACTCAGGTTGATAAAAGTGTGGCATAAATCATTCGGGCTATTTTACGTAATATGGTACAATGTATTTACTAATACAACTAGAGCTAGTAATTCCTCATAATGAGTTTTCTGCGACCTAAATCTTTTGTTTTATTTTTCTTTCTATGACACATAAGATTTTTTTCTTTTCTTTCTATCACACTTTACTACACTCTGGTCAGGCTTAGATGCATTTTAAATGGTTCAGGTATTACAAACATTTCTCTCCCGTTCCAGTGTGACCAGGATTTCTTTTTATTTTTTTTTTAATGCATATGTTCATTTATATGCTTGTACAGTGTTTGGTGCTGAACCTACAGTTCTTTTATCATTTTATTTGTTAAAGACCTCTCTCAGCAGGGAAAATAGCTTTATATCTAAATTATCTCAGGATTATGAATAATTTAGAACTTAATTGTTGTTAAGATTGTCTGTTGGCCATGGCTGTGTCCAGAATGACCATAGGTAGCACAATGTACACAGAGAATAGTCAGATTACACTGCAACTGTTGAATGTGTTTAACCTGCAGAAACAAAGGCAGGATGATATACCATGTTGCTGCTGCAAGCTTTTTTTAGGCTTGCAGAAGCTTTTAAGCTATATTGTCTCATGGCAAAAAAAAAAAAAAGAAAAGGAAAAAAAATCAATCTACTTGCCTTATGTTTTTTAAAACATTACGTTCAGCTCTACATTTATACATGTGAAGGTTTAAGTTGCTAATTGCTCAAAATCAGGTGTTCGTTTTATGCTGTATATTTGTAAAACGCAAATGTGTGCCTAAATAAATCTTTTATTTAGGCACACATTTGACTTCTGGAAAATATTGAGAAGACATGACAGAGAAAATGATTGTTTTGCTTCAGTTTGTTTGGCATAAATGTTCCTTTTTTCTGTGAAGTCTCACCTACAGCATGTCACCTTTTCTTTTCTGTGATGTAAATTTGCTCATCCATAAAACCCTAAAACACTCAGTGCCAGGTGGGGGTTTTTTTTAGCCCAGCTCACACGCTTAGGTGATAAATAAAATTAGGTATTAAACTCATCTCAGCTGTTTGGTAACACAGTTGATCAGGGCCCTGACTTGGGGAAATAATACCATATACATATATACATAATTTTTAATAACAGTGATATAATTTTGCTCTATTTAGAAAGCTGCTTCCTCTCAGTTTGCCTCCCATAGCACATTGTTAAATATTTTTATGTGATTCACTTCTGATTGATCTATTTGATCTTTTAACATTCAGTTGTTGATTAAAATGTAACTAACGCAATGGCAATCATAGGCCTGTGGCAGTAATCAGTTAATCAATTAATCACATGATGAATTAAAATGAGCTTGATAATTTCCATTCTGATGATTAATATTTTCAGTTTTCAGAGACTTCATAATCCATTTTATTTATGGTTTCGGTTCTGTTTTTTATTTCTGTTTTATTTATTGCTTTTGGTTGTCGTTTTATAATTTGGATATTTTAAACATCTTAAAAATTACTAAATACAGAATATGGAAAAATAGAAAAAAATACATAATGAAAAAAAGAAGATAACTTAAAAAAAAATATTAAATAAATACAGAACATGGAAAAAAATACACAGTGATGATAAATTTAAAAATTACAAAATAAATACAAAAAAATAAATGATAAAAAAAAAAATTAATGAAATTAAGGCAACCAATAAAACAATAAGATTGGAAATAAAATGGAAAATTAAATAATAGTGATAATGTTAAGTGTTCTTTACAAAATTAAAGTTTATTGGTCTTTGAGAGGGCAAGGTTGCATTATTATGCCATTATCAATACATCACTTAAAAATGGTCTCAAAACAACAACATTATTGTTTATCGCAATAATTACTGGGATGATTTATCGTCCAGCAAAATTTGTTATCGTGACTGGCCTAGGCAGTCACTCATTGATTTTGCAGTATGTATTAATAGTAGGCCAGAAGCATTCTGGTATTGCAGTGTTTAATAAGTTTACCATTGGTAGTGTACAATACTAACCATTCTCCCTCCTGCCTCCTTTCTTTTTACACGTCACAGGCCGGAAAAGGAGCCGTGCTCCGCGACCATGCTCTCCCCTTCTTGAGGCAAAGGACATTCCTTCGTTGGAGCTTCCTAAGTCCTCTGAGGACCTCCCAGTTCCTACCTCACAGCTTCTCAACGTGTCTGCCGTCTATGAGGTCCTACGCAACTTCGGTACGGTGTTGCGTCTCTCCCCGTTTCGTTTCGAGGATTTCTGCACAGCCCTGGCCAGCCAAGAGCAGTGTACGTTGCTGGCAGAGACCCACATCTCTTTGCTCAAAGCTATTCTCCGAGAGGAGGACACGTCCAACACCACGTTCGGTCCCACTGACGTGAAGGACTCTGTTAACTCCACTCTGTATTTTGTGGACGGTATGACCTGGCCAGAGGTGGTGCGGGCGTACTGTGAGAGTGACTCAGAATATCGCCACATTCTGCCCTTTCTGGAGAATGAGGATTACCCATATGAGACATTGGAAAGCAAAATTAAAGTCCTCCAGTTTTTGGTGGACCATTTCTTGGCGACCAACATCGCCCGCGAGGAGCTTATGTCGGAAGGGGTGGTTGCATATGACGACCACTGCAGGGTGTGCCATCGACTTGGTGATCTGCTGTGCTGCGAGACATGTTCAGCTGTTTATCATTTGGAGTGCGTGAAGCCGCCTTTGCAAGAAGTGCCAGAGGATGAGTGGCAGTGTGAGGTTTGCGTGGCACACAAGGTACCCGGTGTGGCGGACTGCGTGCCTGAACTGCAGAAGACCAAGCCCTTTCTTCGTCAATTACCAATTGGCTTTGATAGACACCATCGTAAATACTGGTTCTTGAATCGCCGGATTGTTGTGTAAGTTCATAGTGTTTCATTAGGCTTCATAGGATTGATCTGTTTTCTAAATTCGCATAGGATTCAGAAGGGTCAGTCAGTCGTTCTTCTCAATGTTGCCCACTGCAAGTAGAATTTATCAGACTACAAAGTTAAGTATTAGTTTCAAAAATGAATTTGGTAACCAAACATTCAAAACAAGAAAACTGTTCAGCTAAGCCCAAAATATTCATACCGCTGGCAGATTTTGATTTAAAATTACTTTCATTTAACTAGGTACTTTGTTTTTGATAGGAAATGAGATGGACATCTGTCAAAAAAAAGACAAATCTGTAAAAGGACCAATATCAGAATTTTTTTTTTTTTTATATAATTCATTTATATTTAATAAAAAAAAGTCATTATTTTAGATGATCAGATTTAACTCGACACTCTGGCTGAGCCACTCCAATACTTTAATATTACTCACATCAGAACATGCTGGGAAAATTAAATACTTTAAACCTAAATGTGCCAGGAGTATGACTGTCTGGGTTTAACTGTGTGTCTTATGTTTTTGTTTTTATGTAGCTGGCTGCCTAAAATTCTTGCAAATTGAGTTCATAGCAGATGTGTTTAAGGCAAGAACCTCCAAAATTTTTAGTTTGCTTTACTTTTGTAAGCTTCTCATCATTTTCTGGCTGATAGGATAGCTGGCTTTCCTTAAGATCGGATCTTCCCATTCCGATATTTTTAGAGATGTACTGCAGGTTCTTAGATTGAAAGAGTAGCTTTGAGTCTAACAGAAAACGGTTACCTTTTATGCATCAAAACATATGTGTGATATTTTTTTATTGAAGGTAGCATAGATCTTAAAAGGTCAAGGTGGGGATTTTTGCAGGATAATTTTTTGGGTTACTTTACCAAGTGTTTGTTATGGTGCCATTTCTCTTGCATTATTAACATAATGAAGGGATGAGTGGTGCCAGTATTTATGTGCTAACCCTCCAATGATCATAACAACTAGAGATGCACTGATCAGGCTTTTCCTGACAGATACCAATTTTGAGTTTTCTTAAAGGGGTACAACAAGCAAATTAGACTAAATTGTGCTCCAATTATGGATGCGGTAGTTTTGAACCCAACAGAGCATGAACAGCAAATATAACCCTCTTTATACATTAAAACATACATTCCTAACTAAAACAAATGAGGGTAAGTACATGCTGTTGGTTGATGCTTCAACGGCCAAATAGAAGTTTGAGTTCTTCTTTTTGGTGAATTTACTAAATAACAAAATATCAGATTTTTCAGGACTTGGCCTACTGATCAGCAAGCAGTTAATATTCTGATTCTGACCTCTAGTCACAACAGTATTAGTCGGATCCATCTTCGCTGTTGCTGCTAAGGTGTTGGATAACAAAAGGATGTACAGTTTGTCAAAAAGTTTCTGCACAGGTAAACAGCCTTAGAAAGTTAAACTATTAAATGGTGATGTTCAGTGAACCACTGGTGGCAGATAATTCAAAGTAAAAAAAACAGCCTCAGCTGACATTTTGACATCTGTTAAAGCATCAGCAAACAGAGTCAGGAACCATTAACTGCATATATATAATCAGTAGGGCGACGTGTTCAATACAAGAAGCTACATTTCTAGTTAGCTCTCCAAAAAGTCTCAAACAGACTTCTGTGATGCAAATAAAAATGTGAACTTGTGCAGGACCCTTTTAGTTTAAAACACAGGTTCACAGTGCCACTACAAGATGGCATTCCAGCGGTAGAGTTATATACTGTAAACCTGCCAACACCTGCAGATGTCTGTGCAGTTGACGGCGATCCCGCCTGTTCATACGACGCTTCACATTTGCTCTCTTCAGTTTTAGTCCAGGCCGAACTGTTAAGCAAGGACAGAAACAACATGACAAAGTCTCTGAAGCGTTCAGGATGAACACTGATTCCATAAATATAATCCCTTAAAATATACAGCACACCAAAAAGCCTGTTACCTGTGTGGCACAAAATGTTCAGAGAGGTTTTAGCGGCAAAATGGGGAGAAACTCAGAACTAAGTTGGTGGCCGTAATGTTACTAACACGTAATACTTGGTGGGTAAATGAAGCTACTGTATTCCTTAACAACTGCAGTGTAACATGCAGATAAACAGTTCATATAGAGCATGTCATATTTACATCTCGATTCATCTGCAAATGAGACATAAAAACCCCCCAAAATATTCTTGTTTTAATTTGACCTTTTTTTTTTTTTTTTTTTTTTTTTTTAAATTTTCCGATGCACCTCTGTCACCTACAGTGAGGAGGACGGTGAGCAAGAAGACAAAGCCATCTGGTACTACAGCACAAAGGTAGTGATTCAGGTTTTTCCCCTTGTAAAGAACTTCATGTTTGTTTTCACCATGGAAGCCATCATGTTTAAAACTTCCACACACTGTGCTTGCCAGGTCCAACTGGCTGAGCTGATAGACCGCCTGGATAAAGAATACTGGGAGGCCGATCTGTATGCAGCCCTGGAGGAGATAAGAGACGAGGTGCACACTCATATGGATATCACCGAAGACCTAACCAACAAGGCTCGTGGCAACAACAAGTGTTTTCTCACTGCTGCAAATGGTAAGTAACATGAAAATATATATATATATATATATTTTTTTTTTTTTTGAAAATCTTGAGTTATTGTGGGTTCTCTCATTGCTACCAGATGAGCATAAAGGTTCAGTTTTATTTTTGTTTGTTTATTTTTGTTTCCAGTTTTCAAGGTTCAGTTTTAAAGCAGACTTAAACCTTGTTTTCCCTCATGATGCAGACAAAAACATTTTTTGCTTTCATATTTTTAGGGCTGCAACAACGAATCGATAAAACCAATAAAAAGAGAGTATTAAAATTGTTGGCAACGAATTTCATTATCGATTCGTTGTGTCGTGAGATTTATGTCTCACTCACCGTGCCACGGAGCCCTTTTCTGCACCGGCAGAGCTTTGTCAAGGCTTCTTTTTTTTTTTTTTTTTTTTGCCTGATTCAGCGATTAATCGAAAAAATAATCAGCTGATTAATCGATTATTAAAATATTTGTTGCAGCCATAAATTTTTTTTTTTCCTCTGCGGTGGGCGGCTTATATTCCAAGAGGCGAAGCTTCCTGTACGCACCTTTCCACAAACGTAGCTTTACAGAAGTGTTATCTGACAAAAGAAAACAAAAATTCAAAAGTTTATTCCCTCGAGCTTTTCGGGCATTTTTGGGGGTTTGTGTTTTGTCAGCAATATTTTTGTTTTAAATTTGAGAAACACAAAACAATCCCCCTACATCCAAGCAGGACTTTATCACTGTAATATTGCAGACTGATATCATGATGATTTCAGATTCAGTATGAATTTATCTTTTTTTTTTTTTTTTTTTTTTTTTTCTGGTTTTAGCATGAAAGCATGTCCCTTATGCAACTGATTAAAACTGTATACTAGCCTTCACATTTTAGCAGATTTTCCTTTCTGGACTTAGTATTTCAAATAGATTTAAAAAAAAAAAAAAAAAAAAAATCCTTGCCTTTTTCTCTTTTTTCCCACTTAGATGAAATCTTAGAGCGACTGCGAGCTAAGAAGGAGGAAGAGCTGGAGGAGGTGAAGAGACGGGCTGCCGAAGAGGCTCAGAAGGCGCGGCTAGAGAAGCAGAAGAAGGAGCAAGATTTGGAGAAGGGAGATGAGGATGCCAAGCTCAAGGATGAGAAACAGGAGGATGTCAAGGCCAAAGATCGGTCAGCGGAAGAGGAATCAACAAAAGTGGAGGTCACACAGGAAAAAAATGATGGAGAAAAGAGCAGAGGTAGGTGTTTTAGAAAAATTATGCATGTAAGCTTCTATTTGTTGGTAAGGAGGTAACCTTTAATGTTAAGATAATATAATTTAATCAGATGTTGTACCATATTATTCTTCTTGCATTGGTAGTTTTGTATTTGAATGCCTTAAACATTCACACTACTGCTGCTGTTCTACAGTAAATGAAGCTCCATCCTCTGTCCAAGAAGGCAGCGGTGTCGTAGATGTATCATCAATCCCAGCAACTGCTTCTCCTTCCCAAACCTCCGCTCTGAGTGCCGGTCTGACCTCCACTGTGGAGGTTCGACTAGAGCGATGTGTCTTCGAGCCGGCGTCTAACAAAACTGAAGGTACAGTTGAAGTAGGACTTTTTCTTTTTTTTTTTTTCCCCTCCATGTATCTGGACAAGTGGAAATAAACCCCTGGCTTTCTTGTGTTTTTATCCTCTGTGAGGATATTGCAGTGCTGTTGTTGCTCTTATCTGTAATATTACTAAAACAAATTCAAGTCAGTTCAGTTCATTTTAAGGTTTTCTGGAATATATTTGACTTCCACAGTCAGTTTCATAAGGAAGAGATGAAATCCCCATTTCTTCAAATATTTGCTCCATTCTTGTTTTCTCTGGTTATTTTTTGTTTTGATGCGATACTCAAGAATTTTCAGCAGAGGGCGCCAAAGTCTAACTTGTTTTTTACTGGCCTGAAAAAGTTTTCTTTTTTCACTGATATGTAGCTTCCTTGTTTATACTTTTTCTTTTAATATATTTTTTATTTTATTGATTCTCTTCTTAAATTAGATATTGTTCTTGTTCAACTGATTGAGAAAAGTTGTATAAAATCATATCTGCTACCTGGAAGAACTGGACATCTTAAACATGCAAGCCGTTATTCTGTTAGTTCTAATGGGTTTTTTCTGTTATTGTTTTTTTCCTATCATGTGACAGGAAACCCAGCATCTGATTCCATCCCTGTCAGTGGTGACGGTGTCCCCAGCCTAAGTCAGCCCTCCCATCCCAGTGAAGAGAACAGTAACAGTAGCGTAGGAACCGGTGTCCCTACCAGGGGTCCTGAACCCCCAGATTTGGCTGATAGATCATCCCAGTCATCCCTAGCAAGCCTTGATGATGCAGGTACTTCAGTTGTAAAGTCACACAGTACATAGTGGCTAATAATAATAATACTGCTTATTATAGTGATGAAAGCTTGCTGCAGTCTTAATTTGTTATGTGGTAGTAATGTACATGTTTTGTATTCACAATACAGAACAGAATCTTATGATAGGTTCTGTGCAATGACCTTATTTGTTTGGCTAAACTGCTCATTGAATTTCTAGGGGACAGTAAAGACTCAACCAACGGCGAGATAGCGAGCAGCGGCAATAAAAGATCTTCAGCAACCCGCATGGTGACGCGACTGAGGAACCCAGAGAGCAAACTGAGCCAGCTGAAGAGTCAACAGGTTGCAGCTGCTGTTCACGAAGCAAACAGGGGCTTTAAGGAGGGCAAAGAGGTCAGACCCAAACATGGGAATAATATCACTCGACATATTTCATGTAAAATGCTGGTAAAGTAGAATATCACAAGAAAAAAAAGGTTTAGATTTATGAAAGTTGTTGTATTAGTGTTTTTAAAGAGACCTCGTTCAGATCTTGTAGTTGTGCTTAGTCCCGACCTAATCTCGTGGTTATTTCTGCAGGTATTGGTGGTAAACGCGCAGGGCGACATCACCCGTGTCAGCACACGGAGCAGCAAGGAGGTGGTGATGAAAGGAACCATCAGCCAGTTCTTCAAGCTGGGTCAGGAGGGGAAGTACCGCGTCTATCATAACCAGTACAGCGCCAACGCCTTGGCTCTCAACAAGCACCAGCATAGAGAGGCAAGTTAATCATTTTACCTAAACTGTCCGATTCAGATCCGTGTCCGATTGATTGGTGCATCTCTAATTTAATGTTGTTGTTTTTTTAAATCTGGACAGGACCATGACAAGAGGCGGCATCTCTCCCATAAGTTTTGTATGACGCCAGCAGGAGAGTTCAAGTGGAACGGCTCCATTCATGGTTCTAAAGTTCTAACTATCTCCACGTTAAGACTCACCATCATCCAGCTTGAGAACAACGTTCCATCACCTTTCATGCATCCAAACTGGGCCTCACACAGGTAAGAACAGAAAAGATTTCCTTGTTTAGCGAAACGAGGTTTTGTGAGTATTAGTGGAGTTCTTCAGTTTTCAAATGAAATGTTTTTAGAAAATCAGACTTTTAGATAAGAAAAGAGGCAAAGTCAGAACCTGGGTGTTTATAGCCAAACTAAAATCTAATGATAATTTGTCTTAAGTGATCTTTTTGTTTCTTTTGTAGGACCAACTGGATCAAAGCAGTTCAGATGTGCAGTAAGGCCAGAGAGTTTGCACTTGCCCTGGCCATTCTGGAGTGTGCCATCAAACCTGTAGCAATGCTGCCTGTCTGGAAAGACTCGCTGGGTCATACCAGGTAAATAGATGCTCTGCTTTTTAGGAATCAGAATCAGTTTCATGGAATCACTGTATTAACAGAAAAATGACAAGCAAAACTGTCAAATGTGAGCAAATGGGATTTTATTTGAAACGCTGGACAGTCATTCTCACCTCTTCTGAAAACAATGACATATTGTTTGTTACTGTTATAATAATGTCATTGATCAGAGTTAATTATTGTTATATTGACTTTGATACGTGGATCTGAGAAAAAATATAGACTAAATACTAGGGCTGCATAATATTAGAACATTTTACGATAGCAACAATATTAGTAAATATTGTGATGATATCTGTTAGAACATATGCCTATTTTCTTCTTTCCTCCGTTTTTCGTCTGTGCTTCCGTCATTCTGCGACCTTTGACACTTTGCTAAATGTCATTAGTGTCCAGTGTGAATATCTGCTGCTGTAAGACTCCAACTGATAAATATTACATTAGCATGAAAAATGCAAGTCCTGGAAATAAATTATCCAACAATGAATGATATATTGTGCAGCCCTAATAAATACCTACGAATGTTAATACATTAGAAGTACTTGCTGCACATAATATTACACCTTTTAGCTTTTTATAATGCAAAATAAGCCAAACAAGTTATTAGCTAATTAATCAGTAGGGCTAACTGCTCAGATAGTTTTTAGGGTTTTTTTGTCAGTGAAGAAAAATTGTAGAATCCTCTTTCATCCAGCTGACCGGCAGTGCACATCAACAGACTAGAGAGGGGCTGCATTTTTGTGGTTTGTGCTCCATTTTTCAGAAATCTTAATTACAAGAAAAACTTTCTGATTTTGAAACAGTAACTGTGAAATTTTAGTGTACTTTGACACCAGCAGCCAACCCAAGCCTAACTCTGCTGTATGTGTTCGTTATGTGCATAAATCTTCATAACGACAAAATTATGTAAGGCAGCTGAACGTGTAGATATTTGTTTTAGAAGTGTTAGGAAAAAAATGTATTGTTGCATCTTCTGGGTTTATGAAAAGTTCAGTTTTGGAAGGCGTCCTAACAAGAAAACTTCTCTTCATCATTGAACTTCCAGCTACTTCTTATACCAGCTGACCGAACCTTCAAATTCTTCAAAAGCCTAAGTAAGCATTCAATGGATGTACACAGGGTATGTTCACTGAGTTTAGTGGGCAAAGTCGATGGTAACCGGATCCGTTCAAAAGGCCCACCCTAGCTGTGAGGCATAATATTTTGATTGCACGTCCACGACCAGCACCACCCTGCTCTGCCTCGACTATGGCTCCTGCGACATAAGGCCCTTTCATAGAGATGATTGTCCAGGATTCCACACAGTTAGGACCAGGATGTGTTTATGCCTCGTAACTCTAAATATCAAAAGGAAGTGGGAGAGGAGAAGCATTTTGAAATCGTTTTGAAGGGATTTTTAAAGAGGAAATTGGGCTCTTATTTTAAATCAAAGCCAAAATCCTACTCTGAGTTAAACAGAGTTCCAATGAAGTCTGAAAAAGTCTAGAATTAGTGTTTTTGAGGTCTGAATAAGTATGGAAAAGGAGAATAAAAGTAAGGAAAATAATTTGCACTCACTTACTCCCTCTCTCTTCCTTTTTCGTTTTTTGGGCATATCCTCCTTTTATTCCTTGTATCCTTCATTACTTTTCTTTTCCTTGTTTTCTACCCAACTCCGTTGTCCTTGCTTTCTTTTCTTGTGTTCTTTCTTTCCCTCATTGTGTCCTAGGCCACATTCTTCATTGTGTCCTACATCACTTCCTTCCCTGTCATTCCTTTCGTTCTTTAATTGTAACCCTCTTTGCTTCCTTTGTCTTTTGTTTGTCTTCTTTCCTTCTTTTTCCCTTCTTTCCTTTTGTGTCCTTCCTTCTTTTATTCCTTATATCCTTCACTACATCTTTTTCTTTTCCTCCCTGGTTCCTTTCTTTCTTATTTTCTACCTAACTTCATTGTCCTTCCTTCCTTTTCTTTTCCTTCCTCATATCCTCCTTTCTTTCCCTTATTGTGTCATATGCCATATTCTTCCTTGTGTCCAACATCACTCCCTTCATTCCTTTTCTTTTTCTTACTTATTCCTTCCATTCTGTCCTTCCTTATGCTACCTAACATTGTTGTTCTTCCTTCCTATTCTTTTCCTTCCTTTCCTTGTTTACTGTGCTACTTTCTTCATTGTGTTCTTCCTTCTTTCACTCTCTTTGCCCTATGTCTCTTCTGAGGTTTTGGTTCTGCTCATGGTGTAAACGTTAGTTTTTTATATGTTTAGAATCAGCGTACAGGACTGGAAACTCTGAAACCTAAATAGTTAAAATGAAAATCTGTTTGTGCAGTGCACTGTAATGACAAATCCCATGAACACTTGTCAAACTGCAGCTTTCATGTACTTGTCTTTTGGGAAATATT
Organism: Anableps anableps; assembly: GCA_014839685.1. NCBI lineage: Eukaryota > Metazoa > Chordata > Actinopteri > Cyprinodontiformes > Anablepidae > Anableps > Anableps anableps. The sequence continues at coordinate 10,108,724 of CM026065.1, read as the reverse complement.
CTGTCTGGTACAATCGAACATCTGCATGCTTTCCATTTATAAGAAAAATGTGAAATACTTTCAGGTTGAATCGCATGACGTCCATGGAGCGTGAAGAGAAAGAGAAAGTGAAGAAGAGAGAAAAGAAGCTGGAAGATGAGGAGACAATGCAACAAGCAACCTGGGTCAAGTACACCTTTCCAATCAAGCACCAGGTGGTTAACAGTTGTTTAAATTCCTAATGATCGAACGCTAGTTAAGATTTTGTGCTGTCAGTTTACTCTCCTATTAGTGGTTGTTATGGTTGTTTAATAAAGCCAGGAAATGAACACATTCATCAGTGCTACATGAAATCAGAACATTATGAAACAAAACCCATACTATAAATTGTTTCACCCATGTTGTCTGAGTGAATTTGTTTGAAGTCTAAATATATTAAATGACTTTAGAATGAGTCATTCTGGTAGGAAACAATGTGTTGTATGTTGACTCTGAGTACTACTGAGTACTACACAGTACTACTACTCTGAGTCATCAAGGGCTTTTTGATACAGAGGGTCAAGCTCTGCTGTGAGTTATTTTCCTGAGCAATTTGGACTAAATATATCACTAATCTCTAAACATTTAAGCTCTTTGTAGGAAAACGTATTTTGCTTCTTTTTCACAGAAAATTTTCCTTCCATTTCACTTGATCAGTTGAGCATTTTATTTTACCTTTTATTGATGTTTTTCTCTTTTTGTTTTTTTTTTTTTGTCCCATGCGTAGGTGTGGAAGCAGAAGGGAGAGGAGTATCGTGTTACAGGCTATGGGGGTTGGAGTTTCATCAGTAAAACCTACGTACCTCGGTTTTGCCCAAAGCTTCCTGGAAACACCAACGCCAACTACCGCAAAGAACTGGAAGGTCTGAAATCAGCCTTTCATCCTTGAGTCTTTGTTTTATGCAAAATGGTCAACATTTGTTCCAATGTTCGAATGTAAACTCTTGCTCTTTCTTGATAACTTTGCATTTTATCAATACATTTAGTGCATCATTAATATAAAAGAGACATTAAAATTGTGCTCATCCATGTCTCAACTTTTAAAATTATTTCATGAGGTCGTTAAATTTAAAAGGATTCTCGCTTTTCCAATTTACAGTGCCTTGCAAAAGTATTCACACCCCTTAAACTTGTTCACTTTTTGTCACATTACAACCCTACTGTATTTTATTGGGCTATTATGTGACAAGCTAACACAAAAAGTAGTAGAGGTTTTCTGCCAACACATTCTTCCACCTGAGCTTTAGAAGTCTGCAGCTCCTCCAGTGTTACCATGGCTGTTTCACTGCTTACTGCTGTCCTTGCTCGGCCTATAACTTTATCCAAACTGCCTTATCTTAGTAGTTTTCCCGTTCCCATCTCCATGAGGTGTCGAGAGCTCGGGACATTGCTTTATAACCAATCCCTGCTTTGAAGTACTCCAGAGCATTCTCCCTGCTGGTTTTTTTTTTTTTTATGTATTATTTTCTTTTTTTTTTTTTTTAGTTTTCTACTTGTGCACCGATTTGTTTTGTTACATAAAATACCAATAAAATGCCTTAAGGTCTGTGGTGGTTATATGAGAATATGTGGAAATGTACAAGGGCTGTGGATGCTTTTGCCAGGCAAAGTCTGGTGATTTTACAACTGATACTTATTTTGAAGCTTTTTTTTTTTTTTTTTTTTTCGTAATGTGGATTAAAAAGGAACAAAGTACGGTATAGAATTGCTCTCCAAAGCTACCACTATGACAAACCTACAAAAACAGCTACACTCGGATAGCTGCAGCAGCAGATGAACTCTGCTGCTAAGCTGTTAGAGTTAAACCTTTATAAACCTTCAGAATGATTCAGTTTTTTAAATAAGTTATGGAAAATAAAATTTCTCCTTTATTTTTCTAAAGATGCTAAACTTGGCAAGAGATGTACCTTGTTGGACTTGAGCCAACGGCCCAGTTTAGTCCGATCAGGAGTTCAGGATGAGCCCGCCTTAAGCAGTGAAACAAAGGATCAAGACTCCACGGGTCTCTTCAGAAAACCTGCTGAAGATGTAAAATCTACTGCGAGGTCGGAGAAAGACAAAAATGAAGAACCAGAAGAAAAGGAGCCTGCAGATTCACCTGTAAAGATGGAAGTGGATCCCACAGACTCCTCGTCAAAGGAACAAAGTATAGTATTACTCTCCAAAGCTACCACTATGACAAACCTACTAAAACAGCTACACTCAGATAGCTGCAGCAGCAGATTTTTCATATTAATGAAAGATATTGTAAATAAAACATAAACTGAAGTGTGAAGACATTTGTGTCTTGCAGAATCCAGTATTCAGGAGCACAAAGCTGGCTTAAAAGAGGAGCCTTCAGACCACTCTCAGCGACCCTTCAACTACGATGTCGTGGACATCAGCAAGGGCTTCCTCACCCGCATAGCTTACAAGAAGAAAGTGAAGACCTCCAAGCTGGACAGCCTACTGGAGCGCAGAGTGAAGCAGCATATGATTGAAGAGAAGCAAAAACACCAGGTTTCTGCACCCAGATCACTGGCACCAGTGGCACTTTCTTCCTCTTCAGCCCCCACCCTCAGCACTCCGGTCCGGCCTCGGTCGCCGCTCAAGCCGCACAATCTTGCGCAGATGCAACTCGTAAACAAGGAAGCTGTGAAAGTGGAAGACAAACTTTCTACAGCACAAACGTTAGGGGCAACAAAAACTGGAGGACAAGAGGAAGGAGAGAGTGTGACTGAATTCTTAAATCCTTCTCCTTCCTTTGCTTCAGACCGCACCCCCAAAAACACGTGCATTGCAGGTACAGGTGAAGATTCACCACCAAGTCAAACTGCCTCCATGCTCCAGGATTTAAAGGAAAACTTGGAGGAAAGGACTACAGGGCATAAGGAAAACAGCTCTGAAGGTTCTGGACGAGAAGCCGTTAGACTGTCAGATGAGCAAGAGAAAAAAGAAAGGGTGTCTAATAGCTCTTCAGGGCAACCAACAGCCTGTGTTGCATCAGATGTAATCAAGGCTGAACATTCTTTAAATGTAGAGTCTGACTCTGTGACAACACTTCCAAGTGTTCTCGACCAAAATAACAGTGAAAACGGGTCTTCACTTAAAAACTCAGATGCTCTCAGTTCTGTGCACTCGGAGGAAAATGGCTTTGGGCCAGAGGAGAACCAAGGAAACTCACAGGGCTTTGGACACAATGGAACCATAGCGGATGTGACTTCCAAGCCAGTTTCGCCCGTGCCTCAGATAAATGGGAATGGTGGCTTGGTTGGTGAAAGCTTACTGAGTAACTCTGTAATGAGCTTGAACAATGGTGTGCTCACCGACAGGCCCCAGCCCAACCTGAACAGCATCGGGAAGTCCGAGGTCTCGTTGAAAGATGGCGCACAGCAGAAGCCTTTAGTGAACGGAGACTTGGCCTCCGTAAACTCTACTGTTGTTTTAAAAGGAAAAGAGGCGCATTCAGATTCTGAGGCAGAGGGAACGATAACAACACTGGACCAGAGTTACAGTCCTCCACTGAAGATGGCAAAGCTTGAGAACAACACGGACAAATTTGGAGGGAATGCCGAGAGCAATCTGGACAACAGCAGCACCTCGGCTTTTTATCCAGATGAGACCAAACGCACTCCCGCCGTGAAGATAATCAGGATGGCTCCTTCTCCCATTCCTTCGCCGGAGGAGTCCAGTCTGAGCGACGGCTTCGCGGAGGAAAACAGCAACAGCGGGTCAGCAGAACCATTCAAGACCATCATCACTCAGGTAACCACGACCTCCACCACGACAACGGTAGTCTCCACGGAGACTAGGACAGCTGAAGTGACGGCAAAAAGCCCAGGTAAATCTACGGCGTCTGTGGTGACGACGACGAACAGCGCAGTCTCGACCCTTTCCAGCATGACCAAAACAACAGTGACCAAAGTTTGTTGCTCTGGACTCGACGGTCTGTCAGAAGACAGCCAGAGCGAAATGCTCGTGCAGGAACAGAGAACGACGCACTCGTCCTGCCCCGGTGGTAAAACTATAGTGTCGTCTGTCTCCGTGAGCCACGAAGAGTGTTCGTCGACAAAAGGACGCGTGCGCCTTCTCAAATTCTCGCGCACGAAGAAAACGCGCTCAGACACCGCTCTTCCTTCTTACCGCAAGTTCATTACCAAGAGTAGCAGGAGGAGTATTTTTGTTCTCCCGCATGACGACTTGAAGGTGCTGGCGAGGCGGGGAGGATTCCGCGAGGTGCCGGTGTTCAGTTACAACGCCAAGCCAGCCCAGGATATCTGGCCGTACCCTTCACCCAGACCCACGTTTGGCATCACATGGAGGTATACCTGCTACTCTTGTGTTTTTGTTTGTTTGGTTTTTCTTTTTTAAAATCAAGAATCGCTTACTGTTCTCTATCTGAAGAACACTAGGTCTAGCTTGTTTTTCTGACACCCCAATCCATTTCAAACTGAAGATATGTTTCAAACAAGTTGAGGGACACATTGTGCACATTTCTTGTGAATACTTAGTATTCACAAGAAGTTATAGAGAGAGTTGATACAAAAAATACATTTAAAACATACACTAGGATTAGGATATTTCTTTTTAAAGGTGACATATTATGATTCCTTGAACAAGTTAGGTTAGGATAGGATAGGTCTGTGGGATGTACAAAACATGTTCATTACATTTAATAAGAAAATCATTGTCAGATGATGAGATTTCACCTGGTCAGTTCTGCCTATTTTCAGCTCCTTTTAGAATGAGCGTTTTTAGGGCTACGTAACTATTATGCAAATAAGCTGCTGCTGGCCATGCCCTCACAACTCAGTATTAACATTAATATTACAAACATGTGAAAATGGCTACAAGCAGATGAACAATGGTACAATTGTACGTTTTTGACCCCGAGTCAGACCCAGAAGCAGAAGAAGTAGAGCCTCCTGCACAACCGTCAAGGACGTAACAAATGGTTTCTGGATGGTTAGTCATGTTTATACAGTAAAACATTTAACGTTACAGTTTAAACGCTGCGGAACTGATGTACATTTATCATAAATGATAAATGTACATCAGTACATTAAATGTATTTATCATAAATGATAAATGTACGTGTAATTTTACTAATTAAAACTCTGAGGATTCTGCTTTGCTCCCACCTCTGCGTCCCCCCACCCCTCCCTTTTTTTTTTTTTTTTTTTTTTTTTTTTTTTTTTTTTTTTTTAAGCGTAAATACAACATATTTGTCGCACTGTAGCTACAGTCCCGTGCTTTTTTAACAGATTTTTTTTTTTTAACAAATATTTGCAATTTAAGAGAGAAGCACCTCTCTCAACATGTCGGAATTTTTATTTTTCAGACAATGTCGGTAATGTCCGAGTGTCCGACATGTTTTCATAAACATTCCATCTTTTCAACGTAGGCTATCACTTTTAGTTTACTGCAATTCCGAAAGTAAATGCGCAAATATTTTGGGTAATGATGTAACGTAATGTTCAGCGTTAGCTTGTGTTAAATGGCAATCATGTTCATGCCAAACAGCAATACAAAACAAACAAGACATCATTATGTACTTATCATCATCTGCAGATTTGTGCAGAGCAGTAGGGACAGAACCTGCTTTCAGTAGAAGCCTTTAGTAAATCCTACTGTGTACTGTTGGTAGTTTTCAAAGGAGTCCTTCCTGAAATGATTCCCGTAAGCAAAAACTTTTTTTTTGGCAGTGTTGCAGGGACATTGCCATCAAAAGTAAAATGAAGCCTTGCAGGTCTGATCTCTGTGACTGGGAGAATATGCATAGACACATGTTGTGTATTAGCCCAAAAAAACCAAAAAACACTTATATTTTCCAGCTGCTATTGTACAGCGGTAAAACCAGCTGGATAAATGTGATGGTCTTGTAATGATGTGGGTGGAGCTCCGCTTGGGTTGCCAGGTGAAGTGCTGTCATTTGCTTGGGGTTGCAAGGTAACGGGATTGTAACGTAACAATTCAGAGGCTTTTGAAACGGGTTGTTTTGCAGACACCAGCAAAACATTTACAGCGCAAAACATTTTTTTTTGCACTTGGACTGTTTCTAGAAACAGTAGAGAGTCGAATGCAAGTACAGAAACATGCAAAAAGTGAATTTTGCATAATAGGTCCCCTTTAATGGAAAAAATTACTAATAATGTGGTGTTTTACTGCTTTACCAGAATAAAACATGCAGATATCTTTCTAAAGACATGCAGTACCTTATAAAAGTATTTATACCCTTTTAACTTTTCTACATGTCATGTTACAAGCACAAACTTTTATGTTTTCTTAGGCTTTTTGACATTTGTTTTGATTTCAACCCCCTTTACTGTGATCCCCCTAAGTAAAATCCAGCACAACTCCAAAAGGGGTGTAATAGAATCTCATAATTTTACTTAAATGGAACTAAGAATCTATGACAGGACTTGGAAAAATTATGTTTACAGATGCTCTCCATTCAGTCTGACTAAGCATGTGCTACTTTGCAAACTAGAATGGGCATCAAATTCATTTTCTAGATCCAATAATTACTGCTGTAATTGTAGTGACAGGTGGTTCTCTAAAGTGTTGACTTAAGGGGACTGAATACCGTTGCACGCTGCAGTTGTCGGGTTTTTTTCGGGGTCATTTTCCTTCCACTTCACAAGTCTGCACTACTTTGTGTTGATCTGTCACAAAAAAGTCCTATAAAATACTTTGAAGTTTGTGGTTGTAACGTGTCAAAATGGGAAAAACGTAATAGTTAGAATAATTTACTGCAGAACATTAAGCAAAAGGCTGTCACATAGAAATGGGAAACAGATGCGCTGGACTAAAAACACAGATTATCCTCACTTAAAGCACACTTTCAGTTTCAGTCCAACTCAATCCTGGCCTGGTTGTTTCTCGCTGAATTTTTGACTATGTTTACTGTTTTGTATTTCAGCTCAAATTGATCTCCACACTTGACAGTCGTTGCAAGATTGTCTGCACATTTGTCTATCAGTATGAGAGTCTTATAAATACAAAGTAATGAATATGGTGTTGCGGTTTATATTACTTCAGCATCACCATTTTACTTTAAAGTCAAACCCCGGCCATCATGTTTGGTAGCCACCAAGTGAGATGTAGTCATATGAAAGGTTAAGCTGGGGTGATGTAATGACGACAGCTAGGTGGTTGCAGCATTTAAAAGGGAAGCTGTTTCATTTGACATCTCTGATTCTGTGATGCTGGCTTCATTTCTTAAAGCTCAGGGTGTGCTAAACGTGGCCAACTTCACTGGTGATTTATGAACCGCCTGAGGCCGCTCACAGAGGCTCATCTGTGTGGGTATAGACCACAAGTGGTTTTTTTTTTTTTTTTTTTTTTTTTTTTTTTTAGAAAAGGGCTCCTGTTAATGTAAAAAAGCAAAGCCATGCACTCATTTAAAGGGTTACATCTTAAGATTACCTGCATTAAAGTACAATAAAAAAAAAAAAAATAAAAAAAAAAAAAAAAAATAAAAAAAAAGGTGCATCCTCTGTCAGTTTATCATTTGCGTCTCTTCCCTCCCATCTGTTATTTGCGGTTTTGGCCCGTAGAGCACACTGGAGCTCCCAGTCCCGTGTCACACAGGCACCTCTGGTTGTTTTGACCAAGCTTCAGAGTCTTGGAGCAGACATGAATCACCCAGTGGTCAGAGAGGTGTCACTATGTTCACTTTTTGCACCGACCAAACCCTGCAGCCCGTGCATATTTTTCCGCTGGTGGTTACACATGAGAATGTGCAGATCTACCAAACCCCATCCACACTCAAAGCCCTGTGATAATCATGTTTTTGTAGATGTTCAAGATGTTTTTAATCACAGTGTCTGAGAGCCAAATTCATTGTTAGGACAGAATTCCCGGCCATAACGAACCAAGCAAGATTTATGCCTTCTTCTGGACATTATTCATGGATGAGCAACATCCTGTTGTAAATTTGAAGTGACTAAATGGACTATGTGAAATGAGTGTTCATTGATATGGTTTTTAGTGAGCAACGATCCTAAACTTCCACTAGAGCATGAAAGTATTTATTAAAAATGAAAGCCACTGCTGTTGGTTTGGCAGAAATACCATAAACATGCAGTGACATTCCCAGAAGTCTGTTTTTTATCTGCATCTTCCAGTTACGTGATTGTACTGCAGTTTGTTTTCTGTAACTCTGAAGGAATTAGTACAACAGCGGTAAATAATGGAAACTTTGACGTTAGTAAATTGGGCACCTGGAAGTGTTTTCTTCCATTTGTGGATGACTAACGCTGCTTCTGGCCTCTGCATCCAGGTATCGGCTGCAGACAGTGAAATCTCTGGCAGGAGTGAGCCTCATGCTGAGGCTCCTGTGGGCCTGTTTGAGGTGGGACGACATGGCCGTGAAACCATCTGCCGCTGTAGGCACGACGCGTACAGGTAGACCCTCAAATGTGTCCTCGCTTATGAAAAGTGTAACTATTGCTCATGGAAAGTGATAATAATAATAATAATAATATATATTACCTCTCATAAATATAATATGTACTTGATTTTTCCAACTTATCCTTGCTTTGACCTAAAAACCAGCAAAGAAGTTTATTTGGCTTTCACTATTTTTATGTTAGAGAGCATTTCCTCCATTTTTTTTTTGTTTTTTGTTTTGTTTTGTTTTTTTTTCTTCTTTTTTTGTCGGGCTCTCGTCCCCATCACCATACCAACCAAAGCCCTATCCCCACTCATTGCAACAGAGACATCGGATACCGAAATCACCACCACCGAGATCATAAAGCGGCGTGACGTGGGACCCTACGGCATTCGGTCAGAGTATTGCATCCGCAAAATAATCTGCCCTCTTGGAGTTCCTGAGACGCCAAAAGGTAAATTGTGAATTTAACAGGGTTCGTACACAATCTTGCAAGGTTTGGAGTAGGGATGCACAATATATCGGCATTAACATCGGTATCGGCTGATGTTGGTCAGTTTTTAACATACTGGTATCGGTCTGATAAAGAAAACTGAGCCGATATTAATAATTGATATTTATTTCCATCTTGTTGCTGTTTAGTTTGGGCTTCTGGAGGGAAGGGTAGGGGGTTGGTCATGGGCAATTTGTGGTTTAGTGGTAGGGAAATATATATAATGTTGGTAAATATTGGTTATCGGCCTACATTTTCATATCAGTGCATCCCTGGTTTAGAGAGTTAGCATTTTTAAAGTATGGGGGGAAAAAACACGAGTTTTTGGAATCTTTTCAGTGTTATTATCTTCCAGAATTAAAAATCAATGGAGACTTATTCTGTTTAACAACTGTATCAAAGTCAAAAATAGCTGTGCATGCTCTGATTCATTTTATTATGACATGATTTTGTCAAGATCATAAGTTGATTAGATTGGTATTTTGATGAACAAGTTATTTTTTTTTTAGATAGCAGGGTAAATTTTGTGGAAATCTAAGTGATTCCTGTCTCAAAACAGTTTATTTTTTTAATGAAAGAAAATCTCTGGTTGTGAGCTCCAGTCTGTACTCGGATCATTCAGTGACAGACCCATCAATCTCTGACTGGGCTCTCTTCTGTTTAAACATGACTTGGGACAAATATCTCTGTCAGATATTTTCTGGAATAATTGTACGTTGACTACTGCTGCAACCAAATTCTAAAATATTGTCCCCTTTTGCCATGCCCTAAGCTTTTTCTTTTCAATTCAACTCCTCTCCCATTTCCTAATAAGCAAAGTACTGACACATTGTGCGTGACATTTTGCCTTTTAAGTTAATTACTGAAAACCCATTAACATGTCCATAATTAGTTTTAAATTTATTATAGGAGACATTTTATAGTTACTGTACACTTTTTGGGCATACTAACTGTCTGTAGTTGGATGTTAATGATGTTTGGATCTAAATTCCCCACTAACTAACGACTAACTAATCTATTTCAATATATGAGTGTGAGAGAATGTTTAGCTGGACTTTATGTCCAGATGTTTGACAAAGTTGCTTTTGATAATCCTTTTTTTTTTTTTTTTTTTTTTTTTTTTTTTTTTTCTCCCAACATTCCAGAAACACACACTCCTCAGAGGAAAGGTCTGCGCTCCAGCGCTTTGCGTCCCAAGAAGCCCGAGCCCACAAAACAGACGGGGCCAGTGGTTATTGAGACATGGGTGCCTGAGGAGGAGCTGGACCTCTGGGAGATAAGGGCCTTCTCAGAAAGGTTGGGAGCGGGCGATTATCTTTTCAGCAATACAAAAAACACTGCTATGATTGCAGAGTAGCTCCTGGTTGTGTTATTATGCTTTTCAAGGGTTTAATTGAAACAGATTGTTCTCCTTGTGGAAATGGCGTTGTTAATCACATGATATTTTTGAGATTTCTTGGAAAATGAGTCATTTTGATTCCAAATGGAAGAGCATACCAATGTTTTTGCGATTGAGTCAAAAAGTCAAATCACTCACTGCAGTCAGACACATTTACGCATCCTTTGTAGATCCTCATGTTGTTGGGGGTTTTTTATATAACAAATAATCAAATATTAGAAAAAAAATGTCTCATTCATCTCTTTAAATATCTTCTGTATGTTTTTGGTGTTGCTCCCCTGTTTAATAACAGAATCAGACACTCATGATGCCCCTTATATGAGAGGATCGAGTGGAAATTTTTTAAGTGTTTAAAATCTGAAATAAGTTCTGTGAAGTGTTCTACATCTGAAAACTTGTTAATTTCATAGGGTGGAGAAAGAAAAAGCACAGGCAGCAGAGCAAGCCAAGGTAAGTTTGGTTTCCTTTGCTGGCATGTTGGTTGATTTTTATCAAAGTTAATTAAAACAACCCTTGAATTCAAACAAGGCTCATGTGGATGGCATTAAAGGCTAAATATGTTTTCTAAGGGGATTCAAACATACAGAGAAAACAATAATTCTCTGTAGCCCAGGAGCTAATAATATCACTGATTTGTGTGTTAGATTTTCTTTTCCATACGTTCTTGTATTTCTTCTACTGAGCGTTTGGTCTCCTGTTGCAGAAACGGCAGGAACAGAAGTCCGGGTCAGTCACAGCCACACCGGCCGGGATGCCTGCGACACCTGCTGCCACGCCCAAAGTCATCGTTGGCTCCATTTCAGGCCAGGGCACCCCCACTGCCAAGGTGGTGCTGTCCACCAAGATGGGCAGTCCTGTCACATTCCAGCAGAACAAGAACTTCCAGCAGTCCTTTGCCACCTGGGTCAAGCAGGGTCAAAGCACGCAAGGTAACTCAAAGGGAAAATGCTTCAGTATGTCTGTCTCTCTCCGTTTATTAGATTAATTTGAACAATGTGTGTTTAATTTTTCAGGATCAGGCGGTGAGACCCCTGCAGCCACTTCTAGTGGGCATACTTTACACATTACAGGGACCTCAGCTAGCGGAAAGGTTGTGACTGCGAAGCTGCCGCTCCCCGCAAACAGCAAAATCGTCACAGTCAACGTGCCAACGACACAAGGAGGTACGGCTGATTTTAACAAGTCATGCCTCAGAGAGAGAGACGCAAAGTGCAAGCAGTAAACATTTCTCACTATTCTGGATACACGTGTGTTTGTTTTCTTTGCTTTACTACAGGCCCACACCTGAGACATTTAGGATGTGTCACAGAAGGCTCGTCAGATTCACCTTATTATCTGGCAGCTGCTGTAAACAGCTTAGTGTGCCAGAAAAGCTCACAAAAAGACCATGTCTTTATTAATTTTAAATGATAATGTTGCCACCAACCACAATCCAGTTTGTTTTTTTTTTTAACTTAACACATTTAGTGCAACTTCAACATTTTTTGCGCTTTATTGCTACTTCCAGTGAGTCTGTATTTTTAGTTTGATTTTTTTTTTTGATTTTTTTTTTTTTTTTTTTTTTTTTTTTTTGAAACCCCACCAGACTGGAATATTTTGAGACTCATATTTAACCTCTTAACTGTCACCCTCAGAACGCTTACATGTTAGTCAATGGGTCCATGAGGACACCGGTGTCATCATGGCTGTTAAGGGGATATATACATAGGGCACTGTTAAAGAGACATCTTCAGTATTAGTTGCACAGTTTTCAAAATTTGTTTTTAAAGTACCAACGCTTGTACTGTGTACAATGTAGTGTCTTTTCGAAAGTATTCGCACCTCCTTAATTTTTCCTTTTGTCACATTACAACCACAAACTTCAATGAATTAAAGCAGTGCACAGTTGTGAAACAATACAAAAACAAAAAAATGTTGGAAACATTTTTTTAGCCCCTCTTCCTGGGGGTGCACCGATAAAATGGCCCCGACTTCCTTAATTTTTGTTTATCAGCTCTGTCTGACTGACAGACCCGCCCACCAGGTCACATCTGCACATGCACAGTTAACAACAGTCCTCACTGTTGCCAACTTAGCGATGTTTGTCGCTATGTTAAGTGACATTTCAGACAAAAAAAAATGCATCAACCAAAATCGGAATCAGCAGCTCAAGCCTTTTAAAGATGAGTGATCAGTGCTCCCCTACCTCTTTCCACTGATTCCCTTTAAAAAAAAAAAAAAAAAAAAAATGAAGTTGAGTCAGTTGCTTTTAAAAGTCTGATTGGTAAATGGAGTTCACCTCTCAGTAAGTTAATCTCATTGTAAACCCAGCTCTTGTGGGATGGCCTTCATGAACTGCATCATGAAGACCAAGGAACAGGGCAGACCGGTCAGGAAGACCCTCGGAGAAGTTAAGAGCAGGGTTGGTAGCAAAACAGTATCTCAAGTGGCCCATGGTCGCTTTGGGGGAGCTGCAGAGATCCACAGCTCAGGTGGGAGAATCTGTTGATTGGATAACTTTTATTTGGCCACTAGGGGTATGTGATATGACATAAAATTCATGTCCTGATAGCTGTTGTGATGGGCAGCAGTAACGATATATGATGTGTTTTTGGTACAAAACTGACAATAGAAATGAAAATACATGAAAAATCATAGACTTGGTTCCTTTAAAGCTCACTATGGTTATTTTAATTGACTTCAGATCTGCTTTAGTAAAACACAACTAACATTTGAAGAGAATTATGTTAAAGAGTAATACAGTGCATGCGATATTTCTTACTTTTGAACTCGCTGTGAAAGAGAATTTAAGATCAGGTGGAGTGTGGCCATTTAATAGACGTGTGTATTTATCCAGCATGACTGCTTGGTGCCCTGTTTGTTTTGGAATGGCGTAAGGAAGTAAGGCAGGGAAACAAGTTTACCCTGAGGTCTGCTTCCCAGACAGGTAGCCTTCTATAGTAGATTTCTACTCCCCACCCTCACCCCTCTTTCGTGTTTTTCAATAAGTTTACCTCTCCATTCAACTGCAATCCAGACTTCTCAAGCTTTTTTTCAAACAGAAGCGTGTTTGATGTGCGACCAGAGCAGCAGCTTCCAGCATTACGAGGGGGGCTTAACATCTTTATTTGAAGAGGGAAGCCCTTGATGTATAGGTTTACCTCTTGGGTTAGGGTTGTAGAACCACAGAAAGAAGGCTGCAGAAAAGTCACACTCATGGTTTCCAGTTCCTCCAGCAGTTTCACATGAGCTCATGAAGGCCGAGAGCAAATATGAAATGCCCTCTTTGTCAGATTAAGCTAAGAAGTGGGTTTTGCCAGTTTATGCATAATTTATAAAGGAGCTCAGGTATGTTGGGGGAAACCCAACTAAGCTTTCAGTGAGCCTTTGATTTTTTTTTTTTTTTTTTTTTTTTTTTTTTTTTTACCTACTCAACTAATATTTATAAAGACTGTGATCAAAAGTTGGCTCTTAAGCAAAGTGAGACACCCACAAGTAACGGATTGAGTTGTGCTACAGCAGGGCGTCTGTGCAACTGCTTACTTGTGCCGTTGGTAATTAAATCATGGGCTTCTGAATATTTTGATGCCGCTACCTGACTACAGTTTGTGCATATGATGGATGTTTCTTGCAACAAAAAGGAGCTTTTTTTGACAAATTATTTTAGTACATCTTTGAAAGTCTCCATTATTCACACTTTCTTTACCATGTTACTTTCTTACACCACTTTAAAAAGATGTTTTAAAGGCATTAGAAGGTTTTGTAATTTGTTTTGGTTTTCTGTGCAGGTGTGGTTCAGCAGAAAGTGTTGGGTATCATCCCATCCAGTACAGCAGGTGGTGCCCAAACCTTCACCACATTCCAGCCCCGCACTACCACACTCAACATTAAGCCCAATACCCCAGGCTCCCACCAGCAGGTACAACTCTGGCTTTTATCAGTCACAAATACAGCTTAGATAGTTTTTCTTGTTCTGTTTTTCATTTGTATTTTTATTTGGACACCATGTTTAATTTAAACATTTAACAGACGTTCACGTTGCTGGTTTTCGCCCCCCTTTATCCATGTAAAACCATCACCATTAAATAAAATGTAAATGTAGATTATTTATGGCAATTTGTTGATATGTCTAGCAGGAAAATTTTGCCATCAGATTTGACCAGAAACTACTCGGTTACTTTCATCCAACTCCACCATTTCTTGATTTTTCTATATCTAGAAACTTAAAACAGGGTTTTTACACCATATAGGAAAAGGCTGCAATTTGATTCAAGTATTTTCCAGGTCTGCGTAAATATGTGCTTTATGGAGAAAAAAATGAAAGTATTTTATTTTGATTTATTGTCTAAATCAGAGGTCTGCAACCTGTGGCTTTGGAACGTCAAGTGGTCCTTTGGGCCTTCAGTATTGGCTCTTAGTAATTTGTTTTAAAAAAGTGCAGAACCAACAAATTTTTTAAAATATAGATTTAAAAAAAAATGCAGATTTTAACAGTTTCTTAGGGTCATTTTTTCATGAAATAAATCCTGCATTAAATTTTTACAACAGAATGATGCAAGTATTAGTAATATAATTTATTTCTAAACGTTACATTGGAAACTAAGTGCGCTTTTTTTTTTTTTTTTTTTTTTTTTTTTTTTTTTTTTTTTTTTTTTTTTTTTTTTTTGAAATTGTTCTACAAATGTCAACATCCCATAGAAGAAAATGTATCAGTCAGTCATCTTTTTGTAAATGTTTTATGTTTGTCTTGGTATTAAAAACTGAAATAAAATAGTTTTGTTTTGTTTTTTTTCTTTAAATGACCTCAAATTTCCTATTGTAGATATTTATTAAACATTTTTAAGTTGTCTTTTCATGAAAGGTTTATGTAGCAGTTGTGGCTATAAATGAGTTTTATTTGGTTGGACTGAGGGCAAAAACGTTTCTTTGGTTTATGAAGGTTGCAGATCCCTGGTCTAAAACCATCCTTTCTCTGCAGACTCTTTATTAAAAGCCTAAGCTGTGTTTTTATATTTTAAGGATGAAAAGCACTCCTAAAACTCTGAATTTTCGTCTGGAACAAAGTGGAATTTTGACATGAAAATGTGAAGGAACCCTTTTTAAAAAGTGTGTGGTATATTTAAAATGATGATTTTAATATATGTCCCTCAGGTTCTAGGTGGTGGAGGTCAGATCCGTCCAGGAATGACAATGATCCGAACCCCAATCCAGCAGGCTGGAGCTGTTGGAAAGACGATTCTCCGCACGCCCCTTGTGCTCCAGCAAGGTAATGTCATTTTTGAACCCTCAGTTTGATTTAGTCAATGCAACAGTTTGAAATCCAAGAATAAATGTGCAGTTTTTGTATTATTATTGCTCAACCTTAAACTAAACTCCACATTCCACGGTTGCTGTGTGGATGGAACATTGAGCCACTCTGTGTACATCATGGCTGTCTCCCGGTTTCTAATTGTGTCCCATTGTTTTTCATCCAGGTCAGGGCGGACAGCAGGTAGTGACACAGATCATTCGTGGCCAGCCAGTTTCCACAGCAATATCGGCTGCCGGCCCTGTCACCACGGTAACCAGTCAGGGAGTGACCGGCCCCAACGCTGCTGGACAGGCAGCTGGCCAAACACCACCTGGCCCCCCTCGGGCGCCAGGGCAGGGCCAGGTTAAACTCACCATGTCCCAGTTCACACAGCTCACACAGGTTGGTGTGGGAGAGATTCTGGGCTTCCTGTGTTACCTGTGTGTGTGTGTGTGTGTGTGTGTGTGCATCTGTTAGTCAGTTAGAAGTGACTTTTTTTCCATTTTGTTTTTTTTAACCATAGTGCTGTCAAAAGATGTCTACAGAGGGAAAACCTACTGTATTGTGCAACAGTTTTGAATCATCCCTTTTTATATATATATATATTTTTCTGCCAAAAGAAGGTGACTTCTTTTTATCTTTTAGTCATCTTAGTCAGTAATTCATTCACTTTTTCTTTTTATCAATTTTTTTTTTTTTTTTTTTTTTTTTTTTTTTTTTTTTAAGCCACCTAACTGACATTTGGTCCAAACATAAACAATTAAGTGGTGAACCATTGTCTGAAAATACCAAACAGTGTAGCAAATAATCAATTCTAATTTGTATTTTTTTTTTTTTTTTAGGCACTCGTTTTTAGCTGCATGTCGCAAAGACACAAATCACTTTCATTTCTTCAGTTTATTCTATAGAAAACACTGAATTTGCACAATTTACCACATTAAATATTACTTTAGCACCACCAAGGTGATTCCCTGAAGGCTAGTAGCAAACAAATGACATAACGTTACTTATTCCAAATCAGTAAACCTGTAGCATTTTTCAGTTGTTGAACTCTGTAATCAGGCTAATTCCTATTAGCAATGGAAAGTGATATCTCTCTGCGTTTTATGCATTTAAACACTCAAAGACAACTTGTCACCAAATACCTGTTGTTTGTCTTTTTATGAATGATGGAGAAGTAATGAGATATAAATCGCCAGAAGTTCATGTAAACTGTGAATTATTGCAGCTATCTCTACACTCTAAACAGAGGGCAGCCATATTGGATTTTGAGGTCAGGGTTGGTGAGACACCTCCATGTTTCCCTTTTAGAACTCTAACTTTAGGGGGACGTCCATTCCCCCCACCAACATGTGAAAATGGGGCCTCGACGTGGCTGTCGCAGGTTCGGGTCCTGGCTCGCTGACCTTTCCCGCTGGTCTTCCCCCTCTCTCACAGCCCGCTTTCCTGTCTGGCCACTGTCAGGTGAAGGCCACTAGAGCCTGAAAAAACCTTTAAAAAACTGCCAAAAACGTGAAAATGGACACAAAAACATTTTTTGCTAATTTTCTTTTATTCAATTAGGCACAACAAATGGAAGTTGAATTCTTGTCGTAGTTTTAAACCAGGTTTTGATGAGATGTGCGATCATGTAGGAAATTTTTTAAAAATCTTTTTTTAAAGTGATAATGATTTAGATAAAAAGGAATCAATCTTTCTCGGTCAAGGTACTTAACTGTTAATTAGATTGGATTGTTTTGTAATACATAAATCTCTGATCTTTGCTAACCACAGAAGCAACAGGCTGGGTCCGGTTTGGAGCGACCAGCTGGTGTTGGTGGTTCACAGGCTCTGACTGTGATGGTTCAGGGCCAGGGTCAGACCACCGGCCAGCTGCAGGTCATACCCCAAGGGGTCACCGTCATTCCAGGACCCGGCCAGCAACTCATGCAAGCAGCACTACCAAACGGCCAGGTGCAGCGTTTCCTCTTCACCCCGTTACCCTCTGCCGCCACGCCCACATCAAGCACAGGTTTGACAGCAACTGCTCAAACAGTGCAAAATTCCATGGTTTATCCTGGAACCCTCTGAAACTCAGAAAAAGAGACTGAACGTAAAATAATTGCAATATTTCTCATCTTGTCTTGTTTTCTTGGGCTCCATTTCATTGATTTCTAGCCACATCAGCTCCCAGCCAGCCCAACTCCACGTCAAGCAAAACCGCAACTCAAGCAGCGCAACAGGCCGCCGCTCCCATCCAAGCTGGGCCACCCCCTCTCTCCACCACCGCCGCTACTTCATCCACCACCCATCAGGGCCAGTTACCCTCTCAGACCCAGGCCCACATGCCCGTCCAGTCTCCAACTTCACTGCAGGTCAAAGGTCAGGGTGGAACCCCACAGCTCCAGCTGCAGCAGACGCCCCAGCTCATCAGTGTGTCTGGACTCCCACAGCAGGTACAGCTATTTTTTTTAATCATTTATTTCTTGATTTAATTGCTTGATTTTATCATTTTTAGTAAAAGAACTGATGACATTCTAACTTTCTCATCATAAAGTTAGAATGTGAGATTTTATGTACTAGTGCATAACTGGAAAGTGGAAGAAAACTGATACATAGCTATAAACATAAAATCTGAGAAGTTTAGTCTGCAGTTATATTCATCCCCTTTTTACTTTGTTACCTTTAAATAAAATCCAGTGCAATTAGTTGCCCTAAGAACTCACCTCTTTTAGAAATGGCATCTACTTGTGTTTAGTGTAATCCTGGTTTAAACCCAGTGGTTCTGCAAAGGCTTGAGTGGTTTTTTTTTTAGAGAAAATTAACAAACAAAACGAATGTTCACCTTCCAGCTCTGCAATCAGAGCTACAGTTGAATGGTTCAGTTCAAAACATATTCCTGCATTAGAGCGGCCCAGTCAAAGCAGGGAGCCAAATCCAGTTGATAATCTGTGGTAAAACCGACTTGAAAACGAATGTTCACAGATGCTCTCCATCCAATCTGACTGAGATTGAGCTGTTTTGTAAAGACGACTTCTCAAATTGTTTCGACTCAGCAGTGCTGAATACAAATGTACACCGCAAATTTTTATTTATAGACAATTTTGATAAAAGGCGCATCCTTTTCCTGTCACCTCTCAATAATTGCAGTACTTTGCGTTGGTCTTTCAATTAAAAATCCCCCCAAAATACATAAATGTATGGTTTTAATGTGACAAACAGTTCAAGGGATAAGAATAGTGCACCATTTTGGATGAAGTTACGCTGATTATGTGAATATTTGTCATATTTAGGTTCTGGCACAGCTACAGGCCCAGCAGGGTGGAGGCGCTCTGCCTCAACACATCAAGCTGCAGCTTCCCATCCAGATACAACAGAGTGGGACCACCTCAGCTCAGGGAGGACAGGTACTGGATCGAATCACACTTCGCTATAATTTAGCTGTTGGCTCAGAGTCCTCATTTGACAGCGGTTAGCCGAGCCTTTAACACATGCTAACCAAAACAAAACTGATTTGAAATTACACGAATCTGGCTCAGTTGAAACAAAAGCTGATTTCTGCCCAGATTGGAAATGTTGTTACCATCCAGACGGCCTCGGTCCAAGAGCAACTGCAGAGAATCCAGCAGCTCAGAGAGCAACAGCAGCAGAAGAAGAGGCAGGCGGCAGATGCAAAGAGGGAGCTTGCCCTCAATGCAGCCAACCAGAGCGATATTATACAGAAGCAGGTGCGTATGTGCCACTGGAGCCAAGTCTTCGTCCAGTCAGTGTCCTTAGAAACAGTCACAACCCACTACCCTTCTGACATGGTGTTTTCTGTACTGCCTCTATTGAGAGACTCTAACCAACCCAAAACTACACTGTATATGAATTGTTTATGTTTAATATTGATAACCAACTGTTCTATTTAGTGACAAATCATAGTGCATGATACCTGCACATGCGGACAGTTTGTGCTGACATCTTTCAACGTGCTTTTCAGGTGGTTATGAAACAAAATGCTGTGATTGAGCACCTTAAGCAGAAGAAGACCATGACGCCTGCAGAAAGAGAAGAAAATCAGAGGTGTGTGTGTGTGTGTGTCTGGCCTTCTCTCTGTGTTTTCATGTGTGAAGATGTTGGGGCATCTTATTGTGTAAAAGGTTTTATTTGGGGAGGTCAGAAGTTTATGTTGCGGACCATTAGGAATGTGAGTCAGCTCTCTGCTTGGTAGCAGAAGGTTTTGGATTCAGTTCATACACCAACACAGAAATAGCAACCATCTGAGGAAGAATCTTTTTTTTTTTTTTTTTTTTTTTTTTTTTTTTTTTTTTTTTTTTCTTGAAATTTTGTCCGTGTTTGTATTTTATGTTACTCTGGTATTGTCATGTGTTTTCTGTGCTAATTTCTCCTCTTTCTGAGACTTCATACCACTAAATTATAATAAAAATGTCTCCTTCCAATGATCCTCCACCAAAGAACAAGCTATAAATAATAAGAATCACACAAAAAATAAATCTAGCAACTCATTGTTGTGTTTTTCTCTTGACTTTTTCTGATGTTATTCTGCCTATAGATTAAACTCTGACCAATATTTGACCTTGACAACCATATGTTTATGTCTACAGACGTTGTGTCAACACCGCCTATTCACACAGACCTGAAATATCGAATCCAGACTACCTTTCAATCTCTGAAACACTTCTGTCTGGCTTCTTTTACATGCCTGCTGCATTTGCCGTCCACCTCTGCGTGCTCGCCGTAGGAACGCTGGCCTATCTCTGACCTCAGCAGCCATGTATGCGTTGGTGTGTTTTTCACACAATCGCACGCTGAACGAGGCACCGACTTGCGATCTGAGTTGTGAACATTAGCAAACACGAGAGAACATACTGAGGACCGAGGGCCCTAGATGACATGGATTTAGTGTCATGAACACAGATTTGCTCTGAAAAATGTTCACAGTGCAGACTTTATCTGTGAATCTTTAGTTCTGTCTTATTCATCACTAATATTTGTTTGCATAATTTAATTAGGAGTATAAATCACCATGAACCTTATAACCTTGCACATAACTTGCTTTCTCCATGTACTTTAACCCTCGGACCCAAAGGATCTGATGACACTGAAACTTAAAAATTCATTGAATGTTATATTTTTAAACTTGAGCTTCTTTGAAGAGGAGAGAAGCTTAAACAGCCTGCTGAAGCTCTTAGTCTCATTTAAACACACGTTAACCTGTTTAGAAAAAACAGGACTCTGAAACAGAACTCACAAGAAAGTTAAATACTTTTTTTTTTTTTTTTTTTTTTTTTTTTTTTTTTTTTTTTTTTTTTTTTGCAGCTTTATGAAATCATGATGAGTGATCAATAATAATTCAGACTGTTGCTGTAGCTCTTTGATATGGTGCATTTCTGATAATAAAAAAAAAGCTTGGACTCTTTAGTTTCCAAAAAGCCAATCAAATTGAATTGCTGGATTCTGGTTACCAGACAGTTTCTCTGTGCATCTCTTGGTTTCAAGTGGTCATAAGTCATGCAGGTGGAACTTTGTCACAAATGAAACAGTTGTTTGGACTCGTACTCTGCTGCTGATACTCGTGTTAAAGGGCCTCCATTCTTTTCCTTCTGTTACATTGATTTTTATAGATATTCTGACTTTTAACATCACATTATACTGTCAGACATGTTCATTTTTGTAGTGCACTACTTCATCTCTCCCCCTTTTTTGTCAAACTTTAACTGATAATATCAGGAAAATTACATTTTTAAGTCATTTCTCCCTATATTCTTTTATTCCATCTCTATTCAGGATGATTGTATGCAACCAGGTGATGAAGTTCATCCTAGACCGGATAGACAAAGATGAAAGACAGGCAGCTAAGAGGAAGAAGAAGGAAGAGGTTGTGGAGGCCAAGAGGAGGATGGCCAACGCGAGTAAACTTTCCGCGCTCCTTTATCGACACAAAGAGAGCCTCAAGATGGAGATCCTGAAAAAACGAGCACTCCTCGACAAGGAGCTGCAGATAGAGGCTCAGGTAAGCTGGGGAGTTATGAGGAACTCCGGTAACAAGAAGCACGTTGAATTCAACAGAAATAAGCCTGATTTTAAACTCCAGTTTTGCGTTTGAATCCTCAGGAGGAGCTAAAGAGGGATCTGCTGCGAATTCGGAGAGAGAAGGAAAAGGCTCAGGCTGCAGCCCACCAGGCGGCCCAGGCCGCTGCAGCCGCGGCCGCTGCGGCCCACAGTCAGAAACAGCAAGCTGCGGCTCACAAACATGGCGTCTCCTCCCAGCACCACCTCACCACGACCGTTGCCTCGGCGCACAAGAGGAAACGAGAGGAAGAGAGGGAGATGGCGGCAGCGGTGGCAGCAGCAGCGAAGTCCAAGAAGAAGAAAATGATCTCTACTACAAGCACAAAGGAGAGCAAGAAGGATACAAAGCTCTACTGCATCTGCAAGACGCCCTACGACGAGACCAAGTATGAAAGGCTTTATCGAATATTTAGCCACAATACTGAGTAGAAGTAATAAAGCATTGATATGAGGAATAAATTAATAGGATTTCTGTAACGTTACTTTTTATCAACCTGCTGCAACATAAGATTCTCCATATAAGTTTCTGTGTGGCTTTAGATGCGTTCACTGCAGATGGTCACTGCACATTAAAAGCTTACCTTACCATTTCAGTGTAGTTATTGTTAAAGTATTCCTCTAAAATCTTAGGAGATTTAAAAGCTATCATCATTCTCCTCTCTCCAAAGGTTTTATATCGGCTGCGACCTTTGTACCAACTGGTATCACGGCGACTGTGTGGGCATCACAGAGAAGGAGGCTAAAAAGATGGACGACTACATCTGTGTGGAGTGTAAACGGGGCCAAGAGAGCAGCACGGAGGAGCTCTACTGCATCTGCCAGACGCCTTACGATGAGTCCCAGTAAGGAGTGTGTGTGTGTGCATAAGAGAAGTCAACATGAGCCATCTGTTGATACACACATTGGTATTTCAAAACAACCAACCCAAAGAAACGTGCAGGTCTTGAAGGCAAGAGTTTAAACCAGGGGTGTCCAAATATTTTTCAAATGGGCCAAATTTATCAAATCAAAAGTACTTGCAGGCCAAAACCTGTAACTTTTTTAAAAGCTAACACTACAAAAATAATGACAACAATAAACTAAGCATGCAATATTTTTATAAAACAAAGTAGTCCAATTTTTTTTTTTTTTTTTTTTTTTTTTTTTTTTATTTTTTTTTTTTTTTTTTTGAAGGAAAGCGATGTGTAGATCATTGTTGAGCCAAAACTTGAAAGGCATCCAGTTTGCACATTCTTTGGGACTTTTTTTGGAAAAAAATATACCAAAATTGGCTCTTTTTTCAGCATAAGAACCAGATTTGGGTCTCTCTCTCTCTCTCTCTCTCTCTCTCTCTCTCTCTCTCTCTCTCTCTCTCTCTCTCTCTCTCTCTCTCTCTCACTCGAATCACCTGCTGTATTTGGTCGAGCTTCATAAATTAATGCATCCAAATCTGCAATTAATTAGAGTCTGCTTTAGAGTAAAATTCATTGGATAAATGTCAAATTTACTATAAAATTAAAGAAGATTAATATTTTGTTGAACCTATTTTTTTTTTTTTTTTTTTTTTTTTTTTTTATTATAATTTTGTCCTAAAAAAAATCACCATCTCCATTAACCACCTTTGCCAGGGACCAAATTTGTCCCATTCTTGAATTGCAGTTGGCGGCCATAGAAAATCAGTCCAAGGGCTGCAAATGGCCCTCTGGCCACAGTTTGGACACCTATGGTTTAAACCTTAACTCCCAAGTTTACAGTCTAAAACATTTTCATCTTATTTACATAAATAAGGTCATATAAAATGCTGTACCTTGCAAAAGGTATTCACAGTTTTTGAAGTTTTTCACATTTTCTTACCATACTACGACAAATTTCAATGTATTTTACTGGGATTTATATAAATCAACACAAAATAACGCATAATTTTGAAGGAAGACACATGATACTGTAGCTCACACATCTGAAGCGCCACGTTTTTACCTTCTCAGGTTCTACATTGGCTGCGATCGATGTCAGAACTGGTACCACGGGCGCTGTGTGGGCATCCTGCAGAGCGAGGCGAACCACATCGACGAGTACGTGTGTCCACAGTGTCAGTCCACGGAGGATGCCATGACGGTCTTCACTCCGCTCACCGACAAGGACTACGAAGGCCTGCGACGGATTCTGCGTTCCTTACAGGTGAACAGAGTTATTTCTAGATGTCAGTGATTGGTCAGGATGTAGTCTAACTGGGTAATGCGAGGAATGTAAAGGTGGTTTCCTAGATTTACTCTACATTGCACTGGTGGACACATTCAGAACTATTGCACAAATACAGCAGCTGCAGTTTAATGATCAGCTGTAGGACCAACACTAACACAGCTCCTTAAAGCCCCAGAGCAGAAAACAAAAGTCCTCGGTGTCCATCTGATCTGATCTGATGGGCTGGCCTCCCCTACTTGGACATGTGCCGAGCCTCTGTGTTTTCTTTTCTTCTTTTCGAACTTCCCTTTTTCTTCTCCTCTGCCCAGTGTCTCTGTTGGAAGGAGAAATGGGGGGAGAGGCTGGCGTAGAACATCTGTGTTGACCCACCTGCTTCCAGTGTAATTTTCATAGAGCTGTTTGTTTTTCTTTGGTTTCAGCTTTCTCAAGCATCTTCCCTTCTTTTTTTTTTTTTTTTTTTTTTTTTTTTTTTTTTTTTTTGTCCATCACTCCTCTGCAGGCACATAAAATGGCCTGGCCCTTCCTGGAACCAGTAGATACTAATGACGCCCCTGATTATTACAAGGTCATCAAGGAACCAATGGGTAAGTGATGACAATTCAGTACAGATTAATGTTGTTTTGCGCTATTTGGTTGGAATTAGTCGATATATCTTTTTCAGTTTAAGCTCACAATTCTGTTATATTCTGAAATAAGCGAACACAAATAAAAAATTGTAATAGGATGACGAGTGCATTTCAGAAATGCTTTGCCTTCCAAAAGTATTATTTTCCATTGAACTTTTTCACATTTTTTCACATTACAACCACAAACTTCGGTGTTTTTGGGGGGGTTTTTTTGTTTTTTTTTTTACTTTTTTTAATCGGACATTCTGTATGATAAAAGGCGGTGCATAATTATAAAGTGGAATGAAACTGATACGTTGTTTCATGATCTGAATTTGGATTCATTCCCCTTTACTCTGATACCCCTAAATAAAATCCAGTGCCACCAGTTGCCTTCCGAGGTCAGCAGCTTAGTAAATGGAGTCCACCAGTGTGCAGTTTATTCACAGTATAACTCTTTGAGGAACTTAGAGGTTTGTTGGAGAATATTAGTGAACAAACAGCATCATGAAAGGTCAGGGATAAAGGTGTAGAAGAGTTTAAAGTAAAGTTAGGAGATAAAATAATTTTCTAAACTTTGAACATCTCAGAGTAAATACAATAGAAATCTGGCTTTCAATGAAGGGTGACAAGAAGAAAGTCACTGTTGTAAAAAGTTTCTTTACCACAAGCCATGTGGAGCAAGCTGCTCTCATCAGATGGGACCAACATTGGACTTTTTGACCTCCTGCAAAATGCAGTGTGGGGTGAAAATAATCACCGTCAACATACTATTATGAAGCATGGTGACGGCACCATCATGTTGTGGAGGATGTTTTTCTTCAGCAGGGACAGGGAAGTTGGTCATAGTGGATTGTCAGAAGGATGGCGATAAGCACAGGTCAAAACTGGGGAAAAAAGCTGCTGTGGTTGCAGTGGAAGGCGGTTCTATCAAGCATTCTCTCAGTGAGGGTGAATATTAGGGGTGCACCGATAAATCGGGTCAGAGTTCCTTAATTTTGGGAGATCAGAGACCGGCCGATACTTACATCAGAAACCGATCTTATCTACCTTCACAAAGGTCTGAAAATCAGTCTCTGTTCGCTTTTGCTCTGCCGTGATACAGGGCTGACTGATGGACCCGCCAGCCAGCTCAGGTCTGCACTTGTGCGGTTAACAATATTCACCCCACTGTTTCCAACTTAGCATACTTGGTCGCTATATTTAGCAATGTTTCAGATTAAAAAAATCTGTATCAGCCAAAATTGGTATCAGCAGGTCAGGCTTTTTAAAAATCGGTGATCGGCCAAAAACTGCATTCGGTGCACCCCTAGTGAATATAGATGTATGCCAAACTCCTCAGAAAACATATTTTTCACTAAAAACCGTGTATAATTTTCCTTCTACCTCACAATTATGTTGATACCAGTAAAATGGACAATAGAGGAAGTTTGTGGTTGTAACATAAAAAAAAAAAAAAAAAAAAAAAAAAAAATTCAAGCGGTTTAAATACTTTTGCAAAGCACTGCAGTGGTCTTAATCATGAAACTGTAAGGCTACACAATAAAACCCATTTATTATTAACAATTATTTTGAATCGGAATGAACAAATAAGCTTTATTGTCCAACCAGCTAAATATGTTAACAAATAAAGGCGTCAAAGCTACAGTGGCCCTGTTTTCTGTTGCAAAATATATTCACAAATGAGTCATTGTTGAATTTCTCCACACTTTAAATTTTTCACTGTTTAGTCACAGATTAAAAAGGTATAACTAAAGCACTCCACTTTTAAAAGAGATGACATTCTTGTTTTTAATGACACGAATGTGGGGAACCGGCGTTCCCTGGAACTGCTCGATATCCAGTCCCTGTACGACTCGGCGATCTTGTTTTTACTCACAAACACATTGTGCGTTCGTGTTAAAGAGCGAAAACAGCGACTGTCAGCAGGTTACCAATTTGGAGTGCTTCATGTTTATGAGATCAGGTTGTTTCATGCAGCAGTTCTGCTGTTTTTATTCCATAATTACTGTAATCTTTGGAAGCAACACCCACGCTCTATATCTTGAGCTTTTAAAACGCAGCCGTCTGAAGGCCAACTGGGAGGAAGCCCTCCAACTCAGATCAAACTGACCATGTAAACGGTGACTTGCGTCAACGGGGCCTTTTTGAACTTCCATCCAAACAAACCGTTAATGAGCTTCTCCGGGGCCCGCCGGGCTCCCTGTGGAACCACACTTCGTTATGTGTCGTTATGGAAACTCTTGTCCGTCCGCTACTTTCACCATAAAAGCAAATTTGGTTTGCAGAAAAATAAAAACGATCTTTTAGCCGCTGTGGCTGAAGCTGTTGGTAGTTTATGGAGGGGCTTTAACATGAAATCTGACGGAGGAAAAAGGAGGCGTTTGAAACATTGCTTGTGGTCAGCTGGCAAAGTCAGATATGTTTGGAAACGGCGGCTCTGGGGACGGCGTGCACACCGACCCTTTAGCAGATTACCTGAAGCCGCGTCTGCTGCCAACTTCCTTCCTTATCGTTCTAGGTTTCCGACACTGAAAGCTTCTTTTCAAGGGAAGCCTGGAAATGGAAGCACTGATGCTTCCTGCATTTTCAAACATTCCTGTGGTTTGGTTTGACATTTTGTGCTCCAGAAATGATGCTCCCCTCAGGAATGATAAATAGGTAATATGTCAGTGACTGATCTGGAAGCCGGAGCCGCTCGTGGTCAGCTCTGGCAGAATTTAGCATTCTTGTAGTCACCGCACAATCAGATGATTTGAATCGTAACACAGTCTGTCACAGAATCCATCAGTTCTGCTGCGTCCACTTAACAAAATGACCGTTCTCCCTGTCGTGAACATGCTGCTGGATTCGAGCCACCATACATTCAGTGTCTAACTGTCCATTAAAACCTTTCCTCAGACCTGTCCACCATGGAGGAGAGGTTACAAAAGCGAGAGTACATCAAGCTGACTGAATTTGTAGCAGACATGACCAAAATCTTCGACAACTGCCGGTACTACAACCCCAGCGACTCCCCCTTTTACCAGTGTGCCGAGGTTCTGGAGAACTTCTTTGTCCAGAAGCTCAAAGGCTTCAAAGCCAGCAGGTGAGAAAGTGGTGCTGATGAAGAGGATGTTGCCACTGATGAACAATGAAGTCTGATGAATGAAGTGAGGCTTAACCAGTTGGGATTCTTCTTTAAAGAAGGAATAATATTGATATTTTCTAAAAACCATTTTAGCTCTTACCCCTTCTCTTTGATATCTTCAAACCATCCATTTGTTTTGTATTTTTCATTTGAATTGGTTCATTTTTCTCCCAGTTTATGACGTCACTGGAGGCGCATGCTAACTCTGAACATTTCTGTGCATCATTTCTTCAAAACCCTCCTCAGTTTTTAGGAATAACTGTATGGGCTACTGAAGCCATCTGCTTTGTCTCTACCCAGAACGGGTTTTCAGTCAAACAATTAGGTTTTATTTCCCCCTTAATTTTCAAGGCTTCAGTGAAGTTGGGATTTTTTTTTTTTTTTATTCATTCTTCTGCATTTTCTCCTATTATTTATTGTTTTGTGGAATTCAAATCAAATGAAAACACCTCTTCAATTTTCTCCTTTCAAACTACTCTCAGCTTCTTTGACTAAAGAAAAACTTATCAGAGAAGGTGATAATGTAAGTCTTAATTGCAAAAAAAAAAAGTAGCAGCTCAGCCGTGACTGCACACAAATTTGATTGTAGTGAAAGTTTTTCTGCAAAAAAACAAGAAAAAAACCTCAAATTTAGCATCAGAAAAAAGTTCACGGGCCTCTGAACCTATGTGTAAGTTGGTCTCTATTAAAGGATAAACAAAAAAAAAACAAAAAAAACAACAGATTTGTTTTTATTGCAGAACTTTTTTTCCTTTTATTCATTGGAAATGATGAGCCTTTTTTAAGTCACTGAATGAGGAGGAGGCACTCTCATTCAAAAACAACAAAGGGCCATTTCAGTGCTGTTTGGAGCTATGGAACGTCTTGGATCAGGGGGGGGGGCGTTCCATTGGGGACCACCATGTTGCCACATTACTGGACGTCAGCTCTGGCATTGTGTTCGTGAATCATGGAAGATACAGATAATAAAACTCAGATACTCCAAATTTAGCATAAATATATACATTTGAAATTTTGAAATGAAAAATGTGGGACTATTTGACTTTCACTAGTAGAAAAAGTATAAACAGAATTTTAATTAAAACCATGAATCTGTCCTATAATATTTATTTCGGCCCAGAAAAAAAAGTGGAATTTTAACTAAAATCCAAATGTTGGAGAAAAAAAAATGCATATGGCAACACTCAAAAAATACACTTAGGTCCTAATCCATCAAGGTGTCTTTTGCAGCCCAACCTGCTTCATCTCAACATAGTACTCACAAAGCAAATAGCATTAATGACATTCTGGCGCAAACATGCCCAGCAGGGTCAGCGGCTTTTTTTCCCCCTTCTCCCTTTGTCGTTTCATACCTTGTTGTTTTGGTCATTTCGTATTTTTGGATATAAAATGATCAAAACCATGTGACAATTCGTACCCGCCAACGTGACATGTAGCCATTTCTTTTTTTTTTCTATATTTTTTTTTAACTACACTCGTAGTCTAGCACACATTATCCAGCAGGAAATCACTTAGTTATTATGGTTTTATCGCAAGTCATAATCACTCATTCTTCTGGCCAAAACTGGGATCAGGACCAAAATAAAAGGAAATATAAAGTTTTCAGAAAATTATCTTCAATTAAATGAAGTTATGTGTGAGGTTTTAGCATGTTTATGAATGAATTTTTTAAACGAATTATCCCAAATTCATTCTCCCTCGCTGTAAAAAAGAAAGTTGGGTGCATGCTAAGCAGTTTGGTTTTTTTTTTTGTTTTTTTGTTTTTTTGTTTTTTCCCCTCTGATTCTGTGCACTAACTCATTTGAGGGTGCATTTAACTCCTGTCAACTCAAAGCAGATTCTATCATCATTTCATTCGCATCACTTGGTTTTATCTTCTTCTTTTTTTTTTTTTTTCCCAGCCAGTTTTCATTTAGCTTCTCTGTGCTCTGAATGCTGACGTTCTTCACCCGCATGTATTGACTCCCATCCATTCTTTCTCTCTCTTTTTTTTTTTTGCAGATTGTGATGTCAGACTCCTGGGTGCCGGGGTCACTCTTAAACAAAAACTTTAATTTTCTATCCTGGATGTTGCTGTTTTTACTTGTTTAAAACGGCAAATAAGTGCTTATAATAAGCCACACATTAGGTGTGATTTTTGTTTTGTTTTTTCTTATTTTAAAAGTAAATAAAAGCAAAAGTAAGAAGTTATCTAAGGTTTAATAATTGCAGCCATGTTGGTAGCACAGAGCCTCCAAAGGAAAATGTATTTTTTTACACTCACACCAGAAGACATTTTTAATTATGTGAGCTGGAAATGAGGCAAAAATGTAATAGTTCACTTCATTTTCTTTTTTCATACTTCATGTTTGGAAGAATAAAATTCAGGTTTTGATTGTGAAATCAAACATAGAATTTATATTTTAATTTGACAGCAGCAGAACATGTTTACCTCATTTGACAAAAAAAACAAAAGCACACACCCTTGGTTTGTTTTTATTGGCAGTTCTTATGTATTATTTTGTGTTTATAATGTATCTTGTTGTGAAGGACTATTTTTGTTCTAATGAAAATAATGATAGAAAGTGTAAAAAATAGAACAGAGAAAAGTCTAGGTTAGCGTTCCTATTCTAAATAAGCTCGGCTTGGTGTTCTCGGGGGTTAGAAAACAAAAAGTTGTACATAAATAAGTTGGGCTGACATCTTGTCACACATTTCAGTGACTTTTAACCAACATGGCTGCTTGGTCTGTTAAAATGTCTGACCCACTGGCATCCAATGTTTTGTTTGTTTTTGTATCCTACTCTAGTCATATTTTGTCATATATTGTAAAGCTTTTAATAAAAAAAAAAAAAAAAAAGTTTTCCAACCGTTTTCTTCCTCCTGTTTCTTCAGGTCACATAACAACAAGCTACAATCAGCTGCATCTTAGCTTCTGCTTAAAATCCAAGTGTCAAAAGTTGCATCTCTGATTCGTTAGGACGCGTTGGTGTCATTCTGGCCCCACCATCTACCACCTGATGTGCAGAGGACTGAAACGGGAAGTTTGTTTTCCTCCTTCAGACCAGGATGAGCGCAGTTATACATCCAAACCAGTCATTCCCTCCAGTGTAGCCCCGCCATGAGAAGGAAGGAGACAAGATGATGGATGAAATTAAGATAATTGGATGTTGAATGGCCGCCTAACCTCACAGATTCCTTCTGGACGATTCAGCTTTATGTATTGAAAGTCAGTCAAGTGGGTTCCCACTTATAGTCCTTCTCAGTGTTGAAAGGATTACGGTGTTCTCATATTTTAGATCGTTCTGTAAAATGCATTAGACTCAAGTCTATGTTATAGAGCCTACCTAAAGTATTCCTACCCCCTTTGAACATTTTTTCACGTTACAACCACAGACTTTAATGTATTCTAATGTGATCTTATGTAACAGACCGACACAGAAGCACATAATTGTGCAGATGAAGGAAAACAAAACTGTCGAGTCCAAAATTATTCATACCGCTTGGACATTTTGGTTGAAAGTGATCTTTTAATTTTACCAACATGTTTGTTCTGACTGGAAGTAACTTAGCAGAGGTCTCCGATAGAGAAACCTGGAGGGAGCTAAAGATTAGGATGATGGTAAGGAGGCCTTCCAACCTCAGACTGGGAGCTCGTCCACCAAAGATCTTCAAAGGTACCAGTGGAGACATACAAAATTATAAGAAGGGTCTGGTTGCTGTAATTCCAGTAAAACTTGTTCCATTGACTACTGGGAAGATTATTAATCACTTTCTGCATGACATTTTTCAAAAATAAAGTGTATAAAAACAGAATTTAAAAAGATACGTATATATTTTTACATCATTTTATCATGATGTGCTGTAGATTCAGCTCTGTTCTATTGGATGAAGAGCATCTGTGAACCGAAGTTTTTAAGTTTTCCCACAGATTTTCAGTTGGCTTTAGGTCTGGACTTTGACTAGGCCATTCTAACACATGTAGCTGTGTGCTAAGGGTTCTTGAACTGCTCGAAGGTGAACCTTAATCACATTCCAAAGTCTGCTGTTATTTATTTATTTTTTTTAACTCTCTTGTCCCTGCTGAAGAAAACCATAACAAAGAACACAGCATAATGGTGCCACCACCGTGTGCCTCTTTTCCTATTAATGCACGTAATGCCCAGGCTGTCAGTTCAGTTGGGCTCTTCTTCATTTTTCAGATTAAGCAGATCTCTGTGTGTTGTTCAAAGCTTGGGGTATTGTTTTATAACCTTTAAACTAATACATTTATTTCTCCCTGACCTGTCGGCCGTGTTCCTTGGCCTTCCTGTTGCTGTTTCATCTCTACTGTTCTCTAGTAAACCTTCACAGAGCTGCCGGATTTATACTAATTGATTAAATTCCAGCACATAAGGTGATTTCTGGAGGCAATCAGTCTTACTGGCTTGTAGTATGTAGGGAGAAAAGGGGGCAGAGTATGAATGCACGCCACACTTTTACAGTTATCAAGCTGGTCTGTCAAAATCAAAAATTCAAAAAAAAAAAACACTGAGGTTTGGTTGTAATGTGATAAAAGGTGAAAAAGGGTAGAAATACTGTTGCAAGTATTCAACCGTAGTTTTACGAGAACTCTGTTATTTCTTACACCTCAGTTTTAGTTCAGTGTTTTTGTGAACAAGCTCCTCAGGTGTGTTGGTCTGCATAGAGCATGAAGAAGCTGCATCTGTCAGCAGGACGTTTCACAGCACAGCCCCTATCAGAGCAGCCTGATAGTCTGAGCGTGCTTTTTGTCTGAAGGCTGAGATGCTTTCATGTTAATGTCCACAGGGAAACGACACCGGACAGATCATCCCACCCACTGCATCCGGTCTGGATTGTTTGGTTTTGTTTTTTTTGGGTTTTTTTTTTTTTTTTTTTTTTAACCTTTTTCCATGCAATGCTCTGAAATGCAAGTCAAAAACTGTCTCTGTTCAAAAGAGGAGGCCATTTAGAGAAGATGAATTGTGTGAAAGGCTGAAAGTACTGTACCTCCCTGCATTATACAGTCTCATCAAAGCTGTGTCTGAAGCTGACAGGTTGGCTCACATACATCTCTCAACTCTCTCTCTCTCTCTCTGAGCATAGTTAAAGTAATTGCATAATGAACTTCCCCACTCAGCATCAGCTCAGTCATGTTGCGGTCTGCGGCGGCGTGACTGGGAGTCAAACCTCAAGCGAGGGCCGACTGTGGAGTCTTTCTATCGTGGGGTTTGTATCAAAATTTTATAGCTGCGTTCTTCAAGCATATCTGGGAACTTTTTTTTTTTTTTTTTTTTTTTTTTAATTTGTAAGAGAGGAGAACGGGGAGGTGGGGGGGAGCAGTGATGCGAGCGTTGTCTTTAAACTAGATGCATTAAAGAAAGATGGAAACTTTTCCGTTTGAACCCTGAGGTTTTTACATTTTTGTGTGTGGAAGCAGAGTTGAGAGATAATGTAGCTTCTGTCTTCTTCTCTTTGTCTTTCAACCGAATGTTTGTTACTTTGTTATAAGATGATGTGCTTTATTTTCTGTTTGTAATCTCTATTGTATATTATTGCTGTCTAAATATGTAGAGAGAAAAGATTTTTAGAGCAGTAGAACTTTTATTTTTGACTATTTGAACCAGCAACTAAGTCCTCTTGTAAATTTAAACTGTATTTTTTTTTTTCTCTCTCTTTAATTGAAGTGGACTCTGTTCTTAAGGTGAAATTGCCCTTCATATAAGAAGTGCTGCACATTGTGAGCATATTGGTTTTGATCCAAGTCGAGTGACACGATAACTTGTACAGATTTTTTTTTTCTTTTTTGTAAAACAAAGTCAGCATAACTTCTATATTGACGTTACATTTTTTTGTTTTATTTATTCAGACTGATGAAAAGTTCTCCATTTTTTTTAAAAAAAAAACAGTAGAATCTTGAGGAAACTTAACTGCAGATAAAAAGCACTCTATGTTTTTAACAGACTGTGGCCACTCTGAAGAGATGCTCTTTTTGTACTTGATAGGACATTTCATCCTGGATAATAATAAAGTCAACTTTTTTTGGACATATTGCTGTCTTCTTTGTTTTGTGTAAGTAGGTGGAATTATCTTTGCAAAAAATATTTCAAAATAAGTTCAAGTGAAACTCACAGTTTTAGACTGATTACATAGAGTAGGATCCCAGATATTTCTAATTGTGGCAGTTATAATTTAATAACTAATGAAAACCCAAAATTGAGTTTCTCAGAGAGTTGGAATATAACATAAAACCAAGAGAATGATGATTTCTGATCCTTTCTTTTATTTTCTTAAAAGTTATTATAGTCAAATTTCCTATCAGAAATAAACGTCTTGGTAGAGTAAAAATCTTTAATTAAATAATTTTAGCCCTAACTGTATATAGCAACAATCAACAGCAAATGTCATCTTAAGACATTCTTCAAGTTATTACCAGAAAAATGTAAAAAAGATTTTTTAAAAAAATGGCTCCAGTATAACAAACATATTCAATTAAATAGATTCTAATTCCATCCTAGATATCAAACACTGCAGTTTATAATGCAAATTAGTTTTCTGTTTAAGGAAACCTGGCCCATTTTAACTTCAAAACTTAACTTCTTAGGATTGTTTTCCTGCTGAAAGGTGAACCTCCACCCCAATCTCAACAGCTTTCCCCGCTGAAGAACATTGTCCCCACAGAATCATGCTGCCGCCACCATGTATCAGAGTGTGAAGAGTGTGTTCAAGGCCACGTGTGTTGTCTGTGCATCTTTTTTGAATTTAAAATCAGTTTCGGTGTCACCTGATGAGATCACCTTCTCCCTTATGTTTGCTGTGTCGCCCATGCAGATTGTAGTAAACTGCAAACAGGACTTCTCAAGCCATTCGTGAGGTTTGTGGAGTGCGTGACAACACTGAGCTCCTGTTCCTCGATTCTCTAATGTTCTGTAACAAAGCTCTGAGGCCTTCACAGAACAGCTCAAAGATTAAACTACACACAGCTTTACTAATCAGGACCAGGCATCTAGGGGTTTCATAGTGAGAGGCGCTGGATAAAAGTGCTTTTCAGATTTTTATTTGTAAAAGTTTGTAAAACCATGTTTGATTTTTCTGCAACTTCACAATTAGATATACTGGTTTCTTACATAAAATCCTGAACAAAAAAGGTTTAGCAAAGTTAAATAAAGTTGTAACATGAAAGGAAATGGGGGGGGATTCAAGCGTTATGAATTCTTCTGTCGGCCACTGTAACAGAAGGTCCGAGCCCTGTGATTATGTCTGACTCAACTTCTTAACTCATTCGTGATGCCAAGTGGAGAGGTGGGCCCCCGGGGATGAGGTCGTGACCTGTTTACAACCATTCCTGTGATCGAGTTATCCTAAATGACTCATCCAGCCATCATCAGCTCCCAATGGTTCCCTCTCGTCTCCCTGACCACCACTTCTTTATCTCCTCCACTCAAACCACTAAATGGATCCAGAGGCTTTCGTGGACGCTGGGAGCGCCGCAAATGACCACAGGCCCGCAGTTTTGTGTTTCGCAGTCTTCACACAGGAAGCGCCTACGAGATATTCCCACCTAACCCGCCCCACACCCCCCCCCCCTTAACATGCTCTGAGATGAGGAATGTCCTCCTGCTGCGATAGTGGCCACAGTGTGGATCAGGCTCCCGTTTCCTGCCCACATGCGCCTGTTCCCTCCAGCGCTGATCGCAGATAGAGGCTGCGTGGAGCCTGGGAACTGACCGGAGATGACGGACATGCGGAGTGGGGGTCAGCACAGCCTGCCCGGAGGACAGACTGAGACTCTGGTCGTTAAACTTTCATTTCGGCACCCTGCGTTTGCTAAGGGAGTCACTGGAAATAACAAAAATGCATGCGATTGTGTGACTAAGGGATATTTCGCACCTTAAAAAGCACATGTTTTTCATTCTGATTAAGCTTAGACATTTCTTCCCAAGCTGAGAATTTCCTCAGGTTCTACTTCGACAAGCCCGAAGCTGGTCTGGTTCTCTTGGTTATTTTACATTGCTTATCTTATTTGCCCTCGCATTCTCACTGTGCTCCTTCTCCAATTCTCAAATATCCCCTCTGAGCATTGGCCTCCCGAACAGATCCAGCAGGCAGGAAAGCTGCATCTCGGAAATAAGCCGCGATGAAGGCGCTTCTTTGAGCGTCCAGGTGTGCGGAGGATCAGATTCCTGCGATTAGATTCATGGCCAAGTCCCAGTAAACCCACGACTCCTCCTCATCATCGCTGTGCTTGGGCCCCGCCGCCACCATCTCCACCTTTTTGATGTTAGCCGCACTTATCATCGTGGACGCATAATTAAAGTTCGAGAAAGCAGAACCTCTCTCAGGGCCAGCTGAAGTTCCTCATCTCCCCCCTGTCCTCCCCACCAACACTCCTCTTCACTGTCCGCCGTGATTTGTTGTCTCTTATTTGTCTGGACCTTGGCGTCCTCCCTTCACAGTGCTTTCTAACATCATCCCACAATCTATTAACCCAGTCTTTTAATCGCAATACAATTCTTTGAAGTCATGGCAACTATGGTAAAAAATAACAAATACAGATCTTCCAAAAAAAAAAAAAATAATAATAATAATAAAAAAAAATAAAATAAAATAAAAATAATTAAGACAAAACTAAATTTGCAACTTTTTTTTTTTTTTTTTTTTTTTTTTTTTTTTTTTTTACACCTTATCTGGATTTAATGTCTAGGAAATTGAAGCATTATCTTAAACAGTAAACCAGAGACATTCTATGCCGTGTTGATAATTATTGTGAAAACTTTTTCCGATACCCTAATTTGAAGAAGAACCGTATTCAACAAACAAGCCATCTGTCCCATGCTATGGAGCAGCTTCATGTCTCCTCAGAAAAGTGAAACCTATTCAACTCTGGGACTTCATGTACCAGCCATGAACGCATATAGAAAGAGGAGCATTTGAGTCCCAAATCAGCACGAGGAGTCCAGTTCGTCAAAGTTGCTGGTATCAAAGAGGCCCCAGTTCAGTTCTTTGGGAACTTCATAGATAAATATGATGATACATGGCAGCAGTCCATATTAGAGCACATCCACTTCTGCTGCACATCCTCTGTCTTGAGCAATGCCATAGGGTTAGATAAGATCGGCTGCAAAGTCTCTTCCCCTGCAGCATGGGGCGATAGTCCCGACTGTGGTTCACCTACACCTGGAGCGGACAGCCTCCAGAGCTTTCTGGTGTCTCCGTTTGTTGAACCTTTTGACATAGCTGCTGCTGCGCAGGAGGCCATCCCCGGGCTTTAGCTTGCCAGCCAGCAGGTTCAAGAGGTCAACGGGAAGGTGGCGCCTCCGGTGGTAGATCTGACCCATGACAATGTATCTGGCCCCTGTGGAACAAAGTGGATGGCAGGTTGAGTTGAATGAGAAGAAGAAACATATAGCTGGACTTGTTTAGTTTGCATTAAACACCCTGAGGTTAGGGAAACTTGAATTTCCACATTCTACAAAGAGGTGTGGGAAGGAAAATGTCACCATAGGACAAATGATAGAGATTCCGATTGGATAAAAACACCTTTCAACAGCAAAGAAACAGTAAACTCTATAAATACTAAAATTACACACAGTATCTTTGCTATATTGCTACCCTTTGAACATGTGCACATGTTGTCACTCAACAACCACAAACTTTAGTTTATTTTTACTGGAATTTCAGCTCATGAACAATCAAAGTAGTGCATAATTGTAAAGTGGAACAGAAATGATGCATGGTTGATCAAAAATGCTTACAAATAAAACTAAAAGGTGACATATGCCTATATATTCAGTCATCTTTTCACTGGCATCCACAAATAAAATCCAGGGAAAGCCATCAGAGGTTTGATAGAGAACAATAATGAACAAGCAGCATCATGAAGAGCAAGGAACAAAGCAAACCTGTAGTAAGAAAGCAATTAGATTGCTTTGTAATTGTAATTAGAAATCCTGTTTAAAGTTTGCTGCAACCCATTTAGGTGATGCAGCAAACATGTTGAGGAAAGTGCTTTGGTCAGATGACGGCAACATTTTTTGACCTAGATCCAGAACGCTATGGGTGGTGGAAAACCATCTGCATTCTAATCAAGATGAATTCCGCAAGATGACCTGGTCAAAGTTCATAGCGAAGATGAATGGAACTAAAGGAAACCCCAGCAGGAAACCTGTTAGAGGCTGCAAAAGACTTAAACTGGGGCAGATATTCACCTTCCAGAAAGGTGACCAACTGAAACATAATCAACAACTACAATGTGTCTAAAAAAAGGCCCAGTCAATGCATAGACCTAATATGTACCTTGCAGATGCTCTCCATCCAATGTGACAGAGCTTGAGCTGTTTTTCAAAAAAGAATGGACAAAAATGTCCATCTTTAGATACACAGAGCTGGTTGAAATGCATCCCAAAAGCCATAGTCGCAGCAAAAAAATAATTCTGCACAGTATTTGATTTGGGGGCTGAATACATATGCTAGACACACTTTTCAAATATGTATTTGTGAGAATCTGACAAAATTCAGGGATTACTGTAACAGACTCAAGACTCATTATTTGCTCCTAGAACTGAATGCTCTGGTTTTAATCACAAAAAAGGACATTTTAGTTGCATTTCAGAATTATTTCATGCGCTGAGACACAGAGAGAAGACTTCTACCTCTCAGATCTGATTTCCCGCTCAGTTCAGAAGCAAATCTCTTGAACTCACCAAGCTTGATGTCAGGGCAGGGCTTACTGCACTTGTAGGTGTCCAAGACCAGGAGGCGAACCTTGAAGAAGAAGCTGTCTGGGGCCACATACAGACGACTCATCTTGTAGAAGCCGTCAGCGCTTACCATTAACGTAATCAGTTGAACTCCTTTCCGCAAAACATCAATATCATGGACAATCCCATTGACAGCTGTTCAGAAGACGAAAAAAGTTTAATTAGACAATTTGAAAACAGAACATTTGATAATGGTGTCCAGGATAATGTAAGATGCATTGAGTCATGATTGAAAAAGTAGTCATTCACCAGGAGGAAACCTCCTATCTTCAAGTCTGTGAAGCTGGTTAGTTTAGATTACCATAATGACATGAGTTAAAACATAACATCCCAAATCTGGCAAAAAAAAAAAAAAAAAAAAAAAAAAAAAAAAAAAAAAAAAAAAAAAAAAAAAAAAATCATCCAAACATCCTTTGGTTTTCAATTGTTCTTAAAAAGGTATCCTAACCAACCTGGAAACATCCTCTGGAAAGTCAAGTTTAATTTCACTGCTCACACCTATTCCTGCCAAACCAGGAGAATCAGTACATCACTTTAATAGAGCCTGTCTGTCAGAATGAAGATCCCATTATCCACAAATGGAGAAAACATGGAACAGTGGGGAACCTTAACATGGTTGACTTACCAAAATTACTCCAAGAGAGTATCTGAGACTCCTCCATGAGGTCAAAAAGGAACAAACAACAACATCTAAAGCACTACAGGATGCACTTGCTTCAGTTAAGGTCAGAGTTCATAATTGAGCAATAAGAAAGAGATTCAGATTGAGCAAAAATGGCATCCATGGGAGAGTTCTACTGTTAAAACTATTGCTGACAAAAAGCAACACAAAGGCCTGTCTCACATCCCCCCTCAACACCCCCCTCCAAAATCCATATCATGGCTAAGGCATCTGATGTAAAACTAACAGCATTTGTGAAAAAGAACATCTCACATATCAAACATGGAGGTGGTAGGGTGATGGTATGGAGCTGTTTAGCTGCTTCAAGACCTGGATAACTTGCAGTACTTGATGGAACCATGAATTCTTTCTCTCTTTCTATACTCCCGCCCTCTTGGGTTAGACAGCAGGACAATAATCCAATACATACCAGCAGGTCCAACTCTCAGTGATTCTGAAAAATTACGGTTTAGGAGAGGCCTAGTCAAAGTGTAGCCTTACATCTGATTGAAATGCTGTGAAAGGGTTTTAAACAGGCCGTTTACCCCCTAATTCATTCTTGAATGTGACAGAAAAAAACTACTCCGCAAAGAAAAGTTGACCACATTTCCTGCACATCAGGGTAAAAGACTTGTTATCACAGATTGTCATAATTAGTGATGGTTGAAGTTGGACCCAGATGAAAACACTGTTTGAGGCATAATAATAATTAAAGTTCTTTCCAGTGAAAATAAATATAGAACTTCCAAATGGCATTGAGGAAAACAGACTGAATAACAAACAGGGCAATCCAACATTGAATAACAGAAAGTGGGGAGCTTTTATACTGGGAGCTTGATTACTGGTTGACAAACAGGTGGCTGAGGAATGGAGATAAACGAATACGAAGGGAGCTGAGAAGGAAATACACAATAATCAAGGGGAAAACACTGGGCTAAAGGAAAAGCAAAGACTACTTAGCAAAGTACAAGGAATAAATAGACAAGAATAAACTAAGCAGAAAACAGAGTGAACAAATGAGATCTAGGCTGAGCGTAAACAAAAATACAAACATAGAAAAAACCCAAAACAACCCAAACACCCCTAGGTCATCCCAAAAGCTTTGATTACCGCTAAGAGTTCCGGGGTTAATCACTTTTTCACACAGGACCAGATGGCTTTTTTTCCCCATTACTAAATTAAATTGTCACTTAAATAACTGAATTTTCTATTTACTTCAGTTATTTTTGTCTGATTTAAAAATTATGTTGATGATCTAAAACACTGATGCATGACAAAAACACAAATTCAGAAGAAATCTGTAAGAGGGTAAATACTTCTTTACATCTCTATATAGACTGGTTGAATGTAATTTAAACAAAAAACAAACAAGTATCGTACAGTATTAAAAACCGTTATTTTGATATGCGAAGGGATATCACAGAAATAACAACACAGACCAATAAGCAGTCTAAACATGGCTACATTCCTACTGTGTGTCTTTGTAATACGTACCAAACTCACTGTTGCAGTAATATTCTTTCTCATCTTTCTCCTTCCTACACTCGCTCATGCAGAAGGCATCGTATGTGTAGTCAGACTCTGTGGAGA
The DNA here is from genome assembly GCA_014839685.1 of Anableps anableps. Taxonomy (NCBI): domain Eukaryota; kingdom Metazoa; phylum Chordata; class Actinopteri; order Cyprinodontiformes; family Anablepidae; genus Anableps; species Anableps anableps. Next base: position 10,068,211 of record CM026065.1, on the reverse strand, counting down.
AGAGAAAGGCAGCTTGAGATGAAAGTTTGAGAAGAGCCATTCCTGCTTTCTCAAGAAAGTGCTCATGACTGCTGGCAGAGTAAAGAGAAAAGTCATCCCAGTTATGATTTAAATTGTCTGTAAATATTAATATTTGTTTACATGTTCACTACAGCATTAACCTTTCTAAAAGAGGAAGACTCTTTGAACTTGAACTTCAAATCCCTACTTATTTTTTGTCATTTTAAAATGTTGCCTCTAAAAATGCTCATTTGTGTATTTATCTTATATTAATGATCAGAAACTACAATTTAATACTGCTAATAAGCATTGGAATATTAAACTATAACTGCTCTAAAAGTTTAATTGTTTTTGATGAAAATATTCCCATATGGGAGATACAGTTCAGAGATCCTGTTAGAAGATAGGTGGGGAACTCTGTCATAACACACAGGTCAGATTTCAAGATCAGGGAAACAGCCCTGGCCTCTCCTACCCTACCTCTACTCAGAACGTCAAACTGGTAGAGCAGGCTGGGGGGCCGCTGGCTGAAAAAGACCGGCGGGCGGCTGTTGTTCCAGGCTGCAGAGCTGATTCCAGACTGGTAGAGGCCGGGCCACCCAGGGCGGTTCTCCTCTGGGTCCTGCCGTCGGGTGGAGGAGTCTCTGCGAGGTGAAGAAGCTCCTTGACGTGGCTGGGTGGGTGTTTGCGTCTGAGCTGGAGTCTTGGGTTTGGAGTTGGGGTGTCCCTCCGGCTCACCCTGCTGAGGAGGGCTGATGTGGGTCTGGCTGTCCTGAACAATTTTCTGTACAGTGCGACTGGTGCCAGCACTTGTGGCTCTTGTCAGCTGGATTTTGGGAAGCAAACCAGCAGCTTCCCCCCTGTTTTTGTCACTGTTGTGCTCTGTCAGACGGTCACTCTTGTGGCCCTTTTTGCTCTTGTTGTTGGGGCCATGGTGACGAAGGACTGGAGCCAGGTTGCTGTGCTTTGGCCACACAGCAGATGGTATTGGGTGGAAGTTTAATTTGGACTCACCAGACTTGCTACTTTTCTCCAAGAGCTCATTGATGGGCAGAGTGGGCTCTTTGACCACTATCCTGGTCTGGTTGCTTGGAGCAGGATCCTGTGGACCCTTGTCTATAAGAGTGTACAGCTCTGGAAAAGAAGCAAACAGTACTTCAGCTACAAAATGTCATGATTCAAACTGATAATATTGCTGATATCTGGAAAAGAGTTTTCCCTTTGCTAAATGGTGGTGATCCCACTCTATTAAAAAGCTGACACTGGGTTTTTGTTTGACTCAGCTTTTCTTCCTATTACCAAAATGTCACAAAAGGTGTCCCTCAGAGCTTTGTATTCGAACCAACATTTCTCACCATTTCTAATAATAATGTGTGTAAGAATGTTAATGATGCCTTTCTCTAGCTATCAATCTCTATGCTGATGACACAGTTGTTTATTGCTACACAAACAGCATTGGCCTTATTGGCCTTGTGTTTAATTACCTGTAGGTTCTATTTAACAAAATTCTTTCACATTTGTTTCACCTCAAACTGGTACTATACACTGAAAAAACTAAAACAAAAAAACAAAATTCATACAGTTCTCTTTGTCTGCACAAGGTAGCCTAGTCCAGTTGAATGTATCAGTTATTCAATATCTTGGCATTTTAGCTGATGACAACCTTTTTAAAGACACATATTCAATAACTTATAAAAACTTAAAACTATGGTCATTTTATCAGAATGAATAATGTATGTGTTATAGGGGACTGTCAATATAGTTATGGCATAATTCACCCTTTGAGGTTTTATTTTCATTTTGTGTTCCTCTACATGTTGAGTCATTATGTGTTTTGCAGTCTGATATTATTATTTGCCACTGATTTCCTTGGACAAAGACTCAGTAGAGACGATGCAGTACTGCTTCCTTCAAAGATGGCTAAGGTTTGTAAATTCCCTCGACCACAATCAGTGAAGTCCCTGCAGAAGGTTTTGGGCATGGGGAACTTTTACCATCACTTCAGCCCATGTGCTGTCCAGTTGATGCGACTTCCTCATGAGGCACTTAGGGGCAAAGCTCCAAAACATCCTGTTGACTGGTCTGAAGAATGAGAGGCGAGACACCTCTGCTGTATCTCAGAGTTCACTGCAGACATTCGATATGTTGTCAGGAAGGCTAATTTAGTGACAGACTATTTGTCTTGGACCAGGTTGGGGGTTGTTCATCTCGAACTAGACTATGGCCTTATGACTGTGGATCAGAGGACAGATCAGAGTGTACAGGAGCTCAAACAGTCAATACGGGGCCAATGCTGACAGTTGTGGTTTTCGGTAAGGGTGGCGTGAAACTGCTGTGTGATACCTCCACAGGCCAACCCCATCCCATAGTTCCTGCCAGCTGAAGGAGGAGGGGTTTCGGCACTGTTGATGGCTTTTCTCATCCAGGCAGGAAAGCATCCCAGCGACTGGTAGTTGCTAAGTCTGTTTGGCACAGGCTTATGTGAGGACCTGCGTGGAGTGCCAGTGAGATGCATTGCCACATCATGGTGTCCCTGGCTGAGTTTACAGTGCCTGAGTGGAGGTTTGACCATGTTTACTTGGACTTGGTAGGACCTCTTCCCCATCCCATGGTTTCTCTACTCTCCACACCATGGAGGACAGGAGAACCAGGTACCCTGAAGCCACTGTCATCAATGTTGACGGCTGAGGTGGTGTGTGTCACTTTTGAATTGTGGAATGCTGTCACCGAAAGCCTGGTGGTTAAGTTTCATGGGACAACTGCTTGTCATCCTCAGGCTCATGGATTCTGTTAGAGGTTTCACATCGTTTCAGGTGGCACTGGGAGCTAATCGGAACGATGACAGTTGAGTCAACAAGCTTCAGTGGGTGATGCTTGTATTGCGAACTTTGCCTAAGGAAGACCTACAGTCATCTGCAGAGATTTATTTATGGCCAAACACTACAGGTGCAAGGGACTTTGCTTCCTGTCGCTACATCCCGATGGTCACCTGTTGTGCAGCGGGCAACTCTCTTCAATAAGGCTTTTCTCACCAGTCCTCATGTCATCCAATGGTTGTCCCTATTCCTACATCCCTCCCATCTTCAGTGTATCTGAGTTTGTTTTTGTTTGCCAGGTTGCGCACCGTGCACCCCTTTGGAATCCATATGATGGACCTCTCCTTGTCCTTAAGGCTGATGACAAATATTTCATTGTGGACATGGGTGGCAGGAGGAGAGGATTTCTGTTGATTGCCTCAAGCCAGTACAGCTGGATTTGGCCAGTTCATTGGGACGGCTCCCACGTTGAGACAGACACCCTTGTCACCTTTCTACTGTACCTCTTCACTTCATCAATGGTCCTGAAGCAATGTCTGAAGACTCTCAGGACATTGTTCTGCCTAAGCGCACTAGGTTTGACCAGGTTATTCAACCCATATCCTAGCCTAGCACTGTTGACTCTAGGGTGAGTTAAAGGGAAACGCCTGTAGGGGACTCTTAGTAGTTATGACATAATTCATCCTTTGGGGTATTTACACTTTGTGTTCCTCTATATGTTGAGTCATTATGTGTTTTGCAGTTGAAGGTTGCTGTCTCTTTAAGAGCTCCAAAAGGTAAAAGTAAACTTCAGTTAAGAACTGTTAACTTGCAAGTGGAGTCAAAGAGAAAAGAAGCACCTGGAATCCTTTCATTCACATCCACTACAGTATATTATTTAAAATAAAGTAAAAACTAAATGCAGCCATCTTCTTGCCTCACACTGACTATGGTGTCATTATTTAAGTGAATACCGTTAACTTAAATAACATTTACTATTCAAGCTTTTTCCAGATGTTGGACACTTGTTTATCATGGAGCATTAAGAGTCCTCATAAGATCTCACCCATCATTATGATTTGCAGATTCTGGTTAACAGGCCTTGGCTTTCCACATGCAGCCTGTTGCAACAATTTATTTAATTTACAAAACAACACCTGATTTACTATGAATGTAGTGGTAGCAGTGGTAGTAAGCCTTCTGTGCCACTTAAATAGTGCGTCCAGAGCCTCCATTCACAGGCTTTTATCATGAAGTGTTTAGTGTTCATTTAGCATAAAAGGCATTTTCTTATACTGGTCCTTCTTGTTGGAATAAACAATAACTGAATCAAAAGCAGTGTAGCTTAATCAACCATAAAGATTTCAAACAAATTTTAAGGACAATGGAGAAAGCATTTTATTATTTATTAATAATGTTATTCTTACTAGTGTCCACTTACTTTATTTTGTATTTTCATTTAATTTGTTGTATGTGTTGGATTGGCTATTTTATCTGTTTAAACAATATAACTAAAACAGGTTTGAAAATGAGACCCCATGTCTCAATGAGATTTACCTGTACAAATAATGGTAAAATAATAATAAAAAAGTAAAAAAAAAAAAAAAAACCTGATATAGCCAAGGACTATTGTTTCTACTTGTATTTGAATGTATTTAAAAGTAAACTTTTGTGGGTCAGCCTTCATAAGTTTTCTGTATGACACAACTTATGGATAAAAAAAATCAACTAACTGATACGGCAAGTATTACATAAAGCTTACCTATTTACAGAAACAAGTAATACAATGCAGTGAGTGTCATACTCAAAACTATAAAGGTGATCAATTAACCATAACACCATGAGCCAGGAGAAAAAAACAGAAATCCACTCACCATTGACAACTTGCTCCTCTGTGTCATAAAGAGGAAACACCAGAAACAAAAGAACCAGAGTAATCCCTGTCATCTTGGATGGCTCAGTTTTGGACTTACTGCGCTGTTTGTCCTCAAGTTGGGATTCCTGGGATTTTTATAGGAACGCTCAGGGAGCGGATGAGATGAGGTGGAAAGGGAGGTTGTGGGCTGGCCCAGACAGGGACACAAACACTTTCACATGACACTCCTTCCATTCGTGCATAATTCAAAATACACTAACAGAGTCCACTGTGTGAGGGAAATATGCACAAAAATATTTGAATAAGGAGAAGCTTTCTTTAATATCTGTTGTCAGAATAAATACTCTGTTCTTGGCTTTTTAATCTTTTCATATATAAAACTTTTAACTTTTACATTCATTAAAGAACTATTTAGCATAAAATTAAAAAAAAGATGATTAGTTAGAAAAGATGAGTGTTCACTGCCCTCTAGTGGTGAAGAAAAGAATATCTGCACAATGTTGTAGCAATTTGGGTAAGAGGACATTTTAAAGTTATTACCGTTTTATTATACGCATTTGAAAAGTTGTTTTTTTTCATAAGTTAATGTCTTAAAAAAAACAAACCTAAATCGTCTCGTGAAACTATAATAAGATAACTTATTAATAACTTTTTGGGTCACCTCTGTATATTTTCACTAACTAACTAACTAACTAACTAACTAACTAACTAACTAACTAACTAACTAACTAACTAACTAAATAAATAACTAAATAAATAACTAAATAAAAATAAATGTTGGTGTACTTGTTCTGTTTTATAATACTGTAGGCAATTTTTTTTCTAAAAAATGTTGGCATTCAGTGAGTTTCAATAAAAAATCTTTGCTCCAGTACAAACAATTCTGTGATTCATTAAGTATTATTTAATTTTTAAAATCTATTTTTAAGAGGAATATTAGAGTTTAAAGTTTTTGTATATAGGACAGTTTATGTAATGAAATAAAAATTATTTATTCAGTTAGTTCTTACTGTTTGTTTCCCCACACATTGCCTTTGTTGTCCATAACAGAGTTGATATATTGTAAGAAAAATGTGTGGCTAATGTTTGGCAATTACAGATTTATCCAAGTTTACCCTGTTTTCGATAAAATAACTCAAGAGTTTTGAGGAAAATCACAGTTTTTCCCGCTTTGAACAGAATGAACCAAATTCATGGCTGGGTTCATCTTTTTATTAACATCGCATACAGGCATTAAACTGCTGAAAATCTGAAGCTTAGGTTGTTCGTGAATGAACAACTGCTTTAACATTTAAAAGGAAACTAAATACGACCCAGATGGGACTCGAACCCACAATCCCCAGCTCCGGAGGCTGATGCCTTATCCATTAGGCCACTGGGTCATTACGTGGAAATTCGTAGAAGTATTAATTTGTTCCAATGACTTATTTGTCTGTTGTTTGTTGGTCGTTTTCACACATATGAAGCCGTGTGTTTTAGATTTCCAACCATTGGGATCAAAACCAATCCAGAGTCGTTAAATACAGTGAAATAGTCCTTTGAGCTTCAAATACGAAACTACGATTCGGATGCTGACTTCGTTCTTCCTCAAAGCGCGGGTATCAGGGCGGAGGCTTTTGTAAATCTGACCAATCATATTTTAGAACACCAGGGCTATATTTGACGTAATCTCAAAAGAGCTTTTTTTTTTTTCCTTTAAGGTAAGCACTATGCACATTTGGAGTTGCTAAGCGAATTTTTACAACTTTATTCGTCCGTTTTTGTTACGATGCTTGATATTAGTGTTTATTTTTTTTCTTCAAGTTGTTTCTGTGTTCAATGGGAACACATGGAGTCACATACGTAGACTTGACTTAAAGAGACACCGCTCTATTAACTAGCTTGCCGTTTGCTAACGAGCTAACCTTAAATAATCGGGTGACGGGTTGATGAAAACGGTTAACGCGACCGTTTCAGTTAGTCGTTAGGTCTACGTAACATTAGCTGAGTCGGGTTGTATTGCTCAACGGAATGTCAGCCGACACGGACAGCGGGCCTCGGCTCTTCCAGTTCAAAAACAAAGGGAAGGACGTGAATGTACGTTCTGTCTATAACAGCATTATTACAAAGTTAATAGCGAAACTTGTTGATCTCATGTGGATTATGAACGTTTTTTTTTTTGTTTGTTTTTATATATATATATATATATATATATATATATATATATATATATATATATATATATATATATATATATATATATATTTAGGAATTGCGGCGCAGGAGGTCAGAATTCAACGTAGAGCTCCGGAAAGCGAAGAGAGATGATCAGATCCTGAAGAGGAGAAATGTACAAAGCTCTGTGGAGGAGTCGACCTCCCCTCTGCAGGAGAAAGTGCTCAACGCCCAGGTTAGTCACTCTACCGCCGGATTCACTGGCCTTTCACGCACCGTGGCTGGGAGACCTACCTTCTTAATTTAGTTATGCAGTTTTTAAAACACCGAGAAATGGAAAACATGCCAGACCTCATTTGCTCACCTAGGGTAACTGTGTTACTGGGTCCTGCTGTGGACAGTAGGGAAAAAAAAAAAAAAAAAAAATTCATTGAAAATATATTTTGATTTTTGCAAACAAAATTTTATTGCCATATGCGATACAGTTTTTTTAAGTGTAGACTTTAAATGTTAATTTAAAGTCTAGTATTCTTTAGGAAGTAGGTAAAATCTATTATCTTTAGTCTGTAAAAAAAAAAAAAAAAAAGGTTCTCAAACTAATTTGAAAACATTAGTTTGTTTTCATCATTTTAGTTTTTTTTTTATTTATTTATTTTTTTAACTAGTAACGCTGTGAGTGATAGTCTTTAAAGTCATGTTCTTGTTTCAGTTCCCAGTAAAATGTTTAGAAAAAACAACAACAAAAAACATTTTGCTGTTCAAATTACATTCACATAAAATGGCAATCTTCTTCAGCATCTTGCAAGAGAAGACCATAGAAAAAAATCTTCTGAAAGATACGTCCAGATGAATCGTTCTTCCACTAAACCTTCTCCTGTAAATTTTAAATCCTAAGTTGAAGTAAGTCTCGATCATTCATCGTATTTATCGTGACAAATGTGGTGCTTGTGCTGTTATTTGTACTTTTCTTACCTTAAACAGTGTTCAGGGAGCAAAGTCAGATGTGACAGAAAGCATTATGGTGCAGCTCATTGCTCTGCTCATATCTACTGTAATCTAACCTGCAAATCCCCAGCTGATCTCACTCACTGCCTGCACCAGGCTCCTGTACGGAAGCAGTCCTGAATAAACTATCTGTTTTGATGGTTAGAACCCCAATTTTAATTAGGTTTAAGGACAGAGGAGGCAAATATTTCAATAAAGGAAATGCTTTCATTCACCCTTGAAAAGAATGGCTTTTAATGGCACCAGAAAGATGCTGTGTTTTGTTCACGTTCGTTCATGTTAAAAAAAAAAAACAAAAAAAAAACATCAATGTCAGTTCAAAGTTACAACATAACTAACTGAAATCAAATATTTGGTCCTTTTTTTTTTTTTTTTTTTTTTTGCTTTCTATGGTCTGTAACAATCTACATACAGCACCTATGAACTCAAAAACACAAGTAAATAGAAACAGGGATCTGACTTTTCTGAACAACTTGACCAAAGTTCTTTTTTAATCTTGGTGCAAACTTAAGTATCATCATGCAAATGACAACTGTTTAAAAGATGTTCTTCTTTTCGCAGTGCTTTAAAGCTGTTTTTAAGAGCAGTGCAGTTCCTCTCAAATATGGCTACATGGGAATGTTATTTTTAACTGATCTTTCTAGGAAGTAATTGCTTTTGGTTTCTGTTTCCAAAACACAGGATTGGTCTTTGGATGAGATAGTAAGAGGAGTAAGCAGTCCTATGACAGAACATCAGCTCCTGGCCACACAGGCAGTCAGGTAAAACTACTTTTTATGTTGTGTGTGTGTGTGTGTGTGTGTGTGTGTGTGTGTGTGTGTGTGTGTGTTTGTTTTTTTTTTAATACTCAAGGCTCTTTCTAAAATGATCTTTTTGTGTGAATATATAGCATATGGGAAAGTTAAATATAAACAAATCTAGTACTTTATTGTCTTTTTTACAAGTATTTAAGAAAAAACGTTATTCACCATTTTTTATTTTATTCTTAAGCTTATTTTATTTTTGCTTTCATATTATTATTTGTAGTCGTTATTATGTAATTTTAACTGTAATGTTTAGAAATAAGAACATTTTTGCCTACAAAAATGCAGGAGATTCAGGATGCAATATATGTACAATAGTTCTATAACACTTATTTATATAATATAAGCTGTTTGACACTGGTTTAAATTTAAATAGGCAATGTTGGGACATGTCTTTCACCCTTTGTGTTCAACTAAATTGGAAGACAGATTCTGGTAGAACCCAGTGGTGGTGTTTGTTCTTTTTTTTTTCTCCTTTGGACAAAAACAGAACTAGAGAAAACCGTTTGGATGGTTTAGTTGACTGAAAGGCTCTTCTCTTTGATTCCACCCCTAGATTCTTTAGATGCTCCCTGCCTGTCCTGCCTCTACGCTACTTTATAACTTTTGCAAAACTGAAAAAGCATGGCAAATATTTTAGCTTGAAACTACTTTTCTGTCATTAGCTGCCAACTGCGGTCTCTCCCCTACATTTCAGAAAGCTTCTCTCCAAAGAAAAGCAATCACCTGTTGACAGCGTCATCGCCGCTGGCCTCGTCCCGAGACTTGTAGACTTTCTGGCTCATTTCGAGTTCCCCCACATCCAGTTCGAGGCTGCCTGGGCCCTGACTAACGTCGCCTCGGGGACCTCGGACCAGACGGCCGCTGTAGTGGAGGCGGGGGCCATCCCAGCCTTCGTCAAGCTGGTTGCATCACCTCACAAGCACCTCAGTGAGCAGGCCATTTGGGCTCTGGGCAACATTGCAGGTATGGTGGACTGAAAGAACTAGGGAGTGCACTGATTTGAGAAAAATAAAGAAATGAATAAGTTTTTTATTTTTTGTGCAAGACATTTTGTATTATTATTCTGTTTCACTACGAAAGTGTGTTTTTGCTCCTTAACACTTAGTTCTGCAACTAACAACTATTTTAGTTATCCATTATTCTATTGATTTATGCTGATGATTAATCGGATAAAAAAAATTGATGCATTCTACAGATTTTTTATGTAACCACTTAAGCCTTTTTACACAATATTAGAAACGCATTAAAAGATGCAACTAAACTAATAATTCAATTTGTTGTTGTTGTTTTTTTTTTTTAAATAAGAAAATAAACATTTTAGTGCTTAAAATGCAATAACAAAGCGTTTAATGAAATTGAACCAGGCGAAGCTAAAACTATTAGGAGTTTTGGGGTCATGACAACAGATTTCATTTTTCTGTGGTTTTGGGGTATAATATGATCTGTTGTGCCTGATGAGGACATGTGAATGTCAAGAGCTGGTATCAAAAGCCATGCTCATAGGCGGTCAGCTTTGTTTCTTTGCTCAAAAACGGACGAATCAGAGAACAGTTTATCTTTCTATGTAGTTCATGTTCTCCAATTAGAGCACACCATCAAGCAAACAGGCCTCTCCCTCCCCTCCTCTCCTCCCCCCAGCTGATACACCGGCTAATTTAAGGGCTAAGTCGTGCCAGCATGTCTGGCTACGCCACTTGAGAAGAGGATGGCTATTAAAAAGCGGAGCTGTTAAGTCCGAGGAAGCTCAAAAACAGATGGAAGTTTCCACTTTACTCCCGAAGGATGAGAGAATCAGAGAAGAGTGGCTGAAGTTCATTTATTGGGAAGTACCACGCAATTATAACCTCAGTTTGAGACGGTGTTCAGCTCATTTTACTGAAGAGTTTCCCAAATATGGCTGAAGTCAACTAGGTAGAGCCACATATCATTACCGTACCCAAGCTTTCTACTGAGGAGGGAAATCTGGCCTGCCAAAACAAGCCCCTACAAAAAGGTGACGTTATTTTTTAATGAAATTCTTTAGAGAATTTACATATGCAGCAATATCAACTACATGAAATAGTTTATACAGTGATGTCAGCATCCCTTTAATAACTGCTTTGAATATGTTTTTTTTTTTTTTTTGTCAGTAATTGGCCTTTTTTTGAGTCTGTATATTCCAGTAAACAGTTAACTGGTTACTGAATTAGTTGAGGATTATTTCAATAATCGATTCATCACGATGAGTCCGATTAATCGTTTCAGCCCTAGCTCTAACTAACACTCCTGATTTAACACGACTGTACGGATCTTCCTTGCTGGATTTAGGCGACGGACCCAACGGCAGAGACTTGGTAATCAAACATGGCGGCCTGCAGCCTCTCCTAGACTTGGTGATATCCTCTGACCTGTCCATGTTACCTGTAAGTCGCGCTCGTGTATGTTTGTTCGTTTTGTTTCCAGTCATAATTGCTCATAGCATTGTCTGTCCAGTATCTGACATGAATGTGTAGTAATAATAATAATAATAATAATAATAATAATAATAATAATAATAATAAAAGTTCTTAACCCACTTTAACAGCCCGGCTATCTGCTCAACGTGGCCTGGACGCTCTCCAACCTGTGTCGACACAAGAATCCCGCCCCTCCCCTGGTTGCCGTGCAACAGATGCTTCCTGCTCTGGTGAAGCTCCTCCACCACGGTAACAGCGAGGTCCTGGCCGACACCTGCTGGGCGCTGTCGTATCTCACCAACGACTCCAACGAGAGGATAGAGGTGGTGGTGAAGGCCGGGCCCGTCCCTCGTCTTGTGCAGCTTCTTGCCTGCGGGGAGCTCTCTGTTGTGGTATGTGGTGTTGAGCTGAATGTCCATTTACAATGAGTGTGACATACATAGAAATGTGTGACCCTTTTAGACGAGATGGAAATGAGATTCATTTAAAAATGCAACAGCTGCACCACATGTTCTGTAAGCTTATTGTTAAAAGGAAATATACCGGATTTTCCGGAATATATGTTTTACTTTTTTTTTTTCATAGTTTGGCTGGTCCTGCTACTTACTGTCAGGTATGACATATGTTTTTTTCCTTTTCATGGCGCATTTTTTGATGTCTGCGCTAAATGTTAATTCATACTGATGGACATGAACCGAGTAGGCCTATCACGATAACAAATTTTGCTGGACGATAAATAGTACCAGAAATTATTGGGGTAAACAATAATATTGTCATTTTGAGACCATTTTCAAGTGATATATTGATAATAGCATAATAATGCAAGTTCACCCTCTCAAAGACAAATAAACTTACATTTTGTAAGAAACACTTAACATTAATCACTATTTGCCTCCCCCCTATCTTATTGTTTTATTAGATGCTTTAATTTCATTATTTATTTTTTCTAATGTTTTGTATTTATTTAGTAATTTTTTAAGATATTGTAAATATCCTAATTAAAACACAAACACCAATAACAATAAATAAAACAAAAAAAAAACAAAAAAACACATAACCGAAACCAAAAATAAAATGGATCATGTCTCTGTTAACAAAGTTGCCCTTCAAAAAATATGAATCATCAGAATGGGAATTATCGGGCTCATTTTAATTTCTCATGCGATTAATTGAATAATTGCTTATTGCAACAGGCCTAGAACGAAGGAATAAACATTATCATCTGCAATGAGTAGAACTGGAGGAAGGAGGCCACAGATGGGTGCTTGACTGAGAGTCCGGAGAATATGGTAATTGTTAGGGTCCTATTATCTTAAACACTACTTCACAGCCAGGTCCTGTGCTGAAGAAAACAATCAGAGCCACCGCTCATATTGACCAGCCCTGCTTTAATTCATAATTCTTATTAAAATCCTAAAAAATAAAATTAAAAACGGGTTTCCTGTATAGTCTGGAATGTGACTTTTGAATTTCTTAGAGTTGTGGGGAAAATATTTGTCTTTTTACAATTTAAACCCTGTGTTACTATCTAAAAGATCCTTTTTTTGTTGTTTGTTTTTTACATGAACATATGTCGAAACTAGGGGTGGGAATCGTTTGTCTCACGATTCGATTCAAATTTTGTTTTCGAGTCAAAACAAGTATTCATACTGATTTTTATTTTAATCTATCAATGTGCAAAGAATCAGCGATTTGACTAAATGTAAATAATTTCTCACCGCGTCGGACAAACGGCGTACCTAAAAGGCGTACCTTGGCTCAGCTGTATTGGCTCCGTTCATTTGCGGTGTTCCCGAAGTGCTCAGTCTTCATTTTACGAACCTTGTACACGCTGAAGTACGGAAGCCGAGAACGGACCTGTTATGGTTTTCTCGAGATAACGAGATGATTGCTGTGTGTGTTAAACCTGATTCCATCATTCAAATGCATGACACACCAGCGGGAGAGGACTTATAAGTGTAAGTCATGGCATGCATGTGTAATTCTGTGAATAAGTGATAGGATAGGGTAAACCATAATGACACCATGTCGTTGGTCGAATGATTAAACCATCTGGAAATTAATTCGTTATCTCGAGAAAACGGCCATCGTTATTTCGTGATAACGACATAAGTCGTTATCTCGAGTTAACCATCGGGAAAATAAACATGCAAGAACGACCGCTCTCGGCTTCCGTACTGAAGCTCCTGGCCGTTCGCTTAAAAAATAGAATGAGTCCAAATATTTGCCTTCGACGAAAACGGGGCCGGTTGAATCTCTCTCTCTTTTTCACTTTTGTAGTTTCCTCTTTATCGTGGTTCTTTCCGCGCATTCCTACGTTCCTGTACCGTCTGCGTGGTGACGTCAGAACGTCCCGCGTAGATATAAAATGGAGGCAGACAGCCAGCGGATTTCTTTTATTTATTCATTTTTTTAAAATTGATATTGGGTCGTTTTAAATCGTTTCTGAATCGTAGTAAATACGAATCGGGATTCTTATGTGAATTTATTTTATTTTGTTTTTTTTGCCACACCCCTAGTAGAAACCTTGAAAAAACACATTTGGTTCCAACATAGCGGTGTACACATAGATTTGTCTCCCTGAAGACAGTAACTAAACGTTAAATACGCAGTAGCAGTGACTTTTTGCACTTTACTTTTCTCATTTGCTTTTTTTTTTTTTTTTTTTTTTTTTTTGTATCTTGAATCCTCAGAAAGTCCCTCAGTCGTTCTGGTTGGCTAAGTTTCAGCTCCTGAAATAATCGCCTCGCTCTTCATCCCCTGCTTAGACTCCGGCTCTGAGAACGATTGGCAACATTGTGACCGGAACCGACGAGCAGACCCAGTGTGTGCTGAACGCAGGTGCCCTGGCGATGTTCCCGGACCTGCTGAGACACCACAAGCCCAGCGTCCAGAAGGAGGCGGCCTGGACGGTGTCCAACATCACTGCTGGCAAGAGCAGCCAGATTCAGGAGGTTGTGAATGCTGGCCTGATACCCATCCTGGTGGAGGTTCTTCAGCAGGTTAGAACGCAGCATTTTAGATGGACTTCAGTATTCAGATGATTAGAAGTGTTGCTGAATGACTTACGTTGGTTATTATTAGTTAGTATGGGATAAATATCTCTAGGAAATGAGATCTTTTTGGTTTTGTTTTTTTTTTGTAAATGTCCAGCATCTCAGATGTTTTTGTTTTGATACCATTTTCAGGGAGATTACAAGACCCAGAATGAGGCTGTGTGGGCTATCACCAATTATACCAGTGGTGGAACGGTGGACCAGGTGGCCTACCTCGTTCAGTGCAACGTGCTGGAGCCTCTGCTCAACCTGCTGACGGTGAAAGACAGCAAGACCATCCTGGTGATCCTGGAAGCTGTCTCGAACATTTTACAGGTGAGAAATATTAGCATCTGAGTTTTAAGAATGTATTATTAAAGTAGCTTTATTCATTTCCACTGAAAGTACTGAAGTTGAACTTGTGTTTGAAATTTGTCTTCCCTTTTTCTGTCCAGATGGCCCAGAGCACTGGCGAGGTGGAAAAACTCTGCCTGATGATTGAAGAGCTGGGCGGTCTGGACAAGATCGAGACTCTACAGACTCATGACAACGAAGCCATCTACAAGTCCGCCCTGAAAATTATTGAAAAGTTCATATCTGAAGAGGTAGCTGTATTCAGATTTTATGTTGAGTTTAAAAACATAACTGCAGTTTTTTTTGTTGTTGTTTTTTAAATTATTACATTAGAAGTGCTTTTCAGACACTGGCAAACCAAACTGATGCCTGTTGTAACATAATCGAACTAAGAAAAGCTCTGTAAACTAGTGGGTAGAAAGTCAAAAACTACTTTTGAAATTACATCATTAAATATTTGCAAATTTGATCTTTAATCAAAAGTGATGTCCTGAAAATATTGTGTCGATTTATTAAAAGACGATAGTTTGGAACTGAAAATGATAGTAGCACACTCTGGAGTTTGTTACAAAGTTTCAAAGAGTTTGACAAACTCATCCTAGAAAGATTTTGAGCTGGAATGAATTAGTGCAGGGGTGTCCAAATTGTGGCATGGGGGCCATTTGTGGCCTTTGAAATGATTTTGATTGGCCCCCTGACGACAAGTCAGGAACGGTAAAAATTTGGCCAACAAAATAGAAAACAACAATAACCTCAAAAATGTGGAAATTGTCTATTTTTCTTTAATTAAAGCCACAGTCTGAAGCCTTTTTAATATTTTGGATCTTTAAGGACTTGTAGATTTCATAAAACATTTTGGTTATTATCAAGCAGGTTAAACTTAAAAAAAAAGAAGAAAATTCACAATAAACAAACTCATTTTTGCATGTATTTTATGGCCTGCAAGTAGTTTAAATTTGGCAGTTTTGGTCCCTGGTACAAAAAGTTCAGATGCCACTGAATTAGGGCATTCTGCTAATCAATCAGCCAAAGGTTGAAATTCATAACTGATCAGATCTAGTACTGAAAATCTTTCAGCATCTCTTTTTTTTCTGATCTGAAAAAACTGCATCATAACTAAGAATTCCAGCCGGCAGCACATTTTTTATGTAGTCTTTTAAAAAAATCAGAATCGGTGAAAAACGGACTTGGCAGGTCAGACATAAGAGAAAATGTCAGCGTCAGCTGGAGGGTCTGGCATCTCTAGAATAAAAACGACAAACTGGCACCTACTGTAAAATAATCTGAACACAATCATTTTCAATAAATTAGAATATTATTGAAAACCTGATTTATCTCAGTAACTCAATTCACTAAGTGAAACGGATTATATAGATTAATTACACACAGACTGACGCTTTCAAGCCTTTATTAATGTTAATTAGGTGTTTCTGCTGCCAGCTGCTGAAAACAAATTTATTGAATACAACTGTAGTAGTCTGGTCTTATATGTAGGTTTCACAATAATAAAAAACACAATGCTAAAATTAATTTCTGTGTTTTTTAGTTTATTAATACCTTTTGGCTCTTGTTCTTTTTGTCTTCCAGAATGTAGACGAGTCTCTGGTTCCAGATGCTGGTGCGGACTCCTATGCCTTCCACATCCCTGAGGACCAAAGCAATTTCAAGTTTTAACTTGTTCACTTTGATTTCTCACATTAAAAAAAAAAAAAAATCCTTAACATGACATTTTTAGACTAATATCTTTTGAAAAATATTTGTAAATAAATTTTTATCAAATTTTTATCCATTTTAATGGGTTTTTTTGTCTTGATTTTTGTTTCTCCGTGCAACCCTGCATGGAGAAATGGGTATAGACGATGGATGGATTGTTGTTTCTGACATACACAGGTTGAAAAGGGGACAACACTTTGTTTGGTGAGAACGGTGTTCTTGGATCACCACTAGGTGGCACTGTGCTTGTTCCTAATGGTTACATTTGGATATCAAAACAGAATTTACTGCATTTAATAGAGCAGAACTATATCCACAATGTAATTACAGGCATTTTTCATACTTACTGTATGCATCTTTTAAAATATTTAGATTATGGTCATCAAAATATCAGTGGGGTAAATGAATATAATTTCTTTTAAGATCAGCTCTTTCATCTTTATGTAACAGGTAACAAGTAATATACATGAAGACTGGAGTAGATGTAACTTCCAAGACCTATAACCACAGTGCTGCATCATAATACAGTCTCAGAATAATTAACAGTTATATTTCAGACCATATAATTAAATTGGCAGTTTAATCTATAAATGTTACAGTGATGGTCACAAATGGCGAGCAGAAGGGATTATAGTGTAAAATGTTTTAGTTTAAACAGCTGCGTATACAACTTTTAACAATTATGTAGTCTTGAACCATGAACTTAAGTCAATTCATCTGTCACATCATGTTGGAGAAACTTTCAAAATAAAGCAACAACGTACAAATGTAATTAGGTCATAGATAGGTCACTAAATTCGGTTTTATTTGCAGACTGTATGAACAGAATACTGGGTTGAATTTTTATACAGATTAAGGCTCTACATCTACAATGTATTTGAACGCTGTTAGCAGTTTCGTCTCAAGTAAAGTTTCAGTGTCGAGATGCGTTTCCTGCCCTGCAGTCGAGGCATGGCGCATCTAAACGGTGTTTTACAGTCAGTGACTATGGTGCATTCATATACATCATGTACATTAGATAATCTATAGTTTTCTATACTTTTTTTTTTTTGTTTGTTTTAGACTTTATTTAACCAAGTAAAAAATAGTGGAAAAAAACCCTGAGTCAATTAGGAGAATCCGTTGCAAAATAGACAACA
This sequence comes from Anableps anableps, assembly GCA_014839685.1. NCBI lineage: Eukaryota > Metazoa > Chordata > Actinopteri > Cyprinodontiformes > Anablepidae > Anableps > Anableps anableps. The sequence goes on along the minus strand of CM026065.1, from coordinate 10,050,899 downwards.
TAGATCAAATTCAGAGAAATTACACATACAGTATGAAAATACACATTCTGAAAAACATTAAATCAAAAATAAACTTATTTTGTTTTAGGTCAGTTAGGATTGCTAAAATTGTTTATCTTAAATGCCAGAATAATTAAAGACTATTTTATTTAGTTTGCACGTATGATGATTATGACGACTTTAAAAGTTTTGGGAAAAAAGCCCAGATGACGATACCATGCCTTTTGTAAGCTTCTGGCTCATTAATTCTCAACGTGTTACAAAAAGACACTCCTCAATCACACATCTTACACTGTGAGAGGATGCAAATATCGGCTTGGTCACCTGGATTTCTGTGAAAAATGTGAAGCACCTTTGATGTTTATGGAAGAAATGGCATGTCTAGAAATATATATATATATATATATATATATATATATATATATATATATATATATATATATATATATATATATATATATATAGCCAGAAGTTAGTCAAAAAATACGAGGAGAGATGGCCTATCAGTGCCTGCCACGCCACTCTCAGCCCCGTTTTTTAAAAAGTAAAGATTAAAACCAACATCTACATTTAAATATATCAATTTGTATATTCGTTTGATTTGAATACCTTCATTAGTTTTTTTTTTTTTTTGTTTTTTTTTTTTTTTTTTTTTTTTTTTGTCCTATCTTTTATTACTGGCTTCACATAAGAAAACAGCAATAAAAACAACAATATGTGTACGGATGTATTATTTCAGTGAAGATAATATACAGCTGACTTGAACGCACCATGGGTCAGAAGCACAGTAAAACACCGTATAGAAGTGCATTTGGTGGCGCAAACAGGTCTCTTCGGAGGGACTATCCTCGACATCACACCGGATGTACGTTTGCGTGCCTCCATCAGCGCAGTCTTTACAACTATTTCCCTCAACTTCAGTTCGAACAGCTCAGGCAGTGTAGACGCCTGTCCGGATGGAGGACAAACCGCTCACCTAATCTGTGTCACTCCTCTTGACATGACCCGCAGTCTGGCATGTAGCTTCATGTATTTCCTCTACGTCTATGTTTTTCTGATGAAAAATGGGCTCAGGTGGAGAGTGTATTGGAAGGGATCTTATTGTGAGAGCATTACGTTGCATGCACAGTCAGCGTGATTTGCTATGGTGATACTACAAGAAGCTAACCCACAGCTAGCCCAGGCATCGTTTTTGGGAGATACCTTTTATTGGACAAAGCTACATGCTAACGTGTGAATTACACACTTTCTGTTAATCTTCATTAAAGTGGAATATCGAAAGGGAATGTCGAACCAAGGAGTGCGGAGAAATGGCCCAGTAAAGCTGCGGTTGACAGGTAAGCAAAATTTAAACCTCCCTTCTTACGCCGCTTAGTTGTGCTAGCACACTATTAGCCTGCATGCTAGCGGTTTTTATTAACGTCTGTTGGGTATAAAAACTCATGTATAGTGGAAAATGATTGTATTAAACACATATATGATATTTTGACTAGTTAACAGAATTAGTAACGTTATATTTAAGTGAATAACACTTAAAAATGTACTGAACTGTATATAAGGGTAGTTTATAAGCCTGCATTGTTAGCAAACATTAGCTGGCTTCACTGTTTATGTTGGGTTCACTTCGCTGCTAAACGTTTCTATGAACTAATTTTAATAGTTTGGGTTATAACATTACATAAATTAATACATTTGATTGTATTTTCAGTAACCTTGACTTTACAGAGCGGTTACATTTCAGTTAAGCACCGACCACTATGCTATCTAATACGGTTATGAATAATATTTCGAGGCATACCTTTTCAACTTGCAAAATACGGTGTTTTATCTATTGTTGCATTGAGACTTAAAGTCACCATACATAGCTTTCTCTTAAGCCTTTTTACAGACATTGCAATGAAACCTTCAAGGAAATATCTTTTATTTTATTAACCAAGATGTACCACTGAGATATAATATATTTTATTCCAGGGAGTCCTGGTCATGACGAGCAGCAAAATGTACCACATACACCCCCCAACAAACAAACAAACAAACAAACAAACAAAAAAACAATACAATGCTGTAATCACACATAAAATAATGGAGACATAAATCTATAAATAAGAACTTAATTAAAACAGTTACACCTCTGCTAAAACTGTTCAAGTTGAATGTGTTCTGAAGATCTTTCCAAAGTAAGGGATCATAATTTTGGAGAGCACTTGAGTCTAATTCAGTGCATGACCTAGGAACTGTATTTCTGAAGATTCAATGTTATGTACACTGGAACAATAACTGATAGAAGTTCTGTCTTTTTTGTGGTTACTTTTAAAGTTAGTGGACAGTTAGTAGCCCTTTTTATTCAAGCAAAAAGTCATGTTACTGTAGAATATTTTCATCAGATACTGAGGAAAAAAAACCTCTTGAAATAAAAAGGCATTCTACTTAGTATCTTTTTAAAAGTAAACTTTACAGTTGATTTCAATTCCTATACATTATTTCCAATATTTTATGGAATCTGGTCCCTGCATAGACTCGAAAACATGCTAACATACCAAATAAGTAGATGTATGTTTAAATGAATAGTTAAAAACAATAACACACAAGTTGGTTGATTTAAAAAAAAAAAAAAGATCTTCACCTTCAGGTAAATTAACCGTGGTTTTGTTAGAGCAAAACTTGAACATTATACCCAACTAAGTCCCTGACATTCAAGCAATTGAAGCAAAAATGGCAGCCTCAGATCCTGTCGTTGTAACATATCTGCTGTTTTTCAGCCTTCATGGTTTAAACTTTATTTCTAGCATTAAATCTTCATCTTTTAAGTTTAAATATATTTAATGCATTAGTTCTTAGTAAAAAGAACTAATGAGTACTTTAAATTGTCCTGCTCAAGATTTTATGTTGCTTAATTTCTTTGCTTTAGCATACCATACCAATTCTAGTTTAAATCCACTGGATTGAATTGTGTGTCACTGAGGACTAAGTAATGTTGTGAAGAGACATTGTTACTTGAAAATACATCCAGTTCTTTCTTTCTAGTCTGCCTGGGGTCTCTTTTTCTCTCTCCATATGGATGATAGTTTTAAATGTGCTGCAGTGGTCTTCAACGGAATGCCAAGAATGTGAAATCTCAGAGAGCCTTTCCTGATCATAAACCCATTCAAAGTGGTATTCACATCATTTAGAATGATGACCCAAATTTCTGTTCTGGCAGACCAGTGAATTGAGTTCTTCATTTGGATTGTTGTTTTGCGTTGCAGAGGTTGCATTTCGATTCATTTGTAGCCAAATGGGTTTAGATTGGAAGATTGTAATGCAATGTTAGTTCTAAATACACAGCCGGTGTGTTGGTCTTTTAATTGCAATGTGTTGTTTTTCCCATGTCTGAAAGATCGGTTTGTCTGGACAAAAAAAATTAAAGAATTATTGGCAATTATTTTCCTTCCAGCCTTATTAGGTTTTGGCCTCAGTTTCAGTCATTATGTTGGGTAAATTTTGTGTTTTTAGTGATGGACCTTTAAAAGAATTGCTTAGATGTGATGGAGGTCCTGCTGGCACTGAATATCATACTAACTTTGGGCACTCAAACACATAATTATTGTTAATAATTGAACAACAAGCAACCTGACTGATTTCTAAAAACTAAAATATGTCACACACCTTTCAAATTGTTTAAAAATTGAGTGTTTGATAAATACTGTACCAAATATATACATACACATCCTTTAGTTTTTGAGTAAGTGTCCAACTGTAAGTTGCAGAGGAACTGCATGCTATTCCAGAACCATAATGGTGGTCGTCTTTTTCCATTTCAAAAGTTGTTTCGAAGAATTTCTTGTTAAAACACCCAACTGTATCCAGATGTCAACCATCTGACCCAAACTGTGTCCCCCTCAGAGGAAAGAGAATTAGTTAAAATGACCACAACCAGTCCAGAAACACCTAAGATTGAGCTTATCATAAACTGGAGGATGCACTAACTAGGGTTGTTGTAAATGATTATTTTAGTCATCGAGTAATCTATCGATTATTCTGACGATTAATCAAGTAATCGAATTAAAAATTGTCCCGTTCTGTAGTAGCTACTTAGGCTAGTAAAGGAAATATATGAAAGAGAAAATCCTAGTAAAAACATTTCAGTTCCTTTTTTTAATAAGAAAAAATGTATTGCTTAAAATGGAATATGATTCAAACATCACTTTTAATCTCAAGTTTGAAGTATGAAAAAGTTTTTTATGAAATAGATATTTCTAATCTATTTTAAAAAAATCGAAATCCTTACTTTTTGATCAGCAAGTAAATGTAATGTGAGCTGAAAAGTATTTCCTTGTACATGTATAACATGCCAGATTCTGTATTAACAATCACCGATAAAAGTAAGTCTTTTGCAAAGTGAACAAAAACGTCACCTGTTAGCAGCTACGAACAAACTCGATGCATGTAATGGATGTTTCCTACTGAAGTGTTCGAGGACGGAGTATTGTGAAACTCCAATTCTGTTTTGCAGCACACGCACTGAGCTGTGTTATCTTTTCCATTAAGTTTAAAGCGATTCCACACTTTGGACACTCTTTGTCTCTTTCTTGGCAGCGCTTCTTTCTGTCCCTTGCTGTCTCCCTCCATAGCTGCTAATACCACTTAGCATTCATCAACAGCTCATTGGTGGGCATGAGAGCATTGCGCAACACAAAGTAATCATCCGGCCAGAACACGGCGCTCTAGATCGTAAAACATAATTTAACGAAGCCATTTTAAAAATCAGGATTCTCGAATCATTTGATGAATCATTACAGCCCTGGCTTTAAGACAAGTCCACTGGGAATTGAATCACCATCAACATGTTCAGACAGTGCCAAAATGAACACCTTCACTGACAACTCAAATGTGGTCCAGTAAAGCAGAAAGTGATGGGTTTGGCCACAGTGCCAAATTATTTAAGGACAGCCTACTTATATATATATATATATATATATATATATATATATATATATATATATATATATATATATATATATATATATATATATATATGGTGGTGGTAGCATCATGCTGTGCATCCTCTTTTCTGCCAGTGACTTTGTTGCATGGCCCACAGGTGAAAATAATAATAAAAAACATGGAGGACTACCTCTAAAGCTTCACCTCAAATTAAGACCTAGACAGTAGAAATGTCTTTAAAAGGCCCTAAATTAATGATATTCATGTCATAATAATTCATATGCTTTTCCTCAATTAAAATTTGTTACATATTTAAGGCAGCTGTTTTATTTGCTCAAATTATATTGATTTAAAAAAAATTAAGAACAGGTGTGATTTAAAAAGAAGAGAATAGCCATGGGTTAATGAGAGCCGTTGTCCTTGCACTGCATGGTGTGAGTGGCTGTGTTTTTCCTCCACTTCCACCTCATCTGCTGTGTAAGTTGGTGTGATTCACAGTTAAATTTGGTTTTCCTCAAAGGATGAAGGCTTGGGTTTCTAAATGACTATATGAATTTATCTCTCATTCCTTAAAAATCTGGCTTCTTGGCAACATGATACAGGAAGGATATCTGTGCGATCCATTCTCTCCATGAGACCCCTGTTGGTGTGAGGTGAGCTGAGAATGACTGACAGAATCATCTCAGCACTCTTCCTGTTTTCTGAACGTGTTGCACTCTTACAGGCAAGGAAATCCACATGTGTATTTTTCATCCACTGTCACTCAGTCATTGTGTGTCTGTGTTTTCCTTTTATTATTGTGTGTGGACTGGTCCATGAGTTTATGTGTAAAAGGGGAAAAGTCAGGAAGTTGATGATTAAGATGAAAGTCCTTTCTTAGTTCCTTTCCCTAAGTTACCAGTGGGGCAGAGAACGCTTCAGAAATGACCACTGTCTCAGCAGAACTCATCATCAGTGTGTGTCAGTTTGTGCGGACTTCTTCATTTTTTCTCTCCTAAAAATAGACGACAAATGCACAGTGTTGCACTCAAATTCAAAGTTAATCTTCCACGCAGCAGCTGAGATGTTTACATCAGGCAGAAATGCCATATTGGTTTCAAGCATAGAAATCAACTACCAGGCACTTTTTAGATTAAAAAAAAAAAAAAAATGGTAGTTGAATGCACAAGTTTCGTAACATGCACATTTTCAGCGGTTAAGATCGAAACTTTGGCAAAGAATTCCAGAAGCTTAAGGCCCGTTCACTGGGACCGTTTCTTGAAATGTTTTCATTCACACGGAAACACGCCGTTTTAACTCCTCCAGACCTGTAAGTGGCGCTGAACATGGAGTATGAGACATGCGCATAAAGCCTCGACCAGAGGTTAGAGGTAAACACAACAAAAAAGCAAGAATGGCGAAGGACAAAACGTGAGTGGAGTCTTTTGTAGAACTTTTTGCAGTTGCTGCAGAACCTTTATTGAAGTTGCAGCACCATCAACATGTAATCTGCCATTGTTGTTGATAAGAATAACACTTTCCTGTGTGGACGGGACCTTAATGTTTGTCTGTTTTGTCCATTCCCAAATCGACTGTAATGTGCTTTGGGTCATTGCCTTTGTTAGGAAGCCCAGTTTATTCCAAGTTTCAGCCCATTTAGGTTCTAAATTTGAAAGTAGACACTGGTGGAAAAGCTTCTGACTGGGAAAGCAATGAAAAACCACAGGTCATAGTAACACTAAGACTAATTTCTGCAGAAAGTTTCTGAAAGTATTTGGCATTTGTTTTAAGTCATCTTTGGTCATGACTGCTAAAATGGTTGTAAGCAAGCTCTGTCTGAATAGGGTTCCAATGAGATGATGACTTTAAATGAAAGTGCCGTGGTATCATTGTATTTACACAAAACCTAAAGCATAAATATATAAAATATATCATTTCTAAGGTGAGGAGCTTTGTCCTGTTATGGTAACCAGCTCATGCTGAGCTGTAAGCAAGCCTGCCAGCCTTGGTAACCACAAATTGCCAATCCAGGTTTACAGTCAAAGCTTTTCTTACATTTCTTTTGCGATGAACCATTTTGTTTCCAGCAGCCAGAAATGAAAGAGCTTTTCTTTAGTCGATCTACCACGTTTGTCCACATTTTTCATCCTTTGTTGCTGATTGTTTGGGAGATATTTGTTTTGCTTGTCAGCCTGTAAAAAATATTTTTGGGTTAATCACACATTAAGATACTGAAAACTGCGGTAGTTTCCTGGTGACCCTTTGACCAGATTTAGTTACTCTGACTCATCAGTGCACTACTGACGTATATTTCTGGAACATGCAATGTTCTTGCTGAAAGTCCAGTTTACCCCATTTTTTAGGTAATTAATGGACACTGTTTAACTTCAAGCAAATTGCCCGTAAGACACAGACTTGTTTACCAACTTTCTTGCTGACCAGCATTCATCAAGTGAAGGATCCCACATTGTGGAACCTTTCATATCGTTTTTTTTTTTTTGTTTTTTTTTTGAGCATAAGGAAAGTGTGAGAGTACGTTTGTATGTTTACATTCCTGCTATGGTGGGCTTTTGTTTTTCTGTGCTTCTGCTCAGGATTTGTCTTTTGATCTTTAAAGATAGGAGAGGAATTTATTTGGGCACCTTGTAATTTCTGTTTTTATAGTTATGTCCTAGCTTTTTAGAAACTCTTCAATGTTTTTTCTTATATTTTTATATGTTAATGTCCTCATTTTTGTTTTAAGTATCTAGATTTGTACACTGTACACATTTTTAACTGTTCATTAAACAATGGGCTTGATCATCAAATTCACAAACATTTAGTTTATTTATGAAACTTCTTGCATAAACATTGTAAATGGGATTTATTTAATGGGATTTCTTTTTCTCTTCACTGCAGTAAAAATAAGCTACACTTGGATTTCTGAATTCCTACAGTCTGCTGAAAGAATAACTGATTTTGTCTTATTTTCAGCTAACGACTCGGTTGAGGCATCTGTTTATGTTCAAGAGTGCTAGAAGTAATTTAATTAGCACCATAGATTTGTCTGTTTGCACTGCCGCTTCCTAGACACGAAATTCAGAGCTTTTATGTGTTTAACAGTGCTCGGCGTGCTCTCTTGATCTTGCCTACAGCGTTTGGGGTCATTGTGTTGTGGTTAGATTTTTGTAGTGCGTTACCAAGGTCTGTACCCAAACTTCCTCCAGCTCTGTTTAGTCTGCATCGCTAGAGTATACTTGAATTGACCACACGTGCTGCGCAGGTTTGCTACACCCATTTAGTGCTCACATAGCTTTTGTATGGGTGTGGAAAATGTTTGGATGTCGTTTTGGGTGCAAATGTTCTTGCTGTACTTGATCTTATTTCATTCTTATCTTTTTCTTTTATTGGTCGGTCTGGAAGGAACTTTTAAAAATAACACAGACAGGAAGTCTCTTCAAATCTGAAATGGCACCATACTCAACTGCTTTCTATGGTAAATGAAGAACCAAAAAAGAGGAAAGTTATTATTCTTTCACATTGCATTTACCATACTTGAAAGTGTTATGGAAGAACAAGAATCTACAGAAACAGTTCACACACATCCATGGATTTTTCTGCTCCATGATCACAGATAACATTGTCTAATCTCATCTTGTCTGTTTCATGTGAAACTACATGTCACACTGTTGTGTCTGGTAATCTTTGTAACACATTTAACTTTGCTTATGGTCTTTTACAGTGAACTAATGTGTTGTACTCCATATCCACTGAACCTCGGCTATTTTTTTACGGACAGTTTGTTTTTTTGTTTTGTTTTTTTTTTTTTTGTTCTGCTGCTGTACTCTGCAGAAAATAGGTAGTCAGGTTAGAATGTAACCCAAAAATCAAGATGCAAATAGTAGCTCAGATACTACTGTCTAGTCACTGCTGTGATAACAGTTATGATATGACAGATACGTGATATTCATCTCTTTGTCACCTAATGTGGAGCTGGCAGAATTGTTACAAAGTTGGACCATATACAAACTAAATCTGTAGCGCTTCTTTTAGAGTTTAGAAATAAACCATGCCTCACATTTGCTTGAACAATTGGCATCAATGACGGCATTTAAACAATATGTGATTTTCCTATTGGAGGGGTGTTAAAGTTTCACACATCAGAGTTGTAAGGACTTTATAATCCCCCGTAGAAAGGTCCTAATGCTGAAAAATAAGCATTGAAAATGTGTTTTTGTTCACCATTGCGATAAATGTTTACTAAGCTTCAAACTGTGTTTAAAAGAATATCTGTTCAGTAGGGGTGTAACGATATCTAAAACTCACAAGACGAGACACGATATCGAATTCATATTGGAACGAGATTTTAATATTTCTTTCAAGAAAACTTCAAAGATCAAATTCATGCTGCAAAAAGGTCTTTATTCTGCGTTTTTGATTTTTGCCACAATTTCAACAAACTGTCGTTTTGATTTCTTTTTGTCTCTTTCGACCTTAGGACAGTGCTTCCGCTACGCGTGGTCTGCAGTAAAACATTTCTCGTTTCCCTGTTGCTTATGATGGCGTGCTCTGTGACTGTGATGTAGCTCAGCGTACCCCTAGACATCCAGCCATAGGTTGTCCTCAGTGTCTGAAAAACTTGCAGTACTTGTATATTGATTGTGTCTTGTCTGACACTGTTGTCATTCATCCTTCCTAAATGCTCCCATAGCATTGATTTAAGAGTAGTTGAGGCATCTTCTTTTTACAACTTCATCTGGTGAAGGTATGCTGACTGCATCTGGCTAGTGCTCGCCAGATAGCAGTCACCCCAACAAAAAATATTGTGATGATTTAATATCGTGAGATCTTGTACAAGTTGGGGTGTCCCGATACAACTTTTTCACTTACGATATGATACCGATATTGCAGCTTTGAGTGTTGGCCGATGCTGATATCGACCCGATTAGATATCAGCACGAATCATACATGCTTTTATTACTTATTTTGGACTGTTAGAAAAGGCTTGATCAAGTGATATTACTCAAACAGAGAAAAATATTCAACAGCAATAGCTATGAGAGCAACGGAGCCATTTATTGATAACCAATGGGTCTGCGTGCAGGATACAAGCACTGCTGGATAGAAATGCTGGAAAGAAAGTCTAGAGCCCTGAGATGGATCAAGTAAAAATCCCGATTTGATTAAAAAAAGAAAAAGCGGTGGAGTAGCACCGATGAGTGAGCTCCAAAGATGCCAACGTTAGGGTCAGTCGTCGCTAACAGTTAGCTAAACTGTTCTCAGCGCTTATGAATTGTATCCTGTTTGTTGTACCCAAAATGTAGCCTTACAAATGCTTTAAAGGTGATGGTAGGACTTCTTCAGTCCTTTGTGGTTTTTTTTTTTTTTTAAAGCTGTCTATTTTTGCGCTGGCCAAAAACTTTTTATTAGTCAACTCTGTCAACACAACAGGGCAACATTTTATGTGGAGCGTTGACATTGATGGCACATGACACCTCATGGCCACCAGCACTGCCTGCTTTATTTCTTTGGAAGCTCACAGCTGTATGCAATAACATTTTGACATAATTTTTATGGTTTTTTTATACAGCAATGAATCAAACGCATACGAGATATAATTTGTCTTTTCTTTCATGTTTGGATGTTTTGTTTTGTGGTAATTTTAATTTTTCTACTGTGTGGAATCATGTTCTTACTTGTTTTTGACAAAAGTCCTCTGCAGCGATTGTATTTGGAGCTTAGAAACATCAGCTCTGAGAGTTAGTTTTGTTCTTAGTGTGAGAGAATATCGTGTTTACCAGCGATATGTGGTTGTTTTGCCTCATGCTGTTAATATGTATGAGATCAAACATGATTGTATTTCTTTTGACATGGTGAAATTTAACAAAAGCCTAAAAGCTAAGAGTCAAGAGGATTTTTCCCGCCTTGAATGTAGTCTGAGGAAGATCCTAGCGTGACTTCAAATCGATGACATGATGCATGTCCTATTGACTTCCATGTTAGCATAGAAGAGCAGATCCAGCTGTGTCTCAACACTGTAGCATCGTATCATTTAGGGTTGCAGTCAATCTTTTTATTCAGAGCAAATCAAATTCCTCGCTCCTGTTTGTGCCTATAAAAACTCCTACTTTCAGAAAGTTATAAGGCAACCAAACCAGCACTAACAATCAATCCAGAATGGTTTACATTAAAGACACTTTGGAGTGAAATTCAAGGATGTAAATGGCATATCAGTTCAGCAACATAATTTAGTAAATACAAGACTCTGACTCTCTAAATGATCAAACATAAGCCGTCTGTTACTAGGTCTCAGATTAAACTGCTTTTCCAGTTACTTTTGAACTCTGTGACATCATTGTATTTCTGAACAGAGAAATGGAAAGACTGAACACCTTAGACTTGCATAACAGCCTCAGACTCAAGGGGGGAGGGGGGTGGGGTAAAATATGCAGAATACATTAAACTTTCCAAGTGCTTCAGGAGGATTTTTCCGGCACATCATGAATGGAGCATGGTATTTCCAAGAGCCTTAACAAATTTTATTTGGAGCATATTAAAAAGCACGTCGCCAGTCTTTACAAACATTTAAGCTTAAATTTGTCAGGTTTTATATTTCCATGAAATTTTCTTATATCTTTGTTTATTAGGATAATATGAGATTATCAGACTTATTTAACAGGATTTTCATGGGTGAAAATGACCCAAAGTATTTAGTTTCAGGGCGGTTTTCTGGAATTCTACCGTTAAACTGACTGATATGCCTCTAAAAGTAGCCATAACACAGCTGATGTGTTAAAGTCTTATAATTACTGCATTACTAATAAATAAGAATTCATAAAATTACGAGACACAAACATGGTAGGTTAATTGTGCTTAAGCGTTCCTGTGTAAAATGAAACAAGATCTCCAACTTCATGATGACAACAGCCTTTATTAGCATGGATAGTTTATTGAGCCCTGGTAGGAAATACATGCGAGGAAAAAATTTGACTAAATATATTTTTATGATTTAAAACTATTAAAATCAGTGAACAATATGTAGGCGCTTTGCAAGAAAGCTACATTCATATCACTTGCTTTCTTCTTCACCCATCTCGCACCAAAGACATTAATTCTGTTTTTTTTTTAATTAAAAGCAAATAAAAATGTTTCCCACTTAAATGGAATGAAGCTACTGCATATTTAGTTTTGAAACCATTAAAAAAAAAAATTTAATCTAGTAATTGTGGCACTGGTGGTCTTGAATCATTACACTCGATGTTAATTTTTCTTCTCTCTTGAGTCGTTTCACTCTTTCTTTTTTTTTTTCTTTTTTTTTTCTTCTTCTAACAGGATGTCCCTCATCTCTCTGTCATTTCTCTCTCTTCCTTCCTCTCCCTCGCTCACCCCCCGGATCTAGTCCAGACAGCTGTCAGACGACTCTGCCGGTGCGGCTCCAGTGTGCCGATTTTTTTTATTTATTTATTTTTTTTTTATCTGTTTTCAGCTTGTGATATGTGTGCTGCACATACTTGCACACATTTCCTGTAGAGATCCTTCACCACAGCTCTTCCAGTTTGTTTACGTTTGCTTTGCTTCTCTGAGAGGATTTCAGGAAAGTGATAAATTCCCAGTTTCATTTACTTAAAAGTAGTGAAATGGGTGTATAAACCCATTGAAGTTGTAAAACTTGTTTAACTTTATGATTATACTTTGCATGGACATTTTTAAAAGAAAACAAGCAAGGACTACTTAGCTAAATGAACAAAAGGTGCTTGTGTGTTTTCATTGTAATTGAAGTAAGACAGAAGATTATACTTTATGGATTCAGCTCTCCTCCCACTCACTGTCTTCTGCTACTGTTTCTGAGGTCAGACTGCCCACTTTCTTGTGTGTGTCTGGTGGACCACTCAGCATGTTCACTTTATGAAGGCACACACTCGCATTTACTGCTTCTCTTATTGCATCCTCCTCACGATCTGTGTTTTCAGTTAAGCTGGAAAAACAGAGAAGGTGCAGTCTCTCTTTTTTTTTTTTTTTTTTTTTTTTTTCTTTTTCTTTATTATGGAAACGGTTAACTTATTTTACTAATAACACCACTGTGGTCAAGTACGACTCTCATAAAGTAAATAAATGGTTTCTTCCTGTAATTCTAAAACACGTTTGCTGACGATATTGTTTGCATCTGTAAAAATGTGACTTTGCAGGGAACCATCAACAGTTCTGATTAACTCCAGTTAATCAATAAATCTGTTTCTGGGCTACTAACTATGACCACAATATTAGGACTGAGCAGTAATCCAAATATTTTATTTTGTATCGATGCTTTTTTTTTTTTTTCCCCAACTTAAGCATACAGTGGGACAACACTGTTCACATAAATGTAGTGGGATCTGCGCTAGTGTTTTATGACAACCACACCTTCATGTCTACAAGTGGACCCAACAGAATCCCTTAAAGTATTCAGAATATGGTCTGATTTGTGTTTTTGTCTGTATGTTTCTTTCCCCCAAAATATGCCTAGTAACAAGTCTTAACTACTTCATGTTAAAACCACCACACCAGGTCCATGAAACATAAGGACCAGCCTTTTTTAAAATTTTATTTTATTTTATTTTTTTAAACGAAGAATTCACCATCATGATTCATCAGACCAAGTCACTTTTTCCATTGCTGCGGGTTCTGGTTTATATCTTCACATGACCTATTGTAGGTGCTTTTGAGTCAGCATGAGTACATTGTTGGTCTGTGGCTACACACTCCCGGAAGCGATGGACCTTATGTTCACACCTTTTGATTAGTATGCATACTTATGTGGTGTGCAAAGTGGGTATATATATATATTTTATATAGATTTTAAAAAAATGTAGTGCACATTTGTGTCCTGGACAGCTTGCCAGTCCATCACGGGGCATTATAGACACACACAGGACCAACAAACATGCATGTACACACACACACCTAAGGACAATTTATAGAGACCGGTTAACCTAACAGTCATGTTTTTGAACTGTGGGAAGAAGCCAGCGTACCCGGAGAGAAACCACATATGCACAAGGAGAACATGCAAACTCCATGGGGAAAGATCCCAGGCTGGGATCTGAACCCAGGACCTTCTTGCTGCAAGTAAACAGAGCTGCCAATGAGGGGTGCACCGATAAATAAGCCCTGATCTCTAACCTTGGTGCAATGAACCAAGTAATCGCATGATAAATTAAAACAGGCTTGGTAATTTCTACTTGCATGATTGTTTGTTTTTCTCTTGTCTCTCTCTGTCTTTCTCCCAAAGACTGGATGACAAAAGGATTCAGTATGGTGCATTGGTCTCATCTAACCCCCTGTTTTAAAGAGGAATTTTGTTTTCAGAGACTTAAGTGTCCGTTTTATTTGTAGTTTCGGGTGTTTTGTGTACTTATTTTGGATATTTAAAATGTCCTCCAGTTCCAATGGTAAATTTTTGTTAGGAATTAAAGATTATTATTGAGTTAATTTCCCTTTGGAAATATTAATTAATATTTTTGAGTTGAATTGAATTAATGATCTTTGAGAGGGTGTATTTGCATTATTATCCAATTACCCTTACATTATTTGAAAATGGTCTCAAAACATTATCGTTTTTTGCAGTAACTTCTGGGATAATTTATCGTCCAGGAAAATTTATTAATTTTGGGAAATCTGCCGATATTTACATGAGAAACAAATCTTATCAACCAATCTTATCTACTTCCGCAAAGGTCTGAAAATCAGCCACTGTCCCCTTTTGCTCTTCTATTAGAGAGGGCTGACTGACAGACCTGCCTGCCAGGTCCCGTCTGCACATGTGCGGCTAACAATAGTCCCCTCACTAGCTGCATTTCCATTACAAAGCTGCGCAAATATCTGTCGATTTTCTGCTAATGTCGGAAAAACACAATTTTGCAAGTGCGGTGTTTCCATTAAATAGGAAATGAAATTAAAATCACATGTGAATAAGCTTGTTCACGCGATAGGTTATTAAAAAAATATGCCATGATCCTCCAACTACTTCTTGTTATCTTCTTCATGGTTTGCGCCAGTGGCAACATCTGGTTGTTGATCATGTGACTCGTGTGATGCGAAAAAAGTATTTCCATTGCAGTTTTGCGAAACAAACCAATTTCGATACAACCAAAAACTCACCTTATCCTAGCGCCAAAACTTTTCCTCAAAACGGAGAATTTTTTTCAAAAATGCAGTGTTTCCATTAAGCAAATTTTTTTTGTTCTTTCAATTTGCGCAACTTCAAGGTTAATGGAAACGCAGCTACAGTTGCTAACTTGGCGTCTTTGTTGCGATATTTAGCGACTTTTCAGACAAAAAAAAAAAAAAAAAAAAAATCTGTATTCACCAAAATTGGAATGGTCAGACTTTTTAAAGATTGGTGATCGGCCAGAAAACTGCAATCGGTGCACTTTTACGAACAACTGTTTCGTTTAATTTTTTCCTTGCAAAAACGATACAAATTACTTTTGCATATTAAACATACAAAAAATGTGTTTCATGTCGGCTCACACCGGATGCTTCTCTTGCCTGTTTATTTCACTGATGTTCTCTAAAGAAAGCGCCTGAGACTGTCAAAAAACAGATAGATTTGTAATGGGGCTGAATTACACACTGGTGGACTCAGTTTGATAAATAGCTGACTTTTGAAGACCGTTGGTTGCACTGGGTTTGCTTTTATGCATCAGGAAAAAAATGGGTCTAATTGCAAACGGACAAGTATATATCCTATTTCTTCCACTTTACAACGAGTTGCTACCTTTTTTTTTTTTTTTCTATAACAATAACATCCAGTACAAGCTCTGTACGGGGTCTGTTTTGGACACTTTGACATTATCAAGACGAGGGTTTACCATTATCATGATCATTATCATTATCATGATACCATTATCCTCGACCATTATCATGGTCGAGGGTTAGGATCCTCAGAAACTGAGTACTGGTAGAGACATTTTGATTCCTGTCTGTAGGTCCTCCTGATCACATGTGTTGAGTGTGTGGTGAGCCAGATTGAAATCAACATTTTTGCTACACATTTGCTCAAATGTACAAAGAAAATGCAGATGATTTAAGCACTAAACTGCTGTAAAGTTAGTTTGTTTTAACTTTAGAACCATGTAGTGCCTTTTTTTAAATTATCTGACATCCAAATTTAAAATTACTTCTCTCTAAACAGGGTGTTTGAAAAACATGACTTGTTTAGTGTTCCTGTCCTGAATAATCATACTTGGGATTTTTAGGGCTATCTCTTGGCCTTAATTGTGCAATTCCAGTCGAGCAGATTACACACAACGGCCAACATTCATTTGTTTGCAGATGTAATATTTCATTTCTTGAATTCTCCCTGCCTGAGATCCCGTCCTCATCCTCCCGTTGTAAATTCCTCTCCAGATAAACATTTGGTCTTTTACCTTTTCCCCCCTCTCCCTGTAGACACTGTGCTCACTCCAGATTCCTATCCTTAGATTATTGGCTTCTCCTCAGGGAGCGGAGAGGGAGGGAGGGGGAGTGTCAGCTGTGGAGTTTGGCCTCTCAGTTGAATGACATAATTGGCATCCTGAACATTCACTTGACTGGAGAGAGAGTGAGAGAGAGCCAGACTGGGAAATTGAGTAATTGCTTTACAGAGGAACTATAATGTCGATCAGACTCCTCTTTTTGCTCAATTAAAAAAAAAAAAAAAAAAAAAAAAATCTACTTCTTGCAGCATCATTATTTTGTTGTAATGAACAGTTGCTACAGAAACCTAAAATTAGTCACGCACATAAAGAGAAGTTGTTTGTAATATTTATTCTGTGAACTGCGTTAAGGCCGGGAGCCATCCAGAGAGACGTTGGAGAAGAGGAAGTCTTCTGCTGAACTGGTAGAATGAGACTGAGCAAAGTTAGAGGAAGTTGTTGGCCACCTCTTTATAATATGAATGTCCTTCAGAAATCTTGTGGGTTGCAGTTCATTTTTTTCTTCAAGCTTGATAAGTGATTTTTTAAATTTTTTTGGCCTTTTAATGACTACTATGAAACATAACTGAAGGTGTGTGCGTCAAGCTGAATTTTGGGGCTGATTTGTGATCTCTGGTTTTTGCACTTGTCGATACAGGTGTGAGAATTGCATTCGAAATATTTTTTTATTTCCTTTCTTCCGTGTCCTTTCATCAGTTGTTTATATAAGGAGTACAGGCAACATCAAATCTTTTATGAGCAGTCTGGTACCACTAAATTATGGTGCGCTCACTGAAAAAGATCTGCAGGTACAGGTCAAAAACTTAGAATGTTGTGAATAATTTCAAGATTTTCTGTCACTCATTTCAGAAAATGAAAATCAGATATATTCATTACACACAGTGAATTTCAACTCTTTACTTTTTGCAGTTTAGATGATGTATAATGAAAACCCAAAATGCAGTGTTTCAGAAAATTAGAATGTTGTGGTAAAGTTGGAGAATATTCTAAGAAAGTTGAGTGTAAGGAAAAGTTGCACCAGCAGCAAGGATGACTGCCACCATTAGCAGATTGTTTTTTTTGATTAATCTGATGTAATGGTTAGTTTTTTAAGACACTAAATTTTGGGTTTTCACTATCTGTAAGCCATAATCATCAAAATACAAGCAGTTTTTTTTATACTACCACAGCTGGTTTCTACCATATTTTTGATCTTATTTATTTTCTTTCACTTTTTGCCACAAATTGTATTTCCTACCATGTTCTTCTTTTGCTTTCTGGTTGGCCCTGTAGGATTGACTTTATCCCACTCCTCACAACTGTTTATGAGGCAATAAATGTAAATGTTAATCTGGAGGTGTCTCCCTTGAGAAAACAAGTGTGAATGCCCCGTCAAATCCCTCCGCTAGGATCTATTTATGACCTTTCACTTATTGACCAGAACAAATACCAACCTTATGACAGATCTTAGTTGAGACAGATGGAGACACTGAAAGGTCCAACTGTTGTAACTGCCCCTCTTTGTTATGAGAAACATGCTTTGTGTCTGCTTTGTGATGAATAAAAATGGATTCAACGTCATTAATCCACAAAATAATCCTATTTCCTCTGAGATTTTATTTCCTAGATTAGACTTTTTGTTTTGAGTGTTGCTCCACATCAATGAAATGGTTTGATTCCACCTAAGAGAATGGTGATTTTTGTTTTGTTTATTGTCAGTGCTGATTATATTTGCAAATAACTTAAGTGCCTGTTTTCTTTAACATTTAGTGGGCATTGGAAATTACTGTTGATTTCTGAAAAGAATCTTAAGGACAGGCTGTCACGGCCTTAGAGGTGCCACTCTCTGGTCAGAAGACTAAGATCAGACTGATTGGATTAGCAACCCAACAATAATTGAACTAAATCAGAACTTTATTTCAACTAAGCTGA
This sequence comes from Anableps anableps, assembly GCA_014839685.1. Classification (NCBI taxonomy): domain Eukaryota; kingdom Metazoa; phylum Chordata; class Actinopteri; order Cyprinodontiformes; family Anablepidae; genus Anableps; species Anableps anableps. The sequence goes on along the minus strand of CM026065.1, from coordinate 10,032,651 downwards.
GATTTAAACATTTTCTAGTTCAGACATATTACAAATATCAAAGTCACATTCATTTTATTGCAGTATACTATAAAACATGAAATTCATAATGACTTAAGAAGTACAAAAGTAATAGACTTAATAAATAACAAAATAATAACACAAAAAAAAATCCAAAATGGCAATTGGTTGCCCTAGCAACATTTATTAATTCATCAAATTATTACAGCTGTTCAGGTAGGGAGCAAAATTCATGATTCTATTAATTGGCAAGACGTCCACCACCATGTTTGACTGTCAGTATAGATGGTCTGTTTCTGAAATGTTGCCATGGACACAGTGTAGCTCAGGCTCTCTTTCGTTTAGTTAAATTTTGAAATCTGACCTTAACTGAGGTGGGTGAGGCCTGCAGTGCTTTTGATGTTATTCTGGTTGTTTTTTTTTTTGTTTTTTTTGTTTTTTTTTTTTTTTTTGTGACCTCCTGGTTTAATCGTTGATGTGCTCTTGGAGTAATTATTGTCGACTGGCCTCCCGTAGGAAGGTTCACCACTGCTGCATGTTTTCTCCACTGTGGTTAGCTGGCATCCCAAATGGCTTTGTAACCCTTTCCAGACTGATGGATGTCAGTGACTTTCTCCTTCTACTGTTTTTGAACTTTTTTTAAAGGTGATTTATTGCTTTTTGAGATCTTATAGCCATCTGAGAGGTTCTATTTAAATTAGTATTGATTATATCTGCCAGTCAGGTAATTATCAGGTGTGAACTTGGCTTTTCCCAAAAAAATTAATAGTTTAAGCACAATTATTTCATGATTTGAAAAAGGGGGGTGGGGTTATTTGCTTTTTCACATAGGGACAGGTTGATTTCAAAGCAAAGGAAAAAAAAAAGTGTATAAGGAGACAAATTCTTACTCTGTATATCCTTATATTGCAGTAACAGAAAGTCTTTTAAATTGAATGCATTGTCATTAAAATGTTAGTATACAGTCATGTTATTAAATTTAAATCTCAAGGTTTAGCAAATATTCTGTATACTTTTGGTTTTTGTGGTGTATTTATTTTTTTAAAACTGTTATTTTGGTTTAGTAAATGATTTCATAGACTGCTTTTTGTTGTTTTGTGCACTTTTTTGTGTCAAACATCAATCATTGTTGAATGAGGTAATTACCAGATTATTAATATCTCAAGCCCTGGTGTACTTTCTTTTGACCTTGACTCTAATTGGCTGAAAAAAATGGTGTGATAACTGTTGAAGTCACCATTATAGTAAAATCAAAAAACAAATGGACACTAGAGGCATTAATGCAAACAAAATTATACACGTTCTGGATAGGCCAAACAACTTGAAAGGGCTAAAAAAATTTCTAGATTCTAGAATTTTCTGCCACTCAGCATGCTGTCATCATATCTTTACTTTTAGACCGCACGTGCAGCTGCTCCCGTCTTGTCTTTGTATGTCTTTATTGCCACATTGTACTCTGCTGTGTTTTTCCTTTTCTCCTCCAAGTAGTGAAACCAGTTTGTTTGGCATACACTTTTTCCTTGATACTGTGCTTTGTTGGCATTCTGTCCTACTGTAGGTGTTGCTGGATTCAAGCTAGGAGTATCTGCAGTGTGGATAATATTTGACAAAGAGCTCACATTAAGAAGCAAACGTTGGTTTTGCGTAATGCACTGGTATGAGTTAATGTTTAAATTGTAAGATGATGTTGTTTTAATGGCACATGGCAAACTGAAAGACAAAAAAAGGTCACTGAACTGTGGACAGGAGTTGTGTGCACGCTATGTTGCCTAATTGTGTTTTGATACCATCACGTTTATATTGTGATATGGAACTTTATCACATTGTTTTTATGAATGGTATGTCATAGCGCCACGTAGGGCAGGGCGATATAGCTTAAAAATAAAATCTCCGATATATATATATATATATATATATATATATATATATATATATGACTCTGATTTTTTTCAGAAAAAACATCTTAAAATTGCGAGAAAAAAGTTGTTTTAATGAGAAAAAAGTTTAGAGTTACCAGGATCTGATGTTAGCTGCTCAATTGGTGTATTTCTTTCTTTGAAATGGAGACAGTTGTTTGCATGATCATTTCAGAGTCCTGCTACTGATAATAATTTGATGCTATGTTTGAAAGATTAATTATTTCTATTAAGCATTAAGTATTATCGCTAAAACTTGTACCAAAGTTTGATCAACATTCCTCATTTAAATTTTATTTTTCATGTTGGAGTTCTCATAAAATACGACTTACTCTAGTAATTTTACGACTTTATTCTGGTAATTTTACGATTGTATTCTTGCAATATTGTGACTTTATTCAAGTAATTAAAAAAAACCAGTCTTAGCCTGGCCCTAATATTCCATGGTAGAGTTGACCAGAATTCAAAGGCCAAATGAATAGAGGCTTTAAAACACACTTGTCAAACGAGGTGGTGGGCCTTGGGTGTGCTGACATCACTCTGAACTATGGAAATCCAAGGAGTTAATTGGTGGGGGGGGGGACAAATCCCAATTTTCCAAAAATGAAACCTTCAAAAACCAAAAATTTGATTAATCGATAAAATTGATTTTTTGCCCAGCCGTAGCTCCACGCTATTTATGTTCGCCCAATTGAATGAATGACTCTGCAATCTTAACCGTTTTTCTTGCCAGTTATTGACCTGAATAATATTGTTTATCGATTAAAACAGTTATGTCATTTAATTGAGTTGAGTACGTTTATTTCCTATATTGTTTGTAGAGAGAGAGTCGCTGGTGGGAATGGTGACCCATAGAGCACACAGGGGACAGCATCACCCCAGGGCTCTCTGGTGGGGAACTGTTAGTTGACCCAGCTTTCCGCACTAGAGTGTATCCCAGTGTATCTGGTTTTCTGCCAGCTATGGATTACAGTGGCTTGCCCGCTCACGTGGCATCTAGTCAATAGGCTGCTGCAGGATTTTTTTACATGGCAGTAAATATCAGATTTGGTCTAGAGGCCACAGTGGTACTCTGGAAAAAGCTCAGACAAGATTACTCATTTCCTGCGGTATAATTGTCCTCGCCTAGGTGCCCATTCTGTGAAATTCCATTGAAATATGTAAGAAAGGATGAAAGCCTCATTTATTTACAAATAAGGAAGTAATGACAATCCACTATAAATTTATTCTGATGCTCGGAAAAGAATAAGCAGTTGGATAAATGAGCTCTGCCTAATCTGTCAGAATTTATGTGTTGAACGTTTAAGCAGAAATATGGAGAGCACACTTACTGGCTCTACTACTCTTGGTGTAATTGCTATGTTTTAAACTCATCCTTAGAAAATCACAAATAACTCCAAAGAAATTTCCAACGGGGTATAAGATCATTTTTCTTTGCTTCCTCAGATTTTGTTTGCATCTTAAAGAGCCATATTAAAACCTACGGCTATGCTCTGTTATTGCCTGATTGTTTGATTTTTGCTTCAAGAAGATATTCATCATTATCAGTAACAGTATCTTGCTGCTCCTGGCAGCTCAGTTGGCAAAAGTCTATTGTTCACAATGAAGGAGGATTTTCTTTCTGTGGTCTCTGTGGCTGAGACAGAGGAGCAGTGTGGAAGTTAATCCCTTAATCTTCTTCTTAGCACAGTTTGGTAACTAGAGAGCCAAGTACACCCGGTGTAACCTGGTAGCTGCCTCTTTGAAGACATACTGCAAATCGATATTGTCAAAAATGGAGAAATATATCAGCACCACCCTTTTTCCTATGCATGTATAGGCTTATTAATATTTTATAAGTATAATATATAAAATATTAATATATAATGTATAATAACCTTGCTTTGTAATTTTTTTAATGGTTTGTCTCCAATGATTGGAATTAATTAATTACTTCAGTAAGCTTTTGACCATTTTAAGATAAAAATTAAAAAAAAAAAATTTTTCTTTCTTTAAATGCATTCAGTGAACTGATATTTAAATACTCTTATTTAGAAATGAAACTTATTCTCTGGCTGATAAAATATTCTAAGTTTTTCCACAATCAAATTATTTTGTCCTAAGCAGGATTTTATTCAGTAAATTAAATATTTTTGCTGTCGACTGGATTTACTTGGGAAAACTAAAGTACTTCTGCGAACTCACAGTATGCAGGCATGTTAAAAAGAAAGTAGATCATGTTCTGATCAGAGTTTTAGCTCATAAACCTGGTAAAGACCTTATAATTTATATTATATAGTATTTATGGATGCACAATATATCTGCATCAACATGAGTTTTGGCCGATATTAGTCATTTTTTAACATGTCGTATTGGTCCAATAACTAAAACTAGGCTGATATTAATGTTTATTTCAGTTTTGTTGCTGTTTGTTTTCCGGAGGGGAGGGTGGTTTTCATGTGGTATTTGTTTGGTCTTGTGATAATGATGCAGCATATTAATATTGGTAAATATCGGTTTCCGGCCATACAAGCAATATTAGTTTTGGATATCAATATTGTACTGTATTATATTATTTTATGCTTTCTTTCACTTGTTTCTTTCAATGAAACCGGCTCATTCAGAAGCATGAAAATTTGATGCTGGCCCATTAGAAACTTGGCTCGTTAACTTATCTCCCGGATTTTCTCTCCACTAATCACCTGGGAAGATTTCAGTCCACACAGCATAATGTCCATTTTGCCCACTAGAAGGCCATTCTATAATCCAGTATAAGCATAGATGGTTTCCCATCTTATTATTCTGTCTGACTTAACTAGTTTTTGTCCCTTTGGTTGCTTTTCAGGTTTGTCTTGTTTATGGATTCAATAGCTTGTTTCTTTTTCCAGGCTTCCTCACAGAAGTGTTAAAATACTGCGACTTATCAGACCTAAACTGGATAGTCTTATAGTGAATGGCGACTTACTAAAACATAATTTTTGAGTTGTGATACTCTACATGTGAATACACGTTTTTTTTTTTTTTTTTTAATGTTTTTTCTTTTTGGCAATAACACTACCTTGAATGGAGTCCTGCTTGAAAACTGCAGTACTTGAGAAAGTCAAACCTGGACTGGATTGTACAAATCATCATGCTTGACCTAATTTGTCTTCCTTTAAGTTTGGATTTTGTAGCAAGCATCCAACAAAGCACCAGTGTTCTGCAGTTAGCCAAGCTATTACAACACACCGGAGGGCATTTAAAGGAGGAAATAAAGACTGCAATAGTCTGAAGGAGATGTGCAAAAACAGGGTCTTGTTCTCAGCTTTACTCTCCGTTTGTCCCCCTCAGTTGAAAGCTATTGTATGTTGTCAGTGTTGCAAATCCCTGTGGACTTGCTTCATACAGGAAAGAGCTCTTGTATAATCAATATTTTAAACAAAGAAGCTCTTATCTGGTTTCCCAACCTTATAAGGGGGACATAGCAGAAACTATTCAGTGAAATCCACTTTGTTTCCCAAAAAACATGGCAGAAAACTGAACTTACTTTTCTTTTTTTTTTTTTTTATAGATTTCAAAATGTTGTCTGAAAGTAAAAATGTTGGAATGCACCGATTAAATTGGTCCCAATTTCCTTGGTTTTGTGAGATCGGCAATCGGCCGATACTTTCACGAGAAACTGATCTCATCCACCGATTTTTATCTACCTCCACAAAGGTCTGAAAATCAGCCACTGTCCCGTTTTGCTCTGCCATGAGAGAGGGCTGACTGACAGACCAGGTCATGCTGCAAGTGCGCGGTTAACAATCGTCCCACTTTTGCTAACGAAGCGACTTTGTGGCTGTATTTAGCAACTTTTCAAACAAAAATCAGACACGGCAGGTCGAGCTTTTTAAAGCTCGGTAATTCACCAGAAAACTGAAATCAGTGCATCCCTGGAAAAATGACCTATTTTGAGGTGATTTCAGAAAATGTGATATCACCAGCTGGTGGACACCGCACTTTTCTGTATAAACAGAATATGATTAGTAATTTTAGACAAAGTGTCACATACACAGTATCGGCAAAAGTATTTATTCATCCCCCAGTCAAGAGAATTCAGGTGTTTGAGTCATTCCCATGATCACAGGTGAATAAACTCCAGTTCCTAGGTATGCAGACTGCTTCTACAAACATAATGGGAAAGAATGGGTCGCTTTGAGGAGCTCAGTAAATTCCACCATATTCTGTGATAGGATGCCACCTTCGGAGTAATCATGACATTTTCTCAACCCATTTTCCACAGTCAACTGTCTTTTTTTTATTTTTTATTTTTTTTTTTTTTAACAAAGCTGAAGCGATTGTCTTTTATCACCAAGTACAATGCAAAGCATCAGATGCAGTGGTGTAAGGTTTGCTGCCATGGGAATCGAAATGTTCTCTCTCCAGTAACTTTTACTTGAAAGTAGAACTGAGTGCACCCACTTATTAAACTAGGCTAAATAGGAGGGGGTTTTCTTGTTCTTTTTTTTTTTTCAGCCTAGAGTACATCTGAAATGATATACAGCTATTTTCTGTATAGACATCAGGGTAGTACGTTTCAATAAAATATTTTGTGTTTAGTTTTTTGTTACAATAGAACTGTTTTGTGTTTTTCAAAACTAAAGAGATAAAATGGCTGCTGTTGCAAAAAGTTTGGACACCCTTGCAGAAGACCAAATGATGTCGATCATTTAAAAAAAAAATTGGGACTTTTTCTGTTTTGTTGTGTGTTCATTTTATTACTTCTGACATTAACATCTGTCTGTGTTTCTTTCTTTTTCTAGTCCTCTGTGCAAAAAACCTGGCAAAGAAAGACTTCTTTCGTAAGTAAAGACTTTGTGTTGCTATTTTTATCCAATTCTTTTGCTCGGTCTTTGGAGGGATATATTGTCTGGGAGGTGAACTTGTTACTTCATAAGATTTTTAAAGAGGTGTTTTAAAATACAGATGAAGGCAAATACGTATGTGCTTGTGAACTCTGTTGCTTGTTAACAGTTGTGCTTTGATTCCCAGACATTTTCAAAAATACCTTTTTATATAACTGATTATTATATTGATCATGGTTAATGTGTTTTTTTTTTTCATTGCTGAACCAATTTTTATTTAGTTAAGTCACCCAGATCAGGGATTTGTTTTGCCTGAAAAGCATAACCATGTACAGTACGTAGAATCAAATATATACTGTTTTTAAGTAACTGACATGCAAAAAGTACATGTGCACAAAGGTACGTCGAGCCTTCCCCCCCCCACTTAAGCTGCCCATGCACTCAAACACCACAAAACCATCAAAGAGACTGTCCTATCATATTTCAAGTTAAACAGGTTATTCATTTTCACACATGGTAGTATTTTCACTACCCTTGTTAGCTGTGAAAATGTTTCACACACCAAAAACAACAACAACAAAAAAAAAAAATGCATGTGAGAACATGCTCTTCTAAAACCCATGTTTGGATCATGTTCTCAAATATTTCAGTTCCCTGACTCGGTTAAAACTGGAACTAGAAACCTTTTATTGCAAAACAGACTTTACCCTCATATTAGGAGATACGTTAGGCAGTTCTCCACCATTATTGGTAACCCTGGTACAGATGTGCTTAATAGGGCTGCAACGATTAATCAGATTAATTGTGATTAATCAATTATTGAATTTGCTGAAAAAAAACAACACATTCAGAGCAGTAATTAAGCCAGAACTGTACAAAATATATAAACCTTTTGCATTGAAGATTAAAAAAACCCCTTTTGTTTGTAAATATGTTCAGCCCAAAAGTCCTCAACTGGCAATTTTAGCTTTACCCAGTGCAAATTCACTAAAGGAAAGATATGTTATTGCATTTTAGGCAATAAAATGTTTATTTTCTTGTTTAAAAAAATAAATTTAATTGTTTGTTTATTTGCCTCTTTTAATGTATTTCTAATATTGCATAAAAAAGCTTAAGAGGTTAAATTAAAAATCGCAGAATGGGCCAATTTTTTTATTTTTTTATCCAATCATAAGAATAATCGATAGAATAATCAATTACTAAAATAATTGTTAGGTGCAGCCCAAGTACCATAATATGTACACTGAAACATTTAGAAAAAAAAAGCACCTTTAATTTGAGTATAGTTATTTGATGGTGGGGAAAAAAATCCCAAGAAAAGAAATGACGATTTTGAACAAATCCACTGGTGCCACAGTAACCTCTTCCTAGGGCTGGGTGATATGGCTTAAAAATAAAATCTTAGATTATTATTTCATACCACATCCAATTTCTGTTTGGTTTTTTTTTTTCTTTTCTTAAAAAGAAATTGCAAATGAAAGAAAATATTTTCAAAAACTTGCTTTCATTTCAGTCATCCTTTCTGGGAGTTGACCTCAATTCAAAGTCCAAATAAATACTAGCTGTAAAACATGCTTGTAAAACAGGATGGTAGGCTCTGGAGAGGCTGACATCAAGGAGGGCATTGGTGGGGGAAAAAAAAATCCAGATTTTCAAAAAAATGTAATTTTTAATTCAGTTTACTCTTTATAATCGATAAAATCGATTTATCGCCCATCCCTACCTCTTCCTATAAGTTAAATGCAAATGGAGTTTTAAAATTACTTTTGTACTATTTTAGGTCAACCCTGAGTATTCGGAATGGTTACCTTTCTATGACTTCCTGTTTCCCTGGGTTATAAATATGATGTGACTCATAGGCCCATTTCTCTTAGCCACTCTTCAAAATGGTTAAAACTATGATGTAGATCATGCCATTCAGCTAAAGCGGATGTGTGATGACCTTTATGAGTAAGGAAAGGACACCAAGAAAATAGCTGTTTCCTTAAACATACCTATATCTACCGTCAGATCGATAACTGAAACATTTAAAATAAATGGAGCTGTTAGAAATTAGGCTGTACAAAGATCTAATTTCTTCTTGCCACTAGGCACAGTGAGCAAAATGATAAGAGCAGTAAAAGAAACAACTAGATAAAGTTTATCCTTGTGATGTTTTTTTTTTTTAAAGTGCAAATCAGAGAGACACAGTGGTATATCTGAATGTCTTACTCATGTTTGTTTCCTTCTCTTAAAGGACTGTAGGTGATCCAAAAAGGCTTGTTCACTTGCTAATTTCATTCTGATTTGTTTACCTTTGCAGGGTTGCCAGATCCTTTTGCTAAAGTGGTTGTGGATGGTTCTGGACAATGCCACTCAACAGATACTGTGAGAAATACTCTTGATCCAAAGTGGAACCAACATTATGATCTGTAAGTACTATGACATATTAGAGTAATGCTGTTTATGTATAAAAGTTTCTTGCATTTATGTTTGTCATTGATTTTCTCATCAGAATGAACGTAATATTAAGCACTGACAAGGTTAAAAACTAGACATGCACTCATCACAGATTTGTTTTGACTAAAAAATGCTTTGAGAAAAATTCTTCAGTTAGTTTTTTTCTCTCTGTGTCACTGAAAATCTATGAATACATTAAAATAGTCCAAGTTATGAGACAGCACTATCTGTAAACCGGATCCAACTAAGAAAACTAATAGCATATGTCGTTTATACCTATACACAACAGACTGTTTCACTAACGTGTCTGTTTTGCACGCCTAAAGATGGAATGTGAGAGAGAGATTGCACTCTTCAAATGAATAAAAAGAGTAACTTTGCTGCAGTATGTTTAGCCTTCCTGTAATCAACTGAAGTCTAAAAGTAGCTGCCTGAATGAACATCAACATTATTTGAGCAGTAGAAAACCACTTTTTTATTAGGTAGTCTTGTGCAGGTATTTGGATAATCGTAAACTATTAAATCAAAAACTTAAAATATGAACTGTATCGGTCAACAAACTGAAGCAGTATCAGACCAGGTTAGTCTCCAAACGAATCTGGCTCACTGGTTTAGCCTCCTGTTTTCCTGCCCTATGACCAGTGTCTTAGGAATGAGTCAGATGCCTCCTTTCTGTGTCAAAGAAACACCCTTCTATAAACTGTTATACGTGACAAAAGAACATCTTGGAGAGTAACACTTCAGACATTCCACACCTCTGATCTGGCATATTGTATTCACAAGAAAACTAAACTGGAGATGTGTATATGACTTTCTTTTTACTCAGAAACAGATTCCACCCAATTTTGATGGAGATTAGATTGAGAAACTGTTTGACAGTAGACATTTTCATTATGGTGTTATTGTTTATATACGCCGACTATTGTGTTGATAGCCCTTTACAAAAGACTGACCATCTGTGGGGTTCCTGTATCGTCTTCAGTAGTCTGTGAAAGTAAGAATGAGCTTTTATTATTTTCCAGGTGTTGATAAATCTGGAAAAAATATAGAGGGAAAATGTACTCTTATTCTTTGAAGGACAAAATTCTAATAATACTTCATAAATGCAGAAATATTTGCATTGATTTATGGTAAACGGACATTCTTTAACTAAAATCTTCTAGTTTTAATCTTTGCAAAAGATATAAGAGAATCAAAGTTCACAAACTACCATAAAGAATAGCATTTAGTCTGTGATACTTCATTTCTTATGCGTATTTGATGTTGAAATTGACCTATATAACACTACTAAAATTGGAAATTAATTTTAGCTTTGTTTTTTTTCCCTCTTACTGTGAACCCTACAGATAAGACCCATCAAACTATGTAAGCCACTTCAATGCTAATATTTTAGACTTAAATGTCCAGAATGGTGTAATAATTGCAGGAAGAAATGTAAAATCCGAAGTATTAAATGTTGTACTAAAAATGTGCATGAAATGGCCCCAAAAAAAGGAATATGATAACACTATTCCGCTGATGAAGAAAATGCCATATGTGAATATGCAAATTAGCTATGTGATAAAGACCTAATATGAGTTGTTGAAGATGTTTCTAGGTTGACTTTTTAAGCACACACTTTCATTGTGAAATGCTTCATTCAGCCTCAGACCTCCACCCTCTTTACATGATTATTAAACCCCCACCCCTCCCTTGGCTCCCCACCCTCTCGTTTTCCCCACAAAGCGACCCTTGGCCTCTTCCTCTGGTTCCGGAAATGGCTAACATGCCACAGAAAGCAGATGGAAGTGTGGGCTTGGCAGATTGCCTTCTTACCACACCCCCATCAGCTACTTCCAACTTTTGGGGGTGGAATCTTTTTCCACATTCGACAGATACTTGAGGCCTTTGCTTTATTAGAAGTACCCTGCGCAAATGTATATACTGTATAATGACTTTTTTTCTCTTTACAGTGTCTTTAAAAAATAAAACAAAACATTGATGCCTGTGCAGAGAGAAGGCAACAGTTTTAAATACAGGTTAATCCAAACGGTTGTATTTTGTTGCTCTAGATTTGATGTCATGGTTGTTCTCAGAGCCGTCATTCATGTTGGTTGGAATATGTTGTTCTCCACATATCCTGGTCCTTCATGTAAAGGCTGTTTATGGTTTAAACATTCTCTCAGCGTAACATTAGGTTTTACCCCATGACTAAAACGTTATACACAGTGTCTTGCCAAATGTGGATTTAATAAGATAAGTTTGAAAAGATAATGACATTTGGAAGGCCTCCTAGGCTCACACAGCGGGAAATCCGATTTATTTTTTGCGTCGTTGTTCATACTTCTAATTAATTATGACCACAATCAGACGTCACACAGCAGTGCACTGTTTACGGCAGTAGTAATGGACAACCCCTTCCCCCCTTAAAACTCCGGATCAATTTTGAAGTTGTTGAGTAATGGAAGTCGATGGTATCGTCACAAGACCTTAACAAGATGGAGTAAGCTTTGGGTTAGGTTGTCAGCACTGCTTTCTTCAGCCATTGTTTACGTCTGAATTTTGGCTTCTTCTGGTGCAGAATTATGACGTGCGTCTCACGTCAATGGCGTAAAAGCCGGATAAAATGCAACATAACTGTTCAGACTGCAGACACTTTGAAAGCTATTGGATACCTATCTAATTTAGTAGCACATAGGGAAGTGGGGGAAATCTGATTTTTTTTTTTTTTTTTTTTTTTTTTTTTTTTTTTAAAATTTTGGTGGGTGAAAAGACTGCCATGAAAAAGTCGCATATGGGCAACAAATTCTAACAAATCTCTGAGGTCTTCATTGAACTGTATTTTTGCTGGAGTAAAATTACACTGGAGAAATTAGGTTACCAAGCCAACACTCTCAGTTGCTTACTGTCTCTTTAGTTCAAAAGTAAGCATCTCCAAGCTTTGTTTGGCTGTAGATAAACCTCTTTGTGACTTGTAATACAGGTTGACATGAGAGAAAATGAAAATGTTAAAGCAAAGAAAACAGTGAGCTCATTGTTTGGAATAGGGAATAGTTTTGGTTGTGTGATCTGGAATTGTTATGCCTACAAGAAGCTTAGTTGCTTAACGTGTGTGTGTTTCATTAAGATAAGACATTACGTAAAGTAAAGGGAAAGCTTATGCTCTTCAGGAGAACAGGAGAGATTTGAATTGAGTTGCTGCTGTAGTTGCCTTTCAAATGCCTTCTCTCAATATAAACAAGTACGAATATATCTATTAATTGATATGTATTCTGTACATTATTAAGATTCACAGATGATAAAACTATAGAAAAACTTTTGGACGGTATTAAATATCATTTCAATATCAGTTTGCACAATGTTAATATCACAAAAGATTATTTTAGAATGCAGTAATTTTTGGCTCATATATTCCAAGTATCATGAGTTCACACTTTGCATACCAATAGCATATTTACCCTGTTGGATTGATTCTTATGGCAATAGATGCACATATCCCATGCAAATAATTTTCCAAGATACTAAAGGTTTCAGAGTACTGAAGGTGCACATGAGATGGACAAGAGTTAGGAAAATATGGATTTATTGCAACCGATATTTCCATCACGATATTCAGCAGTAGTTTCGCCATCAGAGAATTTTCTAATATTGTGCAGCCTCAACTGATTTTTATCATTAAAATATACAAAATCTGGAACAGTAAGATCATTTTTCCTGCTCCTATGTATGTTTTTCAGCAAGAAAAAAAATGACAGTTTGTTTTAGAAGCCTAACCTAGAAACCTAATCTGGATTTGCCTCAACAGTCTTTTCCACCTAATCCCCTTGGTTTCTACAGGGTTAGGAAAACTGTAATCCTAATTTTTCATGTAAAAGAAAGCAAGAAATACAGAATCCATTTAGATCTCAATAATGCAACCAAAACTAAAATATCCTGAGAAAAGCCATTTTAATTGACCTGCGCCAAATCGTATGGAGATATTGGAAGGGAAAAGCCAGTCCTCTGTACTTGTTTTCATATTATAAGAAATAACAGCAATGTCGAGACTAAATCTAAAATTAAATTAATTAAAGATTTTATTTGGAACGGAAGCTTTAATCAAAAACTTTCAAATATTTTATCTGTTTTATTTTTTTTCATCTTAAAGCTGCAGTAGGTAACTCTTACAAAAATGTTGTTTTTTTTTTGCATATTTATTAAAACCGTCACCATGTCGTGATACTATGGTATGAGACAGATCAACTATGAAAAGATCCAGCCCCTCCACGTTCTGCCTGAGCTACTATTGCCGTCTAAAGAAACGCACCACTCCTGAGTAAAAACAACCAATCAGAGCCAGGAGGAAGGTCTTAGCGCTGTCAGCCACCCTCATGTATGCGCTGCTAAATGTGCTAATGGTGAAGAAACAACTTACCGTTCCAGGAAAACTGTTTATCTACCGTCATTGGTGGCCATGCTAACTAGCCTTAGCATTCGTGGCAGGCTATGTTGTGGTGAACCAGCTATAGAGTAGCAACAAGCAAGGGTAGTGCGTGAGTGGCCATACACAAGGATGATTGACAGTGCGAAGACCCTCCTCCTTTCTCTGATTGGTTGTTTCTGACTGAGTGGTGTATTTCTGCAGGGAGCACTGGAAGGAGGCAGAGGAGTTTGATTTTTTTTTTTTTTTTTTTTTTTTTTTTTTTTCACAGATTATCTGTCTTATATTATCCTGTCACAACATAATGATAATTTTAACAAATGTGTAAAAAATATTTTTCATAAAAATTACATACTGCAGCTTTAAGGCAAGAAGGGCATGATGGAGGTTTAGGTAAAACTTGCCTTCAAACTTTTTCTTTGGATTTCGGTGTTTAATTAATAAGCCTTTTTACTAAGAGAAAAATGTTGGATGTTCATATAGGCTTGTTTTATCTTTAGGCTGACATTATTGACACATTTCTGAAGAAAGTGCCACGTTATAGAAGTATATAGAGCATGCTCCATTTTCCAGAAATCATTTCAAATGGCTTTAAATGATGCATCATTTTTTAAAATTTTATTTTACTGCTTTAGTTTAGTTTTTCTGTGCACTTCAATGTACCTGTTTTAATCTGTAATGTGGAAAACCCCTCTCCCTCAGACTGACTTTCAGGGTAATCTCGAGTTCATATCCTGCTAGACTGTAATTACATCCATGTCAGCAAGAGTGTGGATGTGCAGTTGACTGTAGTGTGAAATGTGTGTTTACTGCAAGAGCTGTCTAGGCCTCAGTGGTAGAGCACATCGCAGGGACTTCCTCTGTTCTCCAACCGCGACGAGACAGGCCTCAGCTTTGCAAGCTCTGCGTGCACAAATGAGTAAAAATTTTAACTGTGCAGGAAGAGGTGCAAGATGAATTTAAGGCTTTATTTTTTGTCAGTGCTTTATAAAAAAACATCGAAATGCATGGTTTTAACTTCTTATCTGATGTCATGTAAACAGAAACAATTTGCCTACTCATGTTTGATTTCAGATAATTATAAATACTGTTTTTGTAGTTGTTATATGCTAAAGTTTGGAATCAAATCTACCTTTTGAGCAAACCTTTTTTTTGACATCTTTTCTGTTTCTCACTATAGCTACATTGGAAAATCGGACTCCATTACGATCAGCGTCTGGAACCACAAGAAAATCCACAAAAAGCAGGGTGCAGGTTTCCTTGGCTGCGTCCGGCTCCTGTCCAACGCCATCAACAGACTCAAAGACACGGGCTGTAAGTACCTGTTTGTATTTCTGTTTACATTTGTGTCACCGAGCATTCACTGAAATTAGGCCAATGGTGTCTGCTCCCTTTGTATCCATTCTGCATGCTTGGCATGGTCTCTATTCTAAGAGACTTCTCAGACCGGTCAGGCAGTTGGTTGGAGGCTTCTTGGAGTTGCACTGCAAATAAATGATTAAACAGCAATTATGTGGTTGGGTGAGCTATTTTAAACATTGTTCCTAAATCCCACCTTTTACTCATTGCAAGTAGTAGGTTAGACCAAGTGTCTCCAACAAAGCAGACAAAGGTGTCTGTAAACTGAGGGGATCTCTAGTGGTCTGATAGCTTTACAATCCTGTCTTGTAATTTTTAGCTGTAACAATCCACTCACAAAATGTCTTCAAGCTCTGTTTTTTTTTTTTTGTTTTTTTTTTGCATCATACATCTTACATCCTGTGTTTCAATACCTACAGGTAGTTTCAAAGCAAAGCAATGTGCTGTCATGAAATCAAACAACCAGTCAAATGGAGTGCTGGTTATTTCACACTTTTGCAATTCTGATCGTTTTGTTTGTGAGTACAAAAAGGAGCTGCCTGCCAGTTGGCGATTTCAACAACTAACTGCTTGTCTTCTTCAGCTGAATAATTTTTCATTTAATCTCTAAGTCTAAATGACATATTTTCTTTAATAACATCCTTTTTAAAAAAAAAAACAAAAAAAAACAAAAAACTTTTATAACAGATAAAATTTGTAGTTTTTGCATGACACAAAAATGTTATAGTATAAAATAGCCTATAGGGTTAAAAGTGCCAACTCAAGCATCCAAAAATGGATATTACAGTATATTTACAGCTATTACAGTATATTTATCAGTAACGCTTCAATATTCAGCCCCAAAAAGTAAAATATAGGACCAGTCTAGAAATTAGTATAACAATGATAGACAACCATGATAGACAACGTGATAAACATCAACAGAAAATATGTGCGGTAGAATGTTCGATAATTTCACTGAACTCCATTCCAGAACCGTACAGCATTCTGGGCGATGTAGGCAAAGGAAAGGCTTTGGCCGCTCAAGCTTTCATGGCCAGCTGAACAAGGTGGTTGGTATCAACTAACTCACTCACTCTTTGGTTACCTAGCAACAACCTGTTGAGTAGGTTTTGCTGCCATGCCTCATAAGTGCTTAAAAATAAAAACATTAGCATAGAGTGAAGTGAGAAAATGAGAACAGCAGCTCGAGAAGAAACTGTGGATAAAACAGGAAAGATCACATCACCAGTTTGGCAGTATTTTAGATATTTAGAACAAAAAACTAATCAACAATTATTGATATCGACTGATATATTGTGAGATGTTTTTCAGCCATATCGTCCAGCCCTACTAGAAATATAGAGAAACGGGCCTAGTTTCAGTCATGAGTGCATTTCCAAAAGAGAAAGAAAATGATATATACTTAATTAAAATGCTATGTCAGATTTGAGCACTTTTGTGATTATATTCCTCCATTACCCAACAAAACACATAAACACCAAGAATACTAAATAGTAATAAAATGGTTTAGTACATGTGTAATTTATGGCTTGTTTATGGGTACAAAATGGAAGAATTGGCAGAAGGAACAACTGGCCTGGAGATGGTACTATTAGATGCTGAAGGAAGCATCTATACTTGCCAATGCTAAGAGTCTCTTCTATGAAGTCTCATGGTTTTATATAAGCCATCTTCTTGATTTATCATAAACCAGCCCTAAGACGAGTATAATGTCATGTCACATGTCTTACTTTCTTTCACAAATTAATCAGCCTTTTTGTTTTTTTTTTTTTTTTTGGTTTTTTTTTTTTTTTTTTAATTTTAGCTTGTATATAATAAAATCCTGGCCTGTAATTGGCTGAAATTATTTTTAATTATTGCCCTTTTAATCTAAACTACCTTGTTGGATTGAAGGCGCCTTACATTTCATCAGTGTTTACAATTGAAGTTTTCCTGACCCTGTTCAAGTTTAGTTTTCAGCTTATTAATTTTACCGTCCAGTAGCAAAAAAAAACAAAACACACAAAAAAAACCCATAACAGCATAACTGTTGGCCAAAATTATTCCTCAGCAGACAGTTTAGTCTCCAGACAAGCCATCATAGCAGAAATTATACTTTATCTCAACCACAGGAAGTGGACAAGGAGACGTGCTCGATGACGGGATTTGGCCTGCACATTATCCCTTTGTCCTTGTCCTGTGTGCTGCAGACAGATGAATCTGTGGCTTCGACACAAAAACCATATAAGACATTACTGGAATTGCTTTGGTTGTCAAAGCCCATTATTCACACGTTATGCATTGTCATCTGATGCAAGCTCACACAATACCTTCTCTTTTTTTTTTTTTTTTTTTTCCACCACTGCGTAAACCTTTGCACAGTTGGCAAAAAGACTTTAATTGTCCAGTTTTTCCAAGTTTGCAAGGTTCTACACTGAGCTCCATTTTTTTTTTTTTTTTTTTTTGCTGTCTCAGCTATAAACCTGCAAATTCACCAACATGCCAACATGCACACATTTGTCCTCACAGAAACGTTCATCTTGGGAGACGGTGTACATATGCTAAATAAAGCCACTATTAAAAAATCACATGGCTCATTTGGGTCTACCTAGGGGTCCACATTTCCAGTTGCTTAGTTTAGTCTGTAGCAGCAGAACGTTTTTGGAGCTCTGAGGAGTCGGTTTGGGGAATGCTTGTGGTTAAAGGTCTGTACATTTTCTCTGTTTTCCTCCTCTCTAATTTCAGAAAGAAATCTCATTACCGCTCCTGCCATGTAAGGCTCAGACCATCCCTGTTTAGTCTAGACACATATCCGGAACAGATGTATTTGTGCACACATAAACACACTAACATACACTCACACACACACACAGACACACACACACATACATAGACTATAGGAATGTTTGGGATTTCTGTATAGATAAAAACAGCATTTTCCAAGCATATTAAATTTTTGTGGCAAACCGAGGACATAATGGGTCCGATCGCTTTGGTTTTAGTATTGGACTTTATAGAACTTTTTATTTTCTTTCCCTCACTCCTGCATTGCCTCCTCCGCTTGTTCACCCTCTCTTTCCACCCTGACCCCACTCACTCTGTCATGTGTCCAGTTATGTGGCTCTCATTTGGTGACAAAAGGGAAACCCACTAAATTGCAAGTGAGAGCTTGTAATATTATTGCTCATGATTTTATATACTACGAGGGCTTACAAATAAAATCTCGAGTTTTTTCATACCTGATCCAAGTTCCGATTTTTAATCTCACTTTCTTTTCTGAAAAAGGAATTGCAAATGACAGAAAATATTTTCAAAAAGTGGCCTTTATTTCAGTCATCCCTTCTGTGAGTTGTACGACGGATTATTAGGGCTAGGCTACGGAAATTTTTGTTTAATTATGAGAAGACAATTTTCCAAGAACACCTTATAATTGGAGCAAAAAAGTCATTTTAATCAAAAGTTTCTAGAATTATTGAGATCTATCGTGAGAAGCTCAGTCCGTGTGGTTCTTTCTTCAAAATAGACTGCCGTCTGTGTACAAATAAGAGACTGTAAAACACCCTTGTCAAACAAGATGTTTGCCTCGGGAGCTCTGACATCACTCTAAACTATGGAAACACAAGGAGTGCATTGGTGGAAAAAAAAAAAAATCCTGATTTTCCAAAAAATTAAATCTTTAAAACCAAAAATTCGATAAAATCGACTTATCGCCCAGCCATATATACTACTTTCTTCTTCAGAAGGAATTCTGACATTATAACTACTTAAGTATAAGTATAACTGGCATGCAGGGTCAAAAAGTGTATACACTATAAAATCTGTTTAAATCATCATCTTATATGATGATCAATGCAAGTTTTGTTGTCAAAAATCTTGGATAAATGTTTTAGACTTAAGAAAAAAACGGGAAGTGATCCAATGCTGTCCGTATTCCTTAAACGGTGAAATAGCCCTATTGTTTATTGCTGCTTTGAAGCCATGAATCAGATACCAACTTCAGCATTGTAATTCTGCTGCTTACAAATCATTCTTTACAGCCACATGAATGATTTTAAGTCCTGGAGTTTTCTGTATGACAATAAAACCAAACGTTTTGGCCTAATTTACTTTCATGGGCTGTAGGCACAAGGATCAGCCAGCTGCAGGAGTATCCCTTTTTTATCAGTCGATCAACACAACAATTCAACTCAAGAGCCATTTCTTTCTGTATTTCAAAATCTCACACATAAATAAAATCAAGATTTGTTGTTTTTTCAATGTCCATTGAAAACTCCTCATAAATATAGAAAGGGGGATTGAATTTGTGTTCGTCCTGTTTTTTCAGATCAGAGACTGGACCTGAATAGGCTGGGCCCCAATGATAATGATACTGTAAGAGGACAGATAGTAGGTAAGTCATTTCAGAGATATGTCATGTGTGTAGTCAGTCTGTTCGTTTTAAAGCAAAGCAGCAGGGATGATAGATAGACCCTTTTCAGAGGGGTCATCTGAGCTATGGAGAAATTTGCCTTTGCACATTAGAGCTGCACAGACTTTAGATCATTTTTGGTCTTCTTTTACAAACAAAATTTTATTCAGTGGCTTTTATTTCTAGTTGAGTGGAACAATTTGCTTTTTACTGTGAAAAGTTGTCATCTATTTTAGTTATTTCAAATTTAATTTATTTATTTTTATCTTATTGGTTATTGTTTTATTGTAATTCATATTTTGATGATTAAGTTTATTCTTTGTGCAGGACTTTTGACTACCTATTGTTTTAAAAAGTATCGAGAGGTGTTTATTTTGACTCAGGGAAATGATGAATTATAACCATATCCCTATTTCTGCACGTCTTTAACCTTTATCTGATTTTTATGAAATTCAAAACAAAGTGCATGAAAGAACATGTTTGGTGACCAAAATTAAAGTGGGAGTTTCAGTTTTGATGCATGCAATGACAAGTAGGACAGTCGGACTGCTCTTCTACCTAAATTCACCATTTATTTTTCTGAAACAAATGCAGTGATATTTTAAATTACGAAATATGGAAAGTATCAGTATCTGAAGAAAACAAAATGGATTTCATAGATCCCTAGGAAAGAAAAAAAAAAAGTGATTCTCCATTATTTCACCAACTGATAACAGTTTTGAGGCGACCAATGTGTGCTTTGCAGTGGGGTGTGCTTTTTTATTAACAACAAATAACACATCAACATGCTAAGGGGAGTTCATGCATATTACATGGTATTAATAATCGTTACTTGAGCCAAGTGGTCTGTAAATGTCACTAATTAACCGTCCTGTTTCATTTTGTAAAGTGAGTCTTCAGTCTCGAGATCGCATCGGATCCGGGGGACCAGTGGTAGACTGCAGTCGTCTGTTTGACAATGATTTACCCGACGGGTCAGTATTGGGCTTACCTTAGAGATTGGACATCCTATTTTCCTATTGCTTTCATTTTCAAAATTCATCTGACTTTTTTAACTCCTTTTGATTAAATGTGGAAAATATCAGTAAACATTCAACAGAAGATGAAATGAAGTGAATTTGGAAATGAGGCTATTTTTCTCCCTCTTTTTTTTTTTTTTTTTTTTTTTTTTTTTTGTAATGGATGTTTAATTATAATCTTTATTTATTTATTTATTTATTTATTTTTTAATTTCAGTATCTGTGTGTGTTGATAAAAAATAAAACTTTGAGATTTGAGGATTTATGCAGTCAGAATTGTAAGTTTGTGTTGTGTGATGCCAATAAATTGACCAGTTTGTTTTAATTAAAACAGCTGGGAAGAGAGGAGGACAGCATCTGGAAGGATACAATACCTGAACCACATCACCCGCACCACACAATGGGAGAGACCCACCAGGTACCTGTGTGCCATTTGGAATACTACAAAAGAGAAATATTACTTATATTTACCAAAATGATGCAGTCCATATTATTATAGCAGCTTAGTTAATGTGGTATAGCAGTGATAGTTGTACTTTCTCCCACTTCCCTTCTTAGAGAGGGGAAAAAACAACACTTCCACTTAAAAGCACAACAATAACAGTCTGTTGGTATTGAGTGCTGTCAGTTTCCTCTGTCTCCCCTCCCACCCCGACAGGGTTTCATGTGCACACACTCAAACAAAGCAGCCATGTATGTGCACAACTAAATAAACTAGCCAGTCAGTCCGGCAGCCTGGCTTCACTTGCTACAAGAACAACTGTCGCCTTCCTTCTTGGCGCATATCAGTGGAGCCATTAGGGGAGTAAACAAATAAACCTCTGCACCTTCTCACCCAGTTTTACCACGCATCTGCAGTTGGCTCTGAGCACCAAAGCAAGTTTTGAGAGAGAGGACATGGTGAGAAATGGGGTGAAAGGGTGCAACAATGAGCGAAATTACAGATGGTGAGCAGGTGGAGATGAAAAATGTGTTTTTTGATCCATGGTCTTAAAATGTTTGATGGAAAGGCTGCAAATGACAGAGATTTATTCAGATACTGGGACCAATAGATGAATGAAGACGGGACAAAGAAAAGTGGAGGCAAAGGTGGGGAGAAATGAGCACCATGAGGGAGGAAATGGGTGGGAGAAAAGTGTGTGTGGAAAAAAAACTTTTGGGTCCAAGGCTTTAGATAGCTAAGGCGTCAGCAGCTCTGGCCAGACTGTGGTTAGGCACTGCTACATGTACACACATACAGATACGTAGAATAACTATCAGTAAGTCAGTCTGTGTTCTTGTCTGTCTGTCATGTATCTGTTAGCGCAGGCTGTTATGAAAGCTTTTTGTTGTTGTTTTGTTTTTCTATCATCTTTGACATCAATAAGACCATAAATGTTAACAAAAAATACACCCATCATTTTTTGGGGATTTGATGTAGGTATGATTAATTTGTGTAAGCATTTTAAAGAAATCAACCTGCTATTTGTCACTGTAATTTATACCTTTTTAAACGGTTGTGTTTTTTGCATTCACTAAAACCACTTCACTAGTTTTAGTGAATGGTAATGTAAATAGAAAGCATGTTAGCAAACACTTGTTTTCCGTATCTGTCCAGTTTACGGCACCAGAACCATTCACGCTCTCTGCTCTTTTCCAGGCCGGCGTCGGAGTACTCCAGCCCATCAGGGCGTCCGTTGAGCTGCGTGGTGGATGAAAACACACCAGTGATGACTCCTGTTAACGGGGCCGTGGCCAGCGGCCCTCCGGGCGAACAGCGGATCCAGGAAAGACGGGTTCGATCACAGCGGCATCGGAACTACATGAGTCGAACACATCTGCATACGCCGCCTGATCTGCCTGAGGGCTATGGTGAGAAACAAACTTGTTCCACTAAGAACCTGTTGACTCATCGCTTGTTTAGAATTCAGTCAGATCAGAATTACTGGTTTAGTTTTCTGTCGTACATCAACATTCCTAATTGTGAACAATTATATTTTTCATATCAAATTGATCAGTTTACATTTTACCAATTGCCTCATTTTATTGCCATTTCATTCCGCTATGCTTTGAGTTTGCCCATACCAGTGTGTCTTTGTTTCTTGTGATATTTGGGAACAATCAGTAATTTTAAGAATTATGGAAAAATAAATTAAAATACTTAAGTCTCAGAATCTTATTTACCTAGATATTATTTTTTTTTTAAAGATTTTCAATTACATCCTATTTACAGTAATTGTGATTCTGATCTCTGTTTGGGTTAATTATACAAATTATAACACCAAATTGACCCAAAATAATAATGAGTGGCCTACTGCAAGTGTATCTTCCTTTGCTGGCCCTTAGATCAGCCGACCGGAAATTTAAAGATCGAGCCTTTTTTGTTATGGCTCCCAAACTTTGAAACAAACTGCCTTTAAACGTTAGACAGGCGTCTTTGCTTCCTGTTTTTAAGTCTCTTTTAAAATCACACCTTTGTCCCATTGCCTTCGATTAGTTGTGAGTAGATATGCTCTTATGTTGTCTCTGCTCTATTTTGACTCTTTTAAATGTCTGTTGGATGTCTGTGTTTTGTTTTTATTTTATTTTTTTTATTAGTATGTACAGCACTTTGGCAAACTTGCTGTTTTTAAATGTGCTTTATGAATAAATTTCGATTTTGGATCTGGTGTCTAAGGTGGTACATGATACCCCCAATGCAGAATTGACACATGGTCAGTATAAAATGTTCTATGGAGCACACCTCCTTTTCAAAGAAGTTATATTGAAAACTGGAGATGTGGGGTTTGGTGAAGGCATGAAATAACCAAATGGCTACTGATATGCTTCAACACCTAGGTTAAATCCTCGGTGGTGTTTGTTAGGAACTGGGTGACTTTTAATAACTTTGAGGTGTTTTTTTTTGTTTGTTTGTTTTTTTTTTTTCTTTTTTTCTTTTTTTGTAGATTAACACATCATATTAGGGAAACAGAATAAATATAAAAACGTATTTCCATACTTAATCTGTTTTGTGAGCATTGGAGTTGTCATTTTTCACCGCTCCTACTCCTTTACTGCTATATTGCTGGAAACCCGAACTCTGCACATTGCTGAATAAAGCCAAGTAGCTCGGTCCTCCAGCTCCGGTGTGTCATTAACTGCTACTCTTGCATTGATTTGGTGTGGACTGCTTTAGATAGTATCTTATTCTATTATATTCTTGCCGTTGCACATTCATAATTTTAATACACTTTGATGTGGGCGTTCTCAGCTCTGACTAACCTACTCTTTATATGAGTAAAAGAGTAGGTTACTCTCTTTGACACATGAGTAAAACCTGTATTGTGATGGTTCAGGATGAATTTATTTACCGGTACAGCCCTAATGTCTACTAAATCCAATTATATTTAACCATTGTGACATTGCTAATAACATCTTAAGACCTTACAAAACTCACTGTAGACTTATTTAAACACCTCCCTTACAGCTACAACGATTCCTACTATTGCACTGTACAGTGAAATTAAGTAGGATATTTGCTTTTGCCTCAAATTTTGTTACTTTGCTTACTAGCATTACGCTAGGCTTATGATTCATGTAAAACGATCAGTCTTGACAAACCTTGTTTCGTAATGACATTCATGGCAGACGGGTGTGTAGATTGACTGCGGACAGGGTAGAGTTAAGAAATAACAATAACTCAATCTTACAACCAGACTTTAAAAACATTTATTTAGTAGATCATAATGGTTGTTTCCTCTTATTTGGTTTTTATTTTGTGTGGTCTTTATTAAGAGATATGTGAAGGGGTATTCACTTCAAGTCGCCATGCATTGTAATATTTTCTTGTGTTGTAATATTTTCCATATAAAACTCTTTAATAAAAGCCCACTCTGTACTGTGGGTGAGGTCTCAAGATCTGACCAGGTACCATCTCAGATTTCACACCAGCTCCTCAAAAAATATAAACCCAAGGAAGTAATTCTTTTGACAAAAAGTTACCAAATACCCACTCAAGTTCCAGATGACTCATTAGCATTTTTTGAATAGCCTTTTTTAGAAAGTTACAGACTGAAATGCCATTAAAGATTTCAAGGTCATGAGTCATTGTGAGGGCACATATTGATGTTTTAATGATACTGTATAAGAAGGTATTCTTTGGATTTTCGCTAGCTTTTAAACTTTCTTTGACCGTTTCTTTTTTTCTCTGCAAAAAGATTTGAAGCTTCCCATTGTTCAGCATTGCTTTTCTTGTACAGTGCAAGTACTTTGGAAAAGTTACCACCCTGGGAAGTGTACGTATTTGGCAACACTGGAGGGGTTTTTTGCCTTCAGAAAAAGTGTACTTTTAGGATTCAGCCACAGTCCAAACCACAATACCCTCAGAGACTGTTTAAAAAACAGTCTTCTATATGTCGGTGATTCAGAATGACACTGTTGAGCTTGTGTCTCCTTTGAAAGGTCCCCGTGTGTCCAGTGAGGTTGGCCGAGGTTGGGCATAGTGAGTCACTGATGCCCAGCAGCTTAAGAGCGGTCTTCCTCAGCTGAACTCTCTGAACCACTCGCTGGGAGTGGCGAGACAGAAACAGTGGCAATGTGCAATGAAGGGAAAAAAGAGAGTGGTAGCAAGGAAGTAAGAAGTGCCAGTAGGAAGCTGGGCTGGGGGTAGTTGGGATGGATTAGCTTTTGAGTATGTATACAATAATAGTACACCCATGTAGCAGGTACCATTTCTGCCAAAACTGAGTCACTTTCTCCAGTGTTCTGTAAATTGAAGCAAATATCTGTAATGCTAAAAACCAGAGATGCATCAGTCAAGAGTTTTTAACCATCTGATGCTGATTTCTGTCAAAGTTTTTAGATGCTTTCTGCAAATTATTCGCACAAACATATTCTTTTTTTTTTTAAGTAATCACAGCCATGTCCTAGTAAGTTTAAATTCAAGTAAAATTGATTGATATAGTAATATTTGTTCATGTTCTTTTTAATCACAGGCTGTCAGAGTCGTTTAAAATATGTTTAGTGAAAATCTAAGAGGTTAATATTCCACATTAAATTATATGAAAGAACAAAAACTAAAAATAATCAAAGCTCCGCAATATGTTAAATTGCAGTTGTCACTGCAAGATCAATGTCTGCGATATCGCAGTCACAAAGCAGTGCTTGGGTGCCATATTTGGTTGGATATCATATTCAAAGTGCCATTTATATTCTTCCTGCTGCTAAAACTCATAAAAGGGTAATAAAATTTTAATGCTAAAAAATAATTAGGAAAATGTGTGTTTTTAATCTATCATTATTATAATTTGCAACAATAGCATCGCAGTGACATGATTTTCTGATGTCATGCACTATTTCAAATGTTCCTGAATAAAGCACACTGCGTGTGTGTGTTGTTGGAACCCTTCCCTGTTATCTTTGTGTAGCAGATTTCAGGATCAGGCTCTGAATTGCGGAAATCATTAGGACAGAATGAAAATGGCTTGTGTGGGATGTTTTCATTATTTTCATTTCACAAAGAAAAGTCAATCAAAAATTCTAATGTGCCACAGAGCAGAGAGCTGATCATTGAGATAATGAGGTTTTTTTTTTGTTTTTTTTTAGTCCGACATGCACTGTGCTTTGCAGTCCACTTATATTGCATATCAGAAAAGATCTCAGGGCTACCTAATTTATAAATTAGACCACATGTAGCCTGCTGCCCTTCAGTCTGATATAAAATAATAAAACCAAAAGCATTTTTTTTTTCTAGGATTAATCTAGTAACTTTCTGGAAGGAAAACTGCACTACTCACAAAATTAAAAGGAACACTAAAATAACACATCCTCGATCTCAATTAGTTAAATATTCTCATTGGAATTGATTGAGAAGAAAATAACACAGAAATTATCAATGTACATCAAAATTATTACACCATGGAGATCTAGATTTGGATTCATACTCAGTATGAAAGTGGAAAATAACATGACAGGCTGATTCAGTGAATATTCCTTAAGACAAGTCTAAATGAGGCTCAGTAGTGTGTGTGGCCTCCATGTTCCTGTATAACCTCCCGACAATGCCTGGGCATGCTCCTGATGAGACTGCGGATGTTCTCCTGAGGGATCTTTTCCAGACCTGGATTAGAGCATCAGTTAGCTCCTGAACAGTCCGTGGTGCAACGTGGCATTGGTGGATTGACCGAAACACGATGTCCCAGATGTGCAGGTCCCCACCTGCAGAATCACTCTTTTATAGGGGTTGTCCTGCTAATTGCCTCACATTTCCACCTGTTGTATGTTCCATTTGCACAGCAGCAGGTGAAATTGATTCACAATAAGTGTTACTGCCTAACTGGTGACATTGATTCCACAATGGTGTGACTGATTTGGCGTTACATTGTTTTGTTTAGGTGTTCCCTTTATTTTTTTGAGCAGTGTATATTGGAAGGTTCTGATAAGCTTTCCTCATCATTTATTTTCCCCAGGTCTGCTGGGAATGTCTTACCCAGAACTGGAGAGGAACCAGTTGATAACACTAGCAGGCACACACCTTAATAAAACTGTTAGTCAACAGTGTCCCAAAGGTTAAAAACAGACTTCCTCCTCTCTAAAATATACAAACTTGCCTTTTCCACGTTTAGCATTATCAGCAGCTTGACGCCGCTTCGTTATTTTGGTTTCTTGGCTTTTAAAAACAAATCTAATCAAATTGATTTCTGTTCCAGAACAAAGAACAACCCAGCAGGGCCAGGTGTACTTCCTCCACACACAGACCGGAGTCAGCACCTGGCATGATCCCCGAGTACCCAGGTAACTCCTTTATCTTCATTTATTTCTGTTTGTATTTTAATCATTTGTCTAAAGCTGAGTGTATATTTCTTATGAATGTTGAATCAGCAATTTAGTGCATGTTGTTTGTATTGCACTAATTTCCAAAAGAGGCCATCTAAAGACACAGGACAGACAGGTCCAATACATATCCCCCTGTATGGAATCCAATTCAGCCCAAATTCAAACTAATTATTTCAACTAAGCTTGTAATATAAAAGTCAGATTCAGTTGATCGCATGATGCCAGTTGGCCATTTAGTTGCATCTAGTTTTAACTCTTAAGCGATCATCCCTCATCGTGAGAAAGCATGTGGTGACAGTGGTGAGAAATGACACCCTTTCGACTGGAAGAGACCTCCAGCAAAAGCAAGGCTCTGCTACAGCGATCATCTACCTTAACTGTCCTGGCAAGTTTAGAAGACAGAAAGCAGACAGAAAAAAGACAGATGCACTGAGCCAGGTGTACTTTCTACAGGAAAGAAAAACTAAGTGTATAGTCAAACTGTTGTTCAGACAATTGTTGTATTTGGATTGAAAAAGCATGTTTACTACAGAGCAAAGAAGAGAGAAGAAACTGGTTTGGATTTGATTTGAGCAGGTGTAATTTCTCCTCTTCTTGCTGTTTTGTTTTCAGAAACAGGCTTTTAGTCAAATTTTAGGCTCAAATCCTGGTCAGCCAGACCAATTGTTTAAAGTTGGATCAGCATTTTTGGATTGATTAACAGCAGATTCTGTCATACTGTTTCGCTAACACTTTAGAGTTTGTTACCCAATTCCCTAAACATTCCACGCAGGACTATTTCTCTGCATTTTTGGCCATGCCTGAGCAGGAGGACGACATCCAACCCACAGCAACAACATCTGGGTTTAGTCATTTTAGACGGAGCTGCTGAAATGAGTCAGTATTTGTGATGAGGGAAAGAAAACCAGTGTTTCATTCCTGACTAATGTGTCCTCACTTCACACACACAGGCAACATCTACATTATTGTCTCAGATCAGAGTTTTTGGGATGAACAGCCGAGTAAGAGTGGGAAGAATTAAGAACAATTACTAAGATGATTGCTCCTAATTTATGTCTTATGACATTTCTATATTTTTAAATGTTCAAAGAAATGCCTTCCAGCTTCATGAGGACTGCTATCAGGTTTCAGTGCCTGCAAAAAGTATTAAATCTGATCTGTACAAATGATCAATATTTAACAATCCTTGAAGTAAATTTTCTCTGCTGTTTCACTCAGTTTGGCCAAATAATTATATCCTGAATCATTTGGTCAGTGTTCCTGTTTTAAATCAGCATGTATGCTTTCTGTCTTTGTTTTTTTTTTCTTTTCTCTTTTAGGGATTTAAGCAATGTGAACTGTGAGGAGCTGGGACCACTGCCTCCAGGCTGGGAGATCAGAAACACTGCCACCGGCCGCGTCTACTTTGTTGACCACAACAATCGAACAACACAGTTCACAGATCCACGACTGTCTGCCAACCTGCATCTAGTGCTCAAGTGAGTTTGTTCATCAGTTTTTCAGGCACAGATGATGGAACCTTTGCAGTGAATGCAAGAATCCCAGACCTGAGTTTGAGATCTTCCTATGTACACCTACCCATATGTCTGTCTATCGAACAGAGATAGAGCGATTAATCAGATTCATCGTGATGAATCGATGATTGCATTAATTGTCAACTAATTTACTAATCGATTTTTAACTGGAGTATACAGACTCAAAAAAGCCAGTTGCTAGTAATCAAGCCAAAAATGAAAATGTACAAAAATATATACAATTTTCATTTAAGATAAACAAAAAGCCTTTGTCTGTAAATATGTTCAACCCAAAACTCCTGAAGTAGCAGTTTTAGCTTCACCCGGTTTAAATTTGGAAAAAAGTCTCCTATTTAGCACCTTTTTGGTGTTATTAATCGGTTTATCCAAAAAAATAATCAACACATTAGCCCTACACTGTATTGATGTTAAGTCAAGCAGAAAGGGCTGAGCTTAGAAGTATTTTTTTAACTGCGGAGCATCCTTTGCAACAAATGATCAAGCGTTCACTAAAGGAATGCTGTTATTGCGTTTTAGGCAGTAAAATGTTTATTTTCTTATTTAAAAAAGGACTTGAATTGTTTATTTGCATTTTTCAATCTATTTCTAATATTGTATAAAAAAAAAAAAAAAAAAAAAAGCTTAAATGAAAAATCTTCAGAATGTGCCAGTCTTTTTATCCAATTAATCGATTAATCGTAAGAATAATCGATAGATTAATCGATGACTAAAATAACCGTTACTTGCAGCCCTAGCCATATATTCATCGTTTGAATCTATTCTTATTAGGCATGGGAATGTTTCGGCAAATCAGTTTGATTACGATTCAGAGGGAGAAGATGAGATTCTAAATTGATTGTAACACTAAGGCGCACACGACATGTTGGAAAATTCACAGTAACATAAGATTCTGTTG
Source organism: Anableps anableps (assembly GCA_014839685.1). Taxonomy (NCBI): domain Eukaryota; kingdom Metazoa; phylum Chordata; class Actinopteri; order Cyprinodontiformes; family Anablepidae; genus Anableps; species Anableps anableps. Next base: position 10,003,102 of record CM026065.1, on the reverse strand, counting down.
GAATGGATGTCCACGCATCATGATAGAGCTATTTTATCCACTTTTGATCACATCTCTTTTAATTATTCCCACTGTAGTGTATGTGTGTTTTGGCGCTTCAGTGAAGTATCTTCAAGGTGGAATGTTATATCCAAAGAATGCTCCATAGCCCAAAAGCACTGGTTCTCAATGCCTCTTGACTGCCTTTACAGTAATAGTTGGAAAGAACTTTTAATTAGCTTCCCCTTTTCAGAGTTAAAGGAAATCTTTAGCATTACTAGCTTGATAGGTTTACGGAGGCAGGGAAGGGGAGCTGTTCTATTCTCACCTCTGGATTGAAACATCCAATATAGTTCCTCTTGTGTCTTATGTTTTAAAAGATTTCCTTTCAGTTTCACACATCCAGCAAATGGCAGGGATTTTATCCAAGTTATTTTCTCTTTCCATGTCATATTCGTCATAAACTGTCTGAGTGAGTCACTTAATGCACTTCAGAGTTCAGCCTTCTGTGTTAATCAGAATGAGGTCGTAAATTAACATCAAGATATAGAGAGATGACATTTGTTAATAGTCAAAATCGCTGATGTCCACATCTTGATACATTGGAAAACTGATTTTTTTTTTTTTTTTTGCTCCTACCCTTTGTTCTCAAACTACTTTTAGATCTTTTATTTATTATTTCAACTGACTGTTCTTGATTACTGTGTTTCTGAGTCTAGAACATATTCAGGAATCTGGTCTGTTTCTATATTCACAGTAAACAAATGTTAACACCTAATATTTTTGCCCCTTAGGAAACTCTTCATTTTATTGTCACTTTAAGAGAACAGACTAATTTTATAAAATCAGATTTAAAAGTTTTTATTTCAAAAAGTGATTGCCAGTTTGTATCATGTGCAACACACAGCAGTCATAAATAATGTGATTTTTAGCACTGATTGCTCGCTTTTATTTATCTAATTTTATGATTTTATTTTTCTCTTCCTACATTTTTTTAATGTCCCTGCTGATTGTCTTTCAATCTTTTTATTCTTGCCATCTTGTCCATGTTTTCTTCTGACCCGTTTCTATCCTCCCATTTGTCTCTCTTCTTCCTTGTATAATTTTTCTGGTTTATTTTCATTAAATCTGTCGTTCTTATTCATTTTCTTTGTCACATCTGTTTTTTCTGTTTGTTCTTTATAAACCCATCCTTATGCTTCACTTGTGTCATTCGCCTGTTTTTTTTTTTTTTTTATGCCTTTTAACTTTCTCTCGTCCTTCGTTTTTCTTCTTTTTTTTTTTTCTCCCTTCTGTCCTCCTGTTTTCTCCAGCAGCCCGAGTTCAAATGGTTCCCGTGTGGCCACAGACAGCCAAAACACTAACCTCAGGTAACCCACACACACACACACACACACACACACACACACACACACACAAAACGGCTTTCTATCTTAACAAGGACTTTTCATTGACTTCCATTCGTTTTTCATTCATTTCTGTAGTCTAACCCTGATCCTTACCCTAAACCTAACCATTTCCAGTACATGCCTAACCCTAAACTCAGTTCACACCTTAGCCCTAGACCTAACCCCTAGCCATAAAATATCTTCTTATGGGGCTCGAGCTTTGGGCATCATAAGGAGCAGTGGTTCCTCACAACATAGTATTTGTCCAAAAAAATGAGCCTTACAAGGTGAGAACAATGCTAAAACACACACTCAGGTGCATATTTTTACTATGAAAAATGTGAGTTCCTGCTATTTAAAGTAGATACTAAATTGTGTTCATACAGCATGTGGGCGTGTCCTACAGCACACAGGTTACAGGATTGTTTTCTACTTAACTAGTTTGTTGCTCCTTGTAGCAACAGTGGAGATGAAGAGTTGAACATGAAAAAGGATCTTTGCTTTAAATGTCTATGATAAACCAAATTAGAGGAAGTGCTTTGGCTGTCTGGGAGGCCCTTGTGCCTTTTGTGACTCAGAGGTTTTTCCAGTTTTGCTCTTTTGGTGCAGAATCTCTGTTGGAGCTTTGTGCAACAACAGTGTCTGGCAGGATAAACATGTTTGAGAAATCAACATCTGGTCAAATAGCATCCATATGTGTGTGAAAAGGCTCTAGTTGTGAGCTGAAGCTCAGCCTTGCTGCCTATCACCACCATTAGTTACTTGTCTGACTCCTTGGTAGAGAATAGATTCAGTCTAGATGAAGTTTAGAAAGGTCAAGATGAATGAATTTAGATTTGCAATGTGGATTTTTAGTCTGCTTTTTTATTATTTTGCATAAAAATAATATTTTAAAATAGTTTTATGCTATGGCTTTAGCTGGGAGTGTATGCGAGATATTTGCCACATTGAAAATGTATCAGTGGAATATTTGCACATATTGCACACACACACACACACACACACACACACACACACACACACACACACACACACACACACACACACACACAGGTTAAGGGAAAATTGTGAATGTATCAGCCAGTGAAGAAGACAAACCTGTACACCTGGTCAAACCTCCTCTCTCCTGCTTCATCTGTGTGTTTTCATTTGACTTCTCTAAATGTTGCTCTGCTGGTTTGATACCTATCAAAGACTCTTCCAGCCATCTGTTGGCTTAGTGTCAGGACTTCTGTTTTTAATTCACTCCAGAATATCAGATTCCAGTTTTTAACACTAGACATGGGAAAGCTACTGGTATCAAAGTTTTAAAAAGTTCTGTCACACTATTGCTATGGTACTCCTAGTCTTGAAAAACATGAGCACTCATTGTGCGGGGCCTAATGAGCGCCACTTATCACTGTTACTAACACGACGGTGATTTAAAGGCATGGCACATGTCTTTTAAGCAGCTGACTGAAAACTGGCTATTCAATATAGCTTAGCTAATATTGACTTATGATGCATGTGTTAATCTACAAAAAGTGAAAAGGTATAATATTCCATGTAATAAGCTCTTGAAAACCTCAAATACATGTAGTTTTGTTTTTTTGGTGTGTTTTTATGCCAAAGTTAATTTATCAAAAATCTAAGTTACAGTCATGTTTTAGATAACGTTGTGACTATAATACACTAGCAGCAGTAGTTACTTTTCTGAGTTGATTAGAGGGTTGATGACATTACTGCATAAACTATTTCATGTAGTTGATATTGCTGTATATGTAAATTGTCTAAAGAATTTCATTAAAAAAAAAAAAAAGTCACTTTTTTTGTAGGGGGTTGTTTTGACGTAACAGCTCTGCTTTTTAATAGCCATCCTCTTAAGTGGAGTAGCCAGACATACCAGCACAACTTAGCCCTTAAATTAGCCGGTGTATCAGCTGAGGGGAGGAGGGAGGGGGAGGGCTGTTTACTTGGTGGTGTGCTCTAATTGGAGAATATGAATTATGTAGAAAGATAAACTGTTCTCTGATTCGTCCGTTTTTGAACAAAGAAACAAAGCTGACCGCCTATGAACAGGGCTTTTGATACCAGCTCTTGACATTCATACAGCTTCGGCTTCATCAGTGCACAACAGATCATATTACACCCCCACAACCACAGAAAAATTAAATATATTGTCATGACCCCTTTAAAAGGAGTTAGATGACTTGACGTATTTTTGCTTCATACTGGCGTAAATAACATAACACTGGTGTTTTTTACTCAAAATTATTGCACCAGGAGAATCTCATAGCTGTGCGAAGGTAATCAGATCAGGCCTATTATCACCATATCGTTTCTATGGAAAGATAATATAAACAATTACTTCAGATAAGTTGGAAGCCAAAATCAACCAAGTTAATGGTTTTGTGCAAGATTTTTCTTTTGTTGCACGGTGCTGAGAATAGTACAGCCTGTCACACCTTTTCTGATAGTTCTTGTTTTTTTAGTGCCTCTTTATCTTATGCCTTGATCTTGTTGTTTTAGTGATTGTTGGCTTCTGGTTCTCAAAAAGAAAAGTGACTGAAAAGCTTGGGAACGCCTCTTGTAAAAGTTTCTGTATGAATTATTTTGTAGTTTTGTTACTTATATAAAATGGATGAAATCAGATTAGGGACCTTTTTAGGGGAATAACACTTTGCTGCGTGTGTGTGTGTGCACTTTTAAAAATGGTTTTCTGGATCCTTTACATTAACATTGGTTTACTTTTTCCACCAATGACAGATTGTTGGCCTGAGTAAAAGCTTTGCTTTTCTGTGTATTCAGCTTTACAGTTCAGTATTTGTAAACACTCATACTTCTCAAAAATTGTCAAATGCTGAAAAGTTATTGGTGAGAGAAGAACTACTCTGTGGATATGATTATCAATAAAAATAGGAAATTTGGCACAGCAGTTGAAATAGAACCATGACAATCCTTTAGAATAAGGTCTTAGCTGGATATGTTGCAAATACTTTTTTTTTTTTTTTTTTTTTTTTTTTTTTTTATTGCCTTGACTGGATTTTTGTTGTCAACTGGATGTTTTTTTCATATTGGAAAAAAAAATCTTTGTCAAGTTTTTTTAGGAAGATGCATCTTGATTTACATCGTGCACAAATTGTCCTGATATAAACCTTTTTCATAAAACCGGCATAAGTCTGGGAATATATTTCATCTGGGCGGGGCTTAAGGCATGTTTGACTTTATATGACCGTAAACAACTACAGTACATAAAAATAAAATACAATTTCCATGATATGAAATCAACATTGGTAGTGCCTGTTTTTTAACTGAATTATAATATTCAATAATTCAGAATATTATTAAAAACTTAATTTATTTCAGTGACTCAATTCACTTTGTGAAACACATTATACAGATAAAATACATACAGACTGTTTTTAAGTCTTTATTTTATTTATGATGATTTTCAATTTACAGCTCATTAAAACATGATGTGTAAGATTAGAATATTACATCAGACCAATAAAAAACATCTTATTACAGAAATGTTGGCTCAATTAAGTGTTTAATACCTGCCTAAAGTTTATTTTTAAAAGGTACTTTTAATCTTGCAAATGTGCCTCATCAGATCGCATATTCTAATTTATTGGCTAAGAGTGTACATGCAATATGTTGTTTTCGAACAGAGATGTTCTTCTTCAACCCCCATCATATTGAAGCTTCCAGTTTATCTTCTCCATCCTCTCTGTAACTCACTTTGGAAAAATGTGTGGATGGGAGAATTCAGCAGTTAGACTTGAATGGAGGACATTGAAAAACACCAGTACTAAACACGAACATGGGTATTCAGAGATGAAAAATTGTTCAGTGTCTGCTTTGCAGCAAAGGTGAGACGCTTTCAAGCCTTTCAGACTATCAGATCCACAGGCTTTCATGCAGCGTCATTGCAAAGGCAGACGAGTACATGCAAAGTGGAAAGATCTGTCACAAAGTGCTGCACACACACATACAAATATTGAAATTAACTGGCGTGTCTAAACATGGAAAGATAAAAATAATACCCACAGTTGTGATGTGACCAGCTACCCTGTCTTTGCTTGAAGCAAAACCATTCTTACAGAAGAATGCTGCCACCACTATTTTTCATGTCGATATTGTGTTGATGGTGATGTGCAGTGTTAGTTTTCCACCACATGTAACATTTTTCATACAAGCCAGACAGTTTGGTTGTGGTCTGATCTGACCAAAGCATTTTCTTCCCGATTTTGCTGTGTCCCTTTAAATTTTCTTTTCCTGAAATAACTTGTACTCCTGAACATTATCGTTACATTAAATCAAGGCAGGAACATTTACACATTGAAGGATCTCTGTCTGCTTTCTGTCAACAAATTCTGTTCCTGTGGCCATTTGCTACACTAATGTAACAACCAATAGTCTAATAGTAGCCAAAATGAAAATATCATTGTTATTGTAGCATTGCAATACAGAGCCTTTGAAACTGTATTAGCTGCAGCAGGTAGTGTAATAATACATAAACAGGACTGCATTTCTTGGGAATAAAAGGTTTTGCTGGGAGTTTTTGTGGAGTTTGCTCATCAGAAACCTGTGTAGTGGATGGCAGCATCATTACAGTCAGTCTTTCAAGGATCTCAGAATTACGTGTACTGAATCTGTTTTAGAATACTGCTCATTACTTCAGATATGTACATTTTAAGTGCTATGGTGATGTGTCGGTAAATATTTAAATAACTGGTGTGAAATGCATTTGGTAGTTTGATTTCGGGACGAGAACAGCTGTCATATGACCTAATTGTTTTACATATTTATTGATAATGATTTTTTTTTTTTTAAATAACTTTATTACATTATTGGCAAATATTAGTTATTGGTCGTTACTACATTAATGGTTGCTCCAGAGCTTTTAGTCAAAGTTTTTTCCAACTTTACTTCACCTTTTAGAGGCTGTGATCGAATGATTAAAGACTTAATGGGGGTTGGTTTCCTCAGTATGGAAAGAATCTATTCCCAGTCTCCCAAGCATTCAATATTTCCCTTTTTTTCCCTCTTCCAAAATGCACTACACTTGGACTTTTTGGCCACCATGCAGTTAAATTATTTACAAATTAAGTAACAAATGCTACGGCACTAAGCACAGGAACCACAGAAGCACAAGAGATGTGTTAGAGGGTGGTTTTAAAGCTTTTTTCTTAAAGCTGTCCTTTTTTTCATGCACAATTTTTTAAAATTAGTTTTAGGGAAATATCCTAGAATGTTAACAGGGTTATAATAGAATATTACCCCCACTGTGGCAGTTTGAAAAGGAAATAAAGCTACAAATATTTACATTTGACTATACTTAACAGGAATATGGGTTGCTTTGGTTAAACCAGAGAAAATGAAAAAAAAAAAAAAAATCCTATTTAAATATTCAAACACTTGCTATCATCTTTAATAGTTAACTGCAGTCATTAATAACTTCTTCAGTTTAACTGAGCACACAGTTAAATAAGCTTTTGTTTTAAAAGAGGAGTTTCCTGTGAGGGTATGTGATATATTCCCCCCACCCACCCCTTAAAACAATAAAACACTTTTTTCCCATTTCATGATAATTTCAATCTGCATCATGTTGGTCGTTCACTGATTTGATTCTTTACAACTCATATCAGTTTGTGCCTGATTCTCTAACTGCTGTCTATCTCATCTAGATTCATTAAATGGCAGCTGAGAAAATGGCTTTAGAAAACATCTTCTGGTGTGTTTTGAAATATTTTTTATTGCACTTTGGCATAAAAACTGCACGCAACTTTTGTCTATCAAATCTCCTTCCATTGCTGAAATGCCAAACATTTTTGCACGGCTTTGTTTTTGCTGTTTGCTTTTTTTTTTTTTTCACCCCCCCTCCACACATAAGGCTTGTGTTTTGTCAGCAAGATGAACAGATTATGCCTTTTCAAACTTAGCTGACATTTTGCACATTTTGCACCCCGGTTCTCCAGTGCTCTCGATCTGAATACGACTGTTGCCGCTTACCTGGGATGATGAAGGCCTTGTCAGACAGTCAGACACGTCTGCGTGACTGTGGTATACCACGCTGTCTCTCACATACTCTGCTTCCTTCTTTTGCACCGGCAGAAAAGTCTGCCTGAGAGATTACATCAGTGTTTGGTGAGGGTATTTTTAGATGGGCATCAGTTGGTCGGTGTTTTCCCAACCAAGCTGTAAATCTTCGTGACATGTACATCAATATTTGCACTGATGTTTTAAGAAGTATTGAGTATGTTTGGAACAATATGTATATGTGTTTAGCATATTTAACCTGTGGAGGATGAATACAAATACCAACTGTTGGGTTAACGAAACAAATCTACACGTTTAAGTCTTGTGAATGAAAACACCAGGAAGTTAGCTGTTATAAATCTATAAAGCTGATGAAAGTTGGATAAATGTGCATATCTGTTGCTATAACAGAGGGATTCTACTTTCACAGTGCCCTTCAAATATATCTATACACCTTTAACTTTCTCACATTTTGTCACGTTACAGTAATGTAAGTATTTAGCCCCCTTTACTCTGAAACCCCAAAGAATGTCATAATCTTTGGACATCTCACAGAGCCTCATTTATCCAAAACTGGATAGAATATGTTAAAAACAGCAGAACTACCTTTATGCCAGAAGAAAGCTGCTGTTGAAAGAAAGCCATAAGAAGTCCTGTTTGCATTGACCACAAGCCATGTAAAGAGACACAGCGATTATGTGAAGGAGGTGAGCTGAGAGAATAATCTTTTTCCTACCCTAAACATACAGGCGGGGCTATAATGGAATGGTTTTGACTAGGGATGCACGATATATCAGCATTAACATCGGTATTGGCTGATATTAGTCTTTTTTTTTTTTTTAACATATCAGTACCAGTCTGATAAATAAAACTGGCTATTAACATTTTATTTATTTCCATCTTGTTGCCATTTGTTTCTGGAGCGGAGTGGAAGAGGTTGGTCAGTATTTGTTTGGTTATCGGCCATAACAGCAATGTTAATATTGATGTCAGCCCCAATTTTCCTATCGGTGCATGCCTAGTTTTGATCAAAACATAGTCATGTTTTAGAATGGCCCAGTCAAAGTCCAGACAACAAATCAGCTTGAGATATTTTCCACAAAAGTATGGGCAAAAATTTCAGTCTGTAAATTGGCAAAGCTGGTAGAGATGAAGTGGTTCCACAAAGTGTTTAAGAAGTAAATCAGGAAGGGTGAATATAAATGCACACCAGACTTCAGATTTGTATCTTTAAAAAAATCAGCTTCACAATTATGCCTTTCACATAAAATCCCAATGAAAGAACTGCAAATTGCACAAGACATTGTATATGTGAAGTTATAGCACTCTAAAGTCCACATGAGTTACATATTTCTTCCTCTCATGTTGCTTAATGTATTCTGTGCACTGGATTCCTGTTGACTTACTGCAGGTATCATATCTATAACTGACTGATATGCAAACCTTCATCATTTCATAGTCTCCAAACAGCAGACCTGTTGTACTGAGAAGGCACTTAGTTCATCACAGTCTGTCTGCTTCTCCTTTCCTACAGTTTCTGTTGTTTTTATTTCTGACGGCAGAAGTAATTTTCTGTTTTGAAAGAATATTAGAGGTCAGTCTTTCATTGGCATGTTTTTGGCATTTCCTGGGTATTTTCTCCTCTACTGTATAAAAGGACAGAGGGGTGAGTCTGAAGTTTCTCTCTGGACTGTGTAGTGTAGCTGCTGTGGCTTTAACACCACTATAGTTATTCAACCATCATGGCACTGAAAGTACCATGTGTGTAAGGAGCCACATGTAGATGAGCGCTTGTTATCATGCAGTCTTTGTAAAGACGCACTGCAGATAAATTAAGAGGATTAAGGCAAATCACGACTCTGCAGGTTCAGCAGCAGGCCATCCACTTCAGGCGACTGCTCATGCCTTTATTTCCTACTCCATCTGTCTTATCCAGTAGTTACTGAAAACTGCCTCCCAGTTTGAATTAAAACAGTTTACATGCATTTCATTTCTTTCAAGCAGCTTTTGCAGAATGACTTTGCTTTTTGAGTCTGTATTTTCTGTAGTTAACATCATGTTTTGAAAACTAAAACAGGATGAACTTTAACACTATTCCCTCAAATGAAACTATGCATTAAAATTCTGTTTTATTATATGGTTTTTGAGCCTTTTAGTCAACATGAGATCCTTCTACTTTGTTTTAGGGCATCTTTTCTTGCCGTCTGTCCTGCTAAAGTGGTTTTCAAGACTGCTGTGCTGTAGTCTTACCCTTTCTTTAACATGCAAGAAGCCCCAGTGCCTGCCAAAGAAATAAATAGCAGCGGACTTGATTATACAGGGGATACACTAGTGAAAACACTGCAGCCATATAGCCTGGGGAGCCCAAATAGATACATAGGCTTCTTTTAAACCCACTGAGCTGGAGACCCAAAGCACACAAGTGTTGGCAATAGTGGAGGACTATGTTCTCCTGCCTTAAAGGGCCTCTCCTCCATCATATATCAAACCAGACCTCTTGGTTCACTGCCTTTTGTCTGGCTGACTGCAGCTCTGATTCTCCCCTCCCTGCAGAGGACAGTAGCCTTTTCTAAAGAAGTCCTCTGCTGGTTCAGCGTCTTCTCAAAGGAAAATGAAGCCGCTATCCTGCAGAAGTAAAGAATATGTTTTTCTGAAGCCCACCCAGGCATTTCACCACAGACACCACAGTGTGGGCTAGAGCAGGCCAAAACTAGAAAGCTCACCTTTATCCAGATTTTATCTTTTTCTCTCTTAACAGAAGAAAAAGAAATCAAAGCCTTTGAGTTTCATAAATCCCAAAACTTGATAATGGTTTGTGTCCAATATACTTTTGCTCTTTTTCACTCCCTTCAGAACAGCTGTGTTGTTTGAAAACCGTATGATCACTGGGTTGTGATTGATGAGGAGGAGGAGGATTATTGTTAGATGCATCTGGATTTAAACACATGAATAAACTGACAGGACAAAATTTGTCTCTTCACTGCATTTGATCATCGACATACATACATAATCTGTACCTGCTTGTCCTTGCTGGGGGGCTGGTGCCTATCTCCAGGGGTCATTTGGAAAGAGGCAGGGTACATCTTGAACAGGTCACTAGTCGATCACAGGGCAACACAGAGAGTCACAGGACAATCAACCACATACGCCCACACAGCTAAGAGCAGTTTAGAGAGACCGATTAACCTAACAGTCATGGATTTGGACTGTGGGAAGACGCTGGAGTACCCAGAGAGAATGCATGCATGAAGAGGGAGAACATGCAAACTCCATGCAGAAAGATGCTGCCAAAAGGTTTTTGCAGCATCAGTGTTTGTTCTGTCAGTTAACATCAGTATTAGATCCTTATTTGAATAAATTGAGTTTGTCAATCAGTTCACCAACCATGCTGTCGACGGTAAAAAGCATGGGCTGAACTCACGTTGCGACTTAAGCTCCAACTTTGGCTGTAATAGTTGGAGAAAGATTTGTTTACCGTTTACAAATCAGACATTGTTAACGAGAAAAGAAACTTACCACAGAGTAAAGTAAATGTTTAATTCCCACTGTGCCATTTATGCCAGAAAGAAAATCCCCTTGCACATCAGTATTAGGTTTGTGTACATGACTGAAATGGTTCCATTTAAAGTTAGCCGTTTCATCATCTAATGGACAGTCATCCTTTCAAGGTCAATTAATTCTTAATGATTTCACAGTTTGTGTTAAATACCACTATTATGAAATGTTTACTGTCTTCAAAACACAACATTTTGGAGAAAGGTTTTGTTTTTAAAGACTGGTTTTTACACTGGAACAAGCAGAGTTGTATTGCTCATTACATACTTCTGAACCAGCATGTTTTGTTGTTTACTTTCGTATTGTCATATTAAACTGTAATGCATCTCGGAGGTGTTTCTCGGTGAATTCATCAATATTGAAACATTAATTTATTTCAGTAATTCAATTCAAAAAGTGAAACTCATATTTCTGCAGATTTATTTCACGTACTTCTTTCTGTTTGGTGGTTATAGCGTACAACCAATGTAAAAATGCAAGCTTGACAGTTTTCCAGCAGACACTCACGGATCCCTTCCACAATGTCACAAAATAAGCTAGCTGTTCAGAGTGCTGTAGCATATAAATGGAAAGTTGAGTGGAGGGAAAGGTTTGGAACAAATAGGTACAAAAGCATAACCGCAGGCTTGGGAGGATTCTGAAGCAAAACCCATTTACTAGGACATTTGAGGGCACTTCAAACCCATCAATATGAATGAGCTGAAGGCTGCTATCAAAGCAACCTGGGCACTCTTAGCATCTTCATGCCACGTTGAATTGATGCTGCAGTTCACGAAAAAGGAGCGACAACTAATTAATCAATAATATTTTTGCTGAAGTCTTTGACGCACAACCAAGACATTGAAGTCTCCCTCAAGGATTTAGCTGCGACCAAAAGCTTTTTTAGCTTCTAGTAGACGGGAAGTATTTGACACGGAGTTGAGACAGAAACAGCTGGAAGAATGATTTAAAGGCAACTTAAAAAAAGACAACAGTTGCTGAATTTCGATGCAGAAAAATGCAGGATGCTGGTGAGCTGAGAAAACACAACCTAAAAGCAGAGTTAGCGGGGAGTGCCAGGCCACTGTGACTGAGCCGGTGTATTTCTGCTTATTTGGTTTATTTCCCTTTCTGTGTCTTTTCTGGTGGGTCTGTTTACTGGATGTCTGGTAGTGCGCTTTTCCTGCTCACGGGCCGGGATCAGATTTACTGCAAGGCTTAGAGGTCTGTTGTTTTAACACCAGCGATGAGTTTGAGGGTAGAGAGGGAATTTTTGACAAAACTCCACTGGTCTGTGGTTTGAAGCACACATGAGAGGAAGAAGTCTGGGAATTCCCTGTGCAACACATCCCTCCTCTCTTCATCTGTGTACAGAATCTATTACATCCACCGGATTTAGAGCAATAAACATAAACTGCTGTCCTCCTAATTACACAGTAACCTTTGATATCACAAGCGGAAGAAGTAGCTTTGGTCAGATGTTTTAAAACTCCTGTTTGGGATGAATCGGTAAAAAAAATCGTGTCTTTTCCTCATTTGGTTCATTTTCTCCAACAGTCATCCACCACAGTTAAAGGACCAGGGTGGTCCTGGAGTTCCTCCGCAGGCTCTGTCTCCTGCTCAGCTACCTGAAGAGGCAGAGTGTCTGACGGTGCCCAAATACAAGAGAGACCTGGTGCAGAAGCTGAAGATCCTCCGACAGGAACTCTCTCAGCAACAACCCCAAGCTGGCCACTGCCGCATCGAAGTCAGCCGGGAGGAGATCTTTGAGGTAAAAAAATAAATAAATAAAAAAATGATGCCTTTTAAAGAAACTGAGCACATAGGAATGCAGATTTTCATTCATCTGCAGAAGCTAAAGACTTCCCCTGACCTTTAATAGTGGTCTTTAAAAATACTTTTATGTAAAAAAAAAACTCATATCCTGGAAAAAGTGATTTAACTTGCATTTCTACATTATGCATCACCTGACCTGTCCTCCATTTTTAAGATTTTCTTTTTGTTTCTTTGTTTTCAACTTGTGCCTGACTTTAGCCACTGTTGACAGCCAGTACTCAAGAGTTCCTGCCTCTTGATTTCCAGAGCCAAGCAGAAAATAGGCAATTCTCACAACACCACACAACTGTTCCTCTGCCCCTTTTCTTCTCCTCTGATTCCTTCTCTTGGTCTTCCAATCATTTGTTCAGCTGAGGCAAAGACATTCCTTCAGCGTGATTTCAGCAGCTAAAGTAATGGGGGGAAGGTGGGGGCAATGGGCGAGGAGCGGAGTGAAGACAGCAGTGGCTGGTATTCATGGCCAAACATAAGTTCTTAACTACAAGCTGAGCTGTGAAAACTATGACTTCATCCCGTTTTGACGCGACAGACGTGGAAGGAGGATGTTGTCCAACCTGCTCTGCAGATTCTTCTGATATTTCCAAGCATGAGCCAATGGTGCAGGTTTCCACCAGCAGAGGCACTGCAGGCCTCGTGACGTGGATGACATGCTGGGGACCATAAACACGGTTATTGGTCCTGACGGCTGTTGTGACTTTATATTAATCGCGGTTCTTACAGAGTTTGGAAAAGTCCAGAACTGAAGTATTTTTCTGGTTTGGATCAATTTTTTTTAAAAATAAGAATAATGTAAAATATTTTGATTTCAAGACTTTGTACTCTGTCTGAAAGTTTGTCCAATATTTGTCCATCTTTCTGTTATTCTGGTCCTTCAGTTCATCCTCAGGAACCTTAAAAATTACTTTTACTCTACTTTTTTTTTTTTTTTTTTTTTTTTTTTTTGTAAGATCTTTGGTGTGTAAGTGATGTTTTTATTTTTTTTATTCTTTCTATTTTCTCTTTTTATTTTTAAGTTGGCATTTATTCCAGTTTACAGCTGGACATAACTGCTTTTCTTGTTGATTTTGCCGTGTTCATTCCAGACATCCTTTAGTATTTGAGGTCTTTTCGGGATCAGTGCTGGTCCCACAGCGTTCCTTGGAGAATGTATAAGACCCGTCTTTTTGTTTTTATTCCATTTAGCCTTCGTTTAACCAGGTAAGACGATCGAGAACTAGTGCTTATTTACATCATCAGCCTGTGTCTCTTAATCCCACGGCAAACTTAAGCGTTCCACTTTACAGGTTGTTTGTGATTGTAATGCAAGTTTTGCTACATTCATTTTATAGTTTATAATTTTGCTGTCTGTGCTGAATTTCAGGAGTCGTATCGGCAAGTGATGAAGATGCGGCCGAAGGATCTTTGGAAAAGACTGATGATAAAATTCAGAGGAGAAGAGGGACTGGATTATGGAGGAGTAGCTAGGTAAGTTGCCGGTGGTTCTACATATGTTTCTGTTTTAACAAATTCGACTTAAAGATTTCAAGCTGAATCAAACTGTGTTTCAGGGAGTGGTTATACCTGCTGTCACACGAGATGTTGAACCCATATTACGGCTTGTTCCAGTACTCCAGAGATGACATCTACACTCTGCAGATTAACCCAGACTCTGCTGTCAACCCAGTAAGAATATCTTGATGTCTTGGCTTATTTACAGCTTGAATACACAAAACTGTAAGACTTTCACGTAGGCATAGGCTAACCAAAGATTTGATGAAAGTTTCCTTATCATTTGTAATATTGCTTAAGTAAATACAATCCAAATCTAGATAACCACTCTTTGTAATGTACAGGAGCACCTGTCGTACTTCCATTTTGTGGGCCGTATCATGGGCATGGCAGTGTTTCACGGCCATTACATCGACGGAGGCTTCACGTTGCCGTTCTACAAGCAGCTGCTTGGAAAACCGATCACGCTGGACGACATGGAATCTGTCGACCCCGACCTCCATAACAGTCTTGTTTGGATCTTGTAAGAAGCGACATAATTGTTTATTAATCAATAGTCAAACATAACTGCTAGACATGTGAACATATGAAGCTTTTCAGTTCTTATTTATAAGTCTGTTTACCGAGCTTTCACGAAGAGAAGTAGAAGAAATATAAATTGCTTAGAAAAGTCATCATAAAGTAGTTGGATACAGGAATGTAGTCACTTCTACTCTAACATTTGATGCCAGGATCAGACTCTACTCTTAAAGATTGTTTGCATGTTATGCATGAGTTGTTCCATTTTGTTTTAACTTTTTAAATTAGGATATCCATGTTCTCTAACATTGCTGTAAAAAAATTAAATGAAAAATATGCATTGGAGCTTGAAAAACAGATAACAAATCAACTGTATTAACTGTAGCGCCCTCTGGTGCTGAGTCTGCAAAACCTCTTAACTCAGAACGGCAGTAAAAGGAAAAAGCCTAAGATGGCTTAGTCACTATTTGACACATGATGAAGACTTATTTTATTATTTTATTTACATCAGTATTATGTAAATATTGATGTATTATTTATCCTGTTAATTTCTTTTAAACTGGTGATGTCATTGTCAGCAAAGATCAGTTTCAGTTAAACAAATAGGGTAACAAACAGTTATAAATATAGGTGCTAATGTACCACAACAATTATCCATTCAGATCTAATCCGACTTTATTCATAACCAACTTATAGCTTCCACACAGGACCAAAGGGCTGTACAGAAGAGTAGATAAATGAAAGAAAATGAGACAAGATATAAAATAACTGAGATGAATGCTAAACAGCTACGAATAATAGAATTCATAAAATAGAATAAAATAAAGTAAAATAAACATCTCATGTTGTGTCAATGAGGCCTGTTTAATGTGGAAATATGTGAAGAGATGGTATCAAATTTACAAAGATACTAAAAGCAGAAACAACTTTCCAATGATGCCTTTTCTCATCTCACCCCCTCCCAAAAACAAATATTCATTAGCACAATTAAGCGAAACACCAAACATGCATAAACAATGACTATTTTATCATGAGAGAAGCTAAATGTTTTACTAATGTAAGTTGTCTTTTGAAGCGTAGATAGTGTACTTTCTATGCCCTTGTTAAAGATAAATACGCTATGTAAGGGCTTGTCATCTACACAAAATCTTAACAACATGGCACACAGGACAAAAGTATGTATTTCAAGAAAATAACATTGTAAAAAAGATAACAGCCTATACAAAGCTTACAATAAATGACCTGAAAATATGAAATAAAAGTAGGAGATAATAGCAATAAAATATTCAAAATGTTTTTTTTTTTTTTTTTTTTTTTTTTTTTTTTTTTTTTTGTTTTTTTTTTTTTAAAGAAACCCATTTTTTCCATTAAATATGTGTTTAATATCGGTTTTTATCAAACAAAATATCAAAATGTTTTATAATAATAAAATAAGAAGGCTAAGCAACCTAATAAAGAAGGCTGGTTCTGTTCTGGGGATTACTGTGGAACCACTGGAGATAATGGTGCAAATGAGAATTCTTCAAAAATCTGGAAAATTATGAACAATCCTGAGCATCATCTTCATGAGGCTGTTATGCAAGTGTCTTCAGTCAGAGGATTCTTTAGATTTGCTGTAATACAGACTGCTACAGGAGATCCTTCCTAGCCACAGCCATTAGCATCTACAGCAACTCTTTAAAGAACGTTGAATAAAATGAGTTACAACAACATTTAATAAAGTAATTTTAATTTGAATAGAATTGAACTGAAGAAGCACCAGTTTTATCAGGGTCTCCTTTGTGGACATGACACTAGTTTTTTTGTATTGGTATTGAGTAGCAGTGTTTGATATCACAAATGTGACTAGATAATGTCTAATTCAACTTGCAGACAAACACCAGGACAGCTGTGTTTACATGACAGTAAAAACAGTTTCATCAGCATAGAGATGGAGAGGTGTATCAGTGTATTAGTACTCAGCTGTCTGTATTTGGTCAGCTGAGTACTAAGTAAGTTTATAATCCTTCTGCTCAGGGACAACGACATCACAGGTGTCCTGGACCACACTTTCTGCGTAGAGCATAACGCTTACGGAGAAATCATCCCACATGAGCTGAAGCCCAACGGGAAAAGCATCCCGGTGACGGAGGAGACCAAGAAGGAGTATGTCAGGTACAGAACTGGATATAAGCAGACGCCAACTCAGGGCTGAGACAACAGCCACACAAGCTCCACATCTATACTGTGAGGAATGTGGTGAACAATGAATGAAAAGGGTCCCCCTGTTTTCCCTGACCTCTCTGCAGGCTGTACGTGAACTGGCGTTTCCTACATGGGATCGAGGCTCAGTTTCTGGCTCTCCAGAAAGGCTTCAACGAGGTCATCCCACAGCACCTTCTCAAAGCCTTCGACGAGAAAGAATTAGAGGTACTCCAACATTAGAAACAATCAAAAAGAGCATCTCATTCATTATTTGTCATCTTTATTATTTGTTTGTCTAAAGGCCTCATTTCACGGTGACTAAAAAGTGTCTGCTTTCAGCTAATTGTGTGCGGCCTGGGAAAGATCGACATCGCCGACTGGAAGTCCAACACTCGGCTGAAGCACTGCACCCCAGACAGCAACATTGTCAAGTGGTTTTGGAAAGCTGTGGAGTCGTTTGATGAGGAGAGGAGGGCCCGGCTCCTGCAGTTCGTTACTGGCTCATCGAGAGTCCCACTGCAAGGCTTCAAGGCTTTACAGGGTACTTAACATCACTCACCTCTTTTTATCAGATTATTTTAGAGAGCTGAGTTCCAGATGTAGCTCCTGTCTAGATTTTGTTCAACCTCTTCTTAAGAGATTTTTTTAAATCTCTCTTTTTTTGCATTTCGTTGACTTTTTTTGGTTGGGACAATGCACATTAATTAACATTATGTAAATGCACCAGAATTAGCCAAAAGGTTATTTTTCATCTGTTGTCCCTGGACAATGCTCAATTTGTCTTGCTAAAAACAAACAAAAGTTATAAAGACAACATTAAAATGACTAAACTACACAAATTTTGTCAATAAATACAAAAAATACAATCAATACAAACAGTAAATACATAAATAGGAAACTACAACACAATTATAAAAAGTACAAGAAGTAATTAAAGGTGTCATGACAACAAATTTCATTTTTCTGTGGTTTTGGGGGTATAATATGATCTGTTGTGCACTGATGAGGCTGTGTGAATGTCAAAAGCTGGTATCAAAAGCCCTGCTCACAGGCAGTCAGCTTTGTTTCTTTGCTCAAAAACGGACGACTCAGAGAACAGTTTCTTTCTATGTAATTCATCTTCTCCAATTAGAGCCCACCATCAAGCAAACAGCCCTCCCCTTCCCTCCTCCCTCCAGCTGATACACCAGCTAATTTTAGGGCATAAGTTGCGCTAGCATGTCTTGCTACGCCACTTAAGAGGATGGCTACTAAAAAGCGGAGCTGTTAAGTCCAAGGGTGCTCAAAAACAGATGGAAGTTTCCAGTTACTCCCGAAGGATGAGAGAATCAGAGAAGAGTGGCTGAAGTTCATTTATTGGGAAGTACCACGCAATTATAACCTCAATTTGATACTATGTTCAGCACGTTTTACTAAAGAGTTTCCCAAATACGGTTGTAGCCAATCAGAGTGAAGTCAACTAGGTAGAGCCACATATAACCGTACCCCCCTCCACAACTCCCACAACCCCCTCCAAAAAGGTGACGTTATTTATTTATTTATTTATTTATTTTTTTAAATCAAACTCTTTGGAGAATTGACACATGCAGCATAAAGTTCTGATCTCTGGGACTTCAATCATGTCTCCCTGTCCTCCACTCGACCAACCTTCACCCAATATGTCACCTGCCAAACCAGAGATGACAAAGCCCTGGATCTACTCTCTGCCAACACCAAGGAGGCATAAAGTTCATCATCTCCCCCTCCCCTGGGGGGCTCCAATCAAAACCTGGTTCATCTCCAGCCTGAGTATAAACCCCTGGTACACAGAGAGCCAGCTGTGACGTACACAGTGATGAAATGGACTGAAGACGCTCTGAGGGACTGTTTCAGCTCCACTGTGTGGGAAGAGCTCTGTGCTCCTCATGGGGAGGACATTGAAAGCATCACTGACTGCATGACAGTGCGGTGTTTCTCCAATAACAAGCCCTGGATCATCCCTGAAATGAAGGAGAAGAAGAGAGCCTTTAAGTCAGGAAACAAGGAGGAGCTGAGAGCTGTGCAGAAGGAACTGGGAAGGAAAACTGGGGATGCAAAAAACATCTACAAGAAGAAGATGGCGGATCAGCTGCAAGCAGAGCAACATCAGTGGAGTTTGGAGAAGTTCAAAGTCAAGTTCAGGCCACAAACCAAACCCTCAGGTTGTAGGAAACTTAAAGTGGGGGAACGACTTGAACCAGTGCTTTAACAGGTTTGACCAGTCACCCAACCCAGTGACTGCCCAGCCCAGTCCACCTGCTGTTACCCCCTCATCTTTAACGACTGCCAGCTTTTCTCTCCAATCATCTTGTCACATTCAGATCGAATTACATACAGAGCAATTTGATCCTAATTTTATTATAGTAAAGCCAAAATTGTAATTGCATGTTGGTTAGTATGTCAGGAAGTCCAGCTCATTGCATTCAGCCATTGATTTTTGCAGCAGTCTTCTGATTCTGTGGACAGAGATTTTCTTCTTTAACAAAAAGTTTTAGCAACGTGCGGAGTAGAGCAGTTGGGGCCCTAAACTACAACTCAGAAATCCTATTGTGTGTTTTGATTGCAGGTGCAGCAGGACCCCGACTCTTCACCATTCATCAGATCGACGCCAACGCCAATAATCTGCCCAAAGCTCACACCTGGTGAGGCTCCCCCAGCGAGCAGTTCTTTGAACAAAAAAAAAAAAAAAAAAAAAAGCTTTTTTTTTTTTTTTTTTGTGTGTGTGTGTGATTCAGAAATATATTTTTGTTAATTTTCTCGCAGTTTGTCATGGTTGACAATGTACGTCGGTTATGGTTTTGTTCCTTTAAAATTAAGAGACTTGTTGAAATGATTTTCCCCTCCTCCCTTCTTCTCCAGTTTCAACCGGATCGACATTCCTCCCTACGAGAGCTACGACAAACTGTACGACAAGCTACTGACGGCGATCGAGGAGACGTGCGGCTTCGCGGTGGAATGAGACCGTGCGTTGGTTCGTATGCAACCGTACAGGACTCTGATGAAACGTCATCGACGCTGCAACGTGCCGGCTAGATCGTCTCTCTCTCCCCCCCCCCAACCCCCGAAGATCCAGCCTACAGTCTTCCTCTTCTCTCACCGACGTCCACACTCTTCCATCATCGTCCAGACAGCTGCCGTAGAGTCATCCTGTCGTCGTCGCCGTGGTTGCAGTTCTTGTTTTTGCATTCAGAGAAAGAAAACCGATCAAATTCAATTTGAAAACGTTGTTACTTGCTTTCTGTTCAACATCCGACAAAATGGCTTTAAATTTGTCTTTCCGTACACACATAAGAACAAAGATCGACTATTTCGATGCTACTGAATCCGTAACACTGCAGGTAGCCGAGTTGTTCCTTTTGTAGCCATCTTAACCTCAGTCACAACCCCTCAAAGTCCTCATGGCTGCAGAGTTGGGGCTCTTTGTCCTGGTAGAGCACCGTCAGTTCATCCTACCTCAGTGGAAAGCTTTCATATTTGAAGTTATTCATTCTAAAATGCCATGCACCATCTTTACATTAAAGCAGTGATCCGTGATTCGTTTCTTCACACCAGCAGTCGTTTTGTACTTTTTAAAATCCAGATATTCAGAAGCGGTGCCAGCACTGAGTTCCGGTGGACAGGATCTGGAGGTAAAGGCTGTTTACGTCCTAAGTAACTGCAGGATGGCCACATCTTTTGGAAGCATGTACGTTGCTTTGCAAAAGTTGGAGTTTCACTTCAGCTTTCTACTTTTTTGTTACATTACAGCCACAAACCCCTATGTGCGAAGTTTATACATGATTCACTTTTTTTAAATCTAAAAATGTGGTGTGCATTTGCATTCACTCCCCCCTGTCAGTACCTTATAGACCCACATTTCACTGCAGGTGCAGCTGCTTGTCTTTTGGGTTGTGTCCCTAAGAGCTTCGCACATCTACAGACTGGAAAATTCTTCATTTCAAAGTAGCTCATTTATCAAAAATTGTTCTGGATTTAGGTCTGGCTTCCCTGTCCCTACTGAAGAGAAGAATCCCCACAGCATGAACCTGCCACCACCATGTCTTACCATGTAGATGATGTGTTCTGGGATTTGCATGTAGCCTGACATTTAGTTCGAGTCTCACCTGAGCAGAAGCATATTTTAGCTTTGTCTCCAACCGGGCTCGTGGCAGAATCCAGGCTTTCCTTCGACATCCGACAGTCGTGCCGTTCTTCCGGAGCAGCCGGCTCTGTGCGGTGCGCAACTCAAAGGTTGACAGATTGGACCTCTTGGCTGCCTCTCTGATCGAGGTTCTTCTTTCACTGCCTGTCACTGAAGGTGGACGACCATGTTGTGCTAGGTTTGAGTTGTGGTAGTTGCGGAGGATTTTATTACGGGGGTGAATACATATGCACACCGGATTTTTCAGACTTTTTCAAAACCGTGCGTCATTTTCCTTCCACTTTACAATTTAGAACTATTTTGTACTGGTCGATCACAAAAATTCCAGATAAAATGTGTAGAAGTTCGTAGTTGTACCAAGCCAAGATGTGAAAAAGTTCCAAGGGTATGAAATCTTTTGCAAGGCCCTGCATGTCTGTGTCAGTGTGCAAGCAGATGCATCATAGGTAGATTTGACCTTTACCCTTTCAGTTTGCTGCATCTCACTGTTCGGGCTCTCCCTCACCCTCTGCACACACCTGTCTGCAGCAGCATGCATGCCGGCGATGTCCTGTCGGGGTAACCCCCAGACCACTCTGTCAGATCAGAAGTGAGAAGGGACAAAAACAAACTGGCTCTTTCTTCATGACATCATTTTAGATTTTCTCTCTCGCTACACTTCAGAGCACTTTACAAAACGCGCAGCGATGGCAGGAGTGCTACTTTCACGTTGGATTAAAGTATGTCATGTTTCCTTTCGTGTGTGCAACCATATTAGTTATACGCAGATTCAAAAGTATCTATAGACCTGTAATTTTTGAGTATATATATGTACAAAGACATAGCTATTTTGTATATTGTTGCTTGTTTCTTTTCAGTTTTAATTGCACGCATGTTAATGTCTTTCACAGACCTCTTTGCATTCTCAGGTGAAGTTAGCTTTTTTTTTTTTTTTTTTTTTTTTTATATGACATTAGGCTAATATGTGAAGAACCTAAAATTCAGAGGCCCTTTCTCCCTCGTCAGCAGCCATCATACAAATATTAATCCGTAGGTCACAAACTGAAGATCTAAATGGCACCGCTAAAACTTTTCTTATGCCTCAAGCTTGTTTTAAGTCTTGAGTTTTGGATGCAAAGCTGTTAACTGCTCCTGATCTAATGGGTGAAACCATCAGCGGTCTCTGAGGAAACGGTGAAGAGGTCTTCCCTCAACGGAGCAGGCATGGACGGATGCTTGAGTTAATGTATTACAGATTGGTTATTTTTTATTGTTTTTAAATATTCTGTCAAGGAAAATATTGAAATATGAATTTCATGTGTATACATTTATTTGCAGCCATAAAACGGTTTCATATCAGATTCATATCATACAATGATGAGTACAGAACATAGTGTTTGAGAGAATTTCGTTTTTTTGTTTGTTTGTTTTATTTGTATACATATGCAGGCTCAAACTTAATATCTAAAACTTCTTTCTATTTACCAAATAGTTATTGGACTGGTTTTTTTTGTTTGTTTGTTTGTTTTTTACTTTTTTTTTTTTTTTTTTTTTCCGTTTCTTCCCCCTCAGTGCAGAATCTTGCAGCATTTAAACCTGTACATCCCGTAGATCTGATATGATTCAACTATAAATGGAGCCTTGGTTTAAAAAAGAAAAAAAAAGATGATTACCTGTTGCAAATCACAGCAAGTCATGAATGTTTAGTACACACAGCCCACGCGGTTTGTCACAATCAAACCTGGATGCAACATAACGTACTTGCATGTTTGTGTGAGCCCAGTAGGGCTGGATCGGTCAATCAAAATGTTTGTGTGAGTTTAAGAATTTTGATTTATTTCAGTAACCACCCCCCATTTTTTAAGACATTTTTACAGCATATTTCCTTTGAGTTTATATTTATTTTAAAAGTATACATGTGTGCATAGTTTCCACATTAGCTGCTCTGTGAGTTTGTAACTTACACTTGTACATAAGGACAATAAAGACGCAAAGTAAGAAACTTCTTATACCCTTGCAGAACACTGAGCAATAAAAAATATGCTGTTTGAACCTGACAGCAGTATGTTTTATAGAACAACGTGCATTAGTCTTTTTTTTTTTTTTTTTTTTTTTTTTTTTTTTTTTTTTTTTTTTTTTTTTTTTTTTTTTTTTTTTTTTTTTGTGCTGAAACTTAAAAATAAATTTCTCTGTGTTTTGAATCTATTAGAAATTAAGCTTCTCACCTTGCAACATAAGCAGTTCTTAATTGATTTGAATAATCTCTGGGTATCATCACATCATGGAATGCTAGTTAAAATCTTAAGAGTGAATCATGTTCCAAAGTAAAGAGTACAGCTCTGAAGCCGTCTGTTTAATAACTGTGACGATGCTGTCAAATACAATCCAAGCTTTTCATTTTTTTATTTTCTTTTATTTAATTCAAAGTAATTGAAATTGTTTCCCTGATAAGTCTTGCACAGTTGTTTTCATATTTCATAGGAAACACGAAAGGTATGAATTTGTTTAAAAATTTCACACAATTTGTGACAGGTGATATTTATAGTTGATTCCATTTACCTTTTAGATGTTGGAACTTAATGTTATCTATAGATTGATTGGTTAGATATGCTAGTTTA
This sequence comes from Anableps anableps, assembly GCA_014839685.1. NCBI lineage: Eukaryota > Metazoa > Chordata > Actinopteri > Cyprinodontiformes > Anablepidae > Anableps > Anableps anableps. Next base: position 9,979,397 of record CM026065.1, on the reverse strand, counting down.
GTTGTATTCCCATTACAAACTGGGAAAACGAGGGGCTATTAGCCAGTCATTGCACACAAGGTAAGTTCCATTTTTACTCGCCAGTTAGGGTTTTCAAGTCTTCATTCTGACTTGGAGAGCTGGAAGCCCCACAATCAACCCAACCTCAAAATCCAATATGGCTGCCACACCTATAAAAAGTAAAAGTTGTTTAAATAAACTATTTGTATGTTGGATGATTTATCTTCTAAAATCAGTCATGTCCATAGTATTGTACATCTTTTTGCAATCAGCTTCCTTGAGTGTTGGAATTTAAACCCTTTTATAAAATATCCCTGCTAAAAAACAAAAACAAAACGATACACTCTGAAATGCTAACTGGTCTGAGCAGCAGTAATAATTTGTCACTAATCTTTTGTTTTTCTTGGAACTTTGATGTCTGAATTTCCAGCTCAGAGAAAACAAACATTTCATGAAGTGGGAGGTCTCTGGTTTAACTCTGGATTAATATAGCTGTTGAGCATTCAAAGCGTAGTAACACATTGGAGGAATACACTGTCGATTTGCACTTCTGAAAGTTTCATCATTTCAATGGTACATGTAGGACAATACAATCTCCATCAGCGACAATGTTCCTTTACCGTCTGAATGCATAAAATGGAGATGTTTTTATTGGTTTGTACGGCTAATAGCAGGTAGCCAGGAGGACCCTGACTAAATCGGTTAGAAAATCACACTGGTTTTGGCAACAGGAACTGTGCAGCTCAATAAATTAGAAGATCTTTAAATACTTAATTTATTTCAGGAAATCAAAAGGTTTAACTCATTTACAGGTTAATTGCTCACAGAGTGATATAGTTTAAGCCTCAGTCTGGATGATTATGGGTTAGAGCTTGTGAAAACCCAAACTTCAGTTTTTTAGACAATTAGACTATTACATAAGACCAATAAAAAGGTTTATTTAATACATAGTCTTCGTGTATGTAGCTTCCGTTTTGACAGATGTCCAGCAGTCGTTGACATTACCCACTGGAAGGGTAAGCCATGAAAGGCAACTGCGAAAGAACACAGCTGATCAGAGTTCAGTATCTAAGCATGTTAAATCGAATGTTGAGTGGAAGGAAAACCTGCTAGAAAAAGGTGCACAAGCAAAAGGGAAAAAAAGACTGGACTCTTGTTTAGTGGTTCAAAATCTTTTGCAGTTATTTAATAATAGTTTATTCTGAAGGATATAAAAGTTTTCCCCCCTTTTTAAGCGGTACTTTCCAGTCCACACTCGACATCAGTAGATGGCAGAAATTTTTTTTATTTTACAATCCCAATAAGAAGCCTCTGACTACTGCACAAAAAAGACTTTTGATCGAAAAAAAGGTAAGCAAAGTTGTTTACAATAATGGTTCAGACATGTTCACTTTAGGTTGACATGCAAGTTGAGTAGTTAGCATAATGGTGCTAAGTTATATAGAGCTGTAGATAATTAAGCGAAGTAGGCTAATCGTGTGACTGATTAAAATTAACCAGTGTTCTAAGCCACTGCAATAAATGAATCTTACTGAATAGTTTTTGCATGTTAAACAGATCCACGTGTTTTATTTGGGTAAATAAATTGTTTTATTATTCAAACTGTTCATTGCAACCTAAGACTACAGTGTATTTCGATAAAATTGCAATTTTAGTCTGTGCCCCTGTCCGCCCCCCCCCCCCCCCAATAAAAAATAAATCTAGACTCGCCCCTGTATGAACCCAACCTGGGTTTCATTAACACCTCAGCATAGCAGACTGATCACCTCCATGCCACGGCGTACTGATTCAGTAAGTTAAGAAAAAAAAAAAAAAGGGGGGGGGGGGGCCCTGGCCGAGTTTTAAGTATTCCTTAAAACAGCAGAAAACATTGAAATAGCAGCAGCACTCAAATGCCGAGCCGGAAGTGAGGAACAAGAACCCAGCTTCAGCGGCGTTTCAGCTTCCGGTAGCTAATAAGCGAAAGGGCTTTCTTCTGTTTCATTGCCGAGTTGTTCGCCGCATTTCAGGTAAATCAAACGTCTTCCTGAGCTCGTGAGGTTGGAGGGTCGATGTGTGCGGAGCGACACAGCAGCGGGCGTTAGAAGCCGCACCATCTTTCTTTTCTACACGTGTTCCAGCTCAAGACGCAGCTTTATGACGTCCACCTTACCATTTCGTTTTTACACAACAACCGTCCTGAGCCTAGGGATACACTGTTTGAAATGTTTATCAGCGCCGTTCACTGAAACAACAGATGGGTCCTGCTTGTTGTGTGACAGCATTAAACTGACTCATTCCCTTTTTTTTTTTTTTTTTTTTTTTGTTTATCTGAGAAGTTTGAAGAAGAATCCACGATGTGTTCTTCAAATGAAGCTGTGCAGGACATCAGTGCATCTCCTCCTGATGGGTCATCAAAACGTGAACAGGTAACCCTGAAACAGCCATCCGTCGTCTAAACTCGCGCATCCAGGCAGGGTAATAATCTTAGTTTATAGTTGTGCATCCCAAAATTTAACCATCTTTTCCTTGTATCTGTCAGCAGCGTGTTTATCGCATGGGGGCAGATTTTAGTATCTTGTTTCTCATTTTACATCAAAAAACACACTTTAAGTGTGTTTATTTTTTATAATTTTACAACTTTAAAGGTCATTTTCACATATCTTTTTACTGAACAAAGTATAATCCATATAATGGCGATTCCCCCCCCCCTGTTTTACATTGAATCAATTCAAATAACTTATTTGATTTTACTTTTATTCACCTTTATTTCCAAAACCCGTTTTAATTTTTTTTTTTTTTTTTTTTTTAAACCTGTTATGTCAAGGAGCTGAAGAGAGAAGCTGCGTCTTGTCAAGAGGAGTCAGAAAATAGAGGTGAGGTGACTTTAATCTTTTTTTTTTTTTTTTTTTTAGTAAATTAATCACAGCGGTGTCTGCAGAAACCTTCTAATTATTAAAAATATGTCTATGCGCAGCGGAAGACGATGAAGAATTCAGCACCTCGCTAAGTGTGGGTGATGGACACTACCTGGTGGATTTGGGAAGGTTTGCTGCTGTGGATGTTGGGATCCAGACAGAGAGCTTTCACCGTCCTTCTACGAGGTGTTTACTCGTGTCTTTATTTAACCTGTGTGTTTTGTTTTTGTTTTTTTTCCCCTCAAACCCGTCAGCTCGTCAGAGTTCGTCGTCGACGAGTTGTCCTTGCTGGAGCTCTTCCGGTCCTGCCGGCGATGCGGCCGCCACTGTCGAGTCATGAAGCGCGTCCACGGACTAAAGATTGTGGTCAACCAGACGTGCTGCTACTGTGAGAACAGATTTGAGTGGACCAACCTGCCGGATGATTTCAGTGACGAGGACGACAAAGACGTCCTCAACGGACGGACGCCAACAAGCTGATTGAGGAGGCAGACTGGAGCTTTAACGTTGTTCAGTACAGTTACAGAGGAAGCCTGTCAGCTTCCTGCTTCGTGTTTATTTAAATCTGTTTGGTGTTTCCCACTAGTTGGTAGGGATTTGCCTACTTTTCTGTAAGCCTGGTCCATGTTTTCCTCCTAGTGGTTAACTCAAAACTACGGCCCTACCTGGACAGAATCAGTGAGGTGCGACTGATTGGACCAGCTGGGCTTCTTAAGTAAAACAAATCATTCGAGATGACCGTTTTTTTTATAAAGGCAGATTTTGAGACGGTGTTTATAGGAACTCCTTATGGTGCTGGCACAATAAAAAAAAAAAAAGTTAAATATTTATTTGATCAAATAAATATATCGAAAACCTGTCTTCCCTTCACCATCACTTTCTGTAATATTTACATAAATGTGGAACTCGATGAAAAATTTAATTATTTTGTATCTGGCAGCCCAATTCATCAGTGAGTTATCGGAGCTGACGCTGTTGAAGACGAGGTGATTGGTCGACAGAGAAACTGCTCTGCAGTTTGACCAATCAGATGTAAAGCTCGATTACCGTTTAAATTAATGGTTTGGAGAACAGGGAATGTGAAGAAATTTTCATTTACAAATTAAATTAACATTTTATTCGTAATTATTAGTTTTGTAATTTACTTATAATCCCCTGTAGACCCAAGTTTGTCTCAATCATATGGTTTTACATCTAACGGTCTCAAAAAATAAAAAGCTGTAACAAATCCACCCTTATTTTCCACAACCATCTGATTTGTATTTTCTGGTATGGCTGATTTCTGACCCAATACTGCCCCCTGCAGGTGTGGAGGGTTTCTGCTCTTTGACACCATCTAAACATTAGAAGTTTAGAACATAGCAAAAGTTACATCTATTGCAAATAATTTTGACACATTTTTCCACCAGTGATTCCACACATTTAATAGATGTTAAGAGGGTGGGGGATTACATTTTTGCTCCAGGGTTACAAAAACACTGCGTGTGGTGTTTAACTGGCAGAATCGTTGATTTATATCACGTTTCAGGATTTGGTTAAAAGTAGAAAAGAGTCACAATCAAGCAGAGGTTAAAGTGAAGTCATAGACAGACCGATTATCGTTGCCCCTGGCGATTAAGACATCAATCCAGGTTAATTAAAAATCAAACATTAAAGTTAAATAAATAGTCCACTTGCATGGTTAAAGTATTAAAAGGAAGACATCTCATGTAAAAGGAAGAAGACAAAGTCAAGACTTGTCAGTGTGACAATTATACCAACTTTGTGTCTGTGGTCCTTATTTGGCAACAGAAGGAACAATTCACTATTTTACATTAAAAGCACACAATGACTGCAGTAAGGAAGGTAAAACGTTCTCATTCAACATGTTGTTAAACCCCAAGAGGAGGACTTGGTCCAAAGTGTCTGAAGTTCAGGTGTAGCAGCAGAGGTGAGAGGAACAGTTAGCCACATTAGCTAAAGCTACATTTTGTCAGTGTGTGTAAAATTCCTTAATAAAACTCAGATTACGTTCTCACACTGGTCACGTTCGCTTCTGTGCAAATCTAGAAAAAGATGCCTGAGACTGTTTGTGCATTAGATTCTTGTACCGTTAGTTGTGAATCACAGAAATCTGACACAGCTCTATCCTGCGACGTGAATACGAGCCTTAAATTGGACCTAAACTGGTCTCATTTTCCTGGTCAGTGTAGATAGCTGGTGTTGTACTGGAAGGAAGCCATGTGGACCTGGTTCCGCAGCCTCTGGACCTCAAGGTCCTGGAAGTAGTCATCCTCGTCGTTCTGGATGATGAGTTTCTGTAGGTCCCTTATTTCTCGCTCCATCCGGGAGCGCAGCTCTCGCTTCATTTTGAGCAGAGCCTGGAAAATGACAGAAGAAAAGATTCGTGCTTGAAAAGTGTTTAACCTTCTCTGGGGTGGGGAAAGATGGATTCATTTATCTCAATAAGATTAGAGTTTGGTTCGGGATTTATTCACAGGTTTAAAATAAGCCAAAATGATTGTGAAGTGACAAAATGCCCCCTACTGGACTTCAGGGTGAACTGCTTACGAATTGGGAGTGTTTCTAAAAGTACAAAAACAAAGCTTTACCACAAACTTATCAGGCTTTAAATATGGAACCTGCAAAACTAGAGACTGGAAGGAGAGAATGGAGGGAAAAATAATGAAACTTTGAATAAAAGCTAGAAAAATAGAAGGTATTAAGGGCAGGTAGTCCATCTAACTGTTGATATGCGTTAAGATAGATATAATAATAGATGTATACTAGAGCGTTAACACATAACTATTTAAATTTTCGATATCCAGCGAGTAGTCTTTTCTATGCGCAATATTCCTTATTAGTGATATTACGATGATTATGACTCAGTATTTTGTGCCTCTCTAGTAGGGACACTGATGCACCACTTAATCTCAAATTTTTTTTTATTTTTTCCCCCCAACCTCCTGATGAATCATTTACCTTTTCTTGAGCTTTTTTCCGAACTTGGATCTCCTCCCGCTCCTGCGCGAGTTTTTCAGCTAGTAATGAAAACTGAAAGAGACAAAACATGTCACACACACAGCAACGGAAATGACCAGTAATTTTATTTCCTGATAGCTTATGTGGTGTGTGTCTCACCTGGTCCTTGTAGTAGTTCTCCAAGGACTCGATCTGATTCCGGTGTCGTCTCTGACGCTCCAGTCGCTGCTCCTTGGCATAAGCTCTCTGCTCCCTCAGTCGGAGCTTTTGGAACTCCAAGCCTTCCTCGAATAGCTGCCGAAACATCTGCGTACACCAGATACGTTAAACATCTGCTATAATTTTATCCTACTGCAACAATATTAAACAAGTCGTTGCTCTTTTACCAGTGGATTTTAGTGATAATCAGTGAAAACAATAAACAAAAAGTGGGATTATTAAAAAAAAAAAAAAAAAAAGAGAGAACTATACACATGAAACATATTCTGAAACATAATCGTCAAATATGCTAACGATATGTTTTAATCTGCCAAGATGAATAATGATTTCCCATAACTACCCACCCTCTCCTCCTTGGTGCGAGCCCTCATCAGGCGGGCTCGGTGCTGAACATGGTAGTCGTTGTGGTACTTCTTGGCTCGGGCGATCTGCTGCCTCTGCTCCCTCACTTTGTTCTGTACCGACCTCTGCTGCTGGATGCGGTCTTTAAACTCCCTCTGGAAGAACGAAGGCTTTTAACTGAGCAGCTTCAGGATTTGCAGGGTCCCTGCGTGTGCACGGGTCGGGGCAGATTTTGACACGCTGGCTAAATTAATGGGTCTGCTGATGCTCACCAGACGTCGGTTGTGGTCCTGGTCTTTATGCACCAGGTCCACCAGCAGGTCATGTTTCCTCTGAGCTTCCTCCAACTGAAAGACAAAGAGGAGCTCATGCAGATAACAAATTTGAGGAAACTTACTCAGGAAAAAAAAACAAGAAACATTCGTCTTGTGTTCTGGAAGGACCCCGTTGACTTGTCCTTCTTGTTTTCATTCTTTATGTCCTGCCACTTCCTTCCTTGTGTAACTCCTTCCTTTGGTTTTTCTTCTTTTAGTTCCTTGTTCCCTTCCTTCCTTCGAGTTTTTCCCCCAGGTTTTAAATTTAAAACATTTGCTGAAAGTTCATAGTGAACACAGAGGAGTGAGAACTCTGGAAACCAGAGTCTGGAATGTTTACTTGAAAACTGTGTAGGAACCATCACTGTATCATGTCTTCAACCCAGGAAGTAGCCCATGCCCAGTTATCTTATGCAATAATAACATGGTTGAATTGTTGCTAATGTTGGGGTGTGAAAGAGCAGGACTAAAAATCCTCCTGCATTTAAACTCAAATGGACTTTTTGGAATCGTCTACTGTTCTTCAGTTGCACATTCCTCTGGACTGGAGTATTTTTTACAACTACACAGTATTCATGTCGAAATTGGGCCTTACTGTACAGCATTTTTTAGATTCTGTATTCTGTTTTTCTGTTATTGCCTGCCTCTGCCACTTTGCTGCTGTTGCACAGAAACGTCCCTATGGTGGGACAATAAAGGATATTTTTATTCTCTTCTTACCTGCTTGGAGAGTTTGTAAGGATGTGGACTTCGTGAGGACGATAAAGCATGGATTCTGTCCACCTGATGCATTTGCTGCTCCCACATTCGGCCCAAAGCATGAGGAGAGACGTGAAGTTGAGGCAGCTCCTCCCGTAGCAAAGGGAGCAGCTCGTTCTCTTTTATTCTCACTGGACAGTGGTATAGAAACCCCCCACCCCCCCAGAAAATAGATATAGAAAATGTTATTGTTGGTGACAAAATAAAACTGAAGTTTCCGCTCCATAATATCTACATTATGCTTGTGGAATAAACATCCTTTTATAGGACTTGACTCACAAAATTAGCTTAAAAATATACTGAAGTATCACATTGTCCACACACACAAATTAAGCCATTAATAAAGAGAACTGGACCCAGTCCAGAGCCTTGTGGGACACCGGTTAATAAACAGATTTAAACAGCAACATGGATGGTAGTGCTCAAGGTTTCAGAGAGGAACATTTCCCAAAACATCACCTTGATTCTTACATGCTGCTTTCAGCGGTGGACAAGAGGTCAGCGGTGGCACTGTCAGGGTTTTGACTTACGTGACGGAACTTTCCTGGGACCCTTCTGTGCTGCTGTTTGTGTTTTCCATTGTGTTTTAAGTTGAGCCTTTGTTTTGCCAGGAGATGGTCTGGGTGATGGAGAAACATCTCGTAGAATGGCCTCTCTGTACTCTCGCTCCTACACAACCAACACATGAAAATGTGATAACCCTGCTCTTGTCCAGACAAACATTACTGTTATTTGGCCGTTTCATCAATATATACCAGGGCATCACATAGCAACGGATGGAATATCATTAGGATTTTTGCAATGGGATATTTCGAAAATATTTCCCCTCTTAAATATTGTGTTGTATTTTGGTAGCAGGATTATTATGATTACAGAAACAACTTAACAGCAAAGAAAATGAAGAAATCTCACTAAGACTGGGAAACAGTTTCTGTTATTTACATAATATTCAAAGTATTTCTCAAATGCTTTTTTCCTGGAAATATTTCAGCGAAATAACAAAAAATAGAGAAAGAAAATCTATACAGTAGAGATAGGACGTGATTACTGCTTACTAAACCTGAACTGTATGTGCTTCTATTTTGGACTCACAGCCTTCTGAGCTCCGAGGCGCGCCTTTTGTAGTTTTGTCCGTTCTCTCTCTTCGTGTCTTCTCAGCTCCTCTGCATAAGCTTCATTCTCCAGATGCTGAAAAGGTTTGGTTTCATCAACACAGGACACGATTAAAAACTCAATAACACTTTGCTTCATATGAAGCACTTCTTGTTTTAATTGTAACTTTACTTGTTTTCTTAAAGCATTTCTTGGAAAGAACTGAAACACACACCTTGTTGTAATTTCTCTGAGATGACCTGTGGTGCAACTCTCCTCGTTTTGAATGATAAGAAACTTGGAGGTTCGTTTGTCTCCCATCATCCAGGCTCAGAGCCTCCGCCATGGCTTCCTCCAGCTGTCCATGTAGCGAGCGATAATCGCGAGGAGGAGGAGGAGGAGAAGGGGATGCCGTTCGCTTGTCAGGATCAGATGTTTCTGAAATAAATGTTCCAGTTCAATGCAAGACTGTATATGAGATCGTTCTAAATGTCGATAAAAACATCAGATCTATGAAATTTTAACCTGTGCGTTGCCAAAGAGTCCTCTGACCCTCCATCATGCTGTCGCTGCGATGGGACTGCCTGTCCTCCTCCACCCTCATTTCACTGGACTCATCGCTTTCTCCCAGAACTTGTTTCAGCATCTACACAATTTATTGTTGTGTGCATTGAATCATATCACAGGAATATGTTTTAAAAAAAAAAAAAAAAAAAGAAAAAAAAAAGAAAAACATTAATTCTTATTTTTCTGTATTTGAAACCATATATTTGTTTGATTTTCAGTCATTTTAAACCACATGTGTCTGAAAGATTCTGGTTTCTAAACTTAATAATGCATCCTTCTCAACATTATGGTGTTCCTCAAGGTTTGGCACTAGGTCTTGCACTGTTTTCTTATTGTGTGCTACATTACCAGAAAGCATGACAGTGACATGCAGCCAGGGGAAACTCCCTCACCTGTCATGACAAGTAAAATACTAAAAAATGATAAGAGAAAATCGATTTTTGTCCACTTATCTGTTCAATAAATTTGTTTTCTGGACAATTTCAACATTTTTATGATTAAAAAGTCACTGAATTTATGAATTACCTTTTTAAATGCACTTAAGAATGGCACAGGCCAAATGAAGCAGCCAGCTGGCGCATGCCCATTGATGTCTTCTCTTTATATCACCAAAATACATGTTTGGTTGCACATGTTGATAATCTACAGTCTGTTTAATATATTTAATGAATGTTTGTGGCATATTTTGTCTTTCAAATTGGCCATAAATGTGTAGGGTGAGGCAGGAAGTACCGTGCCACACTGATAGGGGGCAGTGCTGAGCTCTATAGGCACTACTGGCAACAGATGCTCTTCTGCCACACATTGCAAAAACTGAAAACAATATACAGCTGGAAAAATACAGTCAAAACAGAACTGATCCAGGACGACACTCCTTGGTGATCACTTCCATTGAAGCAGGAACACTTTTAAAAATGATGGCAAACACGGATGCTTTTGTTTTTTAACAACAGAGTGATGGAGACATTCGTGGAGAAGGACAGGCACTTGGACTTTATGAACAGCACAAGTAACAGTAAGATAATTAGGGCAGCAACTAACTATTTATTAACTAATTATTCTGATGATTTATCAGATAAAAAAAAATTGACACACTGTGCAGATTTTTTATTTAACCACTTAAGCCTTTTTACACATTAATAGAAATACATTAACATATATGAATAATTCAATTCCTTTTTTAAATAAGAAAAACATTTTATTGCCTAAAATGCAATAACACAGCATTCCTTTAGTGAACCTTTGATAATGTGTAGCAAAGGATGCAGCTGCAGCTAAAAACATACTTCCAACATCAACATGTGAAAAGCTCAGCTCTTTCTGCTTGATTTAACATCTATACAGTGTAAGGCTAATCTGTTGATTATTTTTTTGGATTAACAGATTAATAATTGGATAGCAAAAGGTGCTTAATGAAGATTTTTTTTTTTTTTTTTTTAACAGAATTTAAACCAGGTGAATCTAAAACTAAGCTACTTGAGGAGTTCAAGGTAGAACATATTTACAAAGGTTTTTTTTTATCTTAAAGCTGCAGTATGTAACTTGATTTAAAAAAAAAAAATTTTTTTCTACATATTTGTTGAAACTGTCACTATGTCATGACAGAATGGTATGAAACAGAAAATCTGTGGAAAAAAAGAAAATTGAGCTCTGCCTTCTCCCAGTGCTATCTAGAAACAACCAATCAGAGCCAGGAGGCGGGTCTTAGCACTGTCAATCACCATGCCTGTGGCTGTTTGGCTTAATTACTGCTCTGAATATGTTGTTCTTTCAGCAAATGGCCTTTTATGAAGTCTGTGTACTCCAGTTAACAATTAATCGATTACTAAATTAGTTGACGATTATTTCGATAATCAATCATGATTATTCCAATTAATTTGAAATTGAAAGTCATGTATTGTGTTTAGAGCCAAAACGATTAAAAAAAAAAAAAAAAAAAAAAAAAAAAAAGAGAGAGAAAAGCCAAAAAACATAACATTTTTAAAACATCAAATATTTCTTTCTCTTGCTGTCATATTGTTGAAGAGTATGGTATTGATCAAAGCATAAGTAAAAGCTTTTAAACAATTAAATGTTTCAATTAATATCAAAATTGAAATATAGGATTCCTTTCTTATGTCTGGAAAGCGCACATGGCTATGAAATAACAGAGTTTAAATGAACAGTGTACACACCAGATCCAGCTCCTCCAGTCGATGAGAGAGGTTCTCAGATATGTGGTGCAGCTCCTCTTCTGCTTCCTTGTTCCTTTTTCTCCGATAAGCCAGAGACTCTTCCGAACACTCCGGTACCACCCTGCTGCTTTCAGGAGATGAGACAGACAATGTTTTTACTGAAAATATCGGCTTTATTTACACAGTTGCTGGATGTTTATCATGTTCAAGATAACACAGTTTCCCAGATTCTGATTTGCAATGGCATTTTAGAGATATTTAATCTTCAAAAAGAAAAACCTGCAATCACTGGATGGACTGCCGAACAAATAGACGGATGGATGGATTAACGGAAGATCAGAATGATGGACTGACAGATATTTCCACATTCTTTCTTTTTTGGAATTACTAATCCAGACCTGAATAACACTTAAATCCAACACTACATTGTCCAGGAACCCTGTATTTAATGTCATATTTGATCTTCTTACCGAATGTCTGCGTTTGTTCTGTCACTTGTTCCTCTCTCCTTAAATCTTTGCGTGTATCTCAGATCTTCCTCATCCTCCTCAGTGTCTGGCGGAGAAGGCGTGCTGGCCGTCACCTCATCCTGCAGGGTGAGGAAGAGCACATCTGGCTGGGTGCGGAATAAGACCCTCCTCGGACCTCCATTAGTTGGCTAAAAACGACAGAAGTTGGTGTGATTTGACTTTTACAACAATCATTTTTGGGGGGAAATAAAAAAGGCCTGATTTGAGCACCTGACCATCATTTCCTACCTCCAGTGTCTCTCCCTCCACCTCTGCCTCAGATCTGCGCTGACTGGATACAGATTTCTCACTTCCAGCTGGAGATCAAACCAGAAAGGATGTCAAGAAGCGTGTGATAACTTCCGATGCCATCATCTTCCCCAGTTACAGTAGTTTTAATGAGTAAACGGCGCCATCTGTTGGCTGCCATTACAGTCAAGTCCACTACTGAATAAAGACTGTGTTCAAGAAGTTTCAGAAACTCTAACACCAATGATCCTGACTTTTAGTTCTCCGAAACAGTCTGAGGACTTTTACTCACCGGAAGACAGGCAGGGCGCGGGAGACATTACTCCATTGGTCAGAGTCTCTGCTGCCATTTTAGAGTTCTGTGAAAGAGAAAGCTAAATTCAGATTCAGATTAAAAACAAAAAGTGACGGTTTATTGCTGAATGCAACTTTACAGTTTTCTTTCCCTCACAGCAATTTCAGAAAAAACCCCCAAAAACACTGGGTCTGATGATTTGTATTTAGGTTTTATGGGGGGGAATTTGGGCTCATATTTTGTCTCTAGACTAAAAATTGAACCATAAACATTACAGAATCTCCATCCATATCGATGTGAAGGAGCAGCAGCTTTACTCTAAGACCCTCCCAGACTAGGGATGCACCGATATGAACATTTGGGCCAATACCAAAACCCAATATTAATATTGCAGTTATGGCCGATAACCGATATTTAGCCCTGGGCAATCTGGCTTAAAAATAAAATCTCCCGATTTTTTCATACCTCATCTGATATTAATCGATTTTTAAAAAAATCTTTCTTCCTTTTCTAAAAAAGATATTTAAAATGACTGAAAATATTTCAAAAAGTGGCTTATTTTAATCATCCCTTCTGTGAGTATTAGGGCAAGGCTACAAGAATTTTTGCTTAATTCCAAGAGTAAAGACAAAATATTAGCAGAATAAAGACACAATTTTCCAAGAACATCTTAAAATTACAAGAAAAAAGTTGTTTTAATCAAAAAAAACTTATAGCGTTAATGAGATCTAACGTAAGAAGCTCAGTTCGTGTCTTTGAAAAAGACTGTTGTTTGTGTCCAAATAAATAGAAGCTGTAAAACGCTTGTCACACAAGATGGGAGCGCTGACATCACTCTAAACTATGGAAACACAAGGAGTGCCTTGGTGAAAACCCTTCCATTTTCCAAAAATAAAATCTTCAAAAAGCAAAAATTCGATTAATCGATAAAATCGATTTATCGGCCAACCCTACTGCATCGCTAACACTGTCACATGACTAAATAAACACCGCATGACCAACCCCCCTCCCCTCCTGTGCAAGCAAGCACTCACACAATAAAGGTCAGACGTGTGTCAGGACACTTCCCTTATAAAGTGGAAAAGTGGAGCTTCCTCTCTTCTGTGGCAAAACAACTTAAAAATGTTGGTTAAAAAAAAAAAAAAAAAAAAAAAAAAAAAAAAACGGCTATAAACATTAATAAAGTAAAAAGCCATTGCATAAGTGGATAAATAAATTAAAACATCCAATTTTTTAGATGTATAACAAAGATGTAACCTCTATATAAAGGCTGAAAAATGTTTCAAAAAAAGTCAATATGAAAGTAAATTTTGGTTTCAAGCCAACTTCTTTCTACGAATCATTTCGTCTGAGTCAGCATTTACTCATCCTTCCTTCCTCTAATGTACTGATATTACACAAACAGGAAGTGTGATTGCAGGAAAATGAAATGGACCTTAAATTCTGGAAGAAGAAGTCTAAATGTCACATCGGTGTATTTATTCTAATCCTACCTCAGCCAGTGTAAGGTCAGGGGTCGTCTCCTCTGTAGTTCCCTGACCGTGGGAAACAGCTGTGGGAGGATGGCTGGGTGGCTGCGGGTTGACGTCAGGAGGACAGTGGGGGGTGTTACGCTGGTTGGGGGGCTGTAATGGGATGGCTGAGAAGATCTGTTGTCTGTGTGGCGCTCCCTCAATGTCAACAGCACCTGAGGAGCTGACACTGTCTGATGGTTGTGGAGGGATGCCCGGTTCTTTAATGAGGATAAAAACCAGAACAAAAAATGATTTTAAATCAATTTCTGTTATTTTTTAAATTTGCTTTGATAATAAACAATACATTAGGTGGATACGCTAACAACTGATGCATGAACAAACTCAAACATTTAAAACATGGCTAAAAATGTGAAGGAAAAAAACATTTCTTTATCAGAAGCAACATGGACTTACGTTTTTGTTTGTCTGTAAGCGTTTGAGCAGAGCCTCTGAGTCCGGTGAGCCCACTCGCCGATCCCGCCTCCTCGGAATTTCTGCAAATGAGAGGTTGTGTTATTTTTTTCACGCTAAACCATCTATTGTTTCAGCTTTCATGAGCTAAAATCTGTCTTAACTGTTTAATAAAATATATGCAACCTGGTTTGTAGTATAGAATTGACTCATCGGGTGTTATTATGATCCCTTGAACCCTTAGTATTTACTCTGCTGCTGGGCCGTAAGCAGAGCTGGTTGTTGTGTCAACATGCCGTACACCAGAGCTACAGTCTGAGTCATGTGCTCCAAACTTCACTGTCAGCTGTATTTTGGTTTCACGAGGCTTATAGAAACTGTTTTTTTTTCTCCTATTTCTACAAATTCAATCAAACTCTGTAAAACCAAGTCAACATGTAAAACTTTAACAGGTTAAATCCCAGTTCTGATGTCCCTGAAGTTCCCTTATAATGAGGGATTAATAATCAATTATTTCATGCTTCTCAGGGTTTCTGGAGTCCTGAGGAGTTCTTACTCTACACTGGGCGAAACTGATGTCCTCTCCTGTTGCGTCTCCGCCTGCTGTGTGGCCTCCAAGCTGGTTGGCTCCTTGCTTTTACCAGCTTCATCCTCGTTTTGAGTGTCATTAAGTTCATCTGGAGAGGAGAACAAAAATAAAAAGTAAACAAGTTAAAATCCCAACGATGCTGAATTCAGCTTAATACCGATTTAAATCCACAAAATTACACTCGAGGACAGAATTAGCAACAAACATGCACATCATTAATGAAGCTGATGAGAAAAACATAAACGTGACACCAGTTTGCGACTCCTCATTTATCTCCTCGTTGAGGTATTCCAGGAGGCCATCGAAGATTTCCAGAAGGTTCTTGATCGACTCTTTGTCTCCTCTGACAACATTTTCTCCTGCAAATAGAAACTTAGTGAATTACACCCCTAGAAATGTTCCCATAAATAATTCAGTGCGCTGTTTCAGGATATAACTTAACCCTCGGTTGAAGAGACATGATTAACTAAACAGATCCAGAAATATAGAGTGCCAGTGTTTTGTTTCTGGACCTGTGATGTGTGAGAGGCTGATCTGAAGGTAATCCAGAGACAAAGAGTCGATCACAGACTGAACGTTGTGGACATCATCCTCTTGACGGCACGGTGATGCAATATAATCTAAAACACAAACATCAAAAAAATAAAATAAAATAAAATAAAATAATTCAAATCAGCATAACCCAAAACCAGTGAGTACAAGTTACAGATTTTCATTTTGAAAACAAGTCTTCAGACACTTTGTTTATCAGTTGAACTCTCTCCTCAACCACTGTTTACAGGAAGAAACAGCTGTATGCTGGCATGCTTGAATCTGTTCTGATAGCAGTTCACTGCAGGTTGCAACACGTTTAGAATGTTTTCTTCGAACTTTTCTTGTCAACATTAACCCAGATCGACCATCTTTAACAGATGAATTTAACAAGTTAAAGTCTCAAGAAAATGCGGTCATCAGCACACCGACAAACACCAAATCATCAGAGCATCTCCAGAAACATTTCATCTACCCAGAAGTTCAGTTTTACCTGGAACCGTCTCTCCCAGGATGTTCTCGTACAAAGTGATGAAAACATCTGGATTACACTCCGACAGTTTCCTCAACCTCAGGTTTATGTTACACCTGCTGAGTAGATCGTTTGCCACATCAACCCAGTCTGCGGAGGAAAAAGAAAAAGAATGTGTTGGGAGGGTTTCTTGGAAGGAAATAAAATCAGAATGCCTCACCGAATAATAACCACATCCAGAACAATCCCGTTTAAGCGTAACATGTTTTTTTTTTCCTGTGGACTTTAAAGTTTATATAACTCATTTATGTAACTCTCAGACAGAGGATTACTTTTGTTCGATATTAAATGACAGGAAAGGCTTAGTTTTAGCATCGGCAGCATTATTTCTTTTCAATTCAACTCCATTTTACCAAATCCTACTTTAGTGCATCCATGAAGCTTCTCTGTGGTTTTCCTTCTTTCTTTCTCCCACCCAGCTCCATATTCAGCATTGTTCTTCCAACATTTCCATTATCCCTCCCTTCTCCAAACTGCTGCACCAGAATGTCCCTCTAATATGCGCATTGCTATTTCTGTTTGGGTCAATCCAAATAAAAATCTCAAGAGATTTAGCTCTGCCTCCTGTTTTTCGGTTGGTGGCACTGCTTCCCAGTCATATACAACAGTAGGTCTGGCTAACATTTTCAAACCTTCCAATTTGTTTCCATCTGACATTTTAGCAATAGTTAGAGAAGACGCTGAGATGTCCATGCCAACTCTGGAGGAGCTGCTGAGATCCACCGCTCAGGAGGGAGAATATGTTAACAATACAACTATAACCTGTACACTAGGTAAATCTGAATTTCAAAAAAGCACTTGCAAGAAGAAGGCTATTGTTGAAACAAAGCCACTGAAGTTGTGTTTAAAGTTTGCCACAAGTCATGTAAAGAACACAACAAACATGTGGAGGGGGGAGGGGGGGTTGGTCATATAGAACATACACTGAATTTTCTGGCCAACATGTAAAACAGAACTAACACTTCACAGATATACACACCTTTCTGTTGGTTTATCAAATAAACTCCTGACTGTAACATTACACAATGTGGAAATAACGTTCAATGGGTATGGCTACTTTCGCAAAAACACAATATTTTTTTTACATACTTACAATTATTCATCAGCACTTTAAAACAAACTAAACGGCAGCACACTGATCACCACAAAAAATAGTTAAAAATAAATAAACGTGTCTTCCAGATCTAGCTTCATGAACTCTTTCTCACATCTTGGCTGGCCTGCTGGATCCTGTCTTAGTTACTCCAGCTCTACGGATCACAACCTTGCTCATGAAAATCAGCACCAGTACGCTTCTTTGCCATCAGCGACCCCCCCCCCCCCTCACTGAAATTAGATTGTTAAAACCTCTATTTAAATAAAAAGGAACTACATTTTCTGAGACACCTCCATATAGCTGTGATCACTTCCTGCTGGCAATCATGTGAGCTTTCTGATTCGCTTTCTTCCTCATTGATCAGCTTCTTAGAGTATTCTTTAATCAGTCAACTGCACAACTCTACCAGTTTGCTTCTTTCCACTATTTTCGTAACAACACTAACTACTGCTTCAAGCTAAAAGTTTAATTGACATGTATTGTTCTGAAAGAAACTAATATTTATTATGAATACAACACAATCAAAACACATCTGCCGGCAACAATCGTGCTTTTTCTAACACTGTTTACTTCAATTTTAGCGGTTGAGTAAAGTCAAAAGTAGCAAGCTAACGTTGCTAATGGTTGCTAACAGGAACTTTATCGGATATGGCTAAACAGCGACCTATTATCATTGTAATAAACATGTCTCTGCAGTATACGTTTGTCCAGCTGTAAGCAGTGACAACATTAGCCATCCAGAAACCAACTTTAGCCGTAAGCGTTACGTGTCGCTAGCTTTCACCCAGAAAAAAAGTCGTGGCAGCCTTACTTCTCTCTCCCTCCTGGGTTCCCATGAAACAACTTCAAGAAAAAGGTCGCTCAGGACTTGAAAACGGATGATGAACCAAAAAGGAAGACTAGTCCCAAATTGCAAACCTGACCCAATAAATTGGTATCGGTGTTGTCGTTTTTTTTTCGGTATCAGCTCACATTCAAAACTGAGGTCTTGTTTGATTGGACGTTAGCTCATTCTTTGTTTGAGGAACTAAAACCTGCTTTGCTGCGTGTCGCCCCCTACTGGTTTCTATGGAAATACCAGTGTGCTGCATATTCTTTTTGGCACGTCAACAATGCCGCCATATTGCAGAGGGAGACTTGGTGGAAATATTTCATTATACAGAACAACAACAACAACAACAACAACAACAACAACAAAAAGGTGGGGGATCGTCGTATTTTTGTGATATGTCTTTAGAATATTCTAGGTTCAGATAAGAAGAAACAACTGGCTTTAGTTAAAGTTTTGTGAGTAAAACATCATTTAGTAAATCTATAACTTGCTTTCGTGTACAGTTGTTCTCTTTTTTTCTAGTTATTATTCACCCTACAACTACTCCTCAGCTTAATTCAGGTAGTGGTTAAATACAGTATTATGCCCAAAAAATAAATCAACTATTCAGATTTTTTTAAAAACTGTACTGCCAAACAGTGAAATACTATGCTATACTTGCTTAAGATAAGTCAAAGTAAAAAAAAAAAAAAAACAAACAAAAAAAAAAAAACATCCTATGCACCAAAATTACTATCTAATGGTTATTAGAATAGGTTAAATTGAAATATATCTCAGCTTTTCTTATTTTTTAATGCTGACTGACAACAGTAAATTGTAAAACCAAACATGTTATCAAAGTGGTTATTGTGCCATTAAAATAGGTTATCTAAAAATATATCTACATTTGTGAGTGCATACACACTCTGTTTGCGCTGGTACTTGGTCACATTTTATTAATGAATGTCTTTAGTCAAATAACATTTCACATTAGATGTTGATTAGAACCTCCTTCAATCCTTCTAAATCTTGAGAAAGATGCATAACTGATGAGTCACAATAAAAATGCACATAAAGACTGCTAATTTGAGCTAACTGGGCATCAAGGAGCATGGGAATAAAAATCACCTGTCACATTCTGGTATTGTACTGATTACATTCATTTAGAAATCAATCAAAGAATAACTAAAGCTGATATTTATCAGTATATTCTGTGAAAAAAAAAAAACAAACAAACCAGAAAGCACAGCATTATATTTTTGTCTTATAAGCCTCTTTTTTGAAAAGGTTCTTAGTGGAAAACATTTGGTTTCTTATGTTAAGCATTTAGGTTCTTTTCACAGATCCAATAGTTTTGAGTTCCACATTCAGCATCATTCCAGCTGTATTCAGAGTTGAATTTATATATCTCTGCACAGTCCTCATTTTTGCCACGAATATGGTTAGGTTCTCCACCACGCCAGTAGCTGAAACCAAAAAGAAATCAACAAGTTTTAGGCAAAGAACACCAACACATTTAATATATTTAGCATGTAACTGGTCTGTGAAGATTCTATCGTAGTCCTTTCATAATTGAATTAGACTGAACATTAGAGTGTGTACCTTCTTGTTAGTGCAGTCCCATCCACCCATTTCCAAGACCCCTCTTGTACTCTGTCAGTAAGACCAATCCAGGCTTTCTTTCGGAACTTCCTAGTAAATTGCTTGATCACACATACGGGTATATAAATAATTAATCATTTCATAGCTGAAACATCATCCAGAATATCAGAAGTGCTTTGATTGAGTTTAATCTAATCCAACAGAGTATCACACAAGCTTTATTGTTGTATTACTTTAAATAAGTTAAGTTATGGTTTGGTGAATGAATAGAATTTATTTGAGAAAGTTTATGGGTTACACCCATGAAAATTTGTTTTTGCTGGAGGGGGTGGGAACAAAACAAGGCTTTTCATCATAGGAGGCAATCTTAATTAAATATTAGGATGCAAACCTCTTCTTCTCTGCTGTTTATGATCACCAGGTCTGCCCCTTGCTGCCGGCAGTCAAACTGACTGCTTTGCCAGGTCTTCTTGGTTGTAGAAATATAATAGAAGCTCCCCCTGAAATACTGCCATTTCTTCTGCGCAAACTGAGCTATTAAAAAAAAAAGAAAATAGCAGTGTAGTATCTACCAACATCATGTAAATGTTCATTAAGAGCATACCTTTAAATGTTCTGTAGTTATGTCTTTTATTATTCACAATATTGGATAGAAATATGAATATTTGGGGAAAAAAACAAAGTTAAGAAAAGAGTTGAAAGCAGAAAAAAATCTTTTTATTCTAAAACATAATAATATTTAGACTGAACACAGTAACATTCAAAACTTTTTAAAACTGTAAACATTGGTTACTTGTTCGCTTTATGAGCTTATTACATTTCAAAAAGGTGTATAACTTTTTAACATTTTTTGTACAAAATTTGCAACAATATTACTTATATTTTAGCTTATCAGAACATATGCAAAGTGCATAACATTTTGTATTCACAATAAACCCATAGGCTATGTAGGCTGTCACTGCATGATCTGTCCTGGAAGCACGATCTATACTGTCAGTTCATTTACGCATACACTAAGAGAAATACTTCCGGGAGGGAATTTTTAACCTCCCGGTGTTTTTTGCGGCTTTCCACACAGTGTCTCTGTATGTTCGGGAAGGGAACTGGGGGGATGATTCCTCTTGTTCTGTTGTCATTCTCTTTCATTTTCCCTAAGCGGTGAACAGTTATCAACATCAGGTAGCTTTTGTTTTCCTTCAAGAAAAATGGCCTGACAGATTCTTATAATTTCTTTTTCACATCTTTTGACAAAGTCTCTGGTACACCATAAAGTTTCAGATTTCAACGTCTGGAGTTCTGAATCAATAGTCTTTTTTTATAGCTTGAGGAGGGTCTTTTTTTGCTTTGTCCTCAATTGTGTCAACCCTTTTCTTCAAGCCTTTAATTTCCTAAAAGGCCAAGTGAATTGATTTCTTGAGCCACTCGATTTTTAGTGAGCTGTCACTGACCAGCTTTTATACTGGGTCAAAGTGGGTGTTGATCATCTTAGACAGAGTTTTAATGATGTCGGGATTATTGAGACTTTGCTCCTCCACTTGTACAACAAGAACCTTTTTGTGGGCTGGTTCTTTACGAGAGGTCCCCTTTGGCATAATAGGCAGTGGTGGGAAGTCTTTTTCATTTCAGAGCATCAGATCCACAGCATTAACCATCTTGGTGTAGTCGTGTTCCACGTTAGCTAGGTTGTTGCTGGTAGCTGGGTTTTTGTTCTCTTTGGAGAATCTATTTTTGTCTCGATAAAACATTTGTGCCGTCAAAAAGGTTTGCCCCTCTGTTTAAAAGTTTAACAAAAGTTGTTCAAATCCCAAACACACCAGGCGTTCGATGTTTATGATAAGGGATGACCTGAAGACTAACTGACCTCGAGGAAAAGTTTTACCCCAAAATCACACAAAAATGCAAACGTTATCAGCATTAAAATGAATCAACATTTGCATCTTTTCTTGAGAACAAATGAAAACACTTTTTTTGAAGCTTAGAAAGTGTAACAGAATCAAAACTGAACAAAAAACTTTATATGCAATGCCATATTTAATTCATATTGTTATACTTAAATAAAGTTTACTCTTACTATTAGTTGCTGCTCCTACATCCTTACTATAATGACAGTTTTACAAAGTTTCTTTCTATACTTACTGCAGGTATTTAGTTGCCTCCTCAGGTTGTCTCGTTCTGTTGTGAGACTTCTGGATGTTGCCTCAAGAGCTGAAATTACAATTACGTCTGATATATTTAATCTGTGAAAATTTAAAGCTTTTCTCCACATGACCTAATCCTCAACATAAATCATAATGGATTGTGCTGTGTTTGACTTTTTTATGTTTTATAACTGAAAAAGCAAAATCACAAATCTCTACTACCTTAGATTATGGATATTAAAACTAGATTTCTTCAGTTTAGATTCAGTTATATTTTTTGGCAATTTTCCAATAACTAAGTCTCTATATCTCCTTGTCTAAATACCAAGCTGCACACAGATTCCACATGTTTATGTTAGGATAGAAGAGATGTTTATAAAAATTAAAGTAGCATTAGTGATCAGTGTTGTGACTGCGTGGTATATTCAGCATAATCTTTTTGGCTTCATCATATGCTCCAGATGGCAGCACACATCAGTGTTATGCTTTCACAGTTGGGTTAGTCACACTTTACAGTTAGTTACACTTTAAAGTGTAACTTTAAGTTACACTTTAAAGTGTAACTAACCCCTTTGTGAAAGTAAAACCCCGCCCCTAACAAATTTTGAAAAATTCCACCAAAGTGGGTGGAGCCAAAAGACACTAGGGGAATGGTCAAGTGTGGGGATGAGTGGAGGGGGTAAGCCAGGCTTTGGTCAGGACACGAGAAGCACTGTTGCCAACTTATCCACTTTGTCACAATATATATTTATATTTAGCAACTTTTCAGACAAGTCCAGTGTCTTTTTTTTTTTTTTAATCTTTTTTTTTGCAGTTATTGTAAAGTTTTTTGGCGACATAAAAGTTGCAGCTATGCTTGGTCCTGTATGAGAATCAAGTGCTGCCATGTCCCTCCTGCTTTCTATGCACTGCAGTCAGTCTTACACAGGCGTCCATCCTGCAGCAACGAGCCAGCAGTCAGAGCAGAGAAGACCTGTTTCACTCCGTGTCAACATTGCAAATAAATCACACATGTACAAAGCTGAAAACAGTATCGATCAATGCTCGCCATGCTCACTATTCCAACTCCTGACTCACCGCCGTCGGGGGTGTGTATCTGAATGAGATGCTTTCATACCCAATGCAGCACTCAGTAACAAAAACCTGTACCACATGGCGAAACCTGTACTGTTTTAAACAATATGAGAGGACACAGGCCTCCTAACACAGTTCAATCTAAGGAGGCCATCACTGAGACTATTATAGGCAAAATATTGCAAACTAAACAAATTTACACAAAAATGCCAAAATTTGATAGAATAATAAGATAGAACCCTAAATGACCCATTTAGAAAAAAAAAAAGAAAAGCAAAAAAAAAAAAGAAAAAGCTGATTTGGGGGTTAGTTACACTTTAAGTCATACACATCACCTTTAAGAAGAATTATGTATTTGCATGTATTGCATGTATTTTATGTATTTATTTTAATTGTATTTTAATTTGAATCTGTCTATTTGATTAAACTAATCTGACTATATATTTGTGTATAAAAACTGGACCTGTTTGTTTTGTAAGGTACCCAGAGGTGACAGTTGTTGTGAATCAGCACTATAAAAATGAAATGAATTACACTGAGTAATGCTGTAATTGGCAGACATATTGTTTCCCATCTTACCAGTGTTTGTCCTCTTTAAGGTCTCTCTCTCATTAGTCAGAGAATTTTGCTGTGAAGCTGTAAGAAAAGGAAACTAATTTTTGTAATTGTGCTACATGCAAAGGCAAACATTTATTAGCTTTAGAAATAATGAGTTTTTTTTGTCTTTTCTTAAAAACAAATTAAAACATTTTTCTTTGAAGCAATGAGATGAGATTATTGTACACGCAGGGGCAAAAATACTTATCAGCATTGAAATGTATTCAATTTTGTGCGTTTTTTAAGGACAAAATAAACAATTTTTCTTTGAAAAAAGTGTAACAGAATCAAATTTTATGGCACTATTTTTGGAACTGCTATACCATATTTAAATTATGTTACCTAAATACAGTGTAACTTTTTGTATTATTTACTCGTTGCTTCTGAATTGGAATGTAGGAGATATTTATTTTCCATACTTACTGCAGGTATTGAGTTGTCCCTTCAGGTTGTCTCTTTCGGTTCTGAGACTTCTGGATGTGGCCTCAATAGCTTAAAAAAAAAAAAAAAAATCACAATTTCTAATATTTCAAATCAAAAATCATTATTGCCATAGCTATGTTTACAATAAACGTGGTATCTTCAGCTTAGATTCAGCTATTTCTTTGGCGATTTTCCAGACTCTCTAATTATATTTCCTTGTCTAAATGCCAAACTGCACACAGAGTTCCCATGTTTGTGTTAGGATAGAGAAGGTGTTTATGAAAATTACAGGAGCATTTGTGATTGATATTAAGACTGCATATGATGGACTTTTGCAGTTAATTTTTGCAGTTCTACTCTGCTCCACTAGATAGGTATGGTGAGGTGTGGTGTGAATTAAGTTTTGATTTAAAGTTAGGGTTAGGAATAGACTAGGAATTGTTAGGGTTAGGGAAAATGTCTGGGTTAGGCATAAATGCAGTTACTAAAATGAATGGAAGTCAATATAGTTTGTATAGAAGTACAAGGGTGTGTGTGTGTGTTTGTGTGCTGTTGATGTGTGTGCTAATTTTTCACCTGCAATTGAAAAGACTATTGAAAATGGCATAAACCTTACAGCACTCAGCGGCCAAAAATAGCAAGGAAGCAGGTAGCTTTGGCTCCTGGAGGTCAGCAAAGCAGGGAAACAAAGTTTTCCAACTTACCAGTGTTTGTCCTGTTTAGTGTGTCTCTCTCATTAGTCAGATAATTTTGCTGCAAAGCTGTAAAAGAAGAAGTTACCTTTACATTATTAAAATTTAAGTGGAATATTACTGTTTGCAGTTGATTTTTCTCCAAGTGTTTAGGGCACATTTGCATGTTTTTACCAGAGCGTACAATGATGTAAAATCATCAAAATTGAACTGAAAAGTTAGAATATAATCTGAAACATATATTTTCATATAAATCTAATACTTTATAAATGATTAATATCACATATCGCACATATAGTTTAAAATTTTTCTTGTATTGCTTTTCCTCAATAACATCACCTTATGCAGTTTAAAAAAAAAAAAAAAAAAAAAAAAAAAAATACTTACTGCAGGTAGTCAGCTGTCTCTTCAGGTCGTCTCGTTCCCCTGTGAGATTTCTGGCTGTTGACTCAAAAACTGAAACAAGTTGAATGAATTTCAATAATTCTGATAAGCTGTGGCTTTTCTTTGCAGATATCTACAGTCATATTCAATAAATTGGAATATGCATTCCAGCAAGGCTCATTTGTCAGATTAAATGCAGCTTTCAAAAATAATTATAAGGCAGATGTTAAACATACTTTTAAGCCAACATTTCTGTATTGAGAATTATTATTTTTTTGATTTGGTGTAATATTTTCATTTTACATGGGTGGTTGTTACATAATACAATTCTAACTCTATGATTGTAACATCCTGATAAAGGTGTATATTTTATAGGTCAGAAAACAATAACTCATGCACTTTGCTCAGTAGCTTCTATGACTGAATGTCCTCTGTTGGACTGTGATGTACTCCTTTTGCAGTGATTTAGGGATGACAGCCATAGAACCTTTCAGAATGACGCCATCTTCAATAATTAACTCATCCCAGAAAGGGAAGTAGGGATGAATTGCGATAGGAAGGCTGCGAGGTTGTCATGGCAATCCATGTTTGATGAATGCACTGAGCATTTGCAAGGTTTCATCGTTTGCTGTGCATCTGCCTAACTTCTCCAGGCTTGAAGAGGATATGCAGTTTACTGTCATTACATCAAAAGTGTCCTCTTCTGTGGTTTGTTGGACTGTGGAGCTGCTGGGAGCCCGAGACAGAGTGTCAGTCAGGTGCATTTGCTTTCCACTTTTGTATGTCATCATGATGTTGTACTTTTGAAGCCTCAAGTGATAAAAGTTGGACGTAGTCCACACTTTCTCTGAAAGCGAAGCACTGCAGAATTTACTTATCGCTGTATGCTTTCTTCTAGATGTTGTTTTAGAGGTATATTCTTTATCATTCATGTAACTGACAATTTTGCAGACATCTTCTCCTGCTCCCACACAACCACAGCTCACTTCTTGGAGTGCTGCATGCAAGTGAAAGGGGGTGGGGATGGGTGACAACGGTAACTAAAACATGTAATTATGAGTCACATTATTGCTTGGAGTTGAATCAGTACGTTTTGCATCCAATGAAAGCAAGGATGTTAACAAATAAATTGGACACTGTTCTGGCAATTTAGTGATATCTCCACAGTTGAGATCTTAACTGGTCTTGAAATAAAATCCTGAGTCCTCGATGTCCGAGACCGAGAAAAGATCGAGTACAAATGAGACCATCAAAAGTGGTCTCGAGACCGGTCTGGAGACCAAGACTGGTCTTGAGTACAACAGCAGTAAGTTTACCCCAATCCCATGAAGACTTCCCAAGAAAAAAACACCAGTCAATAAGAACAATAGATATATTGGAGCATAATGTGGACACATGATAATGGCGCCTTCACATTTCCACCTGCCCCCTCATTTATGCATGCCTAAAACCAGCCCTGGTATGTTTCCCAGATACACAAAGTTCCCCTAGAGCGTGGCTTAACAGGCAGAAATTAAATTGCAATTTGCAGTAATGAGCCAATAACATGATTGGAGTTGTCGATTGCACTCATATTGGTATAAGGGTACCATCTGTAAATGGGGCCTTTCTGAACATAAAGTATTTCCATTCTATAAATGTGTAACTTATATGTAATGGGCAAATGTGCCTAACAAATGTAGTGGCACACATTCAACAACGATTTTAACTTTTATTGATTATTTTTTTCTCAAAATTTTCTCTTTTGTTTTCTATTTTTAATTTTTTGCTTTTAATTTTTTTTTTTTTTTTGCTTTTATTTTTGTAAGGTGACCTTGTTTGCCCTGAAAGGCATTTTTTAAATAGAATGTATTGTTATTTTTTGTAGTAGTACTGTTGGAAACAAACTACAAACAGAGGCCATTACCATGGTTATCAAGACACGTGGTCGGAGCCTTTTGGGTATTTATGCTAATTTTCATATTTATTAAGGTCATTAAGGAATTATTAAGTATTAAAGAAATCTAACAGCTGCACCCAATTCATGGCAATTCTGGATGTCTACACACGGCCTCATACATCTGAAGTTTTTTGTGTGCTCCAAGTTTCAGAATTTCTCCCTACTGCAAACTTTCAGTATGAAAGCTGTGCACTTTTTTCAGCATGAGGCCCCTGGACACTGGGCATGTTACTGAATTCTTCCTGACAAAACCGTTCAAGCTCTGTCAGATTGCGTGGGAATCAGCTATGAACAGCCCTTTTCAAGTCCAGCCACAAATTCTGTGTGGAACTGAGGTCTGGGCTTTGACTCTTCCACTTCAGAACAGCCAGGGTATTGTCTTCAAACCAGCTCTGTGTAGCTTTAAATGTTCTCCGAAGCTGTGGTTCTCTAAAAGATGGAAACAAATTGTCCTCCAGAATTTCCCAATATTTTGCAACATTCATTTTACCTTCTACCTTTATTGGCCTTCATGATAATGAAGACCACCATTCATAGTATAAATAGTGTAGGTGTGCAGTGTTTGGTGTCTGCCAAATGTGGAGCCATCAAACCAAAGAACATTCTTCTAATTGACCATAGAGTCTCCCACATGCCTTTTGGCAAACTCTAGTCGAGACTTGATGTATGTTTTCTTCAAAAGTGGTGTTCCCTAAAGATGGCTGACTTCCTGTTACATGCCCAAGCTGACCTTCAAAATAAAAGACTTCACAGAATAGACTGAGACTAAATTAACATTAGTCAGTCATATGTGAGGAAGTTCATCTACTCCAATTTGCTTTTTGTTTACGCCATCGACACCACCATCTGCAGGTTTTGATTTAATGTACAGGAGTAGAATGTTATTTAAGTCTTATTTGTGTGAAATGTTTACAGTAAATGTGAAGTTTGATTTACTGTATTTAACTTTTTTCTAATGATGCTAAACTAAAAGTAGCTATTTTATTTTCTGTCCTACAGTTTTCTCCATGTTAAAACGTGGTTCATGAAAATAAAGTGGTGCTAAGGAAGCTACATCCTGACTCACATATTCATTCGACTGGAGTTAGGCTTACTGCTAAATTGTGTTAGACACACAAGGAGAGCAGAATAATCAGTGAATGGACCTTCTAGACATAGGTGTCTTTATACTACAATCACCTGAGACACACTCACTGTAGGTGGCCTCCATTCCACTCATTCTGAGACTACGAGCCCCAGTTGGCTGGACTCCTGTTGAATTAGGTCAGTCACTTTACACGGGGTGAATATTTATATAGTCACTTATTTTATGTTAAATATTTTTATTTAATTGTCATTATTTCGTAGAAATTAGTTTTCACTTTGACATTGAAAGTTTTTTTTTTTTTTTGTCCAAAAGCCAAATTTTGAGTATGATTGATTTGTAAAAGCAATAAAAAGGGTAAACATTCAAGGTGGTGAATACTTTTATAGACACTGTAATGTGTTTCACACACTGTAATTTGTGAATGTGTGTAATGAGTTACTGAAATACATTACCTTTTTTAATAATTATGATTATTAATTACAATTTATTGAATATAATTGTATGTAGTTAACATTTTTTCCACAAACATTACAGCACAAAAAGTTTATGAATATCAAAAAATAAAAAAAATATTTGACAGGGATGCCAACAGGAAATTAAAACATTTGATAGCAGACTTCAGGCAGGACTAACAAACAAAGCACAAACTAAATGAATTACTAGATTTTACTATTTTTGGTCTGAAGCCCCTTCAGACCCAAACTTTGAAAAGTAATTGAATGTCAAACTCACCAGCGCTTGTCTCCTTCAACTCATTCTTCTCTGTAGTTAGCAAATTAACTTGTGAAACTGCCATTAAGAATGGAACAATTAATATCTAAAATGTGTTAATTAGTTCTTCCTTTTTGTTAGATATTTGTTCTGATTACTGATTACACTCACCAAAGTCAATTAGTTTCTTCTTTAGCACACTTCTCTCTTCAGTCAGGTTTCTGTTACTGGATTCAAGGTCTAAAAACACATTTTTAACCATATGCTTTTAGTTTCTTCTATACATTAAAGTTTCAGGATACTCTGAAAAAACAATTCTGCCAGAAAATTTGGACCAAGACATTAAAAATGAACCCCCATAGATTGCTGTCTTGTCTCTGCCCTCACAAAACACCAAGTTACCAATGAACTCACCAACATTGGTCTTCTTCAACTTGTCTCTCTCTTCAGTCAATGAGTTATGCTGTAAAACTGACATTTTGGGTGGGCATGTTACATTAGTTAAATTGGTTCTTTTTAATCAAATAATGTAACACAAATATGCATTTATGTTGGTGTTCATATCATAAATTCAAATTTTAATTGAGTGATAGTTTACTTTTAATTAGTTTAGCTGCTGCTCACCAAAATCATCCACTTTTTTCTTCAGCTCATCTTTCTCTGTAGTCAGCAAATTCTTCTGAGATGCTGCAAAAAAACATCATACATTGACCCACATGCACACTAGGTAACATGTATTTTATTTACATGGACCAACACCAGCAGATGACATGGCTTCCCAAATCATTAGTTACTGTGGAAACTCCAGATACTCAGACCTTGATTTTGAAATGAAATGCAAACTTTACTTTCATCTGAATAGAGGACTTCGAATCACTGAGCAGCAGTCCATTTCTTTTTCTCTTTAGCCCGGGTATGATGCTTCTGCTGTCATCTCTGGTTCAGGAGTGGATTTAGACAGAATATATCAGTCAGAACTCCTCATGCTCTGATAAGTCTGTGTGGTGAATAACAGACTCCAGCTGCAGTTTATCTCTTTTGGATCCCTCTCAAACTTAAAAAGAATTTGCTTCATGATCCCCTCAATGCTGGAGTGATCCATGTTGCTTAAGCAATAATTTCCACCACACTTTTTACTTCCTCTCAACTTTCCATTAATGTGCGTGGATAAAGCAGTCTGTGATGAGCTGTGCTCTTTAGCAATGACCTTTTGTGGTTTATCCTCTTGCGAAAGGTGTCAGTAACTGTCTGCTAAGTCAGCAATTTTCTCCATGATTGTGCAATGTATGATATTTTTGTATTAAAATTATTTGTCTAGTGCTCTTAATATATGCTTTACATATCTCTATGTACCTATTTTTCATAGTAGTTGCTAGTTTTCTTCAGTACTTTACAAAATTACAAAACTTTAAGTCAAACTTACTGCAGGTATTCAGCTCTCTCTTCAGGTCATCTAGCTCCACGCTGAGATTTCTAGATGTGGCCTCAAAAACTAAAGTAGAAGAAATAAGGTGTAATCCATGATTTTATCTTCAGTAAGTCAGTTACCTCTAATCCTTTAGCGAAAACAGTTATCAATGACGATTAAGAAAAAGGTTTGTGTTTGAACCTTGATAGTAAAGGTTTTTGATGTATTTGATGATTTTGCTGTATAGTTGATTGATGCACTTTGAACTGCCTTGCTGCTGAAATGTGCTATACAAATAAACTTAACTTAACTTAAAAACTTCAGATCGATCTGGGAGGTATGCAATTGCTTTGGGTTTTACTATGTGATTAAAATGAACTGACTATATATTTGTGTATGTAAAGTGAACCTGGTTGTTTTGTAGAGTACCTTGAGTTGATATTTGTTGTAAATTAACACTGTAAAAATGATCTGAACTGCACTGAATTATGTAATTTTCAGACACTGTTTTCCAGCTTACCAGTATTAGTCCTCTTCAGTGTGTCTCTCTCATTTGTCAGAGAAATTTGCTGGGAAGCTATAAGTCAAGCACATTGCCTTTAAATAAAATTAGATTATTTTACATGCAGAGGCAAAACTAGTTTTCAGCATTAGAATGAATCCGTTTTTGACTAATTTGTCAGGACAAAAACAGTTTCTTTCAAAAAAGTGTAACAGAATCAAAATTAATGTTGGAACTTTAATGCTGTATTTAAATTATAATACTATTGTACTTAAATACAGTGTAAGTTTCTTATCAAATTACTCACTGCTCCCAAGTGAGAAGGTATGAGAAAACATTTATTTTCCATACTTACTGCAGGTATTCAGCTGCTTTTTCAGGTTGTCTCTTTCTGTTGTGAGACTTCTGGATGTGGCCGCAATAGCTGAAATAATTGTCAAAGTCAAACATATTCAATCAGAACTCATTAGTAGCCTAGTCTATGTATATAATAAGCTTGGTTTCCTTGGTTTAGTTAGATTCAGTTCTTTCCTTTACTATTTTTAGCAATAAAAGTATCTGATTATATCTCCTTATCTAAATGCCAAACTGCACACAGATTCCACATATCATGTCATTGTAGAGGAGATGTTTGTGAAAATAAAAGGAGCATTTGTTATTGATCTTTTGACTGCACAGACTATTCAGCATAATTTAACTGGTTTTATCACATCTTAACAGAACTTACACACATCACCCTGAAGAAGCATGAAAAGCAGGCATAGTTAACAAGCAAACATACTCAATGCAATCAACTGTCTGCTGTCTATTCCTGTTTATAGACTGGATCTAATTGTTTTTTTACAGTGCAATGATATAAACTCTCTTGTGAATTGGTTCTATAAAGAAAAAAACGGAACTGAGTTGAGTTAAGCTGTAAGTAATGACAGCAAAGTTGTTTTCTGTCTTACCAGTGTTTGTCCTCTTCAGCGTGTCTCTCTCAGTAGTCAGAGAAGTTTGCTGTGAAGCTGTAAGTAAAGTAAATTGCCTTTATATACAATGCAGTTGTGTTCCATGCTGAGGTAAATAATTATCAGCATTAAAATTAATCAGTTTTCGCATCTCTTCTTGAGAGCAAATCAAAACTTCTTTGAAGCTTAGAAAATAGAACAGAATCAAAACTGAACTACAAACTCTTGATGCAATGCCATGTTTAACTGTTTAATTGTTATACTTACAGTTCACTCTTATTGTGATATTACTTGCTACTCCTACATCCTTGATAAAATGACAGTTTTACAAAGTTTCTGTCCATACTTACTGCAGGTATTTAGTTGCCTCTTCAGGTTGTCTCGTTCTGTTGTGAGACTTCTGGATGTGGCCTCAAAACCTGAAATTACAGTTACAATATCTAATACATTTAATTTGTTTGAGAAAGATCAGAGTTTTTCTCTACATGACCTAGTCCTCAACATTAATCATGATGGATCCTATTGTACTTGATCTTTTTATGTCTTAAATTAATTCAAAAAGCAAAATCATAAGTCTCTGCTGCTGTCGTCTATGGAAATTTAAACTAGGTTTCTTCAGTTTAGATTCAGTTCTTTTCTTTGACCATTTTCCAAGAGCTAATAGTCTCTAATTTTTTCTCCTTGTCTAAATACCATACTGCACACAGATTCCATATGTTTATGTCATATGTTTATTAAAATTAAAGAAGCATTAGTGAGTCAGTTTTGTGACTGCATAGAATGTTCAGCATATTCTAATCAGCTTGATCATATCTTAGCATAACTTGCACACATCACCCTAACCAAGCATGAAAAGAATGTAAAGTTAGCTATTTAGAGAACCTATGTGCTTTTATTTGAGGCTACTTATATGATTAAACTAAACTGACTCTATATTTGACGCATCATGATGCATCGTATCTTCTTCATTTTTTTTCTGTGTTTGAAATCGTTAGAAATCTTGGAATCCACACTTTCTTAATCTGTAAATAACTCAAACACTCTCGGAGAGACTTGTGTTTTGTTTTGTTGTGGGAAGTCATATATTGTTGTATGAACACTGGACGTGTTTATTTTGTAAGGTACCTTGTTGTGACATCTGTTGTGAATTAACGCCAGAAAAATGAACTGAATACATTGCATTAAGCTACAATTCATGAAAATAAGACATCGTTTTCCAGCTTACCAGTGTTTGTCCTCTTCAGCGTGTCTCTCTCATTAGTTAGAGAATTTTGCTGGGAAGCTGTCAGAAAAGCAAATTATGTTTCTGTACAATGAAATGGTATTGCACTCAGAAGCAAATGATTATCAGCATTAAAATTAATCTAATTGTTTACTTTGTTGTTCACAAAATAAACTCTTTTCTATAAAGCTTACAAACTATCAGAATAAAAATTGAACTTTATATGTATAATATTAATTAATTCATTCTGATAATTTCTATACTTTTTATACATTTTCATCACATTACTTGATGGTCTTGAATACTCAATAAAATTACAACTACAGAAAGTTTAATTTCCTTACTTACTGCAGGTATTGAGTTGCCTCTTAAGATTGTCTCGTTCTGTTGTGAGATTTCTGGATGTTGCCTCACAAGCTGAAAATAAAATGTACAAATGCGAATGTAGAAGACTGTCAATGAAAGTCTTGATTTCCTGTACCTGACCTAATTCTGACACATTTATCCTTTTTATCTTTTACACAATAGCAAAATTTGAAATATTTTTACTGCCACAGATCTTAATATAATCAATTTAATAATTATTTACAGTAATTAATGAAATCATCATACTCACCAGATCTTCCATTCTTCAATGTGTTCCTCTCTTCAGTCAGGACATTAACTTGTGAAACTAGTATTGTGACATGACAGACTTTTATTACAACTCAACAGGACTGTAACCATAAGATTTTTTCACTTTAAAACTTACATTCATTTATTACAATAAAATATAAAATTAGATTTATTCCCTTCATTTCAAAAATACAAGGACAAATCCATATTTAACAGACAACCTAATGAATTCAAAGCTATTTTCCAGTTTTTAGTCACTTATTTCATATTTGTGTGTTGGCCACACTATATCTGCAGTACACAGCATTAAATGTTTGTAAACCTCACAAAACTTTTTTTAAGGTTTAAGGTTCCTTATTCATGTCCTTTCCCACTTAAAAACACAATATCAGAGTTTGTTTTGTTGTTTATGGCCAGCTTCTTGAATGTTTCCACTGGTATTTTGATGATTTATCTTTTCTGATGAGCTCAAAGTCCTTGAGGTTGGAAGGTCTCCTTGCCATCGCCCAAATGTTTAACTCCCCTCGATGAAGCTTTTTCCCTGGACTATCATTTAAAACAGATGACAAGAACCTGATTTTTTTCAGTTGAGAAATATCTCAAAACTCAGTTCAGTGGTGCCAAAAGGTGAACTTGAGATGATAATTCTTGCTTTTGTCTCTACATGACTGGGCTGCTATTATGACCTGCTTACTTGTTTCAATAAGTAGTGGCTGGTTCGTCTTTTTGTTGCTCAAAACTCTGCAGCGAGACTACAGGGAAACTCATTTAACCCCCGTATTAAAGTCACTACACTGGCTGCCAGTTAGATCTAGGTTTCATTTTAAAATTTTAGTTTTAACCTTTACATGTACAGGCTCCTTTGTAATTTTGATTTAATTCAAATATATACCTCTTTTTGTCGTCTAAAGTAATAAAAACCTTTTAGTGCCCTCCCCCTCCAACTCGCTTCAGAACTTAAGGAGACCAATTTTTCCAAAGTGTTGCACTCAGACTGTGGAATGCTCAATCTTCCTACAGAATTTGAACTCTATGAATATTTATAAAAAGCAGCTAAATATGATTTTTTTCCCCCTCAAGTAGCTTTTAATTACACTCAAGCTTTTATGATATGCATTTATGATTGTCTTATGTTTTGTTTTCTCTGTTGTACACTGGTGTGTATTTTAGTTGGTGTGTAAAATTAACATTTTTACTTTGGTTCTGTTGTTATGATCTGAGGTTGTTAAGGGTTTGGACTTGTTTCTGTGTTGGCACTTTTGATTATATCCTTGTTCATGCTCTTGTTTTTGCTTATTGATTTCTTCTTTATATTCAGCTTAGTTATTCCTGTCTTTCCTTTTATCAGTGTTTTGTCTTGGTTATTGTTTATTTCTTCCTCAGCTCCTTTCATGTTCTATAGTCTTCTTCCCTCAGCCTGCCTGTTTGGTCTTTTCCTTACAACTGTACCCTTTTTTCTAATCAGCCACCTTTCACTTGTCAGTCATCAAGCTCCCCAGGGGAGAAGGTCCTCATTTCCTTTCACACTTTGCTGGACTGTCCCATTTTCTCCTGTGTTCTGACCGTTCTCTGCCTTTTGCCTATCTACCAGTTCTCAGTCCTGTATCCTTTCACGCCTGCCTGTAAGTTTGCGTTCATTTATTAAAGTCTCTTCATGTTATCTCCTGCCTCCGACTGCCTGCACCATGGGTCCAACCACTTAGCTAACCATGGCACTGGAGGTTCATCTTGCCTTAGAACTTAGTCCATCACGTTTGTAAAAAGTAGTTTCTCTTTAGGCACACAATGGATTCCTCTTTCAGTACCACCTCTGAATTTTACTGTCCAGCGACAGCATCAATAATGAGGCTCTATTTTATAAAAGGACTCTAAATTATTCTATGTAAGAATCTTTAACCGTATACTTTATACAGTGTGACAATATCATATCTGGTTCAAAGAAAAAAAAAAATCAACATTGTTTTCCTAATATGTGCATTGCACTGGATTTCATATGTTTAATAGCATATATGCGAGTATTTGAAATAAAGAGTTAAGTACAAAACTGTTATTGAAACCTCATATTTTTTGACAAGGCTTTTGGTCATTATATCAGTATAAATAATCACTGTAAAACCCCTACTAGAGTTTTATAAATGTTCTTTGTTACTCAGTCACACTTACCAAAATCGTTCATTTTCTTCTTCAACTCATCTTTTTCTGTAGTTAGCGAGTTCTTCTCTGAATCTGGCACAGCATATAAAACATAAACCCCTTACACACACCAATACAACTGTTTCTTTATCTTGAAAAATCCTTTTAAAGATTTGCTTAATGATTTTTCTTGTGCGTATTATGCAAATAGTGTTAAATTTCTAAACTCACTGCAGGTATTCAACCTCTTGCTGAGCTCCTCTTTTGCTACTGTAAGACTTCTGGACAGTTCTTCATGACCTAAAACAGATCATTTCAGTTTTATTGCACTTTATGTTTATTTCAAAACAATCAATTACTGATGTTCTCTCAGTTTATTAATTATTTGTTTTTGTTGCTTTGTTTACAGAACTGCCCAAAAAGAGACTCTAGTACAAATGAACGTAAGGATATAAATAACACTTTTAAAACTGAGGACAGCAGCACTGGCAGACAGCAACACAATAAGCCGGGAGTAATGACACACGAGGAGTAGGGAGATGGGACAGAATCCAGGTGAGATGGCTGGAAACAGACTCTGGAGTCAGAAGTTAGAGACACATTAGGGAGGACAACTACAGAAAAACAACAAGAGACTGAGATGAGAAGCAAAACACAAACAAAACGAATCGCTAGATTTCACTCTTATTGGTCTGAAGGGCCTTCAGACCCAAAAGTCTGAAAAGTAATAAAATATCGAACTCACCAACGCTTGTGTTCTTAAACTCATTCTTCTCCGTAGTTAACAAATTAACTTGTGAAACTGCCATTAAGAATGTAGACATTATTATTTATTAAAGGCAAACAAAGCTGTTCAAGTGTCATCTGAGAGAATTAGATCATTAATATCTAAAATGGGTTAATCAGTTCTTCCTTCTGTTAGATATTTGTAAATAAATTGAAATTTTAATTCAGTGATAGTTTATTGGTTTATCTGCTGCTCATCAAAATCATTCACTTTTTTCTTCAGCTCATCTTTCTCTGTACCCAAGAACTTCTTCTGAGATGCTGTCTAAAAACATTAAACGTTAACCTACCTACACATCAAGTAGCACAAACGTTTAAATACCACTTGGTAAACCCATTTTAATTGAATAATTATTTTGCTTCTGAACATGATATAATGTCACAGAACAAAGTAAGTTCCTTTGCAGAGAGCCAACAATTCTGTGAGCACAAAAAGCTAAAGAGTGGTTGGAATGTTTCAGCCATTCTGCATGAAATCTATTAGTTATGACTGCCTATAGTTCCTTTTATCGTTTTAAAATAATAAAATGTCAGTCGGCTGTACAAAACATGAAGGTCACCGACGAGTATCATCACACACATAGGAGATGTGTTTCATCATTTATTTCTGTTACATTCTATGGTTGTGGCTTACAGAAAATGAAAACCCAACATGTTTTTACTCAGAAAATGTCAATATTACATGAGACCATTAGAAATGATGTTTAATACAGTTATGCTGGCTTATTACAACGTACGTTCATGTACGGAAGGTTACACGCACTCAGTGCTTTGTCAGGACTCCTTTTGCATGAACTACCTCATCAGTGCGGTGTGGCATCTGAGCTTTTGTTCTGAATCAGTCTGTGTGTGATAAATAACAGACTCCAGCTGTAGTTCATGCCTTCTGGATCCCTCTGAAACTCTTAATAAGAATTTGCTTCACGATCCCCTCAAGTGACCCCTATTGCGTAGGCACTATTTCCAACCACACCTTTTCCCTTCCACTCAACTTTACATTAATGTGCTTTAATAAAGCAGTCTGTGATAAGCTGTTCTCTTTAGCAGTGACCTTTTGTGGTTTACCCTTTGGCAGATGGTGTCAATAACTGTCTGCTAAGTCAGCATTCAAATCAGCAAATTTCTCCATGATTGTGCATTGTATGACATTTTTGTGTTAAAATGATTTGTCAAGTGGTCTTATGTAACATTGTAATTTTCTGACAAGCTGAGTTTTTGTTTTTCATTAGCTGAAA
This sequence comes from Anableps anableps, assembly GCA_014839685.1. Taxonomy (NCBI): domain Eukaryota; kingdom Metazoa; phylum Chordata; class Actinopteri; order Cyprinodontiformes; family Anablepidae; genus Anableps; species Anableps anableps. The sequence continues at coordinate 9,942,037 of CM026065.1, read as the reverse complement.
TCCATAAATATCACAATAATTAATTATATTCAAATTTGTTGAGATTCACCTGCATTTATTAAATTTAAAATAGACACACTGATATTCTTTTAAAAGAACTCATATTGTGACAGATTCACAATTTACTGACAAATTTTATCATCATATATCTTTGATAACTTTTCATAGTAGTTGTTAGTTTAATTTGATCCTTTACAAAGTTTAATTTCAAACTTACTGCAGGTATTCAGCTCTCTCTTCAGGTCATTTAGCTCCACGCTGAGATTTCTAGATGTGGCCTCAAAAACTAAAGTAGAAGAAATCCATGATTTTATCTTCAGTAAGTCAGTTTACCTCTAATCCTTTAGCTAAAACTGTCATCAATGAAGATAAAGAACAAGGTTTGTGTTTGAGCCTTTACAGTAAAAACTTCAGTCCGGTAAATAACCTATGAAATAATGTCACAGTCTTTGAATATTCAGAGAAGGTCAGTCCACTTATATAGCAGGAGTTTACAAGTGCCATCTTAAAGCAATTTTCAAGAGAAACAGATCCAATACTTATTCGGAAACAATGTAGAAAACTGAAATTCCATTGCATATTTACTTCAATAAAACAATAATGTCAACTTTCCTTTCCTAATGGTAAAAATGGATCTTTCACAGGAAACCCTGCTGATTGTAACAAGTCACTGACTTCCCTCCTCCCAATAAAGCATGTGGAGACAGTGGTCAGTTGATTGCTTTGAGTTGTTAACTTTGCAACGTTCCCTCATCCTCAGAAAATATAAAGCTGGTTCCTTTAGTCTGAATTCAGCTACATTCTTAGATTGTTTTTTTTTTTTTCATAAATGGACTTGGTCTTATTTTAAATTGGCCTAAGAACCAACAGGTAAACAGGGTACAAAGATGACAGAAAGGCTTTTGAAGTAATAACAGTAAATTTAGGAACTACAGAGCTTTTTCTTTCAACAGAGGAACAACAGATCTCAAGTTGCTGCAGTAATCACAACGTCATACTCACCAGCGCTGGTATTCTTCATTATGTTCCTTTCTTCGGTCAGAGAGTTAACTTGTGAAACTGGCATTTAGAGATAGAATGTTACTTTTATGTTAATTGCAGTTTTATAATGGCATAATGACCATTATCCGATTGGATTCAAATGTAACTTTTGTTGTGTTGGGAATTCAGGTTTTTGGTTATTTCTACTATATACATATTTAAACTCTAGCAGTAAGCTAAATTAGACTTGAGCATTTGTAAAAGCACTTCCGTATTTAGCAATTCATTTGGACTTTGTTACTCATCCAAATGAGTTTGATCCAAAATCCATACATTCCTGAGTAAATTGCATAAATGACTCATTATACTTGTCAAAATCAGTGAAGGAATTGAATGGTTAGCATGCATCTCTTCTGACAGTTGTAAGGACACCTGGGTGACTCCAAGGCTTCATTGAAATTTCAACAATACTGAGTTGTTGGAAATCAAAAATATCTGGAATATGAAATGGGAAAAATAAAACACTTTTTTGCAATAGCAGTTTCTTATATAGTAAATATGTGGCCAGAAAGGCACAGCCATAAATAAAAAATCTAAATTTCCCCACTGCAGGACAGTAAAGGATATTTCCATTTCTAAAAACAAAACAATCAGAAAGCTACAATGAGATTTGAAATTTATAAATGACACAGCCCCCATGCCCCCCACACCTGAACACTAATTAATAAATCCTGAAATAAAGACCTTTTACTTCAATAACTAATGTAAATATACTAGTTAGATAATTATAAAAAAATAAATGAAACAATTCTGCGCCACCCCCCCTCAAAAAGTGCTTGTGGACCTCTCTTTCCCGACATAAAGACCTTTCACTTGAACAACGAATGTTTTATAAATATACCTATCAAAGAAAACAAACCAATAAACAAAAAGATTCTGCGCCACCACCTCTCAAAAAGTGCTTGTGGACCTGTATTCTAAACTAACAAACAGAGAATTATGAATTACGTGTTCTGTGTTTTGATACTTTTAATACTCTGAATCACTCTAATCAGTGATGCAGGTTAATCATCGACCTTACCAAAGTCAGTCAGCCTTTTCTTTAGCACATCTCTCTCCTCAGTCAGGTTCTTTTTGCTGGCTTCATTTTCTGAAACAGTACAGTCGTTGAAGAGATGTATAAAGGATGAAATCTGAAAATAATTTTTAATGTATACATTGTTCAGTCAAAGCCTTTATCTTCTTCTGAAGAAATTTATACAATGTGAACAAATGCAGTTAGGGAAAAGCTCCACTTTGTAAAAAAAATAAGATACAAATCCATTTGTCAAAATGTTTACTTCATGCTTTAAATCCAAACTTAGGTTTATTGTTATTATCAGACTCACCAAGTATTGTCTTCTTCATCTTCTCTTTTTCTTTAGTCAGAGAATTATGTTCTGAAACTGAAATTTAAGGATGAGCTGTTTTTGCAACTCCTGAATATTCCACTTCTATAAGTGTATGAAATAACTCCCAGAATAATCAACAGTCCAATTAACTGTGTTTAGTCCATTCCCAATGTGCTTTTAATTTTCTCTGGAGCATCTGATCATCTGTTCAGAGTATTTTAGATATTTTTCATATAATCATTTAAAATATATGTCTCATAAAAATAGCATAGACAGAAAGCAGGGTGTAAAGTTATTAGAGGGAAAATATAACAGGATTTTGTGGTCTGTTGCTTCTTGGGTGTTTCATACCAAACTGATTCAGTGTCTTCTTCATGTTTTCTCTCTCCTCTGTCAGATTTGTGTAACTGGCCTGAAAATCTGGAAGGACTTTACAATGGTTAATTATAATAATTTGATTATAACTTACAGTTTTTTAAGTATTTAACAAAAACTTGTTAAAGCTGTCTTTGTCCATGTGGCTGCTCAAATCTGTGTGTGACCATGCTGTCCACATTCAAACACGATTCAGTCATCCCAGAACCCCAGAACCACCTTGGCAGCTTAAAAAATACTGAGTAATGAGGTAAATTAAAAGTTTTTTATTTGGCTGTTTTTACATATAAACTGTGTTTTGTCTATGTTTCACCCTTACCATTTATGTTTACTTGGTATAGAACTGATGTTCTCTTAGGTCTGATCTTTTGTAACTTAGTGAAGTTTAAGATATTTACTAAAGTTGATCTTCTTTAACTCTTCTCTCTCCTCAGTCAGGGAATAAATCTGTAAAACTGTCATTTTGAACTTAAAGGTTATTACAATATTTTTCACAAACATTTAAAATCATAGTAAGACTGCTATGATACCCATAAATCAATTGTTGTTGTGTATCTGTATTGGAATCGAGATTGCCTGTGACTAAGAAACTATATTAATGTGATTCTATTCTGTAATGCTTGGGAAAGAATACATGCAGGTTACACTCATAAGAATCATATTTTTTTTATTCAACATTGTCTGATGACTATGCAATCAGTTTTCACCAAGATTTTGCTTCTGTTAAACACATCTGCCCTGGATTTTTGTCCCTGGAATCTATTTATGATATTTTCTTTGACTTCCAATTTTACTTTAAAGTTACTTTGTTCTTGTATCTTTCAATGAGTTGATTAGCATTGTTTTAATTAAACCCCATTTATTTCACCTGCATTTCCACCACTTTAGTTTTTACTGTTTTTTGTTGTTTAGCCAAATGTAACTTTAAGTAGTAGATCAATAGTTACTGATCCATGCCATGCTAATAGCAAAGAAACAGATTTTTTTGATTTTTCAGTGAACAAACTTTAACATTAAAGTGTTATTCTACGTATAAAATTATTATTAAGAGGACACATGTAAAACATGCATTAAATACATTACAGCTGTACTAACTCTAATAATTTAAATATTTTCATCATCTACTTACCGAACTCCTCCAGCTTCCTCTTCAGCTCATCTCTCTCTTCAGTCAGGTTTTTATAGCTTGCCTCAATATCTGTAATAGAATCACCCAAAGTAGTCAGAAAAAAAAAAAAACATTGCTACCTTTTAAAACAAAAATAACAACTCCCACAGGTTTGCTAAGTTTCTTGGGTTTTAAATTGATGTCAGATGTTCCTGTTTTTTAGTGGAGCTTGACTTTGTAAATGACTCATTTTTGAAAAGGTCTTGAATTTGAACCATGTAAATTGTGCTTAACATTTACAGACGCTTGATGAGAAGAACTAAATATATTCTATGACTTCATTAAAATATTTCTGTTTTGCATTGTAATACAATTTCAATTCATGTGGCAAAAGGCTACTAAGAGAAAATAAGACTACATGGCTTACCGTAGGTAGCTCTAAGTTCGTCTCCCTCTTCAGTCAGATTTCTCAATCTTATAGAGATATATTTATGTTGCAAAAAAGGATTCATTATGTGCTCAGACAACAAGCAGCAAATATAGTTGTCAAATCCTTTTTCACTGGTTATTGTCATGGTTTTCTAATGCTGATGTTTTGCATTCTGTGATTTCCACATTAGTCTTCATTACCTCTGTTTGTCAAATTTGCTGAATCTGTTAACTCAGTTTTGCTTTCTGCTGTCTTCACATATGTAACCTTAGGTATCACTTAGCAACTTGACTTTTTTTGTACATATGGTTTCACATCTCTTTTTACTCCCTGCTGGTTACAACCTTAAGTCTTTTAGACCTTAAAGTTCTGAATAATATGTGCAGCTGTCGTCACAGGAACATCAAGTTACTTGGAAATGGTCTTATAGCCTTTACCCTTAAACATGCTTGTCTATAATTTTCTTTCTAGTCTCTTTGGACAACTCTCTCCTTTACTTCCTGTGGTCCATGTTCAGTGTCACAAAACAGCACAGTGACTACTTATCACCCTTTACATAGGCAGACTGACTGTTTACAGCTTGAAGACACCTGTGATGATAATTAGAGGACACTCCTTGTGACACACCATGTCCCTATGGTAAAATTATTTTCAATCTTTTCTAGAGGTATCATCATTTTTTTCCAGGCCTGTTTAATTAGTTTACTTTTTAAAATGATTCTACCCCAACTAAAGGCTTGAAGCGGTGGTGAGAGTTTGTCCTCATTGAGGAAAGAGAGTAGAAAGGGATGTGTTTCTCATCTTATTTCCACTATCACCTCTTTAGTCATTTTACTCTTTACTGCATTTTTGCTTCTTTCTTGAAGCTTGCTTTCGTCTCTTACGTTTACCTTATTGACACATTTTAATAAAACCTGTTTTTAATACATCTGTTCTATCTTCCCCATTCTTTGCTCTTTGATGCAGGGTTGCTTGCTCCCTCTGTAGTAACATGAGCTGTGAATCTTACAACCTTCAACCTGTTAATTCATTATTCTTTGGCAAGCTTTAACAATCTTTATGTTATTTTTAGCCATTTATTTATGTTTAATTAAATGAAACCACTAACTGTTTAGTAAGTGTCAGGACATATTCTGTAATCAAAATAACCCAATATGTTGTAGGGGGTGCATATGATAAGATCTGGGCTGTAAATTTGAGCAATTTTCCCTTCTTCTGCTGCACCAGTTTTTGATTGTAGTACCGTGACCAGAACTAACTCAGTAGTGCAGATTGAAGTCCTATAATTAATGAACATCATAATTACCAAGACTGGTCCACAGTTCGTCTACCTCTTCAGTCAGTGTTTTATTTCCAGCTTTCAGGTCTGAAAAAGAACATTGATCATTTATTCACTTTTGGCTTTGTTTATGATTTATAGCAAATAAGTAACTTTAAGGTAGTGTTTTTAGCAATTTGGTTATTTTTGTGTGAATTTTAATTTTACCCCCCTCTTCCCTAGCAACTTTATTCCAACTTTACTGCATATCAGATTAATGTGTGAACATGTTCTTAGCAGTGAATATGAATCTCTCTGTGTTGGTCCAATGAGGCACTGGCTCCAGCATTAACCAGACACCTGTAACATCTTGTCTGCAGTGTATTTGTCAAAATGAGTTTGACACCAAAGACTTGCAAAGGTTACTTACAGAGAACAAGACAAAGGGAGACGTTCAGAACAGCCTGTAGAACACATATGATTCCAATGATAACAGCAACCAGCCTGTACAGTTTCACTGCTGTATGTAGAACGAAACAGATGTAAGCACAATGTTTTCATCTTGAATGAAGAAAATTACATGAACTTAAATGTCCTAAAAAAAATGTCCTTACTCCTCAACCAAAATCACTTGTGATTTAACCTAAACATATACCCTGGTAAGTCCCTTCAATATCATATAGGGTGTATAAAAAGTTTATTGAGACTGAAATAATTTAGCTGAATGAATTCAACTAAATTATTTTATGCTGCAATAAATATAAGTTTTTCCAAAGTGTTGCTTCTATATCTTCTCCAGCGGTCTTTGTAGTCATTGTTTACATAAAAAGTAGAAAAATACCACCAACACAGGTGACTGATGGTGACTTTTTATTTTCATTTCGGGCAACATTTTTACGAACAGATTAAAACCTTACAATGGATATTGTTAGATACAGCACAAAAAATATCTTTTTTTTGCTCTTTCTTTGATTTCATAATAAATAGGACCACATATATCTCATGACTTTTAATCAAACACAGACCTTGGTGCACACAAATGGGCTTTTAATTAATTTATTGAACTTTGCTAAATACAGCAAACATTTACAAAAAAAGAGTGAACAAAATCCTGTTCTCATTGCTGAGAATAGTTACATTTGTTGCTTTTTTTTGACTGAGCCCAACAGACTTTGCTAACTGGATGCCTTTCTTTAAATAAGCCAAATGTGCAAAACCCTTATCAGGTTTTGGATCTACAATGGGTGCTTTATTTCTTGAATGAAAGTATTGCCTGTTTAGTTTATTATTGAGCTGGTGAAAAAAAGCCACAGTACAATTCTTTCTAAGTTTAATTTTAATATGTTTCATAGCCTAAGACTTTTGACAAAAAGTTTGGACATTCTTGATGTAAAGGAAACATCAGACTGTGTTAGAATAAAACTTTTCATCAAAATTAAACACCAAAATAAGCATGACATGGAAATGACCTGGAATGTAAAGGTGTCAGTACAATATAAAATGAGAAAAATTATAATCACCATGTGTTGCAGAAGAAACTTTGTCTTCACAGCAGTTGCTCTTGAACACACCATTCCTTCCTGAAGCAGCACTGATATTTTTATGTAGGGAAGACATTTCATGTTCTTCATCATTTAAAACCAACTCCATATTGTAGGGGTGAGGCTCTGATAAAGCCACAACAAGGTATAAACCTCAAATGGTTCTGGTCTGTAAGATGATTGTCCCTTTTGTAGTTCACTTTTCACAAATGTTCATTGCTGACCAAGCTGAAAGATTGAAGATGTTCCTCATTTTCCTTTTTCATTATGCAATATCAAAAATATAATATTTTCTCTAATTTCCCCAAAATTAAGAAGCAAAGCTTGGAAATTTATTTCATATCTATTAACATTTAATAATTATTACGTTTTGTTATCTGGATTTAAAATACAGTTAATCAAAAAGAGGAAACAAACACTTGTCTTCATTGCATTTAAAAAGTTCAGAATATTATTATTTTCTTTAGATATTCATTTATGTCGCTTTGTTTGCTTTTTGATGTATCTAGTGTATCTTATAATCTCTCTTCCTTTTTGTATGAATGGTGCTATACAAATACAAAAATGCAAGGAAAGTATATGTCTTTAAAAACACGAGACTTGTAGTCTATTGAGTTCATTTTCCCCATTCCCTTCTTTTTAAACTTCTGTCAATCCAATCCATATGTAATTCTTGTATTTGTTAGCAAAATCTGAACAAATACCTTATTTCTAAATTTGTAATACACAAACATACTCTGCTCTGCTGCCAAAGACATCCCAGCCTAATTGCCCTTTTACACAATTGGCATTGTTATTATTTGAACCAAAAGTAGATGGCTGTTGGTCTGCCGCTGACTCAGCACTCCCCCAAGTGGTGAATGACAGACCTTACAAGTTCAACCTTCTCAATTATTGAAACCCTTAGTAAAGATGTCAAAAACTGTCTTTAATCTTTAAGAAATATTTGTTTAAAAAAAATCATAGGTGCCACAGTATTGGAACGACTACCAATTCTCAGTAAATTAATTTAACTGAAGCTTTTTTCAACTTTAATGAAGTTAATCAGAGGTTTGAGTGTTTGTGTCATGAACATTTGGACTTTTGCTTTGTGTTGTGTTTTATTTTAGCGCTTGTCTGTCTGCCTTTGTTTTTCATATTAAGATAATTCCTTAGGTTTAAGTATTTGATACGCATTTTTATTCTACTGCGAGTTGCAGTCATTAGTTACATTTGGTTGATATTAGTTTCTGACATCCTTTTTCTTTATTAACTCTTGGTTAACAAAACTGTTGAAACAAAAGTGGAACTTCCAAACAGACTTCCTTTCAGTGACATTTATTTGGCCCACCCATTTTTTCTTAGCCCCAGCTGAAAACCAATTTCTAGCTACACCACTGCCTCCTCGTATTCTGTTTGATGGAGAAAGGACTTTTAAAACCTTCAAAGTGCAACCTGGAGAAGTTTTAAAGAAAGCTGTATGTGCACCCAGTTTTCTAAAGTTCGTGCATCGGTTGCAGCTGAGACCTGGGAAGACCCCCACCGTGTCCAGCACACTGCAGAAGCTCTTGGAAAAGGCCTCTGCCGAAGTCGAATCCCAGCTCTTTGCACAGAGCCATCCAGCTGTTCCAACTATTGACCCTTCTCCTGGACTGGTCCACGGACATCATTCTCGAATCTGAATGAGTCTGATCCCTTCACAAATAAGGTCAGAGTTTCAGTTTTAGTCTGGGCTGGATAAGGTAGTTAAAAAAGACAATATTATTTGTCTTCTTCTTTTCTACTTTTTTTGTTTTTTGCTAATGGCTCGCTGAAAACTTGCAGATAAATGCTGTGATGATTATTATTATATTTGTCACAGTTTTTGCTGATGTATGTAATCTGTTAAAGTGACTTCCTTCAGAGTTTAAAAAAGTGTTAATCTCTGCACTGTTTCTCCTCTTTTCCTTTCTCATTTTTTTGTTATTACTCTTTTTGCCTTATACACATTTATTTCATTATGATATAATTCTGAATCCCAAAACCAAGATTCTTGGTTTACCTTAAGGTTAGGCCTGAGCACATGGTCGAGTTTTATGACTCTCTATTCCAAAGTGGTGGGCAGGTTAGGGTTATTTATATATTTCGGGCCTGATAACTAGTTTCTAGTTGTAATAACTGCATGCTGACTCAGGATCGTTCCTCTTTGGGTCCAAAGATAATAACTTCAGTTTTGTTTCTGTTCAGTTGGAGAAAGTTTTGGCACATCTACGCATCTACGCATTGATTTGATTCAACTAAAGAATCTTCAACTTTACTAATAATTTCATTAATAATATATAATTCATCATAATTATAAATAATTACATAAGTCAAACAATGATGCAAATTTTGATTACCAAAAACTGCAATAACCCAACTTACTCGGCTTGTTTGAAAAAACAAAAAAACAAAAAAACCCAACAAACTGTGCAAAGGTTCTTTGCCTTCTGCTGGTTTGCTGCTATGATTCTAACACAAACCGGCAGGCAGCTCTGCTCCGCAGCATGTATCCGTTGCTGACCACAGGTGTAAAACCGGTGCTAGTGTGTGTACACTCATGTTGTATTTAAAGACGGCTCAGAAAAAAACATTATGGCATGTTAACAATGGATTAAACAGTTGTAATAACTGAAAAAAGTCTGGGGGACAGAAGGCAACGTTATGGGAAGTGCGGGGGCCCTTACTGTATGGTGCAAATTGAAATAGGAAGAATACAAAGTTGACCATTACGAGAAAAAATAAACAAACTCAAATAAAATAAACAGCTTCCTTTAGTTAGCCTTTAGTTAACAAAACAATGTTTCAAATTAGAGATTAATTAGATGCTGAGATGAGCCTCCTTAAATGTTTTTAAATTTTGAGAAAGAACAAGTCAAACTTGTAAGATACACAGCTGATGAGTCACAATCAAAATGCACACAATGACTGCTAATTTGAGCTAACTGGGCATCAAGGAGCATGGGAATAAAAGTTAACAGTCACATTCTTGAGTTGTACTGATTACATTAATTTAGAAATCAATCAAAGAATAACTGAAGTGCATACTCTGTGAGAAAAGCAGAAAGCACAGCGTTATATTTTGTCTCATAAGCTACTTTAAAAAAAAAAGCCACCAAGCAGAAAACTTTTTGTTTCTTATGTTAAACATCAAAGTTCTTTTTCACAGATCCAGTAGTTTTCGTTTGTACATTCAGCATCATTCCAGCTGTATTCAGAGTCGAATGTCTGTATCTCTGCACAGTCCTCATTTCTGCCATAATAATGGTTAGGTTCTCCAATGCGCCAGTAGCTTAAACAAAAAAAAAAACAAACAAAAAAAAAAAAACAAAAAAAAAAAAAACAAAAAAAAAAACAAGTTTTAGGCAGAGAAAACCAACACATTTAATATATTTAGCATGTAACTGGTCTGTGAAGATTCTATCATAGTCCTTTCATAATTGAATTAGACTGAACATTAGCGTGTGTACCTTCTTGTTAGTGCAGTCCCATCCACCCATTTCCAAGACCCCTCTCGTACTCTGTCAGTAAGACCAATCCAGGCTTTCTTTTCGAACTTCCTTGTAAATTGCTTTATCACACAAACGGGTATATAAATAATTAATCACTTTATAGCTGAAACATCTTCTAGAACATCAGAGGTGTTTTGGTTGAGTTGTTTAGTCTAATCCAACAGAGTATCACACAAGCTTGTAAGTCAACTTTATTATTAGGTTTCCTTAAATAAACTGAGTTATGATTTGGTGCAAAAACTGAACAGACCTTCATTGAAAAATTACCCCTGTGTAAAGAAATTCAATAGGTATTTTTACTCTGTGGCAAAAAAAAAAAAAAAAAGAAAAGAAACTTAGCACAAAAGCCTGTTTATTCCCTTTAAATGATGCAGCAATGCTAAGGGAAAAGCATTTGTGAGTTGAACAGCAGAATTGAGTTTATGGGTTACACCATGAAAAACGGTTTTTGCAGGAGAGAGTGGGAAAAAATAAGGTTTTTCATCACAGGAGGCAATCTCAACTCTGCTGCTCAACCCACAAATGCATATTCCATACAAGTGCAGACTCATTGAAAAGAATCTAAATTGGCTTTTAAGGTTCTTACTTTTTTAGCTGTGCTTATTACACAATAAAGCTTCACAACAAACATCTTTTTAGCAGAATCTCTTTGTAAAATGCAAACACAGCAATATTTATGTAAGACAGAGGATCTTAAACATCTTATTGGTTCCTCACCTACGTTGAGTGAAAATCTCTTGAAGAAAACAGTTTGACAAAAATAAACTTTTTTTTAAGCCGTAAGGTTATTCACTAAGTTTGAACAAATGGTAATTATTTAAATATACAAATGATAAAATGCATTTCTCATGTCCTGAGGTGCCTATAAGGTTTTTGTTAACAATTTTCACAGTACTCAACATATGGTTAAGATTATAGAAATACACATGGTTAAAAGTTACAAAGACTGTCCACAGGTTTCAATGAGACACATGGAGCCTTTCTTCCTGGCATTGACTGTCTTATCTCAGACCTCACTGACTGGGACACATTCTTGTCTGAGACACTGAGGAATATACTGTTCTCATATGCTCCACTGAATCAAATAATAGTCTACAAACCTCTTCTTCTCTGCTGTTTATAATCACCAGGTCTGCCCCTTGCTGCCGGCAGTCAAACTGACTGCTTTGCCAGGTCTTATAGGTTGAAGAAATATAATAGAAGCTCCCCCTGAAGTACTGCCATCCCTTAAGCATAAATTGAGCTATTAAAAAAAAGAAGCAAATATTAATGTAGTATCTACCAACATTATGAAAATGTTCATTAAGAGCATACCTTTAAATGTTCTGTAGTTTTGTTGTTCATTATTCACAGTATTGTGATATTTCAATGTGAAAAATATTTGGAAAAAAAAGTTGGGAAAAGAGTTGAAAGCACAAAAAATCTTTTTATTTTAAAACGTTTTGTAAGTACTAGTAGTAATTTTGAAGTCATTCACTGATTTGAACGAGTGCTAACTATTTCATACCATGTCATCATGGCTATATCATACTTTTGCAGGTTTGGACTGTTTGTACCGGATATTAAAAATCGTTTGCCTTTGGAGGTTTCGTGCTGACCCTGCACAAGTTCGTACCGACTTCGACAACACATTATTTGTTTTGATGATGAAGAGATTTCCAAATATATTTTCAGTCTTCAGTACACCTACTAAAGTAGCTCAGTTGTAATCAAATGAGTTGACTGACCCAAAGGGGATCAGAACCGTTACTGGAAATAATCCTGGAATGTATTAAATAATTAAATTAAATCCGAGATTTGAGCATTTTTATGATTTAAGCTAATTGATTACAAAGATTTTTTTTTAAAAAAAACCTCAATACCAGAATTAAACACATGGGCATAAAATGCTATATTTACAGGGAGGAAAAGGAAGGAAGTCAGAATGACACTGCAATGGCTGGGTATAAATTGGGGTATGAATTAGCAAAGGGGTAAAAATGACCTGAAGTACTTTGAAACAAAGCTAAGTTCAAATCCAAAACATGTGCTAGGAGTATAATGTCTCTGATGATAGATGATCAGAAGACTGGGTAGTCTCGAGGAGAAGCTTTGCCCCAAAAATTAGCCAAGAAATGCAAAAGAGAAACGTTTTTAAAATTTTCCTACATGGATTATAGATTTGGGTAAATGTTTGATCTCAAACCTAAAATGCACATAGAACTACTCACACATTTCTTAAATTTCTGCCATACTGCACAATAAGGAATCAAATCAAATCAATAATAGAAAATATTTTATTCCATTTGTTCACTGTTTGAACGACAGAAAAATTATATTTAGTAAATAAACAACTTTATAGAAGTTACTTTTACCAAATGAGAGTCAAACTCACTAAAATCACTCAATTTCTTCTTCAGCTTATCTTTCTCGTTAGTCAGGGAGATCTTCTCCAAAGCTGCCACAACAGGGTAAACATTAATACATGTTCACAATGAAGAATATATGTATCTGTTAATGGTATATAAACTTAGTATTTGGGGAGAAAAATCATACGTTCACAAAGATTACAGAAATGGTTTTCTAGTATTTTATAATTTATGGTTTTCCAACTTACTGCAGGTATTCAGCGTCCTGCTGAGCTGATCTTTCTCCAGAGATAGTCTTTGGGACCTGGCTTCAATACCTGAAACACAGTATTCCTCAGTGGGTGATAGTAACACAGGCAACAACTATTAACATAACTGTATATATATATATATATATATATATATATATATATATATATATATATATATATATATATATATATATATATATATATATATATATATATATATATATATATATATATGTATATATATATATATATATATATATATATATATATATATATATATAGATAGATAGATAGATATAATACACTATATTACTATATTGCACTATATTATATATATTATATTATATCTTTGTTGTGATGCACTATATTACTATAATACATTATGATTTAATGAGCCATTCGCAGTTTCACTGTACCGGCCGTGTGTACTTAGACTTGCATGGCTTAATCTTTGAGACAAGCATATGCTACTGGCAGGATCATATATATATATATATAATACACTGAATAAAAAGACAAAAAGACACATGTACATTTTTTTCTCACTGTTTGAAGTTAAATCAGACCAAACTTATTTTCTTTTAGGATAGTTTGAATCACCAAAATTATTTCTATTTGCTAAATGCTAGAAAACTTAGCACAGACATTTTGTAGAGATTTTTATGTAACTTTTTACCTACATTTGGTCAGTATCAGGGATAAATGTCTTTTAAAGTGTATGACTTGGGCCAAACCTCTTGGGTTATTCAGTGTTTTTTCATTTTAGATTCAGTTCTTTTCTTTTACTGTTTTCTTGCACTAAAACACTAATTATATCTCCTTGTCTAAATGCCAAACTGCACACAGATTCCACATATTATGTCAGTATAGAGGAGATGTTTGTGAAAATAAAAGGAGCATTTGTTTTTATTCTTTTGACTGCACAGACTATTTAGCATAATTTAACTGGTTTTATCATATCTTAACAGAACTTACACACATCACCCTGAGGACGCATGAAAAGCAGGCATGGTTAACAACTCAATGTAATCATCTGTCTGCTGTCTATTCCTGCTCCTTCAGGAGGAGGGATTGCTGCAACATCAGTGACTTGATGCAATCAATTGGTTCTCTTTTAATAGATACCTATATTTTATCACCTGCAGTATTAAACTCAACTTGACTGCACTGTGTTAAAACTCGGATCGAACTGTAAGATATGTAACTGACTTTTAATTTCTCCTTGTGGTTAAAATTAACTGACTACATATTGCTGTTTATAAGCTGGATCTGACTGTTTTTTAAAGTGCATTGAGATAACCTCTCTTGTGAATTGGTTCTGTAAAGAAAAAAAACAAAAACGAACTGAGCTGAATTTAGCTGTAAGTAATGACAGCAAAGTTGTTTTCTGTCTTACCAGCTTTTGTCCTCTTCAGTGTGTCTCTTTCATAAATCAGAGAAGTTTGTTGTGAAGCTGTAAGTAAAATAAATTGGCTTTATTTACAATGAATTTGTGTTCTATGCAGGGGCAAAAAGTTATCAGCATTAAAATTAATGAATTTTTGCATCAAAATACTTGTCTTTGATGTTCAGAAAGTGGAACAGAATCAAAACTAAGAACTTTATATGATGCCATATTTACCTCATATGATTGTTATACTTAAGTGTAGTTCACTCTTATTGTTCTATTACATGTTGCTCTATATCATCATTAAAATGACAGTTTTACAAAGTTTCTGTCCATACTTACTGCAGGTATTTAGTTGCCTCTTCAGGTTGTCTCGTTCTGTTGTGAGACTTCTGGATGTGGCCTCAAAACCTGAAATTACAGTTACAATATCTAATACATTTAATTTGTTTGAGAAAGATCAGAGTTTTTCTCTACATGACCTAGTCCTCAACATTAATCATGATGGATCCTATTGTACTTGATCTTTTTATGTCTTAAATTAATTCAAAAAGCAAAATCATAAGTCTCTGCTGCTGTCGTCTATGGAAATTTAAACTAGGTTTCTTCAGTTTAGATTCAGTTCTTTTCTTTGACCATTTTCCAAGAGCTAATAGTCTCTAATTTTTTCTCCTTGTCTAAATACCATACTGCACACAGATTGCATATGTTTATGTTAGGATTAAGGATATGTTTATAAAAATTAAAGGAGTCAACTGCATAGAATATTCAGCATACTTTAATAGGCTTCATCATATCTTAAGGCGCACACATAACCCAGAGGAAGCATTGAAAAAGGAATGAAAAAGATAATTTCTTGAAAGTCACTGATTTACAAGAAATGTGTGAGCTAAACAATACTTGATCTAAGGCAAATATTTCTATAGAGAATACACTTTGCAATGTCTTCCTATGTTTAACCCAGATTCTCACCTGGACAAAGCAATTAAAGGAGCTATTACTGCCAATATTTACTGTATTATCCTTATAAGTTTCACGACAAGCTCAAGACTGATCTGTTTAGCTGTGTTGCTCTCCATGATGAAGCCACTGAAAGAGCTACCGCTGTCATTGACTACCCTTTTCTGTAACATAGAAAGTATTCCTGGATTAGTGCTTCTGTACTCTTTTTTTGTTTGTCTGCTCAGTCTTCTCAAACTCCCAGTTGGCTGCGGCAGATAGAAGCTCACACTGAGCCAGGTCCTGTTGGAGGTTTCTTCCTGCTAAAAGAGAATTGTTCCTTTCCACTGTTGCCACATGCTTGCTCAGTATGATGGATTGCTGCAAAGTTATTGACTCGATGAAATCAACTGCCCACTGTCTCCTTCTGCGTGTTCAGAAATAGGGATTGCTGCAAAACCAGCAACTCCGCGCAATTTGTTGGGTCCACTTTAATAGATACCTTTATCAAATGCCTTCATAAATTTAACTGTTTTAAAACTAGGATCGATCTCGGAGGTATGCAATTGCTTTGGGTTTTACTATGTGATTAAAATGAACTGACTATATATTTGTGTATGTAAAGTGAACCTGGTTGTTTTGTAGAGTACCTTGAGTTGATATTTGTTGTAAATTAACACTGTAAAAATGATCTGAACTGCACTGAATTATGTAATTTTCAGACACTGTTTTCCAGCTTACCAGTATTAGTCCTCTTCAGTGTGTCTCTCTCATTTGTCAGAGAAATTTGCTGGAAAGCTATAAGTCAAGCACATTGCCTTTAAATAAAATTAGATTATTTTACATGCAGAGGCAAAACTAGTTTTCAGCATTAGAATGAATCCGTTTTTGACTAATTTGTCAGGACAAAAACAGTTTCTTTCAAAAACGTTGTAACAGAATCAAAATTAATGTTGGAACTTTAATGCTGTATTTAAATTATAATACTATTGTACTTAAATACAGTGTAAGTTTCTTATCAAATTACTCACTGCTCCCAAGTGAGAAGGTATGAGAAAACATTTATTTTCCATACTTACTGCAGGTATTCAGCTGCTTTTTCAGGTTGTCTCTTTCTGTTGTGAGACTTCTGGATGTGGCCTCAATAGCTGAAATAATTGTCAAAGTCAAACATATTCAATCAGAACTCATTAGTAGCCTAGTCTATGTATATAATAAGCTTGGTTTCCTTGGTTTAGTTAGATTCAGTTCTTTCCTTTACTATTTCTAGCAATAAAAGTATCTGATTATATCTCCTTATCTAAATGCCAAACTGCACACAGATTCCACATATTATGTCATTGTAGAGGAGATGTTTGTGAAAATAAAAGGAGCATTTGTTATTGATCTTTTGACTGGATAGACTATTCAGCATAATTTAACTGCTTTTATCACATCTTAACAGAACTTACACACATCACCCTGAAGAAGCATGAAAAGCAGGCATAGTTAACAAGCAAACATACTCAATGCAATCAACTGTCTGCTGTCTATTCCCGCTCCTTCAGGAGGAGGGATTGCTGCAACGACAGTGACTTGATGCAATCAATTGGTTCTCCTTTAATAGATACCTTTATTTTATCACCTGCAGTATTAAACTCAACTTGACTGCACTGTGTTAAAACTCAGATCGAACTGTAAGATATGTAACTGACTTTTAATTTCTCCTTGTGGTTAAAATTAACTGAACTTCCTATTGCTGTTTATAGACTGGATCTAATTGTTTTTTTTACAGTGCAATGATATAAACTCTCTTGTGAATTGGTTCTATAAAGAAAAAAACGGAACTGAGTTGAGTTAAGCTGTAAGTAATGACAGCAAAGTTGTTTTCTGTCTTACCAGTGTTTGTCCTCTTCAGCGTGTCTCTCTCAGTAGTCAGAGAAGTTTGCTGTGAAGCTGTAAGTAAAGTAAATTGCCTTTATATACAATGCAGTTGTGTTCCATGCTGAGGTAAATAATTATCAGCATTAAAATTAATCAGTTTTCGCATCTCTTCTTGAGAGCAAATCAAAACTTCTTTGAAGCTTAGAAAATAGAACAGAATCAAAACTGAACTACAAACTCTTGATGCAATGCCATGTTTAACTGTTTAATTGTTATACTTACAGTTCACTCTTATTGTGATATTACTTGCTACTCCTACATCCTTGATAAAATGACAGTTTTACAAAGTTTCTGTCCATACTTACTGCAGGTATTTAGTTGCCTCTTCAGGTTGTCTCGTTCTGTTGTGAGACTTCTGGATGTGGCCTCAAAACCTGAAATTACAGTTACAATATCTAATACATTTAATTTGTTTGAGAAAGATCAGAGTTTTTCTCTACATGACCTAGTCCTCAACATTAATCATGATGGATCCTATTGTACTTGATCTTTTTATGTCTTAAATTAATTCAAAAAGCAAAATCATAAGTCTCTGCTGCTGTCGTCTATGGAAATTTAAACTAGGTTTCTTCAGTTTAGATTCAGTTCTTTTCTTTGACCATTTTCCAAGAGCTAATAGTCTCTAATTTTTTCTCCTTGTCTAAATACCATACTGCACACAGATTCCATATGTTTATGTCATATGTTTATTAAAATTAAAGAAGCATTAGTGAGTCAGTTTTGTGACTGCATAGAATGTTCAGCATATTCTAATCAGCTTGATCATATCTTAGCATAACTTGCACACATCACCCTAACCAAGCATGAAAAGAATGTAAAGTTAGCTATTTAGAGAACCTATGTGCTTTTATTTGAGGCTACTTATATGATTAAACTAAACTGACTCTATATTTGACGCATCATGATGCATCGTATCTTCTTCATTTTTTTTCTGTGTTTGAAATCGTTAGAAATCTTGGAATCCACACTTTCTTAATCTGTAAATAACTCAAACACTCCCGGAGAGACTTGTGTTTTGTTTTGTTGTGGGAAGTCATATATTGTTGTATGAACACTGGACGTGTTTATTTTGTAAGGTACCTTGTTGTGACATCTGTTGTGAATTAACGCCAGAAAAATGAACTGAATACATTGCATTAAGCTACAATTCATGAAAATAAGACATCGTTTTCCAGCTTACCAGTGTTTGTCCTCTTCAGCGTGTCTCTCTCATTAGTTAGAGAATTTTGCTGGGAAGCTGTCAGAAAAGCAAATTATGTTTCTGTACAATGAAATGGTATTGCACTCAGAAGCAAATGATTATCAGCATTAAAATTAATCTAATTGTTTACTTTGTTGTTCACAAAATAAACTCTTTTCTATAAAGCTTACAAACTATCAGAATAAAAATTGAACTTTATATGTATAATATTAATTAATTCATTCTGATAATTTCTATACTTTTTATACATTTTCATCACATTACTTGATGGTCTTGAATACTCAATAAAATTACAACTACAGAAAGTTTAATTTCCTTACTTACTGCAGGTATTGAGTTGCCTCTTAAGATTGTCTCGTTCTGTTGTGAGATTTCTGGATGTTGCCTCACAAGCTGAAAATAAAATGTACAAATGCGAATGTAGAAGACTGTCAATGAAAGTCTTGATTTCCTGTACCTGACCTAATTCTGACACATTTATCCTTTTTATCTTTTACACAATAGCAAAATTTGAAATATTTTTACTGCCACAGATCTTAATATAATCAATTTAATAATTATTTACAGTAATTAATGAAATCATCATACTCACCAGATCTTCCATTCTTCAATGTGTTCCTCTCTTCAGTCAGGACATTAACTTGTGAAACTAGTATTGTGACATGACAGACTTTTATTACAACTCAACAGGACTGTAACCATAAGATTTTTTCACTTTAAAACTTACATTCATTTATTACAATAAAATATAAAATTAGATTTATTCCCTTCATTTCAAAAATACAAGGACAAATCCATATTTAACAGACAACCTAATGAATTCAAAGCTATTTTCCAGTTTTTAGTCACTTATTTCATATTTGTGTGTTGGCCACACTATATCTGCAGTACACAGCATTAAATGTTTGTAAACCTCACAAAACTTTTTTTAAGGTTTAAGGTTCCTTATTCATGTCCTTTCCCACTTAAAAACACAATATCAGAGTTTGTTTTGTTGTTTATGGCCAGCTTCTTGAATGTTTCCACTGGTATTTTGATGATTTATCTTTTCTGATGAGCTCAAAGTCCTTGAGGTTGGAAGGTCTCCTTGCCATCGCCCAAATGTTTAACTCCCCTCGATGAAGCTTTTTCCCTGGACTATCATTTAAAACAGATGACAAGAACCTGATTTTTTTCAGTTGAGAAATATCTCAAAACTCAGTTCAGTGGTGCCAAAAGGTGAACTTGAGATGATAATTCTTGCTTTTGTCTCTACATGACTGGGCTGCTATTATGACCTGCTTACTTGTTTCAATAAGTAGTGGCTGGTTCGTCTTTTTGTTGCTCAAAACTCTGCAGCGAGACTACAGGGAAACTCATTTAACCCCCGTATTAAAGTCACTACACTGGCTGCCAGTTAGATCTAGGTTTCATTTTAAAATTTTAGTTTTAACCTTTACATGTACAGGCTCCTTTGTAATTTTGATTTAATTCAAATATATACCTCTTTTTGTCGTCTAAAGTAATAAAAACCTTTTAGTGCCCTCCCCCTCCAACTCGCTTCAGAACTTAAGGAGACCAATTTTTCCAAAGTGTTGCACTCAGACTGTGGAATGCTCAATCTTCCTACAGAATTTGAACTCTATGAATATTTATAAAAAGCAGCTAAATATGATTTTTTTCCCCCTCAAGTAGCTTTTAATTACACTCAAGCTTTTATGATATGCATTTATGATTGTCTTATGTTTTGTTTTCTCTGTTGTACACTGGTGTGTATTTTAGTTGGTGTGTAAAATTAACATTTTTACTTTGGTTCTGTTGTTATGATCTGAGGTTGTTAAGGGTTTGGACTTGTTTCTGTGTTGGCACTTTTGATTATATCCTTGTTCATGCTCTTGTTTTTGCTTATTGATTTCTTCTTTATATTCAGCTTAGTTATTCCTGTCTTTCCTTTTATCAGTGTTTTGTCTTGGTTATTGTTTATTTCTTCCTCAGCTCCTTTCATGTTCTATAGTCTTCTTCCCTCAGCCTGCCTGTTTGGTCTTTTCCTTACAACTGTACCCTTTTTTCTAATCAGCCACCTTTCACTTGTCAGTCATCAAGCTCCCCAGGGGAGAAGGTCCTCATTTCCTTTCACACTTTGCTGGACTGTCCCATTTTCTCCTGTGTTCTGACCGTTCTCTGCCTTTTGCCTATCTACCAGTTCTCAGTCCTGTATCCTTTCACGCCTGCCTGTAAGTTTGCGTTCATTTATTAAAGTCTCTTCATGTTATCTCCTGCCTCCGACTGCCTGCACCATGGGTCCAACCACTTAGCTAACCATGGCACTGGAGGTTCATCTTGCCTTAGAACTTAGTCCATCACGTTTGTAAAAAGTAGTTTCTCTTTAGGCACACAATGGATTCCTCTTTCAGTACCACCTCTGAATTTTACTGTCCAGCGACAGCATCAATAATGAGGCTCTATTTTATAAAAGGACTCTAAATTATTCTATGTAAGAATCTTTAACCGTATACTTTATACAGTGTGACAATATCATATCTGGTTCAAAGAAAAAAAAAATCAACATTGTTTTCCTAATATGTGCATTGCACTGGATTTCATATGTTTAATAGCATATATGCGAGTATTTGAAATAAAGAGTTAAGTACAAAACTGTTATTGAAACCTCATATTTTTTGACAAGGCTTTTGGTCATTATATCAGTATAAACAATCACTGTAAAACCCTACTAGAGTTTTATAAATGTTCTTTGTTACTCAGTCACACTTACCAAAATCGTTCATTTTCTTCTTCAACTCATCTTTTTCTGTAGTTAGCGAGTTCTTCTCTGAATCTGGCACAGCATATAAAACATAAACCCCTTACACACACCAATACAACTGTTTCTTTATCTTGAAAAATCCTTTTAAAGATTTGCTTAATGATTTTTCTTGTGCGTATTATGCAAATAGTGTTAAATTTCTAAACTCACTGTAGGTATTCAACCTCTTGCTGAGCTCCTCTTTTGCTACTGTAAGACTTCTGGACAGTTCTTCATGACCTAAAACAGATCATTTCAGTTTTATTGCACTTTATGTTTATTTCAAAACAATCAATTACTGATGTTCTCTCAGTTTATTAATTATTTGTTTTTGTTGCTTTGTTTACAGAACTGCCCAAAAAGAGACTCTAGTACAAATGAACGTAAGGATATAAATAACACTTTTAAAACTGAGGACAGCAGCACTGGCAGACAGCAACACAATAAGCCGGGAGTAATGACACACGAGGAGTAGGGAGATGGGACAGAATCCAGGTGAGATGGCTGGAAACAGACTCTGGAGTCAGAAGTTAGAGACACATTAGGGAGGACAACTACAGAAAAACAACAAGAGACTGAGATGAGAAGCAAAACACAAACAAAACGAATCGCTAGATTTCACTCTTATTGGTCTGAAGGGCCTTCAGACCCAAAAGTCTGAAAAGTAATAAAATATCGAACTCACCAACGCTTGTGTTCTTAAACTCATTCTTCTCCGTAGTTAACAAATTAACTTGTGAAACTGCCATTAAGAATGTAGACATTATTATTTATTAAAGGCAAACAAAGCTGTTCAAGTGTCATCTGAGAGAATTAGATCATTAATATCTAAAATGGGTTAATCAGTTCTTCCTTCTGTTAGATATTTGTAAATAAATTGAAATTTTAATTCAGTGATAGTTTATTGGTTTATCTGCTGCTCATCAAAATCATTCACTTTTTTCTTCAGCTCATCTTTCTCTGTACCCAAGAACTTCTTCTGAGATGCTGTCTAAAAACATTAAACGTTAACCTACCTACACATCAAGTAGCACAAACGTTTAAATACCACTTGGTAAACCCATTTTAATTGAATAATTATTTTGCTTCTGAACATGATATAATGTCGCAGAACAAAGTAAGTTCCTTTGCAGAGAGCCAACAATTCTGTGAGCACAAAAAGCTAAAGAGTGGTTGGAATGTTTCAGCCATTCTGCATGAAATCTATTAGTTATGACTGCCTATAGTTCCTTTTATCGTTTTAAAATAATAAAATGTCAGTCGGCTGTACAAAACATGAAGGTCACCGACGAGTATCATCACACACATAGGAGATGTGTTTCATCATTTATTTCTGTTACATTCTATGGTTGTGGCTTACAGAAAATGAAAACCCAACATGTTTTTACTCAGAAAATGTCAATATTACATGAGACCATTAGAAATTATGTTTAATACAGTTATGCTGGCTTATTACAACGTACGTTCATGTACGGAAGGTTACACGCACTCAGTGCTTTGTCAGGACTCCTTTTGCATGAACTACCTCATCAGTGCGGTGTGGCATCTGAGCTTTTGTTCTGAATCAGTCTGTGTGTGATAAATAACAGACTCCAGCTGTAGTTCATGCCTTCTGGATCCCTCTGAAACTCTTAATAAGAATTTGCTTCACGATCCCCTCAAGTGACCCCTATTGCGTAGGCACTATTTCCAACCACACCTTTTCCCTTCCACTCAACTTTACATTAATGTGCTTTAATAAAGCAGTCTGTGATAAGCTGTTCTCTTTAGCAATGACCTTTTGTGGTTTACCCTTTGGCAGATGGTGTCAATAACTGTCTGCTAAGTCAGCATTCAAATCAGCAAATTTCTCCATGATTGTGCATTGTATGACATTTTTGTGTTAAAATGATTTGTCAAGTGGTCTTATGTAACATTGTAATTTTCTGACAAGCTGAGTTTTTGTTTTTCATTAGCTGAAATCCATAAATATCACAATAATTAATTATATTCAAATTTGTTGAGATTCACCTGCATTTATTAAATTTAAAATAGACACACTGATATTCTTTTAAAAGAACTCATATTGTGACAGATTCACAATTTACTGACAAATTTTATCATCATATATCTTTGATAACTTTTCATAGTAGTTGTTAGTTTAATTTGATCCTTTACAAAGTTTAATTTCAAACTTACTGCAGGTATTCAGCTCTCTCTTCAGGTCATTTAGCTCCACGCTGAGATTTCTAGATGTGGCCTCAAAAACTAAAGTAGAAGAAATCCATGATTTTATCTTCAGTAAGTCAGTTTACCTCTAATCCTTTAGCTAAAACTGTCATCAATGAAGATAAAGAACAAGGTTTGTGTTTGAGCCTTTACAGTAAAAACTTCAGTCCGGTAAATAACCTATGAAATAATGTCACAGTCTTTGAATATTCAGAGAAGGTCAGTCCACTTATATAGCAGGAGTTTACAAGTGCCATCTTAAAGCAATTTTCAAGAGAAACAGATCCAATACTTATTAGGAAACAATGTAGAAAACTGAAATTCCATTGCATATTTACTTCAATAAAACAATAATGTCAACTTTCCTTTCCTAATGGTAAAAATGGATCTTTCACAGGAAACCCTGCTGATTGTAACAAGTCACTGACTTCCCTCCTCCCAATAAAGCATGTGGAGACAGTGGTCAGTTGATTGCTTTGAGTTGTTAACTTTGCAACGTTCCCTCATCCTCAGAAAATATAAAGCTGGTTCCTTTAGTCTGAATTCAGCTACATTCTTAGATTGTTTTTTTTTTTTTCATAAATGGACTTGGTCTTATTTTAAATTGGCCTAAGAACCAACAGGTAAACAGGGTACAAAGATGACAGAAAGGCTTTTGAAGTAATAACAGTAAATTTAGGAACTACAGAGCTTTTTCTTTCAACAGAGGAACAACAGATCTCAAGTTGCTGCAGTAATCACAACGTCATACTCACCAGCGCTGGTATTCTTCATTATGTTCCTTTCTTCGGTCAGAGAGTTAACTTGTGAAACTGGCATTTAGAGATAGAATGTTACTTTTATGTTAATTGCAGTTTTATAATGGCATAATGACCATTATCCGATTGGATTCAAATGTAACTTTTGTTGTGTTGGGAATTCAGGTTTTTGGTTATTTCTACTATATACATATTTAAACTCTAGCAGTAAGCTAAATTAGACTTGAGCATTTGTAAAAGCACTTCCGTATTTAGCAATTCATTTGGACTTTGTTACTCATCCAAATGAGTTTGATCCAAAATCCATACATTCCTGAGTAAATTGCATAAATTACTCATTATACTTGTCAAAATCAGTGAAGGAATTGAATGGTTAGCATGCATCTCTTCTGACAGTTGTAAGGACACCTGGGTGACTCCAAGGCTTCATTGAAATTTCAACAATACTGAGTTGTTGGAAATCAAAAATATCTGGAATATGAAATGGGAAAAATAAAACACTTTTTTGCAATAGCAGTTTCTTATATAGTAAATATGTGGCCAGAAAGGCACAGCCATAAATAAAAAATCTAAATTTCCCCACTGCAGGACAGTAAAGGATATTTCCATTTCTAAAAACAAAACAATCAGAAAGCTACAATGAGATTTGAAATTTATAAATGACACAGCCCCCATGCCCCCCACACCTGAACACTAATTAATAAATCCTGAAATAAAGACCTTTTACTTCAATAACTAATGTAAATATACTAGTTAGATAATTATAAAAAAATAAATGAAACAATTCTGCGCCACCCCCCCCTCAAAAAGTGCTTGTGGACCTCTCTTTCCCGACATAAAGACCTTTCACTTGAACAACGAATGTTTTATAAATATACCTATCAAAGAAAACAAACCAATAAACAAAAAGATTCTGCGCCACCACCTCTCAAAAAGTGCTTGTGGACCTGTATTCTAAACTAACAAACAGAGAATTATGAATTACGTGTTCTGTGTTTTGATACTTTTAATACTCTGAATCACTCTAATCAGTGATGCAGGTTAATCATCGACCTTACCAAAGTCAGTCAGCCTTTTCTTTAGCACATCTCTCTCCTCAGTCAGGTTCTTTTTGCTGGCTTCATTTTCTGAAACAGTACAGTCGTTGAAGAGATGTATAAAGGATGAAATCTGAAAATAATTTTTAATGTATACATTGTTCAGTCAAAGCCTTTATCTTCTTCTGAAGAAATTTATACAATGTGAACAAATGCAGTTAGGGAAAAGCTCCACTTTGTAAAAAAAATAAGATACAAATCCATTTGTCAAAATGTTTACTTCATGCTTTAAATCCAAACTTAGGTTTATTGTTATTATCAGACTCACCAAGTATTGTCTTCTTCATCTTCTCTTTTTCTTTAGTCAGAGAATTATGTTCTGAAACTGAAATTTAAGGATGAGCTGTTTTTGCAACTCCTGAATATTCCACTTCTATAAGTGTATGAAATAACGCCCAGAATAATCAACAGTCCAATTAACTGTGTTTAGTCCATTCCCAATGTGCTTTTAATTTTCTCTGGAGCATCTGATCATCTGTTCAGAGTATTTTAGATATTTTTCATATAATCATTTAAAATATATGTCTCATAAAAATAGCATAGACAGAAAGCAGGGTGTAAAGTTATTAGAGGGAAAATATAACAGGATTTTGTGGTCTGTTGCTTCTTGGGTGTTTCATACCAAACTGATTCAGTGTCTTCTTCATGTTTTCTCTCTCCTCTGTCAGATTTGTGTAACTGGCCTGAAAATCTGGAAGGACTTTACAATGGTTAATTATAATAATTTGATTATAACTTACAGTTTTTTAAGTATTTAACAAAAACTTGTTAAAGCTGTCTTTGTCCATGTGGCTGCTCAAATCTGTGTGTGACCATGCTGTCCACATTCAAACACGATTCAGTCATCCCAGAACCCCAGAACCACCTTGGCAGCTTAAAAAATACTGAGTAATGAGATAAATTAAAAGTTTTTTATTTGGCTGTTTTTACATATAAACTGTGTTTTGTCTATGTTTCACCCTTACCATTTATGTTTACTTGGTATAGAACTGATGTTCTCTTAGGTCTGATCTTTTGTAACTTAGTGAAGTTTAAGATATTTACTAAAGTTGATCTTCTTTAGCTCTTCTCTCTCCTCAGTCAGGGAATAAATCTGTAAAACTGTCATTTTGAACTTAAAGGTTATTACAATATTTTTCACAAACATTTAAAATCATAGTAAGACTGCTATGATACCCATAAATCAATTGTTGTTGTGTATCTGTATTGGAATCGAGATTGCCTGTGACTAAGAAACTATATTAATGTGATTCTATTCTGTAATGCTTGGGAAAGAATACATGCAGGTTACACTCATAAGAATCATATTTTTTTTATTCAACATTGTCTGATGACTATGCAATCAGTTTTCACCAAGATTTTGCTTCTGTTAAACACATCTGCCCTGGATTTTTGTCCCTGGAATCTATTTATGATATTTTCTTTGACTTCCAATTTTACTTTAAAGTTACTTTGTTCTTGTATCTTTCAATGAGTTGATTAGCATTGTTTTAATTAAACCCCATTTATTTCACCTGCATTTCCACCACTTTAGTTTTTACTGTTTTTTGTTGTTTAGCCAAATGTAACTTTAAGTAGTAGATCAATAGTTACTGATCCATGCCATGCTAATAGCAAAGAAACAGATTTTTTTGATTTTTCAGTGAACAAACTTTAACATTAAAGTGTTATTCTACGTATAAAATTATTATTAAGAGGACACATGTAAAACATGCATTAAATACATTACAGCTGTACTAACTCTAATAATTTAAATATTTTCATCATCTACTTACCGAACTCCTCCAGCTTCCTCTTCAGCTCATCTCTCTCTTCAGTCAGGTTTTTATAGCTTGCCTCAATATCTGTAATAGAATCACCCAAAGTAGTCAGAAAAAAAAAAAAAACATTGCTACCTTTTAAAACAAAAATAACAACTCCCACAGGTTTGCTAAGTTTCTTGGGTTTTAAATTGATGTCAGATGTTCCTGTTTTTTAGTGGAGCTTGACTTTGTAAATGACTCATTTTTGAAAAGGTCTTGAATTTGAACCATGTAAATTGTGCTTAACATTTACAGACGCTTGATGAGAAGAACTAAATATATTCTATGACTTCATTAAAATATTTCTGTTTTGCATTGTAATACAATTTCAATTCATGTGGCAAAAGGCTACTAAGAGAAAATAAGACTACATGGCTTACCGTAGGTAGCTCTAAGTTCGTCTCCCTCTTCAGTCAGATTTCTCAATCTGTGACCAAAACCTGTTTGGCAAATAATCAGCATTTTCAGAACTAACTATGTTAAAATGAGAATTATTATTATGTGTGGAGATATATTTATGTTGCAAAAAAGGATTCATTATGTGCTCAGACAACAAGCAGCAAATATAGTTGTCAAATCCTTTTTCACTGGTTATTGTCATGGTTTTCTAATGCTGATGTTTTGCATTCTGTGATTTCCACATTAGTCTTCATTACCTCTGTTTGTCAAATTTGCTGAATCTGTTAACTCAGTTTTGCTTTCTGCTGTCTTCACATATGTAACCTTAGGTATCACTTAGCAACTTGACTTTTTTTGTACATATGGTTTCACATCTCTTTTTACTCCCTGCTGGTTACAACCTTAAGTCTTTTAGACCTTAAAGTTCTGAATAATATGTGCAGCTGTCGTCACAGGAACATCAAGTTACTTGGAAATGGTCTTATAGCCTTTACCCTTAAACATGCTTGTCTATAATTTTCTTTCTAGTCTCTTTGGACAACTCTCTCCTTTACTTCCTGTGGTCCATGTTCAGTGTCACAAAACAGCACAGTGACTACTTATCACCCTTTACATAGGCAGACTGACTGTTTACAGCTTGAAGACACCTGTGATGATAATTAGAGGACACTCCTTGTGACACACCATGTCCCTATGGTAAAATTATTTTCAATCTTTTCTAGAGGTATCATCATTTTTTTCCAGGCCTGTTTAATTAGTTTACTTTTTAAAATGATTCTACCCCAACTAAAGGCTTGAAGCGGTGGTGAGAGTTTGTCCTCATTGAGGAAAGAGAGTAGAAAGGGATGTGTTTCTCATCTTATTTCCACTATCACCTCTTTAGTCATTTTACTCTTTACTGCATTTTTGCTTCTTTCTTGAAGCTTGCTTTCGTCTCTTACGTTTACCTTATTGACACATTTTAATAAAACCTGTTTTTAATACATCTGTTCTATCTTCCCCATTCTTTGCTCTTTGATGCAGGGTTGCTTGCTCCCTCTGTAGTAACATGAGCTGTGAATCTTACAACCTTCAACCTGTTAATTCATTATTCTTTGGCAAGCTTTAACAATCTTTATGTTATTTTTAGCCATTTATTTATGTTTAATTAAATGAAACCACTAACTGTTTAGTAAGTGTCAGGACATATTCTGTAATCAAAATAACCCAATATGTTGTAGGGGGTGCATATGATAAGATCTGGGCTGTAAATTTGAGCAATTTTCCCTTCTTCTGCTGCACCAGTTTTTGATTGTAGTACCGTGACCAGAACTAACTCAGTAGTGCAGATTGAAGTCCTATAATTAATGAACATCATAATTACCAAGACTGGTCCACAGTTCGTCTACCTCTTCAGTCAGTGTTTTATTTCCAGCTTTCAGGTCTGAAAAAGAACATTGATCATTTATTCACTTTTGGCTTTGTTTATGATTTATAGCAAATAAGTAACTTTAAGGTAGTGTTTTTAGCAATTTGGTTATTTTTGTGTGAATTTTAATTTTACCCCCCTCTTCCCTAGCAACTTTATTCCAACTTTACTGCATATCAGATTAATGTGTGAACATGTTCTTAGCAGTGAATATGAATCTCTCTGTGTTGGTCCAATGAGGCACTGGCTCCAGCATTAACCAGACACCTGTAACATCTTGTCTGCAGTGTATTTGTCAAAATGAGTTTGACACCAAAGACTTGCAAAGGTTACTTACAGAGAACAAGACAAAGGGAGACGTTCAGAACAGCCTGTAGAACACATATGATTCCAATGATAACAGCAACCAGCCTGTACAGTTTCACTGCTGTATGTAGAACGAAACAGATGTAAGCACAATGTTTTCATCTTGAATGAAGAAAATTATATGAACTTAAATGTCCTAAAAGTTTACTCCTTAACAAAATTTATTTCAACTTAACTTAAACTTATACCCTGGTAAGTCCCTTCAATATCATATAGGGAGTATAAAGATTTTCTATTGAATGAAATAATGTTTCTTAGTGAATTTTGCAAAATTATTTTATCCTGCAATAAATATAAGTTTTTCCAGAGATTTGTCTCTATATGTTCTCCAGTGGTCTTTGTATTCATTGCTTACATCAAGCGAAAAAAAAAGAGAAATTAAATAAAAATGATTTATTCCTAATGCTAAGAATACATCTGATGAAGGGGATGGATGGATACTGGCATAAAGCACAAATTAAGGGAACATTTTTGCTTGTTTCTTGGTGCACCTCCATTACCACGCAATGGTGTAAAGCAGGGGTGTCCAAAGTGTAGCTCGGGGGCCATTTGCAGCCCTTGAACTGATTCTATACAGTCCCTCACTGCAATTCAAGAATGATACAATTGATCCACCAGCACAGGTGGCTGATGCCAATGATGACTTTTTATTTTCAATTAGGGCAAAAAATTAGGGCAAAAAATCTTCTTACAATGTATAATGTTAGGTACAACAAAAGTATTCATCTTTTAATAACCACACTTTTTGCTCTCTCTTTGATTTCATAGTAAACAGGAGCACATGTGACTTTTAATCAAAAGCAGACCTTGGTGCACCTGAATCTGCATAATAATAAATATAATAAAATTGCGGTAAAATAAAATTATACCGCAAAATTAAACACCAAAACGAGCAAATACAGCCACTGGAGCAAGTTTTTAAGCAGATTAGCATAACATATATATTATACATCAGTAATATAAACATTGATTTCTAATCTAATGGCCTGGAAAATAAAACTTTAAGTACAAAATAAAATGAAAAAAATTATAATCACCATGTGTTGCAAGAGTGACTTTGTTTTCACAGGCGCTGCTCCTGAACGCACCATTCCTGGCTGAAGCAGCACTGATACTTTTATGAAGGGAAGACATTTCATGTTCTTCATCATTTGAAAACAACTCCATATTGCAGGAGTGGGACTCTGGTAAAGCCACAGTAAGGTGTTAACCTCAAATGATTCTGGTCTGTGAGAGGATTGTCCCTTTTGTAGTTCACCAGTGTTACTTAAACTCTTCATTGCTGACCAAGCTGAAAGATGGAAGCTTTTCCTCAATTTCGATCTTCATTATGTACACACCCTGTAATATCTCTCACTACCTCTAAAGTATGAAGCAGAAGTTTTAAAAATTCTTTCATATTTAATGATTAACACTTCTTACTGTCTAGATTAAAATGAACACAGTCTTTCCTGTATATGGATGGCTTTTTCTCTTCTTTTTCTTTTTTCTTTCTTTCTTTTTTTTTTTTTTTTTTTTTTTTTTTTTTTTTTTTTTTTTTTTTTTTACAGAGTATGGGCATAATGAAAGTAAAATTTAAAAATGTTTTACTTCAGATCATGTGGTTTGCTTGTGCCTGAACACCTGATTATCTGCTGAAATAGAAACTTGGTGCTGAACCTATTTAACCTCAATTTAGGCTGAGGAAAGGTTATGGTTTTAAAACATCCAGTGATACCGTATGTAGCAATTTTGAAACAAGTTAAATCAATCTTTAGAGCTTTTTGTCCATTTATCTGCCAGTTTAACAAGTCTAATGTATTTGACCTTGGTGGACCCAACTGGTTTAAAAAGCAGAATCTATCATGTTTTTATGCAGCCTCATGTTTTCCCCACATGTCTGCACAGGGTGTGTCTGAAGTGCTTTTTCTTTAGCTTTAGCACTCCAGCTGCTAATTATGTTAAACACTAGAAAAGATATGAAAATACTATAGTATTCAGTGAAATGTCTCAAATTTAAGTTCACAAGCTCAGAATTTCCTTGAGTCTCTGCTATAGCAGGTTACAGATTTCTCAAAGCTCAAAGTAATAAAGAAGTTGTAGCCATGCCCTATAGTATCAGTGTTTTTGTAGAAGGATATATACAATATTTAGGGATGGAGTCTTCTTAATATAGGATTTACCATAGGAGAACTCATATTGGTAAATTGACTTTTTAAAAAGAATATTCAGTCGTGTTAGAAATCTGTTTGACTTTCTGAAGAAGGCATATAGGCTGAAATGCTTTGAAATTTTATTGGTTTTGACAATACAATGGAACTAAAAGCAAATTCAGGTTTTTTTGGAAGAGAGTGTCTGTTGACATATAAATTTTAGCTAGTCCGATTAAAAAAGCTCCATATTTTCCACAGTCAACATTGAATCTAGGAGGTGCTCCTTAACAAATGTTTGAAATACAATGTTTAGCACATTTTAATTCTGTAAAGTTGCCAGATCTATCCATTAATTTCCTTTTTCTTCTTTTATCTTCTTGCTTTTGCATTGTTACCAGTCAGATTAAGACATCAAAATGAAGAAAGAAAAACAAAGCCAACATGGTTCACAACACAAAAGGAATCAGTTTTAACTCACCTCTACTTTGGTCAGTTCATGGATTAAGGATCAGCTGCACAATAACACAATGTTATGGGTTTATCAAGGTAAAATGGCTTAAGATGTACAAAATGAACCCTAAACGATTAGAAATCAGTGTCAAAAAAGGAAAAAAATTATAGTCACATCAAAGTAATCAAATAAAGAATGTGGGGTCTGAACCAAGTGTTTGTTAAGGAAGACATAAGACCTATGAAAACATTTATATGATATCCAGTGATATGTTAAATTTGTCTTCTAAATTCAGGCAAGGAACCAATAAAATATTAAATGTAAAATAGAATAAAATGTAGCATGTGACAAATTCACCTGAAGTTAACTTTTTATTCAGTTCAGACTATTCAAGCATTTCATGTAAAACTCTCCAACTCACAGGTCATTTAAAAAAAAGACTTTTCTTCTCTGCATTTAAAAAGTTTAGAATATTTTCTTTAATTATTCATTGGGTCTCTTGTCTTAAACCCAGTTAAAGGAAGTGATATGCTGTGCATCATCAAAATAAACTGTCAATGTTCTTTTGAAGCACGTAGTGGGCTGCTAGTCTGAAGCTAATTGAGCACTCCCTCCCTTGACGAAGGACAGGCATTACAAATTCAGTGTAAAATAAATTAATCCTTTAGAAATGTTTAAAAAAAAAAATCACAGGTGCCACAATGTTGCGTTATGGAGAAGGCAAGCGTTTAATTAGTAACCATGGAGAAAAAGCCCCAACATCATGTAACCTACCATGTATGAAAAAAAAAACTGGTAAGCATCTAGATTTTTGTACACTTTTAAGTGTAAGGGGAAATGACATAGTATTTATGGCGTAGTATAAATCATGTGGCATGAATTCAGGCAAAGTCAGTGATTTTATCAAATTGAGTAGAAGAAAAATGCTGAAGAGAAGAAAAATTTGATTCACTAAGTAAAATACATTATTTTTCTGGTAATGTGATGATTTTCTGCTTACAGTAATGAAAACATGATATTTAAGGTTAGAAAATGATATCCAACTAATTAAAAAAACATTTTAACAAATAAATGTGGCCTTAATAAAAAGTATATTTAGTAACTGCCTAAAGGTTTTTGGACATCATGAAAAATTACTTTGATCATCTCAGAATAAAAATCGTCAAATGATCAATGTAACTATGTGTGTGTGTATGCAGCAGTAGGGGGGCCAGTCTGTTAGGAACTCCCAGGCCACTTTTTCTCCTCAGTCTGCCCCTGGGTCCTACCATAATAAGAACACTTTTTTTTTTTTTACGCTTTTTTTGCAAGTAAAAGATTTTAGTTTGTATTTTCGCCACTCAATTTTCTGTTGTATCAGATGCCAAAATGGATTTGGTGTGTCTGGGTCTTTAGGGGCTATGTTCCCAGATCTACCTAGTAGTTTCCCTGTATATGTATATACTACTCAGTTTTCTCATTCTGTGTCAGATCCTCCTGTTATGCTACCAGCTGGTTTCTGTGTGCTGTATGTTTTGGATTCATCCATGGACTTTAGTCTTTTTAAGTTTGGATTTTTGAAGTAAACAGTTTATTTTTAATCTTCCTTTCTGCATTGTGGATCCAGCATTTCACTCATTTATGACATTTTAAAAAATAATCTCCCTCTTTTTCAATAATGTAATACAGTCTTCTCTGTTCTTCAAAATGCAAAAGAAATGAGAACATTTGGTCCACCTAAAACCTTTGATAAAAGGTGGTCATGGATCTTGCATGTTTTAACTTGACAAGGGCAATGACAGTTAACTTTTCATAAATGATCATGTTTGATTGAAGCAGGCAGTTTCCCTTTGTCAGCTTGCAAAATATTTTTTCTACAGCCTTCATTGATTTGATCGATGCTCAGAGCAACAGGGATGTCCAAACAACTCATTGAAGGTCAAAGAAGGAAAATTATAGATGAGTTCAGGAACCACTAAGGCTTAGGCATCCCACGATCCAGCAGTTTCCAAATCATGGTGTCACAGACTGAGATGGTGCTGACCAAAAAGGGAAGCATCTGCTCCAAAATGAACCCCCAGGGGATCCCAAGACCAAGGTGGGTTCTTTTAGTCATTTTTTAATTTTCGATAGTCAGTCCTTTTGCCTGTATTTATCCTATGGGATAAAGTTTTCCAAAGATTATTACTTTTGAATGAAAGTTAAATATTTCCATCTCTTTTACCAACACACTTCTACAATTTAAACTTACATGGGCACTGCCCACATATCACTGTCAGCACACAGACTGCGATTTAAAGAACGTTTTATTCTTCTTATGCTTAAATTAATCACATATGGGTGCCTTTTCAACCTGAGCAGCAGAAGTAATATCTAGAGTAATGGATGCCATGTTCATTTGATCTTAACATGGAATTTCTGTTAGTTTTTATTCCACTGTTGACTAATTTATAACATCGTCAAAACCTTAATGATCTAGATTATTTTGACTATAAAAGTGACATTTCGAACATAATGACAGATGTTTAAAGATCAACTCTTTCATGAGGGAATGTTGATTAAGTTCCAGGCTTAATAAATATAAATTCAAAACAATATTACAATTTATGAAGGGAGACCTAAAGGTTTAGGGATTGTAACTATCCCAATAGAGATATTTATTGACATGAAGAGTTACATAAGCTGGTAAAACATTTATTTTGCAAACAGAACAGAGAGCTTTAAAGACATACAACAATTAGAGATGTACCTTGAAATTAGCAATCAGAAGTTCACCAACCCCAACCTGTGAACTTTTTGTCTAGAATGCAGACTTTCAACTGAAAGTGAATATGTTTTTTTTCCTATCTGCATTTAGGAAGTTTATGTTATTGTCCTCTTTGATATGAATTACAGTTACTAGGTTAGCCTCATTTCACAGACCCAGTAGAGGGAATGGGAACATGCTTCATCATTCCAGCTTCTCTTCAAATTATAAGTCTTGATGTTCCCACAGTTCTCCTGTGTTCCACCATTTGGCTCGCCGTCACCCCAGTAGCTAAAGGGAAAGAAAAACTGCATCAAAAATGTATTTCATTGTTTACTTGACTTCTTAGAGTCAAATATAGAAGAATAAAAGTAAACATATAAATCTATATATTAATTTTCTCATAAAACATATTTACCTTGTGGTCAGTAGACTCCCATCTACCCATTTCCATGTTCCATCTGTTTCTACATCAGTCAGTCCAATCCACATGTACTTTTGGAGACTGTTTCCAAAGTCCTTGAGAACAAATATGAACTACATTAAAACAGCAAGCATACTTGGTTGTTATAGTTCAGACCAAAATTATTCACACTCCTGGAAAATCTTCGTATTTCAGCAATAAAATGCTTCTTGTAGTTGTTGACAACGTTTTCGCATGTTTCCACAGCAGTTTCTGGTGATAATTACTGGTGATAAAAGCAAAGTTTTGAGGTTGGAAGGCCTCCTTTCAAACACTGTAATCTTTTGCTCCTTTTCCAGTTTTTCCACTGAAGAATCATGCGGATCAATTTAAAATATTACATTCAACCTAAACCTGCCAAATGTATGGATAAAGGACTTAACTGTAAGGGAAAATGTCATAAAGAGGTAACACGAAAAAGTAAAAACACACCTGTTCTTCACTGCTGTTGATAATCATCAGGTCTGCACCTTTTGACTGACAGTCAGTTCTACTGTCTTCCCAGGTCTTTCTGTCAGAAGAAATGTAGTATGCATTGCCTCCAAAAACCTGCCATCCTGGTTGACCTTGAGGGATAAACAGAGAATCTTAAATTTTTGAGAATTTTACTCTATGGGAAAAAAAAATAGCGTACCAAATGGACATAGGACAAAAGAGTAAACCAAGATGTTTGAATAAGATAAAAATCAACAGAAATAATACTAGCATGAAGCAAACTGGACAGAAACAACAGGGGCTCAGTGTCAAAGAATAGCACATACTATAGTTCCCCCAAATTGTACCTTACAATGAAAAAAAAAAAAAATCTAAATATAATATAATGCAAGATTTGAAATAATTGCATGATGACTTTGTTAGCGTGTAAACAACTTGATTTACAGTATAACTGGTCAATATGTATTATTTACACATGAGTAATTGGATATTAAAAAAATCCATAACATCTGGACTTCCAAAAATGCTTATGTGCTCCTGCCATAATGTTAACATCAAACACTGGCAGTGGGTGAGTGCAAAGCAGTAATATCATCAACTTGCCAAACATTTGTGCTGGTGTGCACATTGCATTAGAAAGCTCCCAGTTTCAGGCAGTTTTCATTCACATTAATTTCATACAAACTTCAAAAGATCGAATTAAAAGTCTTTATTCGTTGTAATCTGGAAGTTTAAAAACGTCAAAGAATAATCTGTGAAGCGCAATTTAGACACTCGGAAGACATTAGTAAAGTTTCAGTGTAAGTATGGAAACAGGTAATTGTTGTGACAGGATTTGTAGCTTGTTATATTTGTGTTTATTAATTCCTGTGCAAACCAGTTATACATGCTGTGATGAAATCATCAGTGATGCTTTATACCCACTTATAGTGCTGATCTTTGCCTGCAGCTCATCTCTTTGTTGTGCGATTGTTGTGGACATGGCCTCAAAATCTGAAACATAATGTGCATTATTCACTACTTTATTCCATCAGTGATTTGATTTGAATTTGATGATTTCTTCTCCTTCATCAAATCTAAAAAAAATTGGGGCATCATTCAAGCAGCAGCAATAAGACATTCAGAAAACACTTCAAGAGATGGTTTGGCGGCACCTTTTAAGGAATAACATAGAGAAAAAAATCAATACAATAATAATCTAAAATAAAGCGTTTGATTCCAATACTTACATGACTTTGTCTTCATCAAACTATCTCTTTCTTCGGTCAAGGAATTCTGTTTGGAGACTGTAATTTTAAAGAAAAGGTTATCACGTATTACGTTATACATATCTGAATTGTTTTGATGGACATCTCAAAGTAAATTTAAATAGACATGATAAAACCTTTAACTTTATATATCACCCACAGTGATGATCTAGTGCTTTTTTGGGGATCTAGTGCCTCTGAACTGTTCTTTTCTCAGGCTGAGCTGGTAATGCAAGACACAACTTCAGGGAATTTGAAAAACAAGAACAGAGTGGACAAGTTTGAATGTTTTTTTTTTTTTTTTTTTTTTTTTGCACAGGGTAAAAATTATGCACTCACTTGTGACTCACTTGACTCACTTGTGACTCACTCACTTTTGGACAAATGTTAGGTTGCAAAGAAACAAACAAAAAAAAACCCCTTTTAGTTGCCATCAGTAACAGCTTGTTATAATTCTCCCAACAGGGGCAAAGTTAGGGCCAGTCCACTCCTTCAGCTTCCTTCAGCCATTCCTCATGCAGTTTGCATCATTATACTGTTTAACAACTAACTGTGTCCAAGTTTCAACCATCGGATCCAATGCTCACAGAAGAAAGAAAACTGGTTCGCTAGTTAGAATTATCAGGAACAATCCGGGAGCCGCCAAATATCAAACCTTTAATAATCCAGGAAATACTTAATACCAACTAAGAGGGTATCTTAGAAAACACAGAAGGAATTTTAGAATCCTAAGCGACCTAAAGCAAAAACACATTTGGTCTAATTTAATGTCAGACTGTGAAAAAATTAAAAAGGTTATGTGTATCTTTGTACAGTGTATGTTAACATCTGGCTGCATAGTTTTGAGCCTGTATGTATAACTTTGAGCGTTGATGGCTTCGCTGAAACCCTCTCAGTTTGTGAAATTTTACTTGTACAGCCAGTTCTTGTGTTAAAAGAATCACAACAGATACAATGCCTGTGAGCCCTGCTCAAATGCATCCTGAAAAGTCTGAAATAAAAACCAGTGATGAGTGTATATGAACTTCTGACTGGCACTCTTTATATTTCTTCCTCTCTGACCATCCAAAGGGCTTCTGATTGTTACAGCTTTGTTTTTTATACTAACCCAAGTCATTCAGCTTCCTGTTGAGTTCATCTTTTTCTTCTCTCAAGGTATTACTATTGGCTTCAATATCTGAAACACAATTTTGATCATCTTTACAAAAGCAGGCAGAAACAGACATTAGGTGTCAGCAGAACAACATCATAATTCTGGAGAACAACCAAAAGATCCAAAACAAACATAGATTACATCTGGAAGTTATAAGGAGGTTTTGCTGAAAGAAGAAAATCCCTCAGGAACAAAAAAAAAAGGGCTTGATGGCAGAAGCAGCAAGGGTTTTTAAAAATTTTTTGGTGAGAAGAAATAAAAGATTATAACTAGACATAAACAATGTAATACCTTAATCACTTACCAGAGTTAATCTGCTGTAGGTCATCTCTCTCTTTCCTCATGTCGGCAAGCTGTGAAGCTGTAATTTCGAGAGAAAATATAATTCAAGTAAAAAGAAAAGAAATCACATTGAATATGAATTAGTTCACACATTAGTTCAGTTTAAGCTTAAATTGTTTGTTTTATAATTTTACAGTTACTTGTATTACTTAAGGACCTCCATGCATTACTTCTGAAAATAGATGATAATTCAAAGGGAACTCATACATACTAAACACATTCAGCTCCCTCATCAGGTCATCTCTCTGTCCAGTCACATTGTTGTGACTGTCCTCGATATCTGAAAGAGAATACAGCTAATCAGAGTTTGATACATGAAACACATGATTCATGGGATAAGTTCATTCTTTCCTACAGTAAGATGTTCTCTGACTTGCCCTGAAAACGTGTATTTTTCTCTTTGAATCTTTGTGCAGTGAATGTATTGGACACCATACTTACTTTTGATGGTTCTGATCAGTTTTTCACTCTCTTCAGTCAGATTTTTCAGACTGGCCTCAATACCTGGATAGAAGTTTTCCAACTTGTGACATCCACAATACCAAAAACAATTTCCGATCCAATACTGTCTTTAAACTAAATGCTTAATTACCACAGTTTAATAAACATAAAAACATCAAATACTTTCTATTGACTAAATGTGATAAACTCACAGACACAGTGCCTGGGAAAATAGTTCATACTCTTTAAGCTTCTCCAAATTTTGGCATTCTACAACCATAATCCACAATGTTGTACTGTGATTTTATTTGATAGACCAACATGAAACAGTGCCTTTATATGATTTTAAAAGGAACATGATTCATGGTTTTCAAAGTTTTTACTAATAAAATGTGCGTTTGTAATAATCCTCAAAATCAGTTCCTAATGGAACTACTGTTTTTTTTTTTTTTTTTTTTTTTTTTTGCAGTTGCAGCTGCAAGTCTTCAGGATGTTTCTACCCACTTTGCACATCTAGAAACTAATGTTTGCCTATTCTACTTTCCAAAGTGACTCAACCTCAGTCAGATTTAATAGAGTGTGTCTATCAACAGCAATTTTCAAGTCTTGTCACAATTTTCAATGAAGTTTTGTACTGGCCTTTCACACTTGAATATCTGTTATGTCCTATTGTGTGTTAGGGGATGTCATTCTGGTGAAATGTGAACCCTTATGCCATTCTGACCAGGCTCCTTGTCCGTATTGAAGAGAAGCATGCCCACACCATGATGCTGCTGGCACCATATTTCACCATTTTACATGTACTCCAAACAGTTCTGTTTTGGTCTCATCTGGTCAGAACACCATCTTCTACATGTTTGCTGAGTCCCATCTAGCTTGTGGAAAACTACGAAGTTCCTGCTGGTCTTCTGTAAAGCCCAAATTTGTGCAGGACTGCAGGTTTAATAGTGGTTCATAGAATTTCTAAGTGTAGTAATGGGAGGCAGATCTTCCAATTATCAGGCTCCTCTCCTGTGGAACCATCTCGTCGTTTTAGTCTAGTGTTTCTGTGTTTAACTGCAACATGTTCCTGAAGTGGGCAATCAGTTTACTTATTACTTCCATTATTGCTAACTTCATGTTCTCTTTTTATATAGGACAAACTTGCGCTTCATTTATGATTATTCAGATTCTCTATTCCTGATGGCAGGTATGTATCAAAGAAGACTGGATGTTGGAATTTTATTAAAAGAATTCAATCAGTTTCAACAAAGTATCTGTTTAAAGGAGTACACACTTGTGAAGAATAACCACATTATTTTTCATGTATTTGTGTGCAAACAGTTTTTTTTTTCTTCAGGTGAATAATACAGGATACAGGTCATATTTAAGGTGGAAAAAGTTCTGAATTTTTTTTTTTTATCTTGGTCAATTTTTTTAGATAGAAACAAAACTCAAATATGACTGCAGGTTTATTTATTTATTTATTATTCATCTTGAACTCTAAATTGGGAAAAAATAAATACAGAGAATCCAGAAGAAAATAGGTGACCATCTGAAATCATATATTTTTTACAATAAATTTACCATTATTAAATTTATGTTTTACCTCAACTCAAACTATTGGTCCTCTTACTACTGCATAAATGATTTTTAATTTAAATAAAAGTCAACAACTTACCAAAGTTTATCTTCTTCAACTTGTCTCTCTCATTAGTCAGGGAACTAAGATGGGAAGCTGTTATTTTGACAGAAAACGTTATTCACAGGATCGTCATTAACTGTGACACGCACCAGGCACTAACACACACACACACCCACACACACACACACATGCACGCACACACCCACACACACTTATAGTATAAGTACCATATTATCGCTTGTTTTATCGCTTCTCAATTTGTTTTCTTTTAATTACCTACCAAGGTTGCTGAGATCTCTCCTCAGTTCGTCTCTCTCTTCAGTCAGATTTTTGTTGTTGGCATCGATGACTGAAAATAAAAGCATAACTATTTTCAAAAATGTTGTATTACTAAACCGAACACTGCATTGCTAATGTGACCCCTAGTAAACTTTTTACTTTTAGCTTTGAGAATTTGTGCTTATAAAAAATGAACTTACCATTCATGGTTCTGATCAGCATTTCTTCCACGTGTGTCAGGTTTTTCAGACTTTCCTCAATACCTACATTGAAGTTTAACAGGTTTACCAACTTTTGCCAATTGACAACAATTGACTAAAGTGGTTGTGCACCGTAGTGTGCAGCGTTCTGTACAGAAAAACCCCAAGGCTGAAGTTGAGCTTCAGAACACAGAAACCTCCTAAATCTATGGCTAAATTCTCAGGTTGTTAGGAAACATTCTACTAGAGATGAGATACCTGTGGCAGTAGTGTTGTTAGTAAGATGGCTGGGAGAACAGCAGGGAAAACCTGTTTACTAAGAGAAAGGTGTCTTCCCCCTTAAGAATTTATAAAATTCAGCCACATTTACACTATCTTGACGGTACTGGAAACTGTAATGCAGCCTTAATCAGATGTGTAAGGAGTCTTTGTCAATTTATAATCAATGCAGTATTTTCATCATTACACTTACCAAGATTAATCTCCTTCAGCTCGTCTCTCTCCTCAGTCAGGACACTGAAATCTGAAGCTGTCATTTTGAGAGGAAAAGTTATTCACACTATTGCCAGTGATTGTGGCACACCTACGATTGATAGCAAAAATGTTTAAGAGTCCTACATATTCAGATAAAATATAATTTCTTGAATTGTACAGTTTTAGTTTAATTAAATTGTAACCTGCAAAGTCTATGAATAAAGTAATATTCCTGCTGACACAGATGATCAGGATTTTTCAGCTTTTTAAGTACATACCAAGGCTTTTAAGTTCTTTCCTCAGTTTATTCCTCTGTTCAGTCAAATTTTTGTTATTGGCCTCAGTACCTGGAAAAAAACCCACTCTTGATAAAAATAATAATAATGATAACTGATATTTTATTTTGTATTTGCATTGATAAAATAACACTCTAAGTTAATTCTTACATCAACAGTTACTGGGTATTCTAACAAAAATGTGATCAAATGTTTCCTCTAAGTTTAATGTATGTTTAGACTGCACCGACATACTTACCCCTGATGGTTCTGACCAGGCTTTCCTTCTGTACAGTCACATTATTCAGAGTGGACATTAAACCTAAATGACAATTTCACAACAATTGCACTCTCTTTTGCACCCTTAAAAGTGTATGTAACCCTGTTAAGATGCCAGGTTTTTGTGCTGTAAAAATTTGTTGACTAATAATAGTATTAGAACTTTTGCTTCATATAATTTGACATATGTCCTGTACAATTCAAGTAAAAAACAAATCTAACTAAGGCATTAATTTAAAATTTGCATTGATGTGCACACCCTTGAACTTAAGTGTTTCTGAAGTACCTTTCCTTTTGATTTCAGTCATCTTGAGTTCATACCTGCCAATAATTATAGAAAATCTAATTAACCTTTAGTTCAGCTGTCCAAAAAAGATTTTCCTGACTTTTGCTTATTTAGCTTAAGCCAAAGCTGATAGAGAGGTCAGATGAAAGGGATCTCATTGCAAAAAAAAAAAAAAAAAAAAAAAAAAAAAAAATTAAGGACAAAATGGTCCACAGCATGAAATACATGCTATTGCAAAGTGAAGACAGTACTTTGGGAAAGTATGGCTCAGCAAAGATTTTTCAAAAACTGGACATTTCTCCAAAAATAATGAAAAAACTTGAGGTTGATAGCAACACTGATGGAACTGCAGCTGTTTCCAACAGGTTCTGGTTGCAAGACAGAACATGACTGGCTGAAATCTCCCAAAGACTTTATGAAAGAATGTGATTCAATCTGATTCAATCACAGTTAAAAAAAAAAAAGAGTAAGTTTGGTACATAAACAGCATAGTGTATCACCACAGACTCAGCAAAACATGGGTTTCTTGCTCTATGGTTACTTCTTCCTTGAGATGGAATGGATTTAGCAGAAAAAATTAAAGTTTTGTCCTCGTACTCAATAGACTTGGAGAGGTTATGGTACGTAGAGTGGGCAAATATAGTCATAGAATGTGGGAGGCTGAAACCTAGGGAGGTTGAATACTGAAATTAAATCAAAATATGCTTCAACAAACAATTAATTTAAGGGTGTGCAATTAGGTTATTGCACATTTTTATTTGTTAAATGTTCCCCTAACAGATTTGCTTGTTGTGTAGAACAAATTAAAGATAGAAAAAGTTCTGAAATGATTGATCATAGTCCCATTTTCATTTTTATCTGACAAAAACCAGTCATTCTAACATGGTTGTGTACATATATCCACTATACATCCATAATAAACATACTAATGTATTTATAGTCAGACTTGCCCAATAATATCAATAATCATACTTACCAAGGTTGGTCTTCTTCAGTCCATCTCTCTCCATAGTCAGAGAATTACGTTGTGAAACTATAATAACAATTGCACATTTTTTGTGAATTATTTCATTTTTCTCTGATCATTGTGAATAACATCTAACACTTTATGTAGAACATTATATATAACACGAGACCTGTACTTTTTCACTTTTACTAAAGTCTACAACCTAACTGAACAACAAACTTAATCATGCCTACTGTTTCAATGATGTTTTCTACTTATAGATTTATGTGTTGTTTTTATTCAGCCAGACTAAATTTGACAAGTTATCTAGTTTTCTGTCACATTTTTGTTTCTTTATCACCCCGAAAATGTTTCATATAGGTTTGTGAATTTGCATGTAATTTTTAAACATTCTTGTTTGCTCCAGATATGTGACCTTTTAGTATTTTTACGTCTGTTAGAATTAATTCTGCAAATATACCCATTTGCCAGAGCAGCTTTAGCTAAAATTCAGCATTGCCTTATTTTCACTGTACATGTATGTTTAAATCTAAAGATGTATGTTTAAATATGTTTGTAATGAATGAATTTATAAGCATTTACATTGGTGAGATAATTTTTCGACTAATGCTTCATGGGGTAGTTTAATCACCATGCTTACCAGTGTCACTTAGATTCCTCCTCAGCTGCTCTCTTTCTTCTGTCAGGTTGTTATTACTGACCTTGAGGCCTAAGACAAAATAACAGCAGCTCCAGTTACACCAATAACTCATTTTTCCTTTTACTCCACAGCAACCAGACATTTTTTTTTTATCTTGTTGTGTAAAATATTGGGTAATATTTCCTGCATTAAATTGATAAACTCAAACAAACCAACTGTAACCTTTGGACAAAGATTTACTATACTCCACCCTAAAACATGAACTCAGTTTGAATGCAGCAAACAAACAACTTCGAGAAAGTTTATTTTACCACATATTTTTTCAAACTCCTACAACCTCTAATGATGACTTATAGATATTTGAAAAAGAATGTCTTTGAGATTGTTTGATGACAACTCCAGAACTGCTGTCATAGGCAAAAGAAGTGTTCATGTTTAAATATAATAGCTTTAAATGGCTTTAAATAATTGTTGATCACTCTAATGGTCCCAGTTAAATAAAGGTCACTGAAGTTTTTAAAAATTATTTTTGCACTTGTTTACAGTTAATTTAATTTTCAATGAATGTCTTTTATTAATACAATTACTTTTATTAATTCCCTAGGGAATTTTTGCTTCCCTTGGGTATAAATAGGATGTAACACATAGTCTCATTGATATTAGCCACTGGCAACAGGCTGGAAGAAGACCCTATATGTCTCATGTATCATGTAGGCCTACAGTGGGGATAAAGGAAATTGAAATATTTAAAAAGCTCACTGTTAGAAAAATTGGCCCAAAGGATCTATGAGGATATATGATGCTGGGCTCCTACTTCTCTTCCAAACACCCTGGAAACCTTGTTTGAGTGCCTGGACCTATAAAATCAATGAAATACCTGGACTTTTAAATAAAAATCTGTCTGCTTCTGACAGGAAACTGAAAATTTGTCCTCTCTGGGTCTATCCATTGGAAGGTGGTAAAACAA
The DNA here is from genome assembly GCA_014839685.1 of Anableps anableps. Classification (NCBI taxonomy): domain Eukaryota; kingdom Metazoa; phylum Chordata; class Actinopteri; order Cyprinodontiformes; family Anablepidae; genus Anableps; species Anableps anableps. Next base: position 9,897,195 of record CM026065.1, on the reverse strand, counting down.
CAACAACAACAAAATTAACAATCAACCAGTTCAACAAACACAATATCAACATTCTACCCTTTGAAGAGAGGACCTAACCTTTGGATGATCTAGAGAGATTCTGTTTAAAGGAAGAGTGTCTCATTATCTGAAAGCTCCAGCTTTGACAAATGTTATAGAAGACTAACTGTTATCTTATCATCAAAAGGGGGTTGTACAGTATTGACAGCAGAGGTGCTGATATTTGTGTCAACATGTGACCATAATAAGCATTGTGTCCTGCAATGACAAATTAATAGATCACAGTTGGATCATTAAACTTGACTACATTTTTTAAACTCATCTCTTTCTCTTCAGTCTCAGAGTCGCTGCAGTACTGTGAATTGAAGCAAAAGTGTTATTTTTGCTGTTCTCAATACAGTAACGTGAAAACTGACAACTCTTATTTAACATAACCTTTATTTAATTTACTAACTGTAATTTCCAAGAGAATTGGTAAATTTGTAAAAAAACAAAACAAAAACAAAAACAAAAAAATCCTATAAATTCTTACAATGTGATGACTACCATATAGTCATCACATCTCTCTCTCTCTCTGTATATATATATATATATATATATATATATATATATATATATATATATATATATATATATATATATATATATATATATATATATATATATATGTGTGTGTGTGTGTGTGTGTGTGTGTGTGTGTTGTTTAGCATTATTTGTTCATTACGCTCACCAGAGTTGATTGTCTTCAGTTCATTTTTCTCTCTCTCATTCAGGATTTTATGCTGGGAAGCTGCTGCTTGGCATAGAAAAGTAGTATTATTTTTTTACACCACCAACAACATAGTAATAAAAATAACAGAGAAAATAAAAAAATAATAACACTAGTAATTAAGAAACAGAACACTTTTTATTGATGCATCTTTTTAATGCATGCATGTGAGAATGCATACATTTTATATCATGTAATGTGTGCAAATTATTCTTCACAGAAAACTTTATGTGTTTTCAAAAGTCACTGAACGCTGCAGTGTCAAAAACTGTTTTCTTGTTAAGACTATGTTGTAACTCTTGTGGTTGTAATTGCCACATGAGCCACTTCCATGTAACAGAACTGAGACAAATGAGTAACAGATATAAGGTGTCACTGGAGAAGCTTTTTTTCACAAACTCCTGAGCTTGTACTTTTTGCCTTAAGTTGAAATAAATTATAGATGTTCTTCAGGATTGAATGTGTGTTCTTTAAAGAATGAAATGCAGCGAAATGTGTTGAAGTCAATTGTGTCTGCATTATGTATGCAAAAAAAATATGCTTTTTTTCAACATCCTAAAACAGATTTTATAAATCAGGTTTACTTACAAAGAGCAAGAAAAATGATAAGAGATAGCTGTAGTAGACACAAAAGACCAAAGGTTGTTGCAACCACTTTGTACCGCTGAACGTCTGTGAAAACACATGTGGATGATTTAAATCTGAGGACATCAGTGACATAAACTGCACATTCATCCACAATGAAGGATTTCACAAACAAGTCAGCAAAAAAAGAGCAAACGGCAAGACAAACAAAACATTTTTTACATAAACTCTTGATTCTCTCAAATGAGTTACTCAGAAAACTACTTGTAAAAAGGTTTGACTTAAGAATTTTTACAGTTGGGTTTATTTGTGACCAAAGTTTTGTGCAGAACAACTGAAGATGATCATCTATCATCCGATTTCTGAATTAATTTTTATCGGACAAAAATAAACAGAAAAGCTCAAATATACTCTCCTCCATCTTTAATTTGTCAATATAAAATAAAAGCTGAGTAAACATTGCTGTTAATATGCTGCTATGTTTTAAACCAACCTTACAAATTATTATTGAAGACGGAGATTTTTCTCTTACCCAAAGTGGCTTTGCTGTGATCATCTGAGCAGCTCTTCGGTTCATCATTACTGGTATAAAGAGTATCACTGAATTTCTCATATGCTACCGACCTTTCATAGTGCCCTTTATGGAAAAACATCTCTGTTTTTCAAACAGCAACTCTATTCCATAAATCTTTGCTGAAGGTCACCTTTGTTCCTTAATGTGATTACAACAAGCTGTGAAACTGAAGTGCTCATCCTTTTGTGTGTAAAACATCTTCCTCATTCTTTGGAAGTACCACTTTCCCCACCACAGCTTTGCAAAAATTGAAGAACAAAAACAAGCATTAAAAATTGTGGATCCTGCAAATGTTTTGCTGGATTTGCAATATCTATATCCTGCGTGTTAACTGGAAACCACACAGTCCAAGTTCTCATAATAGTAAGTCATTGAAAACTCAGCAAATAGACAGGTTGTTTGGATCTCTTGGTAACTGTGAGTTTAATGAAGGCTGAATCGGTTTCTCAGACTGCAACTTTATTTAGATTAGAGACCCACAACCTAACCCCCCCCATCCCCTTTTTCTTTCACCCTTGTTTTATATGCATTTCATTTAGCTTTTTTTTTTTTGCAGTTTTGTGGTCTCAGTTCTGCTTTTTATTTCTGGTATTTGTATTTGTTGTTTTCTTTTTTCCTTCTCTCCCTGTTTTTCTTGTAAAGCATCTCTCCTTCGTTGGCTGCAGCAACCGCTGGAGGTCAGGCATACCTGCACAAAACTCTGCAATTATCTGCTGGGGCGTTTAGGATTGGCACTAATCCAGTCTCATATCTTGAATGTTCCTTTGGTATAAGTAATCATTTCCTTCGATGATTCTTCTATGTTTTTCTCTTCTGTCTCCAAATGTTCAGAACCTCACTTTTAATCAGCATCCAGTAAACCTGTGTTATTACCAGATACTTCTCAAGTTCAGTTAACCAAAGCGATCTTACCTGGAAAACTCTTTCTCTACAGAGAATCAGTTCATCTTACCACCCTGGCATATTCACCTAAATTACATGCCACAGCACCACCATAAAAAAAAGAACAAAGAACTGTGTTCTGATAACTCCTGTATAAATAGAAGGGGTAGGTGAGGAAATCGCTGTATCATGCGGCCACCATGTGGTTTGCAAACCATTTTCTAGTGGCGCATCGGCTGGGGTATGCCCCAGGTGCATAAAGGCAGGGGTGTTAAACTCATTTTCATTTTGGGCCACATCTAGATCATGAATGTCCTCCAAGGGTCAGTTGTGACAGAATGTATTGATTAAACGACCTATTAACAAGTTGTTAAAATATTATAGCTTTCTTTGCATTCGATGTGTACTTCTTAAAATTAAATAATATTAAACATCTTTTCATAATTGTGTAATTTGGCACTATACAAATAAAAACTGCTTTGATTTGACTGATAAAAAATATTTAAGCACACAACTGTTATCTTAAAGTTCTCTTTATGTGGCCCTCTAGAGACTTGAAGGCCACAAAAATAGTTTGGGTGGGCTGGATTTGGGCCCTGGGCTTTGAGTTTGACATATGTGCTTAAAGGGCAATAGACACCTCAAAATTTTATCTTAAATAATTAATTATTTGCTAAATGGAGTAAAATAAATTTCAGCATGTGTGTGTGGGCTGTAGGGATTTAAACGTTATCATTACACATTTCCTTTATCAGTGATCAATGCTTTAGTAAAGTTTGATCCATCTGGTAGGTTGTCTTTGATCTCAACCTGGTAGCAAACCCTTTGCTTTCCACGCAAAAGATAAACTCCTCCCACACCACTTTATAATCAGTTCTTTCAGGTTGATCCACCTGGTGATTGCTAAGGAGAGCACCCAACTTTAACCTATCTGGATACTTGTCTGCATTTTGCTGACATTAACTCCAATCCAGGATTTCAAACCATCTCCAAGGCCATTATCCAATGATTTTGACATCAGACAAAAAAATCCGTCTTCATACTTGAACTAACTTACCACTGGAAAACATAACCTGTTCATTGCATGCTTCCAATAAACTTCTTAAATGTTTAACTTGGTCTTTTCAGTGTTTTCCATAGATTAATCCCTTTTTGACCATGATGATATAGCTATATTTTTCAATCATGCTTGTGCCCTGGGGCAGACCCAATACTCACTGGAGGGAGTATATGTTACTTCTGGACTGGGTTGTCCCAGAATCCGCTTGAGAAGACCACCGGTAAGAGGGATGTGCCAAGTTGTGTTCTACAGAGTATAACCATAAGTAAAGATAGCAACTAAGAACAAAAAATAAATACAAGTACAGAACAAAAACACAAGGAATCTTTGAACTAAGGAATGAACTGAATTTAAAAAAGCAAAGAATTACAAATACCAAACTAAAGCTGGACACTAAACCAAAATCCCAAATAGGATTTGTAGGTCTTGCAAATCTCTCTTGGATAAACACAAAACAATGGATGTTTAGATGTAACTCACTTAGATTTTATTTCTTAAAACTTGGCGTTTAATGGAGTAAAATTTCTCCGACATTTAAAATTAGACCTTGCTATGTATTTTCAAAGCAGAATATACAAAGCATTAATTACAGTGCAACTTATCCCCTTCATATTTTTTCTGTTTTTGTAACATGTTTCAGATCATCATATTATTTCATATCAAGATCCTGGTGCGTGTGTGCCGTGTGCGTTTTTCCTCCTCTGTAGAGGTCTGCTGGTGGGCGATATCTGCTCTCTGATGTCAGTTGCACCTGACGGCAATCTCCTGATCTACTGGTTGGGAATATAACCTGTAGGATGTCTCCTATTTACCTGATGAGCCAATGTACTTGCTATCAGTCAAGCCAGCATTTTCTTCGTGTCTCTCCTTGAGTATTTTGATCCTAGAGCTTACAACAGGGGTCTTCAACTCCAGTACTTGAAGGCCGGTGTCCTGCAACTTTTAGATGTGTCCCTGGTCAAATGCACCTGAATCAAATGACCTCCTCAGTATGTATCAAGTTCTCTTGAGTCCTGCAAATGACCTAATTATTTGACTCAGATTACACCAGCGCTCGAGGACTGGAGTTGAAGACCCCCGGCTTAGACCATAGCTTACTTACCTGCTCTCTCACCTCACATTTTCTGCAGTCCCAGGTTGAAGATTTTTCTCCGGTCCTGGACGCCTTCGCTGCAAACCTACGACTGATTTCTGGCAAAAACTTCCACGGCCGTCCTCTACAGCTTCATTCCTCATCTCTCACCGTCAGCCTGCCCGCCCTCCAACACTCAGCTTCCACCTTCTGGAATCGAACTCATACTCACCATCCTCAGACTCACCATCCTCAGACTCACTATCCTCAGACTCACCATCCTCAGACTCATCGTCTGGACCGACAGGATCTCCTCCAATGCATTACCTCTGCGCCAACTTGTAAAATCTGTCTGTTTCCCTCTCATTGTTTATTCATCGTCTGTGCCTTATCTGTTCTAATATGATCTCCTGTTCCAGACGCCATCTCAAAAATTATTTCTTAAAATGTCCAAGCTTATTAAATCAACATTTTATTGATATGTCATGATTCAAATAAACTATAAATAATAAAGGTCCTTCAAAGCTCTTCTGTGTTGATTTTAAAGTTTTTGACCATCTTTCATATGAATGCATTCCCTGGAATCATCTTGGTGTTAGAGTGTTACAACTCTAAAGTGTAAACAACTCCAAAACACAAGAACCACAAGAAATGAGTAATCAAAAACTTCAAGATGTCTTTGTGGGACACAGCAAAATCACTTTCTCTTCCTCTTTTAACAATTGCAAACACAGCTGAATCATTTGAAGCTGTTCAGAGGAATTCATCAGAGTTGCACAACTAGTATTAATTATGAAGTTTCTTTTTAATGCAATAATAAATACATGCAAACTTATATTCGAAGTGGGACAGCAGGCTGTTTGATTGTACGTAAACCCAGCTGTCGCTTGGAGCAGAGTAACCTTGTTTCCTTTACATACTCAGGGCTGAAAGTGACAAGCTTGCCAGAATTGTGTGTATATCTGTACTAGCAGTCATATATAGACTATGGAATTAATATATTTTAGACAAGCTTCAGTTACTGTATGCTTGAATTAATGAGCTACTCTAATTTATGATTGTTTTTTGACTTAAAGGCTTTTTAAATCCTCATGCCATATTGTTATGAACATGACAATTTTAATGTTTGAATGCACTATTGTTTTGATGGGTCATAAACTGTAGAGGATTTTCATCTGATCCAGTGTGAAAAACACATCTTCTATTTGATAAAAACAGGTAAGGTGAAGTAAATACTCATATCATCCTGTAGGACACATGTCCGTCATGCTATAGGCTACTGCTAGTGTCTGACTTGTGGAGTTCTGGAGGAGAGAGGCGTTTCTGAAGCTGGTGACTAAGGGTCATGTCAGCCAGAGCAGGTCAAGATATCAAAAAGACACATGACATTTGTACGACTTCTTGATCAGTTGTTCCTGATGATTTGTCTGGAGAATCTGGTGTTTTCTTTGTGTCAGTCTTCTTTTTATATCTCCCATCTTAAAAAGAGAGAGGCTTTCTCGGATTTACGTTGCAACGTTGAGAAAATTCACCAAAGCTACTTTCTTTTTTACCGATAGCCAGTGCAGACCAAGTCACGAACACCTGCGCAGAGAAGGTTATACTGTTGCTGGCCTCTCTTGAGGCAATTCTCCAATGCCAAAACAAATTACTTTGTGCCAGTGTCATCGGTAGCTAATGACTACCCCACCTTGAGAATCTGAGACTAGGTACTGCAGCTTGCTGCCTGTATCCACGGATGGAAGAGAGCCTGATGTCTCCGACACAGGTGGGATTTTGTATATTTTTGGTCTACTGGGATGGAATTTGTACCCCATTTTTCCTCCTGACCCCAGGTAAGAAATAGAGAAAACTTCTCAACACGCTCTTGGGAGCAGTCTGAGCAAGTCTTGCAGCTATTTGAAGTTCGGTTGGTTGAATGATTAGATGCTGATGTTACTCTAACTAAAACCCTTTTCATTCTGATCAATGAAGTAGATTGTTTTTCATTGTTTGCATTTGTTTTTGTTCATCCTGTTTATTGCTGATGTTGTAAACCTACACGTTGATCAAAGTAATAGATCTTAGTGATTTTTCTAACAGGCTTGGATGATGTATACTGATCCACGAGAGAAGCAAATAACAGTGCCAGGAAATAGGTTAAACTCCCAGTCTTTTATGCAATATTTGTTACTGGTTTCACAATTAGTGACTGTATGCTGTGTTTATGATGTTTTTATGTTTTCACGATGTGAAGCACTTTGAACTGCTTTGTTACTAAATGTGCTATACAAATAAACTTGAAACTTTTAAAATGTACATTCATTCACTGTTTAATAAGAAAAAACATAATTCATGTCAGATTTATGAGTGCATTGTTTAAGTAATATTGAAATATTTAAGACCGGTTTACATATTAATTTTACAGTGCTGTAATGTAAAATAGCATTAATATACACAACAAAGAAAAACACAAAGTAGAGCATAACTATGAAAGTGAATGAATAGCACACATTTTTTCCACGAGGAATTATCACAAACAGCTGGCATGCATTCAGTTGTTCAGTTGTGTGATTTATTCCCAGTATCAATACAGATGTTCTGTGAAGACCTCAGAGCTACATTAGAGAACATCAGTGAACCAATGGCATCATTAAGACCAAGATTATGGTTCAAGTATGGTTTGCTGTAGAACAATTTTCCAAGCTTTGAGCATCACATTTGACACTGTTCAATCCATCATCTGAGTATAATGCTAGCAAATAAATTTTCAAACTTGTTTCTTCTAAGTAAGACTAAATAAACTTCACAGTAATTTGAATCAGACTGTGAAATTTAAAGAATGAAACACAAAAATACATAGAATGAAAAGAAACATCAGTTCATCCTGCCATTCCTACCCGGGGTCATTGTGGCTAGTCCCTATTTCCACTGGTAAATAGGTGAGTGGCAGTGGACAGGACCTCAGCCCATTACAGGGCCAACCTATATGAAAAACATCATTACTAAACTCAATCTGGGATCTCCAGTAAACCTAAAATGCATATTTTTGTACTGTGGCAGGAAACCTGGAATCCCTGGAGAAAACCTTTGCATACATGGGGAGAACAGTTTGGAATTTAAATCAGAACCTGCATCTGCTCCACTGTACAATCTATAGACAAACAAGACAAAAATTTCATAAAAGCATAAATGTTGCTATTTCCTTATATAATTTTCCTATCTTTAACCTCAAAGCAATTGAAATTCATTAATGAACAGACTGCTGATTGGAAAATGGATATAAATTCCATAGAACATTTATACACATAATGGGTTTTATTTAACTTTTATTTGTTTTCCTTGATGAGGCCATAATAAAGGTAAAACTTAAAAACATTTTATACTATGATTTTTCTTTCTTCACTGCCTGAACTCCTTTGAAAACCTTATTTTAAGGGTAAATTGGTGAGATTTAGTCAAATCATAGGATACAATTTGCAAATGTCCTGATTCATATTCTAGACCGATCTCTTCACTTCTTACTATTTTTCCAAGTCTTAGACTCAAAGGTCAAAAAAATGTAGCATCCAGAATGGTTCACACCATGTTTGAAGGTGCTGTTGCAAAATCTGTTGTTGGAGTTGAGAGAGCAATTTTAACAGAAAAGAGAATGAATTATTCTTCATGCTTCTCAGACTTTTTATTCCTTTGGGCAAAACGTACTAATAATGCCTCAGCTGATCTGTATTTTTCAGTACCTAATGGTTAATTTTAACATTATCAAAACCTGTATTATCTGACCTGTTTTTAGTATAAAACTGACCTGAATAAGAAGAAAGACTTGTTTAAATATCTGCACTTTGACAAGGATGATGTTGAGTAAAAACACACATGATGTATAGAGTTTTAATTTAGCATGCATGATGAGGCAATTTAGAAAATGTAGCAGCCTTATCAAAAGCTGACCTGTCATGTGATATCTACTAAAGTAAGCAATGATTTCTGATTTGTAGCGCTATTATTAAATAAGCCTCAGTTCGCAAATCCAATTAAGAGAGACAGAACATGTTTCATCATTCCAGCTTCTCTCTGTGGTAAAAGTCTTTATATCACCACAGTTTTCTCCTGTATCACCATTTGGCTCTTTATCTCCCCAGTAGCTAAAATGGAAAAAAAAAAAGCATCAAGATTTAAAATTTTTGAGTTAAATGTTACAGCAAATTATATTCAGATTGTGATCAAAAAAGCAGCGAGGTGAAAAAAGATGTGTTTAAACTGTATTAAAAACAACTTAACCTTGTGGTCAACGGACTTCCATCCACCCATTTCCATGTTCCTTCTATCTCTGAGTCAGTTAGGCCGATCCACATGTACCTCTGGAAACTGTTTGCAAAATCCTAAGAAACAGAGACTGAAACTAACATGAAACAACAACAACAAATAGAATCTGATCTTTAACTACAAGCCTCAGTGACAGCTGCTTTTATTTGCTATTATACTTTTAGTTTTTATTAAGTCTGTCCAATATCTATCAAACAGGCAGATGTATATTTGCCCACACACCTGTTCTTCCTTGCTGTTGATAATCATGAGGTCCGCACCGACTGAATGACAGTAAGTTCTACTGTCTTGCCAGGTCTTTTTTGCAGAGGAAATGTAGTATGCAGTGCCTCTCAAAAGACTCCATCCTGGCTGAGCTTTTTGGGGGGAAATTAGAAATTTAATTTGCTATTAAAGACTTCAACATAATAAAATGATAAAAGCTTGTTCATCATTTGCACGATGGATAAAGAAAAAATGACCAAATATTCAATCGAGCTGAAAGAAGGCAGAGAAACCAAAATTACAAATGCAGATAAATGCGTGGGCACCCTAGGTGAAGATGTGCAAAAACCATCAAAAATGAAACTTTATTACACTAGCAAAAACAACCCCCCCCCCAAAAAAAAAAACAAACAAACAAAAAAAAAAACCAATGTGTGTCCAACCATTCCAAACAAAAACATGTGGAGTTTGCTAAAAATGTATTGGGACCTTAAATGGAACCTTATGCTTTGCTCAGATACACCAGAGGTTTAGTACACTAAAATTGTACTCTACACTAACATAGTTTTATCCTAAGTATTAAATCACCGGTTTCATTTTAACATTTTTTAAATTTGTTTGTTATTTCTTGGTTAAAGCAGCCAAGATGCTGCTAATTTTACCACACATCATGAGTCAGATAATCTTTTTCATCAGATCACCAACCCTATATGGATATTCTGTATTTCGAATGAATTGTGTATGACGCAATAAAAAAACAAAACAAAACAAGAATACATATACATGCATACACACATACATATAAACATTCACAAGAAAACAAAATATTAAACATAATCTTATGTTATGATTCTTTATAACATAAGAATCATCAGTTATTTTAGTAATTTGTTCAAAAAGGTGTGAGAAGTTTACACTTTTTAATTTTTTTTTTTTAAATTCCCACCCATTTGTACTATTTATCATTCTTCAAAATACTTTATATCAAAATAGATGATACAGTATATGTTACATCAATATTTCAAATAATACATGCATAGCCTTGTCAATAAACATATACTGCATCCGATCTCACATAGAAACCATAATTTTATACAATATTTATTTAAACCATTTCATGATATCCCATTTATTTAACTATTTACATATATCCTTCATCTTCCATGTAACTGCTTAGAAGTGTGTATTTGTACCTTTTTTAAAAATGTATTTATGCTTGTACTTTGGCTCATTTTTTTTGACCCATGCAGTTCCACAAAGTCACTCCACAGATCGATATACACATGCTTTTTTTTATTGTTGTTCTTATTTTTTGTTTTCTTAAATTCATAACTCCCCTTAAATTATATCCTCCTTCTCTTTCTGTAAACAAGTATTGATTATTTTTGGATGGTAGATTATGTCTTGTTCTGTACATTATCTGCACTGTTTTTGAATTGAACCAAGTCCAGAAATATCAGGACAGGATGCGTAGTTCATCAGACGCTCTCCCTATAGGAAGCCAGAAAGCTGCTAAGGCATGAGCAGAGAGGGCTGATAGTGACCAACCGCTCACAGAACAATGGGAAGGACAGGCAGTCAGGAAAACAATCTCCACATCCTCCATATGTTGTATTTGTATTAATTTATATAGCACATAATATTTGTTTAAAAATGACTGCTCACCAATGATGTTCAGCTTCGACTTCATTCTGTCTCTCTCTTCTGTCACTGAGCGATGCTGTGAATCTATCAGATTAAAGAGGTTTCTATTCAGTTTTCACCAGTTGAATTAATGGTTTTACTGGAGAAATTTTGCTTCATCAGATGTGCAAGCTCACTAGGTCAGTGCTTTATACTTGGCCTTTAAAAACAATAAGACTTTCTTGCTGCTCACAAAAAATACCAAGTGAATAAATATATAAATAAAAAAAAAAAAAAATGATGCTTTGTGGGACAACGTGAGAATAAGATACCTCAAAACTCAGTAATTTTATTTCTAATCCCAAAATGTAAAAGGAAAGTCTGTGAAGTTAGTTTTTTACTACCATATCATTTGACTAACTTTTTGGTGCATACACATTACAGATGTAGCATTTATAACAAAGATATTAGAATTTTTCATTGTCGCGAATCCTAGCGTGTTCTGTATTTATTCAAATATTAGTGCTGTGCCGACATTCCCACCTAAGGTGTTGAACCTCTTCCTCAGTTCATCTCTCTCCAGTGAGATGGTTCTGGACCTGGCCTCAGTATCTGAAACATAATCAGCATTATTCATTAATAAAGCCCATCAGTGGTCATTTTCTTTTTTTCTTCTAATTGATTAACCACGTTTTTTAGTTCTTCACTGTGGAGGTGACGATAACAAATTCAGAAACCATGTGGCAAAGTGGAACCATGCATCTGTTATTCCGGACTCAGAAAGGAAGGGCGGAACTGAACCCTCACACTAGGAAATTATGGTGAAGAATATTGTTTTCAAAATAGGCCTGTTGGCGAAGAAAAAATATAAGGCTAATATCTAAGCTACATAAAACATTTTCTGTTATTTTTTTCTTTCGAATTGTCATTCCTATAGTGGGAAATAAGCTCCGCCCCCCTGAGAATGCAGATGGTTGTGGAATTTACTCCAGATTGACACGACATATTCCAGTCAATTATTTCTTTATTCATTTTTGTAAAATTATTAAAGGATTCCCAAGAAGGACAATGTAACAATTCAACTGCAAACCAGCTAATGTTTATGTTTATATGTAATGCAGAAAAACATTTAAAAAACAATTACAATGACACTGGAAGCCAAAAGTATGTAGCATATTTTTTCTTCATTTTCTAATAAGTTTTATAGAACAGGACCTGGAAAAGAGTTTAATTATGAAACTTACCAGAGTTTATCCTCGTCAAATTGTCTCTTTCTTCAGTCAAGGAATCTTTCTTTGAAACTGTAATTTTAACAAAAAGCTTTAGTTTGACATATTTTTTCTCTGCTACTCAGAAAATTGAATTTAAAGGGACACTTTGCACATCAGCCATACATTTCTTGGTCTTTAATCATTCAAGTACGTTTTACTGTTAGTTTGATTTTCCTACCAACCTAAGTCATTCAGCTTCCCCTTGAGGTCATCTCTCTCTTCTGTTAAGTTTTTACCGCTCACTTCCATATCTGTAACAGCATTTTGATAATCTTTATCAAAAATTTATCAGTTATGGTTTTGTCAGGTTGACAAGCAAGCAGAAACATAAGTTGGATGAATACAACAACTGGAATATAAACAAGAGACACAAAACCAAATAGATTTCACCTAGAAGTTATCAGGAGGTTGGCTGCAGAAGGAACAACCATCAGGAATCAAACTTATGTGCAATGAATAAAATACTTTATTACACTTACTGAAATTCATCATCTCCAACTTGTCTCTTTCTTCTTTCAGGGAATTAAGCTGTAAAGCTATCAATGTATAAACAATGTTTTATTGTTTGCTGTTATTGTTTAGTTTGCTTGGTTAAAAGAAAATCAGTTTTACAATTTCAATTTTTACGTTAATATATTATTTTCTGAATACAATTTCTTACTTCTGAACATAAACTTTTAAACAGATCTCATCTTACATACTGAAGTTATTCAGCGCCCTCTTCAGGTCATCTCTCTCTTCATTCACATTTTTGTTGGCCTCAATATCTGAAGGAGAACAATGAGAACTGGACTTAGATTCTTTAAAAATTGTCAGTTGGCAATATCCCAACAATTGTATATTTATCTATGAAGACAGGTTGGTGTCAGACTTGTCTAATAATGACATTATAAAGATCTCTAAAGAAATTTTGATGGTGTTTTCAACTTTGTGTTTAACATCCCTTTTCACTGCTGGTTTACTCTCAGTATACACCAGCAGTGAGCCTGAAGGTCTATCAGGAATGCAGAACCTATATGTGTAATAACTGAACCTTAAAATCAACTGTCAGATTTATTTTGAAAGGCCAGAATTTTTTTTATCACATTATCAATCTAAACAAAGCAAAATATCATTTAGAAACTGATTAACTACATTTCCTCCTAAACCTGAGTTTACTTCTGTTGAGACAACAACAAAATAATAGTTTAATTCACATTTTTCAAGTTCTGCAATATATTTATGGTGAGCACCGTAAACTTTATATGACAATTTCAACTGATCACAGTGTCACCAGATCATGTCATTAACATGGACTACGTCCCCCTCATGTTTAACAAGTTCTAAATAAATGCGACTTATACTCCACTGCATCTTATATGTTTTTTTCCACCTTATGTCGCATTTTTTGACTAATGCGACTCAAACTCTGCAGAGACGTATAGTCTGGAAAATACGGTACGTATATATCGCTGAGGTAGAAAACTGACCACTCAGAAGGGGGCCCGAATGCCTGTAGAGCAGTATGAATACTTTTCTAAGTGCCAGTTCAAGAAGAAAATCAGCTGTAACTCAGTGATCTAGATAAATACATCCAGCTGGATCAGACCAGACAGGATGGGGCATTCAGCAGATAAGGCACTGGACAGCTTATCTGTCTCTGCCCTCGTGCACAAGCAGGCAAACAGAAAAGATGGTTCTCTCAGTATTGAGAACCATCATATTGTTCAGAACAGTGCCCAGACAATTTAAATTGAGAAAGAAGTGTGTTAATGGAGTATTTATTTACAACATGGACCAATTATGTCATGCTGTGGATTATATGTGGTGTATCATGAAGTAACTATTTAGGACAGGACCAGTGCACCATTGTAATCTGGTTTTGATGTCATTATATGGTATAAAGCTAAGACCTGACTGTTAAGATGTTGCCTTTTCCAGGCTGGAACTGGTCAGTGAGCGTGTACCACCTGCCTTGATTTTTCAAAATAATAGTACAGAGAGAGAAACCAGCCAACTCCCATCTCCTTAATGAAAATGAATTAGCTAAGTTTCTTGAAACTTAACAGGATGTATGTATGTATGTTGATATGCGTGTAAATTACTTTTCACATATAATTCTAAGTATTTCCCAAACACTGGAGTATTAAAAAATGTGTTTAGTTAAGCATTTTTCCTAAATCTTGTGATAATCAGCACTTGTTACACAATCTGACATAATCTCACAGGAGCAAGTTCCACTTTTTTGTTTGACAATAAATAGAATATTAAGCTAAGTCTTAAAAACAACCTCATAAACTTACTCTTTTAGGTTCACAGATGCTATGTTGTCAGAAATAGTCACTGTTTTGCCTTCACACACATGGGTGAGTGAATACTTTTGGCACTATAGTATACTGTATGTTGTTAATACTCTCCAGGAGTTATTGTGCATCGAAACTGTTGAATTACTGTCTGCATTAAAATGTATTTTTCATTATCACTGAGGAGCTGTGTGACCTCTGAGCCAAATTGTGATGTATTGGTAAAATGTTTGGGCATGTCTGTGTGTGAAAATCACAATATGAATTTTCAAGGTTACTTACGGTATGCAAGATAAATGATAAGACTGAGCTGAAGTAGGGCTAAAAGTCCAAAGGTAATGGTGCCAGCTTTGTATCGTTGAACTCCTGTGTAAAAACATGTGGAGTGATATAAGTCATCCCAGAGTTATAAACTGCAAATGTATTAATAAACACATTTGAAATAAACAGAAAATATGTAAAGATAAAGCAAAACAATAAATAACACTAGAAATGTTCTTTTAAGGAAATGCAAAAGACAAACCTTACAATCCAATCATAAATTAGAACCTGCTGATTTTTTAAAATAAGTTACTGAGATACAAAATAAGTAAGTTTAACTTTGCTTTCATTTTAGTTTTTTTTTTTTTTTTTTTTTTTTTTTGGTTTTTAATGAATCAATAAATGACACTATATTGATTTGTAACTTACATTATTGCTTCACTGCTGTAGAAGAGAAAAATTATTTTATCAAAAGAGCTGAAAGCACCTAAAAATGCTCCTAAATACTCCTAAAAACAAAATTTAAACAAAATGCGTGATACAAAGATTTCCAGCATCTGGTTTGATGTGGACCAAAATATTGCATCACAACACCAATGTATTATCTGTTCCATCTTTTAACACATGTTTTCCCCACTTTTCTTTCCTCCTGAATTATCTATCACTAAAGGTTCTCCACCTCTTTTGTCCAAAAAGATCCTCTAATTGGTTACAGGTCATACAGAACTGTTAGACTTCAGCCAATGAAATCAAACAGGAAAAAGCATGAATTTAAGCTTCATGCACCGCTCCAAACCATGTCATGAATTTATTTTAGAGATATTTGTTAAGACTCTACATTTTAGAAAGCTCCCGCTTATGTCTGTTTGAGCCTAAAGAATAATCTAATCCTGCATGCAGACGGAGATTTTAGGGAAAGATGTTAAAATTAGGCTTAAATCCCCAAATCTGTACAAAGAGCTTCTTAATTTAAAATCAATCCTTGAACATATTTCCTTCTGACAGCATTTTGTTGGTTTAATTAATATCCCTCAGATACTTTTTCATCAGTTTGAAGACTCTTTATTTATTTATTTATTTATTTATTTATTTATTTATTTATATTTTTTCATCAGAAAATGTGGATAAGCTAACATAGCTGCAAATGCACCATGTTTCAAACTGACATTCTTGTTGAAGCATGTTTTGCTCTTACCGGAATCTGCAGAAGAGGTGTTGCTGTCTTCACCTGAGTGGCTCTTCGGATTATCGTCACTGGAAGTAGGATTAGAACTGATTTCATCATTTGCTGCAGACATTTCATATCGCTCTTCATGAAAAAACATCTCTGGTGTTGAAACAGCAGCAAATAACTAATTTGTAACAGGAATATCTTCTTCAGCTGATTGGTGTTTTAAATAAAATTATTTCTGTTCATAGGCGTCAGTGCTGAGGACCCAGTTTGTTCCACTGGTTCAGTACAGTAAGCAGTCAATATTGAATTGATTCTCCTTTTTATTGAAAACATCTTCCTCATTTTCTGAGTGTCACTTTCTCCCATCAAATTATTGGCTATGCAAAAAAAGGAAGATGGAAATTCAAAGAAAACTTTGTGAATTCAGCAAATATTTTGCCCAGTTTGAAAAATATCTGACCCTTGTGTTAAACACACTGTTAAAAAAGTAACTGTAGAATTCACAGTAAATTACTGGCAGCAGGATTGGTAGCCCATTACTGTAATCCTTACAGTAACCTTACTATAATTTTTTTTTACAGTTTTACTGTAATTTTATTGTAATTTTACTGTAATTTTATTACAGTTTTACTGTGATGTTATCACAATTTTACAGTAATTAAATTACAGGTTACTGTAATTTCATGACATTCTTAATGTCATGAAATTATAGTAATCCTGTAATAGAATTATAGAAAAAGTTATTTCATTTTACAGTAGCTTAAGATGCTCCCTAAATTGTAATTTCGACAATAATTGAACTAACTCTGCATACTTTGGGTATTGCTAGCAGTTAAAAGTTAAAATGTCAACTTGCAACTTAATTTACCACCTTTTAATTTACCAAACTCTCACAAAAATGTCAGTATTTCTGTAATTTCAAACAAATAAAAACAATGTATTTAAAATTACTTTACTGCATTGTCAATTTAAACCAAAAAATTGCAGCATAACAAAATATGACATGTTTTGTAACATTAACATTTCCTTTTTATATATATGTCAAAAAGTATTGCAACCAGTGTAAAAATACTTATGCAAGAACTGATCTTAAACATTACGAACTGATACATTTTTTTAAATGCATAACCCCCATAAGATTACATTTTATGTCAAATATTCAAGTTACATATTGTTGAACACTTCATAGGAACCCTAACAGTACAACTTTAACATTTGAGTCATCTTAAAACATAGTGAACAGCCAAACAAAAACAACATGATTGTGTGCTGAGTCGGACTTAGTCCTGAACACCTCCTGAAATTATCAAAGGGTTGCTAGAAGATAAAGAAGGAAAAAATGTTTTATTAACATATGAAGTATACAGATGCAGATTAAACCACATTTATGTTAGTTAAAGACAGACAGGATGAGGAGGACAGATTTGGTGAACAGACACTCTTTCTCTGACCATCCCTGGTTGTAGTTATCCTCCTGTCTGTTAGAAATGGACAGGACAGATACAGAGAGATGGAGTTAGAGAGAGAGAGAGAAAGAGAAAGAGAGAGAGAGAAAGAGAAGGAGAAATAGACAGATAAAGAGACAGACAGGGACAGAGACAGATTAAATATTTAGATCAGAGGTCTGTCCCCACGCATGTTTTTTACAATGTTGTTTGTTTTTATGGTTTTCGGGAACTGATGGGTGGACGGGATATCATGGCTTCACCGTCATCCGACCGTGACATGTGCCTTACTCTTCCGGAGCTTCAAGCTGGAACCATGGGAGTGTGAAAGCTTATACAGTCTTGGTATAATGCTTAATTTTTGTGACATCCAAAAATTAGACATTCAAACCTTTTTCCACCTTCATCTCCTTACTGCCTGAATTTATCAAGAATGATATAAAAAGAATATTGTGTTCTTGCTTCCAAACTGATATTTACTTGCATACTTGTTTAAAAGCATTGTTGGCCATACTTAAATGTGAAGCTATTCAGAGCTCAATTAGCCCCTTTTGGAAAGGAGGATTCCTGTGAATATGCCGAACCCCACTTTATTTTTTATTGTCTCACTACTTTTACTGCCTATCATCTTGGAGTCGGAGGGTGTCATGACATCTAAAAACACACACTAAAAAACATAAACAATCAAAGAACGCTCCCACGATCTCTTTGCAAGACAGTGCAGAATCACTTCCTGTTTAAAAAATGGCAAGCTCAGTCAAATTATTTTTATGCTGTTAATTATATTTGATATCAATTGTTCTGTTTCTGTTTTACTGAATTAGAAAGCCTCAGATAACCTCAGATAGTAGGCTGTTTGATTGCTCTTCAATGTCAATGAAGCAGATAAACAGGAACATAAAGATAAAGATTTAATGAAAACTTAAAAATAATACACGTTGTAATGCTTTTTAAAAATACAAGTACTGTAGCAAAGACAGGCTCTCTTAGAAGCTGTGGTATTATTTTATAATTAGTTACTGGTGCAGACACCTTAATGGCAAAAAATATATAAAACTCTAATCTCTTCTGGTTATCGAGTTACAGATTGCATCTTGTTTTGTGTTCATCTTATGTAGTATTTTCAGATTTTCATGTTTTAGAAGTCACCATGAGGAATATGAAAACAGATTCTTAAATTTTCATAATCACTGAAGTTTTTAGGAATTGCTGAATGAGCAGACTGATGGGTGATGTTTATGGTTCCAAGAGGGTTGCAACAAAAGATGCTGTGATTTTACTTGTGATATCTTTAAAAGGATTTTAGATATTTAACACTGGATCTGAAACAAAAGGCAGGGTAATGATTTCTTAGTTTGTTTCTCAACAACTGTTGAGACATTGAAACATGATATTTGTACAGAATAGTTATGAAGAACAAGAAATATCATAAACGGAGATTAACACTAGAGACATTTAGCACTGCACTGCTGGAATCAATGGTTGTTCATGACTAAACATGTTTTTGCAACTAAGAGTATTTAAGTTTGGTAGCTGGCACTGTTTCCTTACAGCTAGATCATCACTATGTGAATCTCATCTGGACCTGTTTGCAATATATACATTCTTCCTGTACATTTGTTTGCTTTCACTGTTTTCTTTCCTCCCACAGCCTGTAACAGTGCAAGATTGGTTAGCTATTAACCTCATACTGTCCTTAGCTCTATTTGCCTCATTATTAGTGTTTCTGATTTCTGTGGTGGGTCTACAACCTACACAACTTGAACGTCACCTCTTACCCACTGTCTGCTGGGATTGATATACTTGGAGAAGATGTTTTTTTTTTGAAAGTCTGAGGTACTAACAAGCCATGGAAACACCTCCCTCTGTTGGCCCCCAAACAACCAAACTGCAGGAAATCGTTTAAATGCTTGGGTAGGATAAAAGCTAGCGTATTTCCACACAAAACACACCAAATAGTCTCCATATGCTTAGCAGCAAGCAGAAGGTGCTAATTCCTCATTAACTTTACATGCATAAAAGCAGTAGAAAACCTATTTAATGAACAACTGACGGATGAGCTACATTGTTTGCTTTCTTTTTCTAATGTCACCCTGAGCAACTGCCCATGTGGCCCACATTAAAAAAACACCACTGGTCATGATAAAACCACAGACTTCAGTGTATCATATTTGGTTTTTATGTGCTTTATCAACACAAAACAGTGTGTAAGTGTGAACTAAAAGGAATTTCAAAAGTGGAATAAGCTGATATGTATATACTGTAAACTTTTCTTACCATAAAAATCTAAACAGTGTGGCATGGATTTGTATTATTTCACAAGTTTGTTTGAAAACAGTAAACAAGTAGTAACATGAAGACCAAGGAACAAACCAAACAAGGATAATGTGTAAAAGTTTAAAGCAGGATAACGTTATAAAACAAAACATCTCACAGATGTTGAACAGAACACTGTTCAGTCTGTCTCCTAAAAGCATAAAGAAGATTACACACCTGCAAACTTAGCCAGACATGGCTATGTGTTGTGAGATAACATAATGTTCATAAGTAGCTCCTGTAGCAAGCCATAGGGCGGCTACAGAAGTTGTTAAGCAGGTAACTTTACTTTTAGATTTGCTGTGCATGTGGCTAACTGATAAAAACGTGTGGCAAGGAACATGACACTGTGCATCTAAACTTGCAGGCAGGGCAAAGAGAGCATTACTGGGAGTAGCAAACAAGACGCTGATGGTAATTCCGGAGGAGCTGCAGAGATTCATCATTCAGGTGGCAGAGTCTGCTTTAGGAGTCAGGGTGGATGAATGCAAATGAATGCCATACTTTACAAATTACTATTTGTAAAAAGCTGCTGGAAGCAATTCACAGGGCACAGGGGAGCATGGAGGAGAAACATTAACAGGGGAACAGGAAACATGTTTGTAATCAAGAATAACTAAACACAGGAATAAATAAACATAATCTAGCTAAAATAACTAAGAACAGGCTGAACCAAAGTAGAACAGAAACAAGGCTACCCTGATCAAAACACGGACTAACCAAGGCAAACACAGAACAAATAATCAGAACTATGAACCCAAAACCCAAGACTCAAGATCCTGACAAAAATGACTCTTGGGGCTGAAATAGTCCTTAAAAAAGATGTCCATGGACAGCCAGTGTTTGGAGCTTCAAATCTTATTTTCTCAAACAGAGACTTTCTGTGTATTTGTCTGAGCAAAAATTTATGTTTTTGTGTTTGGCTATTACAACAGCTTTTCTTCGGTAGAATTACTGAGTTCTCCAGAGATTAACACCCCCCCCCCAAAAAAAAAAAAAAAAAAAATTAAAGCCCATACCCATGTTTTCTCTGTATTCATGTGTGAATTACCAGTAGAATTTAGATTTGTTTCGATTCTTTTATTACAAGAATAACAAAGAATAGTGGATAACATACAAAATGCATAGTGCAATGACAAACCAAAAGCACAAATATTATGTTAACATTAAAAAAAAATTAGAATAGTAATTATAGCAACAGCTATATATGGCTGCTGAACTACAGATAAGATAGAAAAACAGTAGACATTTAGTGTTGTTTTGCAATCTCTTCAGTGGGATGTGTGTATTTGTGCTTGCATGTGCTGCTGTTCTAACTGTGAGACATTAATTCAGCTTTCTAGATAAAAGCTGTTCAGATGTTATTTATGATCATTTTATAGCCCTTTGGTGAACAAACTTTAACAAAATTTCACTAAAAACTAAAGTTTTACTTGACGTTGAAGTAAATCAAGAGTAATCTTAATTGTCAACATTGGTTACTTTATCATTATTTACAACCTTTAATAAAAAAGCCCCCCAAAACAACCCATTACTATTACATTGTAGCTTTCACTTTCAAAAGACATTTGCATAAATCAAATGACATCCTGCTTCCCATCCTGCATCCAACACACTCTTTTCCAGATACATAAAACTGCGACTCCAGCTTTCCATTTACTGGTTGTAAGTTATGACTTTGAGCTCAGTAAGCTTCAAGTCCTTTTTAACTTTCTGTGACTTGTTTTGGTTTTATTTACAGAGCTACTCCTTTCTCACAGATCCAATAGTTTTGATCTTCACACGGTATATCATTCCAGCTGTTTTCAAGCTCAAAGAACCTTATCTCCACACAGTTTTCATTTTTGCCTTCATAACCGTTTGGCTCTCCAGGCCCCCAGTACCTGAACCTAACGAAGACAAAACACGACAATATCAACAACAAGAAAAGGTGTTTCCATAAAGAGTACAGACCAGCAGATTAATAAGCAACCAATTTCCATAATAAAATTATGACTTGATTCCCTCACATTAATTTTTCTGATTTTATCATCAATGGCTACAATTCTTTATGTTTAAAAATTAAAACAAAAAAAAGGGTAAAAACAAAAAAACCTTTTTGTCAGCAGAGTCCCATCCACCCATGTCCACTTTCCTGTCTCGGTTACATTATGAAGTCCAAGCCATGTGAGTCTGTGAAACTGTCTTGTAAAATCCTTACAAAGAGAATTTAACCATTAGAAATGGATACAAACAGAGATTACTTTGCATTCTTCATATTCCGCACACCTTTACTTGATAATCATTTTATTTTAAGGTAAGACAAATTTACCTGTTCTTCTTTGGTGTTTATGATCACCAGATCTGCGCCTTGTTGCAGACAGAACTTTCTACTCTCATGCCATGTGTTCTTTGTGAAAGAAATATGATACACACTGGTTTGGAAATGCAACCATCCTTGTTGGATATACTGCTCTGTTGTGAAGAGAAAAAAAAATTTAAGTTTCTTTTAAATCACATTCTGCATCATAGTTTGTTTCAGAGTCTAAAGTTTTAATTCCGAAAGATCTTCTACAGTGTAACGATAAAAGCGATAAGAACCATCAGTCTTAAACATTTTATCTGCTTCAGTCTGTTGAAAAATCTGTAGAGTTATATTCATTTAAAGTTATGAATAATTATAAAATGTGGCTTCTTTCAATAGCTTACTGAGCTTTTAACTAGAAGATCAGGATGATTAATTTTAATAGGCATGAAGACTGACGTAAATTGACAAGCATCTGAACAACATTTTTTATCTGCATTGTATAAAGATCTGAGCAACATCATTTGCAGGATGAAAGATTATTTGGCACAATTTAAAGTTATAATGAAGGCCTTTTGAAAAGCATTGGTCAGAGGAGGGGAATGTGGGTCAACGGTTAAATCCTGTTAACATCACAACAGTTTGAAAATTAAAAAAACTAAATAAGATCAACTTTTACATTATTTGTAATGTGTCCATAACGCTTTACTTGTACTAATGATTGTCAGAGGTATAGCAGAATATACAATAAAGATTTATCCTGAATATTTATCTCAAATGCTGTTTTAACTCTGTGTTTGAACTCTGTAGATATAAGCTTGCCCCATTAGGAATTTCATCATTCTCACTCTTACCAATTAGTTGTCTCTGCTTGTCAGTTTCATTTCTGGAAATGGTCCCTGTAGGTGATGGCTTAGTATTGGATTTGACTGAAAGAGGTGAAAATTAACATACATGACAAAAAAACAAGTCATTTTGAAAACAAGTCCTTCATCATGTCATGTGAATAGAAATGAAAGTGAGCTCATATGTGGTTGTAATTAATTTTAAGGACAAAAGTGAAATATTAGCAAACTGGAAAGTCCCATCCTTTGGTTTCCCCCCTTTCTTATTGCGTAGTTCCTCTGACTTTTCACAAGTTTCACAACAGTTAATGAGTCTTAACATCCTGAAATAGATAGAAAGAGTATTAAGAGTCTCTTCACCAAGTACAGTAATTTGAACAATACTGATCTATATTAACACTGCTTAACACCAGCGTCAACATTAATTTGATGTCCTTAAGATCTCATAAAAGGGTGACTTTCAGGAAGCAGATAAAAGCTACAAAGCACTTGCTAGAATAAAACTGAGCATTTGTAGTTATTATGAAATATAACTAGTTTTGGTTAACTCTTTATGTAAACTCTTTGAATACTCTTTGAATAAGTGGTCAGGTGAACTAGTTTAGTTTTGCCAGATGATGCGGGTGGACCTACAGGGGGAGGAGTGAATGGTCCAGACTGGCAAGACTAGGAGCGGAGCCAAACAGTCTTCTGACTTCCCCACCCCCTTTATCATTACTGTCTCATGGATAAGTCATTTTTCCATTTCCTTTTTTTTTTTTTCTTAAAATATTTCACTTATTAAGCAAACATTCAAATGCACGCCATCTTTGAGAATTCTTAAATTTTTTGGATAAGAATTATGCTGGAGGTAATGGGAGTATCAGGCTTAAGCATCACTCCTCAGGGATCTATAGTACCCAGGTAGCTGCTTGTTGTATATCAGTTTATTTCTCTTGGTAGGTTGGTATTTTGATATGCATTGTATAGATGAAGATTTCTAAAAGTCCTTAAATGTCACATAAAATGTGTTTGTGTATTATTTTCTGGAGACTATTTTCCAATTTCCATTTATTTTTGTTCTGATTCCTGTTAGGACAATTCATTCCAACAAACATGAGGCATTATGACCTCTGATTAAGCAAAATCAACTTCAAAAGATCAATTTATCAATCACATAACATTTCCTTACGGGGAACCATGAATGTATTATAGAAAATTCTTTCTCCCTTGCGTTGTTAAAGTGGGAACAAAATGTCATGGAGATGATTACAAACCGACTCATGGTTGGGACATAACATCCAGTGCCCAACAGCTCTTTTTTGCAACCGAAAGAAATGACAACTGCAAGAGTATGGAGCAGCAAAGAGACAAAATGACCGGCAACATGATTCCACTCTCAGCTTGAGCCAGAACATTATTTACACTAGCTATTATGGTTATAGATGGCCATTAAGACATTATAGTTTGAGAGTATTACTAAATTTGGTATGCAGTCTCTCTGGTAAGTGGGCCTGATAAAATAGAACTGTAAGGAAGCACTGCCTTTTTTTTTATTAGTCTTTAATCAGCAATTGATATAATTTTGGAAAAATATTTTATATATTTCTAGTTTATGTTCTGAATCCAGATACAACTTATTATCTACAATGCAAAGAGTTTTGTTGTCACACTAAAAAAGGTATAAGACTCACAGAGTGTCAGGCGGAGAGAAACGTTGAGAGCCGCTTGAAGGATGCAAAGAAGTCCAACGCTAATCCAAACCAGTCTGAATAACGTTCTCCCTGGATGTGGAAACAAGGACACAATAACAGAGTAATTATTCTATTGCATCTTATAACAAACTTTTTTGTGTGTATGTTGCTATGTTAAACTTGACACACCGATTAAAATCAAAGGTAAACAGAAGTTTCATCCAGTCATTTCACAAGTACAATAAAGAAACATTCCTAGGATAAATTGTGCTTCAGTGTTAATATTAATGTAGTAATTGTTAAATAATGAAAAGATGTGTCTAAAAAGAAATCAGAAAAGTCCAAAAATTAAACATTTTCAACATAATTGTATTCTTACCTGGTGCAGGATGGTTTCCCTCATTTCTATTATTAGCATGCGTTCTAACTGAAGAGTCAGGTAGATTCACGTAATCCATGTTGATCTCAGCTGGCTGAACAGCTCTTGCCATCTTACCTTCAAACCACCACAATGACAGTGGGCAAGAAATTGGTTTTCTTGCATGACACTAAAAAGCAACACACTTCTTCTTTTGTTCATTTTGTAACAAAGCAGGACTTGCTCTTTCTTCCTCTTTCAGGCGCCCTAAACTCATTTATGCCCTCAAAAGAAACAGGTCAGAAAAAAACATTATTTCATCCTCTGGTTTGTAATACTGAGGAAAAGCATGTGTCATGATGATCATCCTATGATGATCTTCATTTTGTTGTATTTATATCTGCTATCAACAGTATTAGATTATACTCACCTTTCACAGATAATGATTGTTTTAATCTCTGCACTACTTTTGTGTTAACTTTGCTGTTTAAACTCATTAGATCAGGTCTAAATGATGCTCTACAACATCAAATCTGCAATCTAATCAACAACAAAACTAAATAAGACAATTAGGACAACAGTAGGTTTGGAACTTCTTTATTCTTTATAAAAGGAACAAAAAGACTTGGAATAAGAAAAACTGGTTGTTAATTGTGATATAGAGAAGCAACATTTTAATCACAGAAAGAATAGGGAAGAA
The DNA here is from genome assembly GCA_014839685.1 of Anableps anableps. Lineage (NCBI taxonomy): Eukaryota > Metazoa > Chordata > Actinopteri > Cyprinodontiformes > Anablepidae > Anableps > Anableps anableps. The sequence goes on along the minus strand of CM026065.1, from coordinate 9,871,515 downwards.
CAATGACATCATAGCCTCAAGATTTCCTCATTTCCTTTGTTGCACTCATCTGCCATATTCAAAGCAGAACTTTCATGAAGTAACCACTTCAAAGGTTCTTGTAAACATTTCAATTTCTTGCTCCTCAGATAGCAACAATAATGTCATAGAGATTTCATTTCACAAGCACCGGGATCAAGCAAACATCTAACAACCTGACCTGAAGCTAACTTGGAAAGTCACATCTAAATTAAGTATTGAAATCCCTCAAATCTAAAAATTAAGACTAAATTAAAAGGATTAAAATTGCTTTTTCTTTCTTGTCTGCATGCAAGAAGGCTTATTGTCCGACTAAGTATGATTTACAGTTAACTAAGCCTCTTTTCACAAATCCAGTTGAGAGACTGCGAACATTCTTCATCATTCCAGCTTCTCGCCAAAGTATAGCTCTTTATGTTCCCACAGTTTTCTCTTCTTTCACCATTGGGCTCATTTTTACTCCAATAGCTAAAACAGAAATAAAATATCAAAAATGTGCATTTCTGTCTTCTTGATTCAACTTTAAATGTTTCCCCAAATAATTTCTACAATGTAATGGAAAAAAAAAACAAAAAACAAAAAAAAACATTCAATAAAGTTTGTGCCAAAAACACACAAACCTTGAAATCAGTCGTGTCCCATCTACCCATTTCCATGTCCCTTCTCTCTCCAGGTCGGTCAGTCCAATCCACATATATTTATTAAATCCATTGGCAAAGGACTAGAAAACATAATCAGACAACAAAAACAAATAGAAAGTGATGTGAAATAATTTTAATCTCTGAAATGTTATTATACTCTAAACTCTTAATGTGGCTGTAATATATCTGTGCAACACGCAGACACAAACTCATACCTGCTCCTCATCGCTGTTGATAACAATCAGATCTGCACCTTTTGATTTACAGTAATGTCTACTGTTTTGCCAGTTCTTTTTATCCACAGAGACATAATAAGCACTATCTCTAAAAATGTCCCATCCTGTTGGGGAAAAAAGAAAACAGGGCACAGGTTGAATGAGAATAATGTCCGCAAGTTCAGAATAACGCTGACCAAATGTAGAAAAACTGGTCAATGGTGTCAATGCCAGTTTGCTCATATCTAATGTAGAGGTACTTTGCAAGACAAACTGATTCAGTTTATATAGAGAAGTATATGGTCAATACAATGTAGACAAAATCAATTACACACATTTCAGTTTACTAATACTACAATGTAGTCAGTTCTGGAACTGACTGCACTTCCACTATACAGTTTTTGTGTCTCCAGGAGACATGAACCCTTTTGAGGAACATTTATCTGACGCAGTGAGGAATTATGTACATTTGTATGATTCTTTATTAAATAACTACTATAATAATAATAATAATAATAATAATAATAATAATAATAATAATAATAATAATAATAATAACTCCTGGATGGAAATTGTAACGCTGTTGTCCTGGAAGGAGTCTGTGAGGAGGCTGTCTGCAAAAAAGTGTGGCGCTCTCTCTGTGATTGTTTTGTAAAAGCAAAACAGAAGATGCAGGAAGGGAGGGTGAACCCCGGCGAGTAGGGGCGTGACGTACACTGCAGCGGGTGGGGTGTCCACCTTTATTGACAGACGACTATTGTCGTAATATTATCCCTTTATTTTCCTGACACTATGATTTTATTCTCGTAATATGATGACTTTATTGTCATACAACTTTTTGCTCATAATATTATGACTTTGTTCTCAAAATAAAAAAAATATATATTAACCTGGCCCTAATACTCTGTAGTACCAAAACATGTGCTAAGAGTGTGGAGAGAAGTACAAGCAGAAGAGTGATGAACGATTGTCAGCAAAACAGAAAACGATGAGTTCTCAAGAAAGAAAAATTTGTAATGTTCCTGTTTACTTTTAATTATTATCATTTTTATTGTTTGAATACAGTAACTCACCAAGGCTTTTCAACAACGACTTCATTCCGTTTCTCTCTTCAGTCACCGAACGATGCTGCGAATCTATTGAAGGGATTGATGTTTATTTTTTGACAGCTTGATGTTAGTTTTTACAGCAGCCATTTTGTTTGAGTAGCAGCAAAATCACCCTGGGTAAATGTTAAAAACAAATGCAGTGGCCAAACCTTCAAATTAAAGGTATAATTTCCTTTTGACTCTGAATGTCAAAATTTGGTGTTGCACTATTTTTGGATACCACAAAATGTTGTAAACAAACAAACAGAATTTCATCACTTGCATCCAAACATATTGCACACCTGAAAGTAATTTCAAACCTGTTATATTTGTTGTTTTTTTTTAATTTCTGAACACATCAGTTGCATCTCACAATCATATTCAATAGCGTAGAATATATGTTATGCCAAGGCGTGTTTGTAAGATTAAAAATACCTTCTATAAATAATAACCTGTAATCAGCCAATAAACATACTTTTCATTAAGCCCATATTTCTGGAATAAAAATGTGTTTCTATTGGTCTGATTTAATATTCTAATTTTAAATGTTGTGTTTTCATTAGCTGTAAGCAGAAGAAAACATAATTAACGGAAAAAAGGCGTGAAAACAATCTGTATGTAATTAATCTATAGAACATGTTTCAGTTAGTGGAAAAAACTGAGTTACGAAAACAATTAACTTTTTAGTAGAATTCTAATTTATTGAATGTGTCTGTAAAAAGATTTATGGAGCTTTATACCCACTTAATGTGTTGAGTCTTGTTCTCAGGTCATCTCTTTCACTTGAAATTGTTCTGGACCTGGCCTCAATTTCTGAAACAGAACATGCATTTTTACTTTATTCCATTAGTGATAACTTATTGGTTGCTTGGACATCAAATAAACTATTAGGTGCATAATTGTGGGAAGGACAATAGCAAATCTGAAACTATGGGGAAAGGCTTGGGAGCAGTATGGCGCCGATATATGGAGATATTGCAGACATTTTCTCGGTAGGATATCTGTGGGGTGTCCTAGTGGGGTAATATCGGAATTTAATAGCTAAGCAGTATGTAGCTAAAAATATACTCACAGTTAATGGACATAAATGGATCCATTTCAATGAACCTGCCACAGAAAACAGTAGGAAAACCAAACACATCATAGCTTAAAATAGTTTAATTTTAAAACTTACCAGACTTTGTTCTCATCAACTTGTCTCTCTCTTGAGTCAAAACATTCTGTTTTGAAACTGTAATTATATTGAAAGACACAGTGTTAATTTAAGTTTGACACATTTTGTTCTGCAACTTGATTTGGACTGAAACTTTCTATATTGTGTATAAATTTCTCTGCCCCTGATCTTTAACGTTTTTGTCATTCTAACCCAAATCATTCAGCTTCCTCTTCAGTTCATCTCTCTCTCCTTTCAGGTTGTTACTATTGGCTTCAATATCTGAAACACAGTAATATACTTGATAAACATATTAACCATTTATGTTAAGCAGCTGGAAAAATATGTTAGGTGACAAAATAATTTCAAAACCTTGGAGGACAAACAAATGACACAAAACAAAAATAGTTTTCATCTGGAAGTCCTGAGGAGCATTGCTGCTCCAAAAAAAGAAAATTTCACAACAGGATAAGCATCACTGTATTCAACACAGACAATTGAGCATTTTAGTTGTTGCACTTACCAGAGTTGATCTGCTTCAACTTGTCTCTTTCTTCAGTCAGGGAATTAAGCTGTAAAGCTTTTATTGTGAAAGGAAAAAAATGGTAATATTGACAGTGAGAGTAAAACACAACATTTATAGTTAAAATGACAAATGATGTAATGACACATTTAACATGAGTTAAATAAAGTACATCTGTTTAGGTCAACAAAGATAAACAGTTACTGTTAGCAGAGTTCTTCTGAACTTTTGTTCTCTAATTCAGAAAAGAAACAAAACTCCTAACAGGGATTTTTATCCCCCTTCATATCAGTTAGTTACCAAAGTTCTTGATGTGATTCCTCAACTCATCTCTGTCTTCCGTCAGATTTTTATTATTGGCCTCGAAAACTGAAAAGAACACTCACAATCAATATCATTATTTTACTTCACACAGTTACACCATTAAAAGTTATGTGGGTCAACATTTGACCCAGAGTTATCGTTGAGTATTTACAGTGTCATACTTACTACTGATGGTTCTGATCAGCTCATCTCTCTCTTCAGTCAGATTTCTCAGACTGGTCTCAACACCTGGATGGAAATATACCAACAATGGCATTTTTGTAGATTTACACCCATAGCAATAGACATCGATAACTGGACTTGTCTAATAAAACTTACCCAAGTTGATCTTCTTCAGTCCATCTCTTTCCTCAGTCAGAGAGTTAAGTTGTGAAACTGTAATTACAGTGGAACATTTTACATGTATCCTATTAATGAGACAAAAGTAGCACTTTTTTCACAACGACGTGTCCCATAATATCTGGCATAAAATTAACAGCATTTCAGAAGAAAAAGGTTTTTAAAAAAAGGTCTGGAAAGAAGTGTGAGCAGAAATCCTTCCACAATCATGTAAAAAAAAATCCAGTTTTGCAGTAAAAACAATCCAGTTATTCAATTTGGGGGACAATTACTTTTTGTTTATTTTATTTAAAAACCCAGTCCTTGACTAGGTCTGCAAATTATTAGTTGGACAGAGATATTGTTGTCTAAATGTGTAAAATTGTCCGTTCTGTCCCTGACTGGGTGGTTAACTTTAATGAATGAATGAATGAATGAATGAATCTCTAGACAATAGTAAGGTAACATAACCTTAGGATCCATGCTTTATGTTGTAATTTTATGTTCAGGCTTACCAAAGACACTCAGCTTTCTATTCAGCTGATCTCTTTCTTCAGACAGGTTTTGAGTCCTGACCTGGAGCCCTAAGACAAAAGATCAGCAACTACATTTTTATCAATGAACATTTTTCTTTCTTCCTGTTAAATAAGAAGAGTATATCTTTGATTCCTTCTTTTTATTTTTTTTTTAATTCTTTTGACCATTTTCTCTGTGAAATTAACAAACAAAACAAATCCATCATAACCTTAGGATGCTGGTTTGACAGCACATCATGTTTCAAAATCAAGTGAGAAAACTGGAGAAGGAACATCATTTTACCATAAAATCTCTCAAAGTTCTACCACCTTAACAATAATAATCTCTAAAAATAGAAAATAGCCTACTTGTAAATGGCACTTTTTTGTTGACAGCTTAAAATTAGTTTGCACATTACAGGATACTGCTGTTATTCCTCAGACCTGCATGTTCAGTAATAAGCTGTAACTATAATTTGACAGCAACCATTATTTTTTTCAGATTTAAACAAGTTATCCTGATGCAACTCAGGTGAAAATATAAACACTTTCTTCCTGCTTTGAAATAGTAACTTACAATGTCTCTGAAGGAATTCAAGAGTGATTTCACAGAGAAATGAAAGGGTTTACTGGTTTGGCACCATCATTTAAACAGAGGCAATGCTGCAATGTTCTCTTTGAGAGAGAGAGAGAGAGAAATTGTAACACTTACCAGAGTTCATGCTCTTCAAAGTGTTTCTCTCTTCAGTCAGGAGATTCTGTTCTGAAGCTGGAAATTCATAGCAAACATTGTAATAATATGTCACAGTAGTACATGTACGAATATGTAAATGGGTTATATTCGACATATTTGGATTGTTTTGTTCTACAGCTCCATAAATGAAATAATTAACAAGGAACTTTAGATGTCATCTCTACATCTTGGCTCCTGATCATCTAAGTTCTGAAAACTGTCTGAACTTGTCTGTCATACTAACCCAAATCCTTCAGCGTTCTGTTCAGCTCATCTCTCTCTTCTTTCAGGTTTGTGCTTTTGGCTTCAATATCTGAAACACAGTTTTGATCATTTCTGTAATTAATTCACCAGACTGACAGATAGACAGGTGGAACCATATGTTAGATGGCAACAGAATATCAAAGCAACTGTGAGGGACAAACAAATGACCCAAAACCAAAATCATTTTCATCTCAAGACTTCAGCAGATTTCTGCTGAAAAAAAATTCCCTTATCTGGATCTTACCAGAGCATGATGGGAAAAGCAGACTGGGTTTTCTTGAGCTGTATCAATATATCCAACACAGACAATTGAGCATTTTAGTTGTTGCACTTACCAGAGTTGATCTGCTTCAACTTGTCTCTTTCTTCAGTCAGGGAATTAAGCTGTAAAGCTTTTATTGTGAAAGGAAAAAAATGGTAATATTGACAGTGAGAGTAAAACACAACATTTATAACGAAAATAACAAATAATATAAAATCACTTTTAACATGAGTTACTGAAGCACATCAGTTTGTCTTCTTCAGTAAAGATAAATTGTTTGTTTTACAGTTCATAGATTTTTCCTGAACTTTTGTTCTCTAATTCAGAAAAGAAACAAAACTCCTAACAGGGATTTTTATCCCCCTTCATATCAGTTAGTTACCAAAGTTCTTGATGTGATTCCTCAGCTCATCTCTGTCTTCCGTCAGATTTTTATTATTGGCCTCGAAAACTGAAAAGAACACTCACAATCAATATCATTATTTTACTTCACACAGTTACACCATTAAAAGTTATGTGGGTCAACATTTGACCCAGAGTTATCGTTGAGTATTTACAGTGTCATACTTACTACTGATGGTTCTGATCAGCTCATCTCTCTCTTCAGTCAGATTTCTCAGACTGGTCTCAACACCTGGATGGAAATATACCAACAATGGCATTTTTGTAGATTTACACCCATAGCAATAGACATCGATAACTGGACTTGTCTAATAAAACTTACCCAAGTTGATCTTCTTCAGTCCATCTCTTTCCTCAGTCAGAGAGTTAAGTTGTGAAACTGTAATTACAGCGGAACATTTTACATGTATCCTATTAATGAGACAAAAGTAGCACTTTTTTCACAACGACGTGTCCCATAATATCTGGCATAAAATTAACAGCATTTCAGAAGAAAAAGGTTTTTAAAAAAAGGTCTGGAAAGAAGTGTGAGCAGAAATCCTTCCACAACCACGTAATAAATCCAGTGTTGCAGTAAAAAAAAAAAAAAAATCCAGTTATTCAATTTGGGGGACAATTACTTTTTTTACACGTGTCTCTTTCTTCAGTCAGGGAATTGAGCTGTAAAGCTTTTAGTGTGAAAAGAAAAATGTCTGGTAAATTTGCTAGTTAGTGTAAACCAAAACCAAAATTACCAAAATAAGAAATAATATGAAATCTGATTTCATGTAAATTACTCAAGTACTTTCATCTTTAGTTTTTTTTTTTTTTTACAATTTCATGGTATCTTCATGTAGTTTTGACCTTTTTACTCATTTACTCACTTCTCAGTCTGAGTAAGTGTTATATTAGCAATGTATTATTTCTAGTTTCATCTTTACCACCATAATCGTATTCCTGACTGTTTCCCTCTCTAAAATGTTTAGATTAATTTATCAATTTTATGTTTGGATTATTTTTTTTGTTTACCTTAGTCCTGTTCTATGTTTTTAATGTCTGTAAATCACTTTGTGACAAGTGCATATTAAAAGTGCTTCAGAATAAGGATTGATTGATTGCGTCACATAACTTGTGATTCTGAACTCAAGAAGATCTAGAGCCTTTTCAAGTGCATTAAAGTTGCATTAAGAAAGTATTCAGTCAGTTCAGAAAGCTTTCTCCACAAAAGGTACAACTCTCTTTTTAAATTTTGGCTGACATATCAACAAACTACTGAGTTTCTTCATAGTTGTCATGTTTTGTTTTACATGTTTGGATTTTTTGTCACCAAATTAGCATTGCATGCAGTTGTGTGTTTATATTTGACAGGTAGATTTCCTGTTCTTTTCAGATGTGTAGTTTTTTTCCCCCTATTTTTAGATGTTTGTTTTATTAAAAGCAGAGCCGGGAACTGGGTCTGCAAAAATAATCAGTGGATGGATTAGCTGTTACTTTATATTACACCGTCTTGTATTCTGTCCCTATTAAAATAAACTAAATGGTAATATGATTAGCTTCCAATTTTTGGATGCACACTTTATGATGTAGTTTCATCTTCATGCTTACCAAGTTTACTCAGGTTCCCCCTCAGTTTATCTTGTTCTTCACTCAGGTTTTGATAGCCAATCTGGAGGCCTAGGACAAAAAAAATGACTTTCAGAATAATGAACAATTGTTCTAAACCAAAAGACAATTTCAACACACTCTTCAACACATAACCTGAAATGTAAGACACTATTGATAATAATTCAAGAATCTATATTACACTGCTGGTCACATTCACTGGTTTAGAACCAGCAGACCAGGGACAGTTTAGGATATTCAGAGGTCACCTACAAACTGTTTTTCTGAGCCAACAGTTAAAATGAGCAGAACTGATGCCTCACCTGAAGAGCGCTGGGGACAAGAGATGTCCTCACAATATGAGAGGTGTGGAGAACTTTTTCAAGGCAGGGAGCGCTATTATAAGCAAGTCAAGATGTGTCATGCAGATACATGCCTACCAACGATGACTGAATGCTTAAATTGATTCAAAAGGTGTTTCAACAAAGTTTTAGACCTGCAATATATGCATCCACCTTACTGCATCACTTTTCATTTTCATTTTTTTCATCCTTCTAACCAATTTCTTTGTTGATCAGTTGAATTTAATTTGGTTAGCTATATAAATCAGTGTTTTCCAAAGCGTGTCCTGGGGGCCATTTGTGGCCCTTGGAATGATTTTGTGTGGCCCTTGAACACAACTGAAAAACAGTACAAAATCGGTTTACCAATGCAGGTGGTTAATGCAGATACATTAATCAGACTACTTTGCTTGTTTCATAAAATCATTGTGTGTTTCATTTATCGGGTATGAATAAAAAACTAGTTGTTGCAATATTAATAAAAAAGACAATCATCCAAATTTTGTGGCCCCCTGAGTACATCACCTGCCTGTTATTCTTTACCTCCTTCAGAATGGTCCAGGTATCAATTAAGGGTGTCAAACAACTTTTTCTCCTCAGAATCCGCTCTATGCTGAGAGCAGTCAGTGGAGAAAAAGGTTTAATTAATCTTTTCATAATTAGTCATCTTTAGAAAGCTGATTTAATTAACATTTCACAAGATATGCTCCACCGTTACTATTCACATTTACTTCCGCAAACACTGAGCACGCTCGCTACGAGATCACATACAAGTTGCATATATCTGGAAATGTGAACGACTATGCAAAAAACAAAACAAAAAACAAAACAAACAAAAAATGGGTTTCATAAAAAAACAAAAAAAAACAAAACAAACAAAAAAAAAAACAGAATTGAGCATTAAGGCCTGCAGTGTGAACAAAGCCTTAGTGCACTTCTGATAGGGAAGCATTTCCTTCTGGATATAATTTCTCATAATGCTAGAGATTCACGCTCAACATCCACATATTAGAGTACTTTAATGATCATGCTCACCAAAGTTGGTCTTCAGATCATCTTTCTCCTCAGTCAGTGTGTTGTGATAGAAAGCTGCTGTTTGGTGCAGAAGGAATAATAATAATGATAATAATAATGACTGTCAAGCATTTTTAAATTAAACTCATCACTCTCCATCAGCTCACACTCTTTTAATGTACATTTTGTATGAATAAACAAAATCTTCATTTGAATTATATCATTCTGGTTGAATTACGTCTTTTTGACATGTATGGTCTTAATCTCCTGTCTATGATTAACAGAAAAACCTCCAGCTAAAGTGGAAGTGTGGGAAATCATACTGTAACTTATGAAGGTTACTTACAAAGAACCAGATAAATGATGAGAGAGCTCAGCAGTAGACATAAAAGTCCAAAGGTCACTGTTCCCACTTTGTACTTCCGAACTCCTTTGTAAGCACATATACAGGGACATAAATTATCCCGGAGAAAATGAACGACATAAACTTAAAACAGAATAATGAAGACCTATATTAAAAAGAGAAAAAAAAATATTAAATATAAAAAATTACAAACATTTTATAGAAGAAACATCAAACAACAGTTGAGGTATTTACTTAGAATTAATGAAAAAAATAAAATAAAATACAATTCTATTAATTACCTCCAAATAAATGTGGTGTTTGAAACAATAACACTTTTATTCTGACATAATTTCATGATCAATACCTTTGTTAAATAAAACCATCTTTAATATCTGCCATTCTGCACAAGAGCAAATACAGATGGCCATTGGTCTGTTAGTGTCACTACAATATTTTTAGCCAATCATTAAATAGTCATGCTGTTGGAGAGAATGGAACTAGAGGTGCTCATCTGTAAATTAAGCATGGTGTTTTTTAGGTTGGCATATGCTCTTGTGGCCTTGGATTTGTGAAGAAAAATATAGAATCAATAGTTTTAAGTTACAATAAAATATTTAATACTGCATTATGTAACATTAACCAGCTGGCTTTCAGTCCATATGTGCATTTCACTGTCTGCTAGACTTTTTTTTTTTAATTAAATATACATTATTGTATATTTAATCCAAGAATTGTTAAAATATTTCAAAAGTGACTCTAGTAGAAATATGTAACCTGAGAAAAACAATGTCTTCAATACTTTCTTTACCTGCTGTATATATTGAAGCTTGTGCTTGTAATGTGACAAAATATGAAAAACATTAGGGTATGTATTAATTTCGCAAAGCACTGGATTTTAAGTTTTACATGTAATTTTTCCTTTTACTTTATTTCATATATTTTCTTCAAAATAAAAAAAGAATCATTCACACTTTTCTAAATGTGACCTGTATACATTATATGCACATTTTTCTCTTACCAGATGTTGCAGAAATCACTTTGCTGCTTTTGTCTGAGTAGTTCTTCCAAACATCTTCACTGGCATAAAGACCAGTACTAACTTCATCATATCCTGGTGACAATTCATATTGCTCCTTATGAAAAACCATCTCTAGTTTCCTAACAATAGCAAGAAACAAAGTTGTTAAGAAGAGACGTTTCTTCAGCTGGTTCTCATCAGTGCACGTCTCCTTTTATACGTCTCTGTGCTGAACAGCCCAGTTTTGATTTACTGTGAGAAAATTGTGAGATAGAAGTGATTCTCCTTTTCTGTAAAAAAAGCATCTTCCTCATTCCTTGAAAGCATCACTTTTTTTCCCCGCAACTTAACAGCTTTGCTATAAATAAAGGAGAAAAGAAAATTATGAACTCATCAAAATATGTGCTTGGTCAACAAAGTGTATGACCTGTCTGTTAACCAGGAAGCACACAGGTCAAAGACTAATGTTAGCAATTTAATGGAAAGCAATTAGGATGAGGCAGCTTCATTTATTTTAACAATCCCAATCTAAAACACACCCAAACCTTTTTCTTTGTCCTTGTCTCATGTGAGGTTTAAAGCTTTCATTGTAGTTTTACTGTAGTGCCATTTAGTCATATTCTTTCATACATGTTTCTGTCAAGACTTTTTTTTCTCAAATTAGATTATATTTCTTCACTCCAAATCAATTTTGGTGAAGTAAAGTTTTCCAGGCATATATAATGTGACCTTGTCGAGTTTCGAAAAAAAAAAAAAAACAAAAAAAACTCACTTCGTTGCCAAAAGTGTCCACTTTCAATCTGTGCCGAGTTACAAAAATTCAGAGGTGCACAAGCAGGCGCCGAGACAGAGCACAAGGCCATACGCGGGGGTGGGGACGGTGCAATTGGTGTGCGTACTATGAACCTAGCTTTAACATTCTCCTTCTATAGATAATACACTTGGCCCTGTCTCTGTGTTTAACTTTGTCCCTCTCCTACACAAAGGTATAGGCTGAGCTTTTGTTGTGACTAACTGTGTTCACTTTCATCCTACAGCCATTAACACCAGCTCAGAGCATCTGTTCAGATGGGTTTCTCTCCTCGCTGAAGCTGCTAAAGGAGCTACAACTGCTATTAACTTCTTACTTACTCTCTAACATAGAAATTACTCCCAGATCCATGGTTATGTTTCTTTTTTGTGAATCTGCTCTGTCTTTTCAAATCCCCAGTTAGTTGTGGCAGGTGGCCAGTCACATTGAGTGAGGTTCTGCTGGAGGATTCTGCCTGTTAAACCAGAGTTTTTCTTCTCCACTGTCGCTACATGCGTGCTTAGTATGAAGTATTGCTACAAAGTCAATGACAGTGCAAGCAATTGTCCACTGTCGCTACGTGCTTGTCCAGGAGGAGTGAATGGTACAAGTCAATGACTATGCAGTCTGAAGGGTCTCTTTAGTAGGACATTTTTTAAACCAATTTGAATAATAAGCTGAACTAAAAATGTCTTTTTTGGAAAGTGCCTTAAGATGACATGTTGGGAATTGCTGCAATATAAATAAACTGAAATGCACTCTGTTAGGAAGGCTTTCCACCATTCTTCCATATCTGCATTTATGAGGTCAAACACTGTTGTTGTATGAGCTCAGGTCTCTGCCCTAATTCATCCTAAATATGTTCTATTAGGTGGAGGGCGGGACTCTGTGCATGCCAGTCAAGTTCCAGTCAGGCAGTTTTATAGTCAGGGAAGTGCTGTTGTCCTGGCAACAGGACTTCCCAGACACTTCCATGAATTAGCTGACAGAGAAGCATGATGGATCATTCTAGAAAACATGTGCCTTAGCATCTGCTGACCCCACTCTGATTTTACTTCTCTAGAGCTCCTGAGAGCAACTTATTTTTCACAAATGTTTGTAGAAGCAGTCTGTGGGATTTTGTACACCTGTGGCCGTAAAAGTGATTGAAGAACCTTAATTAAAATTCCCTGAAGAGTTGTACAAACACTTTTGGAAAGTGTATATACACAAAACATTCTCATTTGAAACTATTTTATATTCTTCACTGCAAATAATCAACTATCTTTTGTTATGAAAAATGGCTGAAAATGGCCAATATTGTTGCTCGAATCACAGATTTTAGTTTAATTTACCTGGAAGAAAGAAGTATTACATTGAGTCTAATTCATTCGGTATATTATTAAAATTAGATAAATTCTTGTAATTGTCCAACAAAATGTTTTCACGGTGCATTCTTTTTTGAATCACCCTTTCAGTTATACATATTGTAAAGATGTCTTACTTTCAGTCTAAAATTCATTCATTACCCACAATTCGAATTCGGAAAAAAAGGGCTCAAGAAGTAAATAGTTTCTAAAACTTAAATATTTAACAAACCACTCCAACATTCTGTGGGGACAGTTTATGAAAACTTTTCTCACACAAACGTTAGCCAACAATTCTCATTTAAGTTACCTTTCCACCCACTCAGAGTTCAATAAACCATATAAGAAGAGAGATGTAGAAATGAGAACTGGCTGAACTGTCCTTTTTCCCCTCTGTTCAACTACATTGACCAACAATCATCTCAAAGAGTGTCATAACTCAAAGATAACATCTGAAATTACACAAATTGCAAGACAAAGGTAATCAAAAACTAAGATATCTCTGCAGGACACAGCAGAATCTTTTGCCCTTCCTCTTTGAAAAACTGCAGCTCAATTAAGATTCAAAGATTTTTATATAAAGACTAATATAAGAAAATTTGGAAATCAAAAACTGGAAAGGGGTTACTTTGATTTCTTACCAAACAATTACGACCTCATCAAAACCTCTGAAAGCTTGTGTATTGTGCCACAACCCCATTAGATTGGAGCATGTATCACTGTGCACACTTGTTGATTTTAAAATAGATTTTGCAGTGCTTTCATAAATATGTAAAATTATGACAGTCTAGGAGATTGGAAATGGCAGTTTTCTCATATCGTAACCTACAATTGACCTTTGTCTTTGAGGTCTTTGACCTCAAAGACAAAGAATAAATATTAAAGTTGACACAGCTACTAACCTATGGTTGAATGTTTTTTTTTTTTTTTTTTTTTTTTTTTTTGTATGGCAATTTAAATTTTACAGAGTTTTCAAAAATCAACATCTGGTCTGTGAAAAAGGGCCTCAACAGTTTCTCAGAATGGGGAAAGCTTTTTTTTTTTTTTTTTGAGGATTGCTGACTGCACAACAATCCTAAATAGCAATTAGGGAAATAAATAGGAACCATGTGGGGGAAAAAGTATGTGGGGGAAAAAAAAAAAAAAACAAATACAAACGTGCAGTCCTCATTTTACTTTGGTGGTTATTTTTTCGGCTAATGTGGATAGGACTTTTAGAAAGATCTTAAAAAAAATAAAAAAGGAACCTTTTGTTTTCAAGAACTTTTGGGACAGTGACCTGTGTGATCTATTTACAGATTATCTATGCCACAAATAATCTAAACAGGCAGATATACCAAATAAGGAAACACAGCTCAGTGCTGCGATGCTAAGACTGATAATACAACAGTTGATAAAATTTAAACCAAGTATTGACTTTGCACCAAGGAGCATGAAAAACTGAAGAAGTGTGTTGCAGCTGGAAGTATTGCTTCACAGCCAGGGTCAGCTGGGCCATTTCTGTTTGTGCAAAAAGTCAAGAAGTGGGATGTAGACACGCTCCTGCCAAAGAAGACTGAATGCTTAAACTGAAATCAAAAGGTGTATAACAAATTATTTAGGTATGTGCAAACATGTGTAAGTGGATTCAATTTTTTTTTTTTTACATCAAAAAGGCCATAGCAGTTTAACATGGTTGTGCACACTTTTCAGATCCACTCTACTCTCTCTTGATCTGTGGCCACCAGGTGATTTCTGTTTTGTTTTGCTGTAGGAACATTTCTGCTTTAGAATTATGTTGTAAAGAGACCCCCCCCCCCCAAAACAAAAAAAAAAAAAAAAAAAAAAAAAAAAAAAGCAAAAAACAAACAAACAAAAAAACCAGACCCTTACTTTAGTTTCATGTATAAATAATCTACTGAATATACAGCTGGTCAGTTTGATTCTTATTCCAAGACTAAGGTTCCGTTTACACAGAGCTGCTCTTCAGCTCAACGATATCATTTTTATTGTGATCCAGCCGCTCATTTACATGACGCCAGCGACCGGAGGCTCTCACACCGGCCTTTTTGAAACCAGGTCTCAGAGTGAAACTTTTCTGGTCCCCCCTCCCCCACCGCAAATGCTCAGAACGAATGACAAACAGTTGAAGAGTTTAATCTGTCCAAGCATGGGCATATAACAACAAAAGCAATTGTGGATATTATTGTGCTGAGTTGTGCAACTCAACCTGTTCAGTTTAACATAATTTCTGATCAGGAATATATGTGTTACAAGAGCAGTTTGTTCATGCAGAGCTCTCAAGTTTCATGAAAAGTTCGGAGTGAGATCAAATGATGATGAACTATACGAAAAATACTGTAATGACTTTAGAAGGAAAAGTCTTGCTATACAAATGTTATTAAGAAATTATACCAATAAGAAGCTAATTTAGATGAATTTAGATCAGTAACTATGGTAAAAAGCACACATGGATGTTGAACTATAGATATTTAAAAAAAACAAAAACATGTTATTGGTGTGGTGTTGATTTGCTGTCTGTTTATAGAGATATTATTGCCTGTGTGCACCCCCTGCTGTACTAACTGTGAAACTTTAATTCTGCTTTTTGAATGGTACCTCCTCAATTGAACTCTGTGCTCATTCTACAAACTTTAACTAAATTTAACTAAAAACTAAATATTGATATTGGAAGAATGGATGTCTTCTGTTGAATTAGTTAACATGTTTTTATTGATGATTTCGTAAACAAGCAGAAAATGAGAGCTATTACAGTGATTGCTTTCATTTTAAAATGCAGTGTTTAAAAATCAAATTACATAATGCTTATAATAATGCCAAAATCCAACAGATTTATTTATCCAGATGAACAAGATGACGAAACCAGCCTTCCATGAATTTCCGATTCACTTTCTGGGACTTTGGTTTTGTTTAAAGAGCCACTTCTTTTTCACAAATCCAAAAGTTTTCAACTGAACAAGGTATATCATTCCAGCTGTTTTCATGCTCAAAGAACCTTATCTCCACACATTTTGGATTTGCTTTATCCAAACCAGTTGGTTCTCCGGGGGCCCAGTATCTTTAACCAAAGAAGACAAAACATGACAACATCAGAGACAATGAGAAAAATGTTTTAGGTAAAGAGAACAGACCGACACAGCAATGAGCAACAACTCATTTAAAAAGTGACCAGATTTCATTACTTTCATCATTTCAGATTTAACAGTCAATAATTTGAACATGTTGGTTTTCATATTAAGGTGCACAGTAGTGTAATTGATAGCGCCAGTAAAGTCCTGGCGTAAAATGAGGTCTGCATGGAGTTTATATGTTCCCCCCCATCCAAAAGCTATGCATTTTATGTTAACTGGTCTCAACATCGCCTGGAAGTGTCTCCGGTCTTTATCCTTTCCTGGAGACAGGACGTGCCCCCTGCCCACTACCCTGGAAACATGCTGGTACAGACTATAGATGGATGATAGCTTCCAGGTATATTTTAAAAATGTTAAAATAAAAAAAGTAATAACCTTTTGGTCAGCGGAGCTCCATCTACCCATGTCCACTGCCCTATCATATTTAAATCATGCAGTCCAATCCAGGTGTTCCTGTTAAACTGTCTGGTAAAGTCCTTCCACAGAAAATAAAAATAATAATAAAAAATAGAAATCAGTCAACATTCAGACTATTTGCCATTTTTCAGGTTCTGCTAATTTGTTTTGCCTAATAACAATTTTCTCTTAAGTGAAGAGACATTTACCTGTTCCTCTTTGTTGTTTGTAATTACCAGATCTGCACCTTCTTGCTGGCAGTACTTTTGACTCTCCTGCCAAGTTTTCTTGCTGGATGACATATAATATAAACTTTTACGGAAATACAGCCATCCTTTCTGGAGATACTGCCCTGTTGTGGTAATAAAAGTTTTCAACATCTCATAAACTTAATATTTGTACATAATTTGTTCCTGGAAGACTCTAAAGCTTCCCATATATGAGTTGTCACATAATCTGTTGTGACACATTTCATAATCCTCACACTTACTGGTCTGTTGGCTCAACTTGTACACCTCCTGAGTTTCATTTCTGCAAAAGGTCTCTTCTAATGTGGGCTGAGGTTTGTCTGAAAGAGTAGAAAAGTTGTCCACACTTTGAAAGAAAGCCTCTCATTGTGGTTTCATGTTAATGTTAATACAAGTGCACACATATGTGGGAGGTTGTAATTCATTTTTAGGATATGAATAAGAATGACCTAACAGGGCACACCCATGCTCTTTTTCTTTCCACTTCGGGTTTGTTCATGTGATCTTGAAAAGGTTTTACAGGAGTTAGTGAGACTTAACATCCTGGAATGTATGTCAAAAAAATGGAGAATTATTTTAAACTGGTAAAATAACTTTAATCACACTGATATGCATCCCACTGCTAAATATAAAATCAACTCGGTGGCCAATATAATGGAGATGTAAGCAAAGGACGAAATCCAGGAAGTAGATTAACGCTAAATTACATTCAGAAAAATTTATCAAATAGTTCTAAAAGTTATTTCTGAAATAATGTTTGCCAGTTGTTTATTTCTATAGTTATAGTGGGAATTCCTGGAAGTAACTGAATTTGTCAGTATGCAAACCCATTTTTTGTACCTATGCATCGTCTTTTTTTTTTTTTTTTTTTCCTATTTGCAGTTTGTAAACAAATCATTTTGTACCTATGTTTTTAACCATTGTGTACCAGTTTGTCTCTCTTGGAAGTTAAATACTTTGATGTATTGTGGAAACAACTAATCAGAAAATTGCTTTAGTCTTATGTGAGGCAGAATTGGAGCACATGAAGACTCCATGCAGAAAGGTGTGGATTTGAAGCTTGAACCTGTTTGCTGCATGGCAGCAGTGCAAAGAACTGCTCCATTGTTCACAGTACGCATACAGGAATTTAGTTTAAATGCATATCATTTTCAAAAATTAATTTCACATACAATTTACATTTATCGTGGTTCATACCTGACTCTAAAATATGAATAATGACCCTTAATCAAGCCAAAGTAACTACAAACAGCATAAAGTTGAAAGCAAATATTTGCAAACACTAAAAAAAAAAAGATATATGTATTTTTATCAAGTATATGATAAATCTGGTTTCAACTCTATTTTTCTGAGTCAATTGATCACATTTTATCAAAGGATGAAAAAAAAAAAAAGTCAAAATCATAGGTTGTTAAAGCTGGTATAAATTGACGAAACTTCTGTATGAAATGTCTCTCAAGAGATGGCTTCTACCCAAAAATGCCAGTTACAAAATGACCAAAACTGCAAAAGTTTTAAAAATGAGTTTTCCCTGAATTTCTCTATTATCTGGAACAAAATTAACACCATATTTTTTTCAGGAATGTTTATAGTTTTGCTTGTTGGATTCCCTTTTTGAAATTACAGTTTGACAATATTACAAAATTGTAAGAGGCGAGCCTAATAAAACAGATTTGTAAGGTTATGTTAAAGCCTCAGACTATTAATTGCAATTTACATTTAAAAAATCCCATTTCAAAGTTGCATTTCTGAAAGGATCCAGGTCCAACTCCTGGTCTGTGAATGCTCTTTAGAAAAGTGTGTGATCTCAAACGTAAAAATCTCACTGAGTGCCAGACGAAGGGAAACATTGAGAACAGCTTGTAGAATGCACAGGAGTCCAAATCCAACAACGACCACTCTGAATAACCTTTTCCCTGGATAAGGAAAGAAAGATGCATTACAGTTAAACTCTTGTGTTGCTGCTTAAAACAAACAACAACAAAAAAAAAACCTGTTTTGTTTTTTTTTTTTAATACGAACTTATTAGTGGAGATTTCTCCTTAAAATCCCACAAAGGTAAAAATAAAAAGAAACAGTAGCAAGTTTCAATCAGCTTGTCAAAACTGGTCCAGTAAAAAAGCAACATTCTTTAAGCCTTGATGTTTCAAGGTTATTATTCTGAACCATGTTGGTCTTACCCGATTCAGCATGATTTCCCCTGGTTTTTAAATCAGGACGCCTATTAGTGGAAGCATCAGGTTGGTTTACATAATCGACATTGATCTCAGCTGCTTCTCTGTGAGCAGATCTCACCATCTTACCTTTTGGATGCAACGCTGCCTAGTGGACAAGAAATCTATGTTTTGAATGATGCTGAAGTATAATACAGTTCTGCTTTTGGTCATTTCTCAACATCGAAGCACATGCTTTTTCTTCTTCTTTTAGACATCCTAAAAAGCATTAAGTTCTCCAGTAAGAAAAAAGTTAAGAAGAAAACAGTATTTCATCAAAATCTCTTCCCTGTATCCCATCAATCAAGGGGCAAAGGTTTTACAAGTATGCAAGACACTCATTTTTTAAAATTCATTTTTTTCTTTTAGTTGTGATCAGGTCAGCTACAAACAGTACAGACTGGAAGATTATTTATATGAATTTTAAAAGGTGTAGATTGTTTCACCTCTGCTGAGTGATCCCTTCACATTCCTGTTTAAACTCATAGGATCAAATCTAAACCTAAACTTCACAACGTTAACTGTACAAAATAAATAAATAGACTGATCCAGAACTCTGGGGGTAAAAAAAAAACAAGAGAATAAGTTAATTATATGCTCCGATTTTTAAGAATTTGATAGTTGTTGTTGTTTTTTTTTTTTTTTAAATTGCAGATAAAACTGGTAACAGCCTTTAAATATGCAAAGGTATTTTCATTAAATTGCCAAGAAATGTCTACCATGACAACACCTCAGTTTGAGGATTTCCTAATTTCCTATGTGGGACTTCTGTTGCAATTCACATTAAAAAAGCAGAACTATCTCATGGAGAAGTAACCATTTTCAAGGTTTTTGAAAACATTCTTTCTTAATTTGTTCAAATAGTTCCACACTTTTTAATCCTCTTTGATGAATCTTTTACATTTTGAATCACAACCTCTGCTTCTGATTTTTTCTGTTACCTGACTTGGTCAACAAGGAAGATATTTGTGAAAGGAAAGGAGACAAACAGAAAAAAATGCATAGAGCTCTTGTGCTAAAAGTAGTGGAATCAATGTTCAGTTTGGGTATGCATACGAAAGATGGACATTCCCCATTTAAAGGACACCCTTGTGTTTTTTACATCTCATCACAAACTATATTAGTTACATGCTGGTGGTAAGATAACCATCTTAATTCTTTGTATCATTTAACAAGCTGTCAGAGACATTACTCAGACACTTTGGTCCATATTGACATTTTGAGTTGTTGTCTGTACATTCATGATGCAAATCTGCCATCTGGTCGCATCCCAAAGAAGCTATAGAGGCTGTTGGAGACAAGAAATCAGTTGAGATTGTTGATTAGAACTTAGTGAAATGTAGCATTATCCTGCTGGAAGTGGCCATCAGATGATGGGAAAACTGTGGTGATAAGCTGAACAATGCAAGTTACTACCCCACCTGGTGAGCTAGCCCCAGGGAGATCAAGAAGGAAGGATGCCTACCAGAGCCCAGCCTAGACCCTGTGCCGACAGCCAGCCCAACACTCCCCTGGGTGCGATAGGCCATCCGACTTGAGACCACCACATGGGTCAGGAAAATTTTTCAAAAGAGTTATTGTCCAATTTTGTTGAACTTGGGCAGAATATAGCATCGGTTTATTGTTCTTTGCTGACGGAAGTATCAGCCTGTGTGGTCTTCTACTTCAAGACTGAAAATGCTCTACATTTAGAGATTGCATTCTGCCCATATTTGGTTGTAACAATTGGTTATTTGATTTGCCCACTCTCCTCTGAGGTCATTTCCGTTCTCTGTAAACTACAGAAAATGATGTGTGGCAAAATCCCAGAATATCAGCAGTTTCTGAAATACACAGACCAGCCCCTCTGGCACAAACAACCACTTCATGTTCAAAGCCACTTAAATCCTCCTTCTTCCCCATTTTGATATTCGGTTTGATCTTCAGCCAATTTGATCTTCAGTTGGCTTCATCATGTTGAGATCCCTAAATGCATGACATTTTTGACATGTGATTGTCTTACTATTTGTGTTACAACTGAACAGCCTTAGGTATTTAATGCACTTGACAGGTTTCTATTCCAGAGGTAATGAACAATGTTACATGCTGTGTGCCATGCTGTTATGATATATCTATCTGTTTATTCCTGGAACATGTACTCCATCTGATTTACATTTTGTCAAGTTACAGCCACAGACTTCAAAGAATTTCACTGGAATTTTATATGATGCACAGATACAAAATAAATAATAGTTGTGAAAAATTACAATTCACCCCCCGCCCCCCAAAAAAATTCTGATACACCTAAATCTGTCTGTCTATAACACATTACAAATTGCTGTATATGTGTTTATCTTTTTCACATAGGTTGTTTCTTCCTCTTTTTTTCACTTCTAATTCTGTCTTTTCCTCATTCTGTAAAAATGACAGTTGGAGGATAAGATCACTCAGTGTCTAACTGCTGATGAAATCGCGACGATGTACAGACCAGAGATGAGAGACTATGTTAATGAGCAGCCAAGGCAAAGGGCAAAACTGAATGGGGAAACAAATTTGTCAGGTAACACAAAATATTATGAACATCTTTATTTTGGCCTGTGCCTTTAAATATAGATTTTCAATTTGTTGAGAGAAGACTCTGTTATTTGCTTTTCCTCTGCATCGCAGTGCTATGTATCATACAAGCCATTCTCAATTTGTCTTTACGTCTTACACGTGAGTATCACCTCTTTGCTTTATAGTGCGTTGGTTAAAAAAAAAAAAACTGCCATAAGAGATCGTTTGGGTTTTTTTCTCAGTATATATGAGAGACTATGTTAATGAGCAGCCAAGGCAAAGGGCAAAACTCGAGCCAGATCACACTCACCCTGGCTTGCAACATATCTGACTTTGTTGGTGAAAACCACAAGAAGGATGAAGAAACAGACTGTAAGCAAATGAACCCTGATTTGTGCAAAAAGTTCCTAGAAATCATCAGAGACTTGAATAAAGACAGACTCCTGCTTGAAAACAGGAACACTGAACTCCTGAAACAAATAAAGCTGGCAGAAAAGGAGAGAGACAGGCTGAAAATGAAGCTGCATGGTAAGATAATAAACATGGTATCTTAGAAAACTTCCTGAGTCCTGAGTCACTGGTAACAAGACAAAGACATTAACTTGATATTCCATAAGAAGATGCGATTAAGTAAAAATCCCAACACATATTGGCTAATTATTTTCTGACAGTAGCTTTATAGTTTTTAGAGCTAAGCAACATTAAATGGTTCCTCAGTGTGTTGGACTGGCTGCTTGGTGTGACCAATCAGGATAAAGGGGCTGGAAAATACCCTAACCTATTCTGAGATCAGATGATAATCAGGTTTTCTTTGTTTTACCTCTGCAACTTTTGGGGATCTATTTACTGGCACAATTTTCTTAATGATGGACAAAACAAAAGATAAAGATATCAACATTTCTCAGAACCTGTCACATTTGTTGGCATATAAGGTTAAAGATGAGTGAAAATTTGAATAAGTGAAAATTTGAATAATTGATCTTTTATTACAGTTGCATAATCTTAGAATAAAAATTTAAGAAAATTATTGTGAAACTGAGCTGTTTTGTCATTGTAAAGACATAATTACACAACTCTGATGAAGACACAAATTATAAAACAATACTAGTCACCTTGAAGTTTGTCCAATGGAACCTGATAACTGATCAGTGAGCTCTAGCCCTGTGTGGATGTGCTCATTTAGTGTATTTCAACACCCCTTCTCCATCCCATCAACCCTCCCCCTCAAAAAAACAAAAAACAAAACAACAAAAAAAAAAAAAAAAAAAAAAAAAAAAAAAAGAAAAACAATAAGTAAAAAATGAATGATAAGAAACAAACAAAAAAACCCTAATTCACTTTTCTGACAGCGAGTCAAGTTGCCATAGCTAATGATACTGTACTTCAATTCAGTCATGTCCTAAGTTGTTTCAGAGATTAAAGAGAGCTAAACATTAATAGAAAACTTCAAATTGTTAAACTAATCAATAAAAGTAAACACAAAACCCAGATTTTGTCATTTTAAACACCTACTGTATTCTTTACAATGAGATAGACTGTTTAGTTCAGTTGTTTTTTAAATGATTTAACTTCCTAAACTTTTACTGTACTTTAGATTTTGGCAGAGCGGGCAGCCTGACCATGAGGGTCCTAACAACAAAGAGGACTGCATGGAGATGTATCATGCAAACCAGTACTTGCAAGCTGGAATGATGCCCCTTGTGGACACAAGCTGCACTGGTTGTGTGAGAAGGATCTGTGTTTCAGACCATAGTGTCTGCTCAGGAAAACACATCTACCACATGAGTTTAAATTTTAAACACCAAAAGTGCATTCACAACTGATGTTTTAAATATATCTAAAACTGTAACTCATATATTCTTCAGCACTTATTGTAAATGTAAAAATAATAAAGAAAAGTAAGTAGCAATAACCTTTGAACTAGTTCAGATAGGTTTCTATTTATTTAAACACAATATTGTAATGTGAAAGGTACAGCCCTTATTTCAACTTCTTTTATTACATGATGTTGGAATTATTTAAGTAAAAATTGTTATTGGAAATGTGTGAGAAAACACAGTCTGGCCCAACAGGTACAGGTCATTAATAATCTCATTGAGAGATAAACAAATAAGAAAAGAACAGTTTCACTATACAATGTGGAATGTTCCTTCTGAACTGTTTAGCTTTGGCTTTAGGGAAATGATTTCAAGTATGCTGGTATCTTATTCACAAGTACTGGCTGGATGGAATGGGATGTGAAGACAAAGTTTGGGTTTCTGTAATAAACGCCTTGCTTAACGGTGTTTTTACACCTGATTGTCCAGTAGACTTGGCTCAGTTGGGGACCAAAATAGCAACATTTATTATATTTTCAGCTGGCATGGTTTGCTTTTTTAAACTCCCTGTGGTATATGTACCATTTAGCTTTTGCAGTTTTGCTAATTTCTGAAATTAATTTAGGATGAACAAATCACTAACTGAAGGAAAAGACAATCAAAATCAAATTCTGTCAAATTGTATGAAGGTTCTAGTTTGCTCTAAATTTATATAGCACAGCTCTAAGCAGTTTAATTTCGAAAAGACCCACTGATTTCCTAAATGGCTGAAACTAGGGTTAGGATTGCACTCCACAGTGAGAAATGGGCAAATAATAAAAGAGCTGTGGATTTCTTACAGCCTTTAAGTAAAGTAAAACTCCACTTGACTCAAAATCTTAAAGAAGGAACAAATTGTAGCAAACCAATGTGATTTCAATGTACTTTATTACAATAAGAGTCTTTTAAGCATGGTAAATGCATATAATTTAGAAATCAGAAACAGTTTGCATTGTAATACAGTACTTTAGTTGTGTATGACATTAAAAAGGATTGGACATCGCAAACACAAAGGCCACGGGAAGCTGAAGTCCAATATTGACAATATGTAACTTTCCCATCCCTAATGCTCCTAGAATCAACCCCGCCACTGTCCCCACAGTTCCTAACCATGAAGACCATCTTGTGGCTGCTGCTGATGTTGCCCCAACTGACACCCCCGCTGCTCCAACCACTCCTAGCAGGGCACCCGCCGTCCCTCCTTCACCCAGAACTGGAGTGAACGCCTCCATTACAGCGAGTAAGATTCCTGCCACTGAAGCTGCCCCTACAATTACTTTCACCTCCCCAGCTGCCCTGCGAACTAATGCCCCTCCCACTGTGGCCCCCAGGCCCAGCTGACACAGTTTTGCCCCAAAAAAGGCTGTGCTTACAGCCTCCAAGGAAGACTGAAGGTTCATTTGAGCGTTGAGGAATTCTTTGGACTGACTGTGCCCCGCTGCGCTCATCTTCGTAGCAGTTGTAACAACCACCTGCTCGGCATGGAGTGTGAGTAGGGCAATGATGAAGGCTGCAAACATTCCCATGCACCCCACCAACATCCAGAACTTAAAGTCGGAGGACTGCATAAGAACAAAAGCAATGAGGGTAACTAAAGCCAGAAGGACTATAAGCACCACCTGATGGCTCCCATAACCAAACAATCCCAATACTGATGTAACAAAGGAAATCACTGCCATTGGTATTCCTGTGAAAGCCAAGAAATCGACTTGTTTAACCAACACAGTATTGATCCAGTCGTGGATGGTTCTTTGCTCCATTTCAGCTTCTTCATTCTCAATTTTCCTCTTGTCTATCGCCTCCCTTTCTCTTTTTTCAGTCATCCATCTTGTCCTGTCATCCATTGTGTTGCCTCCCTTTTCTACTGACAATATCTTCTCCTCTATCTGCAAAGCCACCCTTTGTCTCTGCTGCCACTCAATAATCTCAATGTCTTCCTTCTCTTTGGACATGACATCTAATCCTAGAGTGCAACAGGCCTCTCCCTTGGTCCAGACCAGTTGAAATAAAACACTTAGGGGTGGTTTAAGCACAGTGAACAGGCCTAAAGCCCACAGAAGTCCCACTATGCCATAGGTCTTAACTATCCATTCGATTGCTTTCCCGAATGTTGCTCCACTCAGTGTGGTCCCAAGAATACCAGCACACCCTGCTGATGTCCACAAGCCAACAGAGTCTGTGTAGGAGGTCCTGCAGCTCTTCATTGTGACAAACACTGAGGCTACAACTGCTGCCAAAATAACTCCAGCTATTACGGATGTCATTGCTGTTGTTAGTGCTGTTGCTCCCATAAGAGTTCCCAGTCCCAGGGCACCCATGACCCTGACCTCTTCCATCACTGGTGTCAGTGGACCACTTGCAGTCATCGCAGACACAATTTTATCCACCGGGTCCTCCGTAGCACCCAGTATGCACCCTCCCACAGCTCCCAGGCCAAATCCCAGAGCTGCCTCCACCAACTGACTCTTGTTTCCTGAAAAAGAAAGCAGGTGCTGTTCATTTTGCCATTTTGTTCAGTTTCACCATTTCAGAAGCAAAAAAGAACTGTGTACCAGGAACGTTTCATCAACTTGTACCTGCCAGGTGGGCATTCTCGCATGATTTGAAACTATATTTATGCAATCTCTACATCATCATAGATTATAATTACATTTTCTTATTGATAGAGTGTAGGATATATGGTTATGCAATTCCAACAAATAATTTCTACCAGATGGAGGTTGGTTTTAGTTGTTTTGACTTGATCAGTGGTCAATAAATTGTCAAATTTCTTATGATTCCTTTGGATCAAAACCACAATCTATGGAAAGATGGAATAATACGAAGTCTTCAGAAAACAGTACAATATTAATTATTACTTATGTGTATTTATGCTTTATAATTATGTTTTTCTTCAGGTTTTAGAGTTTCTGAATGTTCAGAAAAAGATTCTTTCAAACTGAACAATTTCCACAAGAAAAATCCACACTGACTACATTACACATGAAACTACGTGTTTTTCAGTCAAAGCAATCAAACATTCATTGTATTTTTGTCATTTTTAGATTTAGTTTTTTTTTTTGTCACTATCTCTTTATCTCTGACTTCAAGTGCACAATGTTGCCTCATGCTATGTACCCGCAGCCAGACACCTTCGACAAACAGGTTTGTCAGGTTCAACCAGCAGAGGTGATCCCTATCTGTGCATGGCTACATGTGACTTTAATCAAGCTATTAGAGATGAAAGATATAAACAATAAAAACTTGGTCTGAACACTTTAAGCTCCAAAAATTAGTACCAATCATTTGTGTAGTTAATCAATAATGAAACCACTTGCAGCCCTATAAGGAAATTGTTTTTTTGGCTCAATTTACATGAACAAAGAAGCCAACCATAAACAAACACTCAATTATCAACAAACATATGAATGAAACTGTAGATTTAGGTATTAAATATGTCCTTACTCAGTTTATTCCGTCTCATGTTGTCCAAAGAAGGGATAACACAGAGGAATCTTCTTTCACAGATATGCTTCTCTCCTCTCTGTGCTCACAGGACTTGTAGTAAAACGTGTCTAGAATAGTTTCTCTTTGTTACCCCTATAGTAATAGAGCTTTTAAAGGACACACCTTCTTTTCCAACTTGTTTCTCTGAATCATATTTCCAGGAGATCTACAGGATCTCTGCACTATGGAGTTCAACGTGTTTGTCAGGATTCAAAAGAGTAACGATGCAGCAACTTCCATTGGCAGCTCTAGTTAACGTGTAAAAAAAAAAAAAAAAAAAAAAAAAAAAACCATGTGAAATAAATGTATTTTTTGATGCAAAAGCATAATCTCACTGTGAAAAAAAGAAATACAAATACTTCAGTATATTTATTTAGCAAGGAAAAAAAAAACATGTTAAGAAATAACTGTAACACCCTCAAGCTCATATTATATAATGAGCCTTCTGTGGGGAAAATAAGTATTTGATACACTGCCAAGTCTCCCTACTTATAAAGACTAGAAATGTCTGTAATTTTCAGCATAGATACACCTCAATGGTGAGACAGATTTTAAAAAAAAATCCAAAATATCACATTGTATTGTTTTTAATTTGCATTTTATTGCATTAAAATAAACATTTGATACAATAGGAAAATAGATCACTTCTTAGCTGTATGTTTTGAGTCATTGCCATGCTGGAAGACCCAGCCAGGTCTTATTTATCTATAGTACATATAGTTAATATTTACAAACTACACAAACACATTACTGACATCAGTTGTTGGGGGGGTGGTTAAATGGGGAATCCTCAGAGTTCCACGTGAATATGTACCTAGCTTATCAGATTAAAACACAAAATACAAAGAGCGCCAGAGATCTACACAAGCCGAACATAAAGACAGAAAAGTTCACCATCGACACCTTTTTCTATCAGCCTCCTGCGATGCTCCAACAGTGACTTTTTGTGGAGGAAAACATGAAGAGTCGGTCCATGTTGCACAGAGGAGCCCAGAACAAAGACACAAGGAAGAAAGTAGCATAGTTTTTTTTTTTTTTTTTAACCAACCAAAACAAGAGGAAGGCCTCCAAGCTGAAGTAGTGCACCCCCCACAGTCAGCTAGCTGATGGTGAAAGCTTTCAAGAATCCTCTGTACAGAGCTAAAATATCACTAAATTATGGAAAACAAGATGTGAAATGGTCATGAAATTTTGACTGGTTAGGAGCATTCTAACGGAACTGAGGAGAAAATCCTTAGTCAAAGTGTCTTGCCAGGAATCTATCAGATATTTGAATTTCAGAACATATTTGATCTTTCCTCTTGAAAATTTTAAATGTGGTTGGCAATGTCCTGTCATTGCTAGTTTGTGTGATTTAAGCCATGGTTTTTAATTATTCACATATCTTGCTTCTTACTTATGCACAAAGGTTAGGGTCTTGTCAAGACCACCATGGAGACCCTTTAGGCAAGGAGGTGGAGGCCTCTGGGAATATCACAAGGGAGGAGGGATGGAGGAAGCAAGGGAGAGCATGAGGATGGAAAAAACAAAGGAAGATGCACTAGAAAAAAAAATGGAAGGGAGATGAGGAAGAAACCTAAAGATTTCGAATAGAAAGTAGGAAAGGAAAACCTTGATATTTAGGCAATGACGTGGTTACTAGAATCTGCTAATATCGATGTCTCTTTTTGATCATCTTTTCCTAAACTTCTCCAGACATAGAAAATACAGAAATTAAATTCCATTCTTCCACAGATTGTGTAGGGCCGCTGTTTCTAATGCAGTTTATTAATCTTTACAACATCAGTTTGGAAAACATGTTCAAAAATAGAAAAAAAAATAAAGGAAGAATGCTCTTTATGGGACAGAGGTGAGTGGCTCTTAAAAGAGCCGTTGTGGGGCTGTGTTACAGCAGCAGCGGCGGCGGCGGGTTTACTTGGTCTTGGCGGCCTTCTCGGTCTTCTTGGGCAGCAGCACCGCCTGGATGTTGGGCAGCACACCACCCTGAGCGATGGTGACCCCACCCAGCAGCTTGTTGAGCTCCTCGTCGTTGCGGACAGCCAGCTGCAGGTGACGGGGGATGATGCGGGTCTTCTTGTTGTCGCGGGCAGCGTTTCCCGCCAGCTCCAGGATCTCGGCCGTCAGATACTCCAGCACAGCAGCCAGGTAGACGGGGGCTCCGGCTCCAACACGCTCCGCGTAGTTGCCTTTACGCAGCAGCCTGTGGACACGGCCCACGGGGAACTGCAGCCCCGCGCGGGAGGAGCGGGTCTTGGACTTGGCTCTGGCCTTTCCTCCGGTCTTGCCTCGTCCGCTCATTGTGATGCTTCTTCCTTCTGGACACGATCAAACTCGAGAGCAAAGAAAAGTGAGGAGGCTGCGGCTCAAAACATACCTTATATGTGTTCACAGAGAGCGGGACTCTTTGAAACAACCAACCAGAAAAGCCGCCAGCAGAGCGGACACACGTGTGTGACTTTGAGCGGCCTTTTCCAAGCGAGCTTCCTCCAATGAGCAGCGAGGCCCGAGCCGGGGGGGTCGGCGCTCTCCGGGCGGAGCTGAGCTCCAGGAGGAGCCGCTCACCAATCAGGAGCCGAACCTGTCCAGCAGCAGCGGCACCGCCTCCCAGCTGCTCCCACAGCTTAACAGCAGCGGCTCTCTGCTGCCGGCTGCATATTTCTTCTCCTTCCTTCCTTCCTTCCTTTGTGCTTTGTGAGAGTATTAGCAGAGAAAGCAGCAGCCATGGCAAGAACCAAGCAGACCGCCCGAAAGTCCACCGGAGGCAAAGCTCCGCGGAAGCAGCTGGCCACCAAGGCAGCCCGGAAGAGCGCCCCGGCTACCGGCGGCGTCAAGAAGCCTCACCGCTACAGGCCCGGTACCGTGGCTCTCCGAGAGATCCGTCGCTACCAGAAGTCCACGGAGCTGCTGATCCGCAAGCTGCCCTTCCAGCGGCTGGTCCGAGAGATCGCTCAGGACTTCAAGACCGACCTGCGCTTCCAGAGCTCGGCCGTCATGGCTCTGCAGGAGGCCAGCGAGGCTTACCTGGTGGGGCTCTTCGAGGACACCAACCTGTGCGCCATCCACGCCAAGAGGGTCACCATCATGCCCAAAGACATCCAGCTGGCCCGCCGCATCCGTGGAGAGAGGGCCTAAAGCTCTCCAGAACACAGCTGGTCTCAACCCACAACGGCTCTTTTCAGAGCCACACACACACACACACACACACACACACACACACACACACACACACACACACACACACACACACACACACACACTCTCTCTCTATAAAGAGCTTCTTCCTATTTTTACTGTTTACACATAAAACAAACACGACTGTAGTCATAAATGATATAAAGCTTCATCAAAAAGCTATTTTCCTTTCAAACACTATAAGTGACAATGTTTGACAAATATGTACATAAAATGAGGAATGTAAGCTCCTCAAATCTCCATAAACTAAAAACAACAGGTTAGTATCTTGGGTTAGCTCTGATGCCATTTGTGTTATCATACTCAGTTTATTTCACCACAACTAATTTGTATGATAAATCAAGACCTCATTTGGCTGGGATGTTAGATCCATGTCATTTGAACAAAATGCAGCTTTAATGCTGCTTTCAGACCATAACACATTCTACCATTTCTGTGTTGCATGTTGGTGACTACTGGATAAATAAGTTCACGCACACAGACAGGGCCAGACTTTAGAAAGGGCTGACAGGGGCAGTAGCCCAGGGCCCCCCCAATTTTTGGGGAGGGACTTAAGAATTGTTCTATTTTTCTTTTATAAATGTGTTTTGCATTGTACTTCACTTAAAACTCACAGCTCCATATCAAGTAAATAGTATTAATATTTGGGGATTTTTATGAAGTACTTTAAAATTCTGAAGTTATAGCATATTTTTGGGGGTAGCATCACGGTGCTCTTGTTCAAGGGATGTATTAAACCTACCATGGATTAATTCATACTTGCTTATGTATATGACTACCTATTAATTTACTGTAATTTGCACTAGCAGAAGAATCTTTCTGTAGTGCATAGGGCACCAAAACTGGCTTTAGCCCAGGGGCCCACATCCTTATAAATTCTCCCCTGCCCACATCCCTTTAAATCTGGCCCTGCACGAAGAGCAGCTCAATTGCCTTTTTTTTTTTTTTTTTTCTCCCCCAAATGTTTTAGAACCCAGTTTTTGGGATTTTATGATCCAAATGTCATACATGGGTCTGTGGATTTTTTTTTATTTTTATTTTTTTTTTTTTTGTGCATATAATCCAGGTACCTAAAATGTTTGTTCTTGTTTTATTACCATGTAATATGTGTTGTATTGTATGTAGTGTATTTCAAAACAAGCACAAATTACAATTCCCTTTATATAATTTGTGTTTGGAATTGTCAAATCGACAACTAAAGGGCTGATCAAATTAGTGTAAGCCTGGTTCAAACATTTTGGATCATTTGAGATATTAGCAAAATTTATTTATTTACCCCCCCCCCAGTGAATACATAAGTTCTGTTTAAGCACTAAATTTTATCATTTTTAGATGAAATGGTGGAAAAAGAAGCAGGAGAATGATGTCTTGGGTAGTTTATTATTTATTGATTTTTCCACCCCAGATTCCAACTGAAAACGGATCAGTAAGCTCTGAAACTTTCTGCTTCTAGAGTTACATTTTGTTACAATATTGAAGGTAGTTTGTGTAGAAAAGAAGTTTGTAATGTTATAAATACTCTTGTAGGGCTTTTCAAAAATGTAGGGCGTGCCACCCGTGGAGGGCGCCAGAGTTCTCCGGAGGAGCGATGCAGTATTTTCTCTCCTGATGTTGGTCAGTAGGTGGCACCAAATGGATGTCCCAGACAGAGCAGGCATCGGTAAACCCTATGTCTCCTACCAGGTCCGGAGGACTGCTTGAAACCCAGCTGAACCCAGCTGCAGAGTCATTACTGCTGTCGAGCACCGTAGTGTCAGAATGAGCGGACGAGGCAAAGGAGGAAAGGGTCTGGGCAAAGGAGGCGCCAAGCGCCACCGCAAAGTCCTCCGTGATAACATCCAGGGAATCACCAAGCCGGCCATCCGCCGTCTGGCTCGCCGCGGGGGCGTCAAGCGCATCTCCGGTCTCATCTACGAGGAGACCCGCGGGGTGTTGAAGGTCTTCCTGGAGAACGTCATCCGTGACGCCGTCACCTACACCGAGCACGCCAAGAGGAAGACCGTCACCGCCATGGATGTGGTGTACGCTCTCAAGAGGCAGGGCCGCACTCTCTACGGCTTCGGGGGTTAAACTCAGCCCGTTTACTACAACAAAACAAAGGCCCTTTTCAGGGCCAGCCACTCACTGCTTGTGGGGCAACGTTTCTTCATCTGTATCTTCACCTTGTTGTGTTCAGAAATCATACTTAACCTCTTTAAAATATCTATTTTAATACACCTTGTGCTATTTCACTCTTAAATCTCAAATACCAATAATAGGAACCAAACCCACCATAATAGCTCAAAAACAAACTTTGTTGTTTTTTTTTTTTTGTTTGTTTGTTTGTTTGTTTTTTAAAGGCAACTACATAAAACATCTAGCAGCAAAAGCAAAATTTAAACCTATAGAATTATTCTCTGTAAATTTGACTAACCAAAAAACACCTATTGTGGGGGAGTGCAAGTAAAAACTTCTAATACTTTCATGCAGTGTCTCTCAACCCTGCTCTCACATGTTTTAGATGTTTCCCTTTGACACCGCCAGTTCAGACAAAAGCACTTCCATAAAAGCCTGGTTAAGAATAAAGAATGACTGCTGAGGGAAATGAACTTTAGTTTAAAGTTTTATTTCAACCACGTCACAATAACAACTTCATAGATGACACATGAATAGCAGTGTGTAATGAACTTAACGTTAAGGGGGAGGGAGGGTTCTCTCTCCCGCCTTTTTTCTTCTGCAGTTGGAACAGGCGCAACTTTTGAAAATAATCCGGTGTGTGTGTTGAAACTCTGCCCTTCCCTGCTGACTCTCTCAGCCAATCACAGTCAGGGGACTGCTTAGAAGGATTTCCTTTGGCTCTGCATAAGAGCACGGTCCTCCTCCCCCGCAGCTCACTCTTTGTTGCAAACTGTGAGAGACCAGATGCCTGAACCCGCAAAGTCTGCGCCCAAGAAGGGCTCCAAGAAAGCCGTGACCAAGACCGCCGGCAAAGGAGGCAAGAAGAAGAGGAGGACCAGGAAGGAGAGCTACGCCATCTACGTCTACAAGGTGCTCAAGCAGGTCCACCCTGACACCGGCATCTCCTCCAAGGCCATGAGCATCATGAACTCCTTCGTCAACGACATCTTTGAGCGCATCGCCTCTGAGGCTTCCCGTCTGGCTCACTACAACAAGCGCTCCACCATCAGCTCCAGGGAGATCCAGACCGCCGTGCGTCTGCTGCTGCCTGGTGAGCTGGCCAAGCACGCTGTGTCTGAGGGCACCAAGGCTGTCACCAAGTACACCAGCTCCAAGTGAACCACCCTGCTGCTGCTGCTGCTGTTTGGACACCATAACACAACGGCTCTTTTAAGAGCCACACACCGCAACTAAAGGGCACAACTCCTTGGCCTTTGAACCTTGTAACTCCATGAGATTTTATTCAAAGTCATAATGTGTCCTGTTTTCAACACTGGCTCCTAATGTCTGCAATAGCTCATGCAAACCCAAAAGCAGGTTGTAAAATATTTGCAGCAAAAATAAAATAAAATAAATGTTGCAATGATCAAAACTGTGTTGAAACTTTCTTCCTGCAGCATATCTATTCTGGCTCACGTGAAGGGTCTTATTTTGGCAAATGTGCTGTCCTGTGTGCATGAAGTCATTTATTCATTAGTCACCAAGCTGCAACACAGAAACCACAGAATGTGTTATGGTCTGAAGGCAGCATTAAGGCTGCATTTTGTTCAAATGAAATTTGTCTTAACAACATTCCAGCCAAACAGTGGTTTGATTGATCAAATCATGTAAACTAGTTGTGCTGGAATAAACTGGCGTATAATAACACAAATTGTTTTTAAAAGAAGCCTACTGCTTGTTAGCTCTACCAACACTAGAGTGAAAATGATCTCCTAAAATTTTAGATTTTTTTTTTTTTTTTTTTTACCTCAGATTTGGAAAACACTGTCTCTCCATGTTTGAAAGATGGGGGGGGGAAAGAGCTCTTTAGTGAAACTTTGTTCATTGTTGATTTCTTTGTGTAATTTATGTGTTTCTTTGTGTTTTTGTCTCAGAGCAGCAAACAGAAAAAGCTCTTGTGGGCCTGTTGTTGGTGTTTTTTATGGGTTAGATGCTGAAAAGATTGGAAACTGCTCTTACAGGACACTTAAAGTTTTCAGAAAACCAACTTCATGATATAAAAAGTTGATTTAAATTTAGACTCATGTTTAGTTACAATAATTTAAGAAACCAGGTATGCCTCACATTGACCTGCTCCAGGAGTAAACAAACTAATCAGTCAAGACCTGACAAGATGGTGTGACGGTCCAGTCCTTAATAAACCACTCCACTGATTTGTGAAAACATTTGGCTATTTCATTGAGAAAAACCATTAAATTAGATGTTTCTCAGTCTATAAAGTCAAGGGTAACTTCATGCATGATTATTACATTGCAAAAGCTCATTAACTGCCTGATCTCTGTTGGGTAGTTAAAGTATCACAAATATAAATACATATTAGAACCAGATAAGAACAAATTATCTTCACAGTAAATCAATGTCCAAACAGAGGACAAATTTCACGTCAATCACTAATACTAATACTACTAAGTACTTACAAAGAAATAAATGTTACACCTTTGATACACATGAGTTTAGACTTTAAAGTTTTAATTCAGCAAAATTGTTCAATCCAGTTTTGGTTTTTTATTCCTTTTACAATATAATGAGTACAATGGCAAAAATATGATTTTCTGTACGATTTTTTTTAACTTTAAAACTGTGTGGATATGAGTACAAGTGTATCCATAACAAGGTTGCATTGTGTAGAGGAGGTTTCATAAACACATGTTAGAAAAATGAAACAAAATCACTGGAGGTCTACACACACAGTCAAGCTGGTACCTGCCCACATCTAAAAGGATGGCTCTCAGCATGTAAATAGTGACTTTAAAAGTACTGATTCATATTTGCTGCATGAAAACAGTTCTATTATTACATTGCATTTACCTTAATAGTCGTCTGGAGCACTAAAATGCAGCACACAATAAAAAAGCAGGTTAAAACTCTTGTTATACATACACATTAACCACTGCATACATAATGAAAAGCATTATTTTCCTGTTTTGCATGTTTTTGCAACCACATGTGTGAAAGTGTGGTTCCCCTCAGTGGTGAAGTTGCCCATGGTCTGTTGTGGCCTCTGAATAAAGGGAACCAGAACAACATTGACAGTTAAAAAACAAACTTGACCTTTATTATTCATATTACACAGTATTTACCCCTAATTAATACTCAATCATCCAGTTTTTGGGTAGTTTCCATACTACAGTTGTAAATCTGTGTCCTCATTCAAATGATTGGCTGCTAATTGAGACTTATTTGAACTGAACGATTTCACCTGACCACAGAGGATCGGGTGAAATGGTTTTTATTCAAAGGCAAATTGGCCAGTCAAATGTAATTATTTTAAACTGAAATCCAGACATTATTGTGAAGCGGTTTACTTAACATCATAGAAACCTAGAACAACAGAATCTGATTGGGCCAATGAGATGCAAACACTGTTACTTGGTGCAGCTTCATAGCAATACATTTAAAAAAAGGGAATAAAATAAAAAATGTTTTTATTTGCCTGTCTAAACAACTGCTTTAGAGATTTAACTTGTACCATTCTTTCTTGGTTTGTTGACTGTGCTGTACAAAGCAGCTGGATCCTCTGCAGCGTCCTGCTTTTTGGACTCAGCTCTGCAGAAATTGTTTTAAAAACAGAGATATTACACAGAAACAAATGGAGCAATTTAATGAGTGGAATGAAGAAGATCAGTTCAGAAACTTTTTTAAGCTGAAAATATGATGTTTAGAGCATCTCACCTTGCTCCAGCTTTAGTGCTATCAAAGTTAACAGAGGCATACTCCACCATCTCTTCTGCCTTCCTGTTCTTCAAGTGTCTCTTGGACTGAGCTGGGCTGACGTTGGCGTAAAGAGGGTCTTTGTGTTCCTTTGTTAAGTGGACATTAGCATAGATAACATTTTCCTCTGCTGGTTTCACCTGTGGACACCATCATAGTAAATCTATAGGAGGCTCATTGAGAGAAAAACTTTCAGGTACTGTTACTGTTGTTTTGCAAACACTACATTCAACAGAATCCAATCAAACTAAATAAGCAATTTTGTTTTAATTCTGGTCACTAATAGAAGAGGAACGATAGAAGACTTGGTTAATTGTTTCATAAAGCAGTAACCAACTACATGATTAAATAGCAGTGTCGTGATCTGTAGGTATTTCAATTTTTAGTTTCATTCTGTGTCTCTGACTTTGATCATTTCTGTTTATTTACTTAGATCTGGTCTTATTTAATTCCTCTGTGTGTTTACTTCTTTGTTTGCCATTATTTTGTGCATTCAGATTTAGGTGCCTTAATGTTTCTATTAAGTTTCGGTTTTAGTGCTTTTGTCTCCCTTGTGTTTATGTATTCCTTCACTCAACCCGTCAGCCTTTCCCCTTTCCAGCTGTTTTCTATCTTCTCATTCCTCCTTTGCCCTTGCTCTCCCTCGGCTGCTTTTACTTTCCTCTGATTAGCTCTTCTGGTTCCCTTTACCCAGACCAAAGTTTGGTAACATAAAACATCCTCAACCCAGTATTTGTGTCTTATCTACTTTGTACATGATAAAATGATCAATGAAGAATCCAGTTAATTAAGAAGAACACTGAAAGAATAAACATGTCATTTTCTTCTCTGACCTGTTCTCTGGGAATTTGTCCTGCTCCAGGTCCAGACTGCTGCTTCCACCCTTTCTTTTTTCTGCTGGAAAGAAATTAGTTCAGAAGGTGAAGCTGAGGAGCAAAACAAAATCAATACTTTTTAAACAACTTTTCATTGTAACAGAACTGCTCACATGATCCACAAAAAGAGGCAGATAAGTATGAAAGCCAGGAAAGCAACAGGAACTGCAGCAGCAGTGACTTGGTTCCACGGCGCTAAACAGAGATTAAAATGAGAGTTATGACAGTATGCAACAATAAACCCTAACAATTACTATTCTTAAAGGCACAGTTTTTCCTCAGCATCGAACCACCATAAAGTATTGTCTTCTGCTTAGAAAAACAATTTTATTCTGGTTCTGATTCTAACAAAGTGAGCTCAAGTAATGAAATGTAGTTAGCTGGATTTAGACAGTTAAAAGAATTATTTAATGTAACTAAATTCAAATTTGTTTGATTGATGTATTTATTTTCTGTGAAATATTTTGTTTTTATGAGGCCTAGCATAGCATTGCCATAGCATTACATTACCTGCCACAACAGTCACAGTTATGGTGGCATTACTGTTCCCTCTGCTGTTCTGAGCTTCACAGCTATAATTTCCTCCATCCTGGACCATAATGTTAGTAATGGTGAAGTTTAGTACTGAAGCTTTTGGTGACTCCTCCCCCTCCTTGTACCAGGTATAGTTAGCAGCTGGGTTAGCATCACTGCTGCAGGTCAGAGTCACCGAGCTGCCCTCCATGATTTCACCAGAGGGAGTCACTGTCACAGAGGGGGGCCTGGGTGCATCTGTGACAGAAAAACAAAAATCCCATCGTTGGTACAAAGATTGACTGAGGTGCTTGCAGCATGGCTGAACACTGAGTCTTTTTAGTTTTTCTCAACAGATTTCCATCTTTTTTACACCTAAAGAATTTAAGATTTGAATATATTTTAGTTATGCTTGAGTTCTGCCTTCAGCAATTATCTCATACATCATCATATGAAATGGTAGTGTGATTGAAGGTCAAATCATTTAAAATAAATCTATGCATTTTACTTATACTGACATTTGACATTAATAGAGATGGCTTCAAAGGTTTTGCTCCCAAATTTATTCTCTGTCATACAGTAATAATCAACAGATTGAGAAAACTTTATGAATATCACTTTGTAACTAATCTAAAATTCTTGACTTTCACTTTTTGACTTCAATTTCTGAAATAAATCAATGTTTTAATATTCTGATCACTGAGATGCACCTGAACATGTTTGCCATGAAACCAGTTTCACTCACATTTGACATCAACAGAGACAGATCCAGATGTTCTCTCTCCCAGCTCGTTCTTAGCTGTGCAGTAATACTGTCCAGAGTCTGAGGACAGGATGGAGCTGAGGACAAACTGAGGGGCTTGACTGAGAACTGTCTGGTTGTTCTTCTTCTTCTTCCAGGTGTATTTAGCTGCTGGGTTAGCTTCACTGCTACAACTCAGAGTCACTGAGCTCCCTTCAGTTATCTCATCAGAAGACATCAGTGATGCAATGAGAAGCTTTGGAGCATCTGGAGGAGAAGAGACCAAACTCAACCATAATTAATAGCACGAGAGAAAAGATATGAAGAAATAAATCATTCAAAGTAGAAGGAACAAAATTCAACCAGAGCTTATTTCCTGAAGATATACAGATGCATCTCAGTGAAGTAGAATATCACCATAGATTTATTTATTTATACACAAAGTGATATCTTTCAAGTATTTATTTTATGTTAATATTGATGATTTTGACTTACAACTAATGTAAACCCAAAATAATGTTTCTCAGAAAATTAGAAAATGATAAAAAAAAAAAAAAAAAAAAAAAAAAAAAAAAAAAAAAAATCAATAAATTGGGGACTTCTGATCCCAAATTCAGAACAAATGCTAAGAATGAAATTAGCATCATTCTTAGAATTTCTGGAATTCTAAAATTTTTCTCTGAATTTTACCTCGATAAAGGAAACATTATTCACTAAGCATCTTAAGTCTTAAGAGAGCTCCTAATGTGAACAAATGTTGGGAGTATTTAGGAAGACCTTTACTAATCTAAAAGGGGTTTTCAAACCTGATAGTCCGGTAGACTCGGTTCCGGTAGACCAAAATTGCAACATCTGTTACATTGTTAGCTGGTGTGGTTTGCTTTCACATTGCACTGTGTCAAACAAACCAAAATCTTTTAAAAACCTGTTAGCCCCCTCACCTGCAGTGGCGCTGCATCAACAACCACTGAAGAAAACAACACAAAAATCTCTGAAGAGACTGAGCGCAACTTCCTTCTTCACGAAATGTAAACAAAAATAGAGTGGCATGAGACTTTAGGATTTCTTTTTTTTTGTCTATGGCAAAAGACCACTAGCCATTGCACCTGCTAGCCCCAGATGTAGACATAGACATGGATGCATTTGTTTTGGTTGTATTTACCCTGCCGTATAGTCCGTTTCCTGCTTTTGGAGCAGTCTCTGGTCCGCTTGGCATTCACATATGCATTGGAACTCCACCAGAGTTCACTTCAACCGAACCAAGACCTATGTTTTTAGGCGGACAAGAGTTTGCTTTCTAGGTCTGCATCAGAGTTCAGTGGCACATTCACACCTCCCCAAACAAACCAGACTTTCTGGGCAAATGAACTAGAGGTCGATTAAAGCGGACTAAACTGGACTGGTGTGAATGCACCCTAAGAGTGTCTTAAGCTTCCTACAGTACCGGGGAGAGCGAGGAAGATGTCACGGTAGGACAACAGGGATGTGATGGAGGTGTCCCATCAGTCTGTAAGTTCCCCAAACCACAAAAAATAAAACAATAAAAAATAAGACACGTAAAAGTGAACTCCTAGGGTCAGTCTGACCCTTCCAGGACGGTAAACGAAACGATGGTATCGAATCCACCCCTCCTGGGACTTTGGGAGGCTCAAGCAGGGAAGATAGTATAAAGACCAATAGAAAGCAGAAATATTCTCTCTAAAATCAATAGAACTGTGCCAACAGTGGGTTCTGTTCCTCTCTCCTGTTTGATTTTTGAGTCTTTTACTTCCCCATTTTATGCTGGTTGTTTTGCCATCTAAAAACAAGTTTATACAAGCAGGCAATCACAACGAATCGCTGACAGTTGAGCATCTGTATTAATAATAATAATAATGAAATAACATAGCAAAATAACCAGCATGGTGAAAAGTTGAGACAAATCCCATTAATGATTTGGTTTCAAAATTGTGACACATTTTTCTTAATGATTTGGTTTCAAAATTGTGACACATTTTTCTTAATCCGGTCAAGATTCAATGCTCGGTACATTTCTATCAGCTGATTAGTGTAGTTGTTTTTTGTATCTTTTGTTTCATGTATCAAGCAATCTCAGCCAAAACTAGATATATTGATTTCTTTCAGAAAGACTCAAGAAGCAAAAGCTACCAGGCTACAATTTGTTATAAAGATAGTGTAATTTTTAGGATAAGATATGATTTTTGGGGGGCAACATTTGGTCCACACGTCTGAGCAGTTGGTGTCAGTAATGCTCCATTAAGTAGTGATGGATTGGTCGCGAACGTTTTGGCTCTAAAAGCCAGCTCCTCACCAACAGCCTTTTTTTTTTTCTTTTTTTGAAAGCTGCACGAAGATGTATGTGGTAGCATAAGGGGCGAGAGAGCTGCTTGAGCAGGAGGGGAGGGTCTAGAAACACAGCAGCATACTGAGCACACCGAGAGAGAGAGAGAAAGAGAGAAAGAGAGCTTGATTAGTAATTGGTGCAAATAAATTTGAGGAGCCATATCAGAACCGAAAGAGTTAGCTCTCTGATAATGGCCGAACTTCCCATCACTATCATGAAGTTATGTGCCAACTGCCACTAAACAGAAGAAGAAGAGCACCCAATCAGAGTCCTTCAAAGACAGCGTCATCCCCATAGACATGATGGTCACTCGTAGCAACAGATTCGACGACACCTCCTCACTAAGATGGGAATTTCTGTCATCTCCTTGCTCAGAGTCGCTCTCGGCAGCTGACTGAATCACTCTTAAGATGGGACTTCTTGGCAGGGACTTTTAGGATATGATGGGAGCACTATGAGAGGACTCTTTGTGAATACGTGCCCTGAAATATAAATGTTGGCCTGCTGAGTATATGCTCTCACTCAGTACTCACTTTGTACTCCATTTGAATGGATTTTACATGAACAGAGAATGAGGTACTGTAAGGATGAGGATGAATAACCAGATCCAACCACCCAGACGAGCTGGACCAAAGGTAACAGAGCTTTTTGACTTCTATTACTGTCATTAATTAATGTTTTAATGATATTTTGATTACTGAGATGCACCTGAACATGTTTGTCATGAAACCAGTTTCACTCACATTTGACATCAACAGAGACAGATCCAGATGTTCTCTCTCCCAGCTCGTTCTTAGCTGTGCAGTAATACTGTCCAGAGTCTGAGGACAGGATGGAGCTGAGGACAAACTGAGGGGCTTGACTGAGAACTGTCTGGTTGTTCTTCTTCTTCTTCCAGGTGTATTTAGCTGCTGGGTTAGCTTCACTGCTACAACTCAGAGTCACTGAGCTCCCTTCAGTTATCTCATCAGAAGACATCAGTGATGCAATGAGAAGCTTTGGAGCATCTGGAGGAGAAGAGACCAAACTTCATGAATGAATCATAATTTCATCTGGATATTTTACTGATTGCCAGACATGGGTAGAGTAGGCTAAACTTGTTCGAGTAGCATTTCTTCAATATGTTTTAACTCAAGCAGAAGTTAAAAAGTACTCATGGAAAAAAGGCTTGGTAAAAAGGCTACTCAAGCACAGAGTAATTGTCATCAGAAAGACCAAAGTATAAAGTTATGTGCAAATTCTGGTTTTATAAATAATAAAGAATAAATCTGTGTTTTGTTCATTTTCGTTGAAAAGTGT
Organism: Anableps anableps; assembly: GCA_014839685.1. Classification (NCBI taxonomy): domain Eukaryota; kingdom Metazoa; phylum Chordata; class Actinopteri; order Cyprinodontiformes; family Anablepidae; genus Anableps; species Anableps anableps. Next base: position 9,829,925 of record CM026065.1, on the reverse strand, counting down.
TTGTTTTTCATTTAGCAAAGTAGCTTAAGGTGGGTGGAGTAATTGTCCTGTACTCCCATGTAAGACGAGTGTTGCTTCAAAATATTAGTACCCAAATAAAAGTAAAAAGCATTGTACAATAAAATTGTTTCAAAAGTACTTTTTTTTTTTTTTTTCAAAAAGATATTCAAGTAAATGTAACCAGTTTCCACCCATCTCTGCTTATTAGTTTGTAAAAGTAGATTTCTGAAATATTGAGAGTTTATTCTAGGGCTACATGTGGAAATATCGGTAGAATAAAATTTTGATCACAGCTTTGAGGAGTAAACTTACACACAGAGGGAGATCGGTAATCCTTGTGTCCTTTAACAGAGCAGGAATAGCTGTTGTCATCTCTGACAGAGACTTGAATAGAAGGAGATTTTTCCTCCATTTTCTGCTCTTTCTTGTACCAAACATACGAGGGAGGTTCATTGAGATCACAGCTGCTTTCACATTTCAGCTCCGTCAGCGTCTCTAGTCTTCTGACCTGCACTCTGAAGTCTGGATGGTTAAAGAAACAATAACACCTCATTTTAAACTAAACCTAAAAAGACACAAACAGAAAGACAAAGACTCACAACAACGACACAGATCTGTTACCTGCAACAGTCAAAGTGACTCCAGGTAAACCTGTATATGATCCTGTTGGCTGGTTAGTTGTGAACCTGAATTTGTACTTGGCTGAGTCGCTCTGTTTAAGATCTCTGATAGTCAGAATGCAGTTTTTCTTTGTAAATTCATACGTTATTCGACCATTATAGTCTGAGTCCTTCTTCAAATCCTTGATAATTTACTTTAGTAAACCAGAAACTTGTTTCAACATTAGTTGTTTTTCTTCCTCTTTCAGATGGATATGTAAAGGTGCACTTTATCTTCACTGTTGATCCTTTTAAGGCACAGATCTGAGAGGAACCATATTTAACTGACCAGCTCGGTTTAGCTTGTCCCACTGTAACATAGAAAACACATCAGAAGTATTAATCACATTTACAATAACTGCTGAGGTTTCCGTTAAAATACAACAAGTACAACGACACCTCCCACAATGCCTCAAATCTACATTTTAAATGATTATTACTTCTATTAATTTTATTTGTGTAAAATATTTTAGAAACTCTGTCAACTCCAATCGATCGACATGTTTCAGTACCTGTCACAGAGAGGAAAAGGACAGCAAACCCACTTGCTGCTGCAGAAAAACTCATCGCTGCTTCTCTCCGTATCTGTTTGGTTTCAGGAAAATAACATCACACAGCAGGTTATAATTACTTAGATTTTGCTAAAATTGTGAACCATGTAAATCTATCAATAGCTGTAATTTGTAATACAGCAAATTAGTTGTAGGCTGCTCACCTCAGGAGAAACTGTAATCTTGCAATACAGCCCAACACTATGTCAGCTCTGATAACAGAAATGATGCAGAAAAGTTAGTTTCCTTCCTCTTCACACTTTTAGCAACCAGGAAAATGTGCAAACTTAAAACACTGAGCTGCTTTTATATTCCATTGGTTTATTTCCAGTGTTAAGTAATTATTATTTTGATTTGCAAATTTTTTTTTTTGTCAGAAATGGGGTATCAGTAATTAACGTCATCATTAGAAAAGGTTAGACAAACTGTTTAGTGTGTGAGGTTGCATTACAGTAATATTTCAAAGGGATTATATATGGAGGTGTGAAATGCTCTCATATACATTTTTTCTGCTGTGGAATGAAATCAATGGGTAAAAATATTTAAAAGCAATAACTGAATTTCCTGTTTTGTCAGATCAGCGTCTGGTTATTAGAAGCCCTTCCGGTTTTTGTAAATGAATGTGTCTTTGACCTCACATGTTAGATATTTCTGGTGTTTCAAGCAATTGTTGTGGAGATATGAAAAGGGGAACAAGATGCCAAAATAAGAATAAGTTTCACACAGTAAACCATGTCACTCCCCTTTGGGTCACATTGAAAAGACAGTCAAATTGCCTGAGTTTCATTCCCTGTAGCCAAAAAAACTGATCCAGACTTGCATCAGAGACCAGCTAAAGCTGAGTGAACAAAGGGGCTGTGCTCAAAGATGGATCTTAGTAGGAGCTGCTTTTAGACTTCCCCACTTCATCTTATTTTGCAGAAAGACCTGGTTCTGTAGTCAGAAGGAATACATTAAAAACACTTCTCTCCCAGGCATGCATTTAACTCCTTAATAGGACAAGAGTGCAATTATAGTGAAACAGCAGACCGTCTGTGCTGGTCTTTCCAAGGGGCATCTGGTTTTCTCATCATGCAAACTCTGAACATTTTTTTTTACAGAAAAGGAAAAAAATACAGGTCCGCAACAGCTATTTAAATCCTTATATGAGCTTTTCTTGGACATCACAACAAAGAGAGAGAGAAAATATATCAGGGTTACATCTAATCAGTTTAAAAGTTAAACTATTTTACTTCCAAGCTGTGACTGTTCAATTGTATAAAAAGAACATTTATTTTATTCACCGATGTTCATGCTGCTTATTTTACTAATGATGTTTATGATGTTAATCTAGATTTAATCTGGTCAGTTCTGACAAAGGAGGATTCAAGTTTTGACAAAGTAATACAAAATGCATCAAATCAACCTAAACAAATCAACTAACATTACAACCAAGAACAATCACATAAATGTTTATTTATTTATTTTTAACTATTTAAACTTACATGAACTACTTTTCCAAAAGTATTGGGCCACTTCCCTTTACACACACATTTATTTTAATTAGAATACATTTTTAATACAAACACTTCAATATGGCAACCCAGCTTTTGCAGTTTAAACTCTCCTGCAAAGATTGTCAATGTGGTTTAGGACAGTGTCAATAGGACCTTTTAATCATTCTTCCAGGAGACTATTTATGAGGTCAGACACTGATGTTGGACAAGAAAGCCTGGATCTCATAGTCTCTGCTCATATTTAGTCCCGAAGGTTCATAATACAACAGAATGCAGTCAGATTCAATTGATCACAAAATTCAAATTGCTTAAGAAGTTTTTTCTTTTTTTAATCTAGGGAAGCTCACGGGACTGCATTAAGTCGCCGACTGCAGCAATGCCTTTTCCTGAGAAAACATGTGGCAATCTTAAAAAGAGGAACCACTTCCTTTAAACAGGAAAAAACATCCAGTAGAACCAGAACCAGGCTCAGTTTGAGTGGCCATCTGCTGTGACCTGCTGGGGCCTAAGAAGAAGGGGAGCACTAAGGCAGGAGCACTGTGAAGGGTCCGGGAGAGGTGAGATGACACTGACAGAGGCAAGATGAAGCCCCTCCATGGCAAGAGGAATGGACTGACAAGTGCAGACAGCAATACTGTTTTTGGATGCTACTATAAATCTGACTTTATAAGGAGTTCTAAGATGGTTTTTTTGGTGAGAATATAGAAATCCAAACATCAGTACAGTATGTTCTCAGTTGTTCAGCAATGAACAAAGCTCAAATAATTTAAACCTGGTTTGTTAAACATAACAGTGAGCTCAGTGTACTTAAGAAGTACACTATCCCAAATCACATATCCCAAAGCAACAGAGCAGAATTGGGATGTCTCTAAAACTAGAGGGTTTTCATCAGTAATGTGCAGCCAACAAATCTGCAGGTTAAATCTAAAAAAAAAAGAAGAAAAAAACAGCCAGATGTTCCTAATAAAGAGGCCAGTGAGTTTATGCATTTTTTTTTTTTTTTTTTTTTTTTTTTATTCCTAATTCACATCTTTTTCTACTTTCACACCTATTTAAGCCTTGTGTTTGGCGTTTTGTATAAATATCGTTTGTTTGACTTTGTGTCAATATAGTCCTATTCCCAGCAATGACGTAGCGGAGTTTCCTTGCGCTGCCTTCATAGGCAGTTGGAATTCTAAAAGTCACCCGGAAAAAACAAAAAAAAAACAAAACATAAAACAAAGCAAATCAGGAGAACAAAGCGGCCCATAATGCCGGAAAAATGCTAATGACGTTGATTATCATCTATAACAATCGATCGATAATTGAAATGAATCATAATTTTTTACAGATATCTTGTAAAATGTCGTGAAGTAACCTTATTTTGTGTGGTAGGCAACTCAACAGTTTGTCTCCATTTTATTTAGTAGTTTTGTAAAATTTCTATACTGACATCTTAATGCATTAATTTATTTTCTGCTTCTTCCATCCTTTCTCCGTATTTATCATGTTCTTATCGTAGTCTTAGTTTTAGAGCGAAGAGAGTGAAGTATTTGTGAGATTTCCGGTTTCCAAAGAACACATAAAGGCACTCCAACTAGAATTCGGAACGTTTGACAGTTTGAGCTCCGATCCGCATTCCGAATCTGGGTGAAAAGCGACGGATTTAAAGCAGGTAAACAACTTTAATATTCTCAGGTAATTATATTATTGCCTTCTAAAATAATATCAGGATTTGTTTTGTCTTTTATTGTCTGCTGTCGAGCCTATTGCGCTGCGTCACAGATTTCCTGTTTTCCAATTTAGTAGCCCCTTGGATGTGTTATTTTTTTAATCATTGGGTTTTGAAATCTAAGAACTCAAGAATGAGAGATACATTGCTGTGGTTAGAAAAAAAATAAAATAATAAAATATAATATATATATAATATATATGCCGCTTAACTGAGGAGGAGTTAACATAGATGCAACAAGAGACTCTGGCTTTGATTCCAGGCCTCTGGCTGTTTCTATATGGAGTTTTCATGTGTCTCTGTGTTGCCTTGCTGCACTTCCTGGTTGTTTAAGTAAACAACATAATGTCCCAGAGTTCAATAAAAGCTCTTAGTCTCTCTGTTTATCAGGAGTTGAATGTTCCCCGCTTGTATTATAAATGGTGGAGAGCTCAACTTGTGGTGGCAGAAGCAGATGTTTCTGTGGGTTGTGTTTTTAGTACTCCTTTACCGAACCAAGAAATAAACAATGCGTTCTATTTAGAGAACTACTAATCCTTGCAAAATATAATCTGATTCCATAATAACAAAACTATTAAGATCTGAAGTATAACTGACTAGAAATACATGTTATTGCTATAATATTGCATAATAAACCAAAACATTGCCTTTTTTAAAAATAAAAAATAAAATCTACGATACGAAAAGTATAGGTTTTCTAACAAAACAACTTTTGTGGTGGCTCTATTTTTTGTCTTTCTTTCAAAAATAATAAATTAAGAAAACATTTGAAATTTCATTTTAAGAATACAGGAAATGATGAGGAAAGGGTTACATTGGTGTTTGGTTGTTAAAGTCGAAATATTGAGAGAAGAAAGGGCGAAATGCTGACGCTGTTTCCTAACGGGTCTTAAATGCGTCGGGATTACGCGGTGCAGTTTGTAAAATTACGCAATCAAAAATTACTGGCAATAATTTGGATTATTTTGCTTGTCATAGGAGAAGATAAAAGGGAGATCTCTCTTTTTTTTTTTTTTTTTTTTTTTAAAAGTCATGCTTTCACCATGTCATTCATACATTTATAAACGTCACAGTTCCAAACAAAATATTTAGGGACCAAGCTGAATCTTCAGCTCCAAACGAAGGTGCTATAGGTCATAAAGTGTAAACCCAATTATGTGGCTTCCATTAAATGAACAAGGCAGTTGTTTGCATGATATCACAGATAACGGTTTAAATATATTTACACACTTACAGAACATGTCAGTTTTATCATGGTGTAGGCTTGCAACGTGAAAGTCGTGAGATAATTGTCATTTTACTCTTAAAATGCCAGGTGATAATACCAATTCTTACTTTTAAGATAATGCAATCCTAATTTATTCATTTTAATTGCCATTTAGCAAGTTTCAGTCCAAATAACACCAGATACAGTTGGATCAGTAGTTAATCTATTTGGACTCTTCCCACTGAGCGGAGGCTCCTTTTGAGGCCTATTTTAGTGATCTTTAAATCAGATTTAATATATTATTACATTTTCTCTCACGTACAAGTAATACATATGTTTTGGATGTATCTTAATAGAAAAAGTACAGACGTTTTCAAATCCACGTATTTGAGTTTCCGATGTTTTGATCAGGCAATGACTTAGCCACCTAACCTTTACAAACATTTGTATTGCAGTCTCACCACCAGTTAATCTATCACACCCACACCTTTTATGGCTCTTGCATGTTTCCTGGTAAAGCCAGGAGAGCCTAATATTTCTACTTAAATCATCTTTATGTGTTTTATCAGGACACTTGAGCTGAAGCAAGACCTTTTAAACTAATGCAGGATAAAATCAGCCGGGACTTCCTGGTGGGTTTTGTCTCTGTAGAACTTTCTGAGTGACAGCGCTTCAACTCTGCAGACATGGTTTTAGGTTTGTCTGAAGTTCCTTTTGATTTGACTGTTTTTCCTTTCAAAATTATATATCTAAGAGAGTTTTGAATATCATCCGTCTAAATCACTGGGATTGGATTAGGGGTACACTGATGAATCGGCCCCGATTTCCTTAATTTTGGGAGACTGGCAATTGACCACTACTTGCACGTGAAACCGATCATATCCACTGATCATATCTGAAAATCAGCCACTGTCCCTGCTTGCTCGTCCATGAGAGAGGGCTGACTGACAGACCCACTCACCAGGTGACATCTCCACATGTGTGGTTAACAAGTCACCCCACTCTAGCCAACTTAGTGACCTTGTCACTATATTTAACAACTTTTTAGACAAAAAAAAATTGTTAATGTAGGTCAGGTCATTTTGCTAGCTTTCTCCCTGTGAGCCTGACAGTTGTTTGGGGGGTGGAGAGGTCAGTTACAGATGTTGCAGTTTGATTACAAATTTTTTCTAAATTATGATGCACTATATTATGCCAGGTGTTGCTGATCATCTTAGGTTGGAGTTGGCTCATTTTAACACCTGCTGAGATCCAGTAGACTTTTAATTCCCCGATGCTTTAACTCTTACTATATAACCAGATTAAATAGTCCAGGTGTTCTAAAAGGGAGAGAAATCATGATTTGCATTCTTGCAGCTCACAAACTCTTGTTTCAGTTTATATTTTAAGCATCTTCAGGATCTTATGCCTCATTTGTACCTGTCTATTTCCCAGAATTCCCTCTGTGGTCCGTTGACCTCCACCATGACGTCCACATCTGTCACCACTGTGGGTGGAGTCGTGATCGTAACACAAGTCATCCCCAAAGATGACCTCTCCATTCCGCTTGAGACTCCTGCCAACCCCACAGTACAGGCTGTGCGCCCTGTCGTAAAGACCCCGCCTCCCGTCTCTCAGAAAGAAAGCAAGGACACCATCTTCCTGCGGGGGGAACCACTGGGCCTTGGGGTGAGAGTCTGGCACTGAATGGACATCAAGTGACTAAATGGACTGAGCAGACAGTGACCGATCTTCTTGTGCTTTTTCAGGTTGTTCAGATCATCATCGGTGTACTGTGTGTTCTCTTCAGTCTGTTGGTCTTATCTTCAAAGGCTCTGATCCTCTATGTGCCGTTTGGCCTCGGTGTTTTGGTACGTTAACATAAAACTGAGGAAAATCTGAAATTAAATCCAGATAACCATGTAAATTCCTGTTCTAAACTCCTAACCAGAACTCACCTCCTCCGGTTTTCCTACCACTTATTCTGAAGTTTCCTGTAATCCTTTAAAATGCTCCTGGTGTACAGTTCTAAAGGCTTCCTGAAGGTCTTTCTGAGTTTTTCATAAATCATGCTAACATGACTCATTTTGCCGCCCCCTGCTGATTAGGATTCAGTTCAGTCTGTTATAATCATCTTACCTTCTCTTGATCAGCTGAATCTGTCTGCATTGTACTATAAGGCAGATGATCTTAACTGATTTGGACTGAATTGAAGCGGAGGACCAGATCTTAAGCCTTTCTAAACTGCCGAGGGGCTCCTGGGAATTTTCTTGTCTGCTCCATCTGGATTAGGCCTGTACATAACCCAAAAGAACCTAGAACTTTGTTCTTTCAGACTGTGAGAAAAGAATTTGGAGTTCTTTTAGCCTGTTCTCAACACATGATCTGGACAAAACGTTTTTCTCCTGTTGTACCCAACAACTATTTTGTGACCGGTCAGAAATGTGAAGTGAGTATAATTATTGTTGAAAAGGATCCAAAGTATTCTGCAGTGAGACGTTGCTAGAAGGACTTCCCGTGACTTTTGCACTTGATTTTATAATGCAGTATGAAATGTTTTAGCCAGAATGAACACTCCTCTTGCCACCTTGAGAAAAAGGTGTGGTTCAGAGATATGGATCATGCTGAAAAGAACAAGATCTTGGATAGAATCAGCTAAAATAAGCTTCCTCTGTCGGGTGACTGGGTTCTGTCATAGAAATAAAGAGAGGAGTTCCCTCATCCAGAGCAGAGATGCTCCACCCGAATCACATGAGTTCTCTGAGGTGGTCCATCTGATCTGGACACCTCATTAATGCCTCCCTTTAGAGGTTTTCCAGGTTTGTCACACTTGGACCTGGACAACTTAAACTCCTAATACTGAAGGGGAAGCATGGAAACAGCTGAACTCTGGATGCAGTGATGAGAAGTTGTTGTTCCTGCAGGTACTTCGATGTAGAGATGTATTTGCTTTCCCAGAACATTAGCTTGCAATGGGAAAACAAAATAACTTTTGTCTCCTGTACTTGTGAATTTTTTAAAAATATTTCACCATGATTGAAAACATCAAGACTTTTTTGAACTGAATAATGATATAATAATGAATAAAACTTTAATGATCTAACCTGGACATTCCGGTGTTTTTCAGTTTGTGATGTCTGGCTCTCTGGCTCTGGCGGCAGGAAGACGCACTTCAGTCGGACTGGTGAGGTTTTGCCTTTTGGAACTCAAAGAATTATTTGTAGTATATTTAACATTTTTTGGGATGAAATTATAGCGGTCAGTGTGTCTTCTTTTTTTTATTCTATGGTCATCAAGCTGTGAATTATGAATAAAATGATGAGAATAGAGATGTGATTTTTTTTTCTGGATCAGTTTGAGTCTCAGTGGTCCCCGTCTCTTCAGGTCTGGGTGTCTCTGGCATCCAACGGGTTCAGCGTCCTGCTCGGCCTGGCAGGGGTGATCTACGTCTGCTTCCTGCTGGCCAGTGGTCCCCCCTCCCAGACCTTCTGCAACTTCCAAAACTCCGACATCGACTATCCATCCCTGAACATCACCAGCGAGACAGTGGATAAATGGAAGAAGAGATGCCCCTCGGAACTGTGGAGACTGGATGTAAGTCTGAGAAGAACAGATGATCTGAGTGTGTCGAGCTGAACGTTTAGAGACGCCGTGTCTCCTCACCATAGCTCCTCTGACACAGCGGGGTTCCAACACTTTCCAGGTTCAAACCATCAGGCTTGAACCTTGATGGTTCCTGGACTGTTCCTGAACATCCCGACTTTTTTCCCTTTTATCTGAGGGGAAAAAAAGGAATAAATGCAAGTGTACACATCTCGAGTGTTTTGTTATTCCTCATCTGTCTTTATGTTTATTGTTGCGTCTTTTAGAAGCTCCTTTACGGACTCCAGGGGGTCTTCCTGGTCCTGCTCGTCCTGCAAGTTTGCGTGTCCGTCACCGTGTGTGTCTTCTCTGGAATAATCATCAGAAAGACCAGGCGTTACTCCCCTATGGTGGTAAGACAGCGTTATTCCAAAGTCCCACTCATACACAGAATATACAGTGCCTATAAAAAGTATTCACCCCCTTGGATGTTTTACCCTTTTATTGGTTTTACAAAAAAAGTCATCAAATCATTTTGCATAAGTGACAGCATAAATATTCAACCCCATCAAGTCAGTATTCAGTAGATGTCCTTTTGACTGCAATCACTGCATTTTATTGGGATTTTAGGTTTTTTTTTAAAGCATTTTTTGTTTTGATTATTTTAAAACAGAACAACTGAAAAGTGTGGTGTGCATTTGTGTTCAACCCGCCGAAGTCAAAACATTCTAGAACTACATTTGGCTGCAATTAGAGCTGCAAGTCTTTTTGGGGTATGTCTCTACCACCTTTGCACATCTCCTGACTGACATTTTTGCCCCTCCTTGTTTGGAAAATATCTCAAGCTCAGTCAGATTGGAAGGACAGCAACTATAGGTGTCAATTTTCAAGTCTTGCCACTGATTCTCAGTTGGATTTGGGTCTGGACTTTGACTGGGCCACTGAATTATCCACCTGCTTCACTCAGACAATGTTTCCACCCATCTCTCTTTTCATTCAAAATTTTGAGCAAACCTTGAAGTTTAATACTTCTTAGATTATGACATGGACATTGATCAATGTGAAGCTTAGTTGTGCATCAGTTCCCTTCCATTTCTCCCCATTATAATCTGACAGAAAAGAACTTTTGGACATTTTCATATCATGTTCCATCTTAAGCGTAATTTGTATGCTAATTATTAATTCTTTCTAACTAACACTAGTATTAATGATTCCCCCATTTTATTTTATCCTCAGGTAACCATGCAATAGGTAATCAAACACTAATTTAGCCTGAGTGCTACAACATTTGGGGTTGTTGACCTGCCAGAAATTGGTCCTCCACTTCCAGTCTATGGTTTTTTGCTACTGTTAACAGCCGAAGAAAAGAATCCCAACAGCATGATGCTTCCACCACCATGTTTCAGTGTGGGGATAGTGTGTTCAGGGTGATGTGGTAATGACAGTATTGCTCCACCCTGTGGCTCGTATTTTGCCATGAAATTTGTGTTGGTCTATCATATAAAATCCCAATAAAATACATTAATATTTGTGGCTGTGACATGAGAAAATGCTATAAATTTCATGCGGGGGTGAATACTTTTACAGGCTGTCATATTAGTAGCGTGAAACAGCACCCTCGGGTAGTTAAGTACATTTTATGAGTTCACATGAAATCTGAAACTGTAAAAGAAATATTAATAGTCCTGCTGCAAACTTGATTTAAAACCTTTCATACAGATTATTTTTGACAGCAAGTCATGTAGAACAGTAAATACTGACATTTAAATAAATAGTTTGTGCTATAAAGGATTAAAATCTCATTTTAATATGTTGGATTTTGGCCTGCAGATGGAAGACGATGACAGGAGCGAGAACAACATCCAATCTGAATCCCCCTGAAGAGAAACTGTCAATATTATTTCAAATAATAGCTCCAGACTGAAGTTAAACCACTACTCTAACATTACCTACAGTCATCTTTTGTAATCTTTTTTTTTTTTTTTTTTTTTTTGGTATGTTCACTGTTTTGCTTGCTCACTTTTACACCACAAACATGATGCACTTTTCCCTCTGCATTGTGAAGTAAAACTTCTAAGGCTATGATTGTTCTTTAAAGATTTGTTGTCATAAAATATTCAGCTCAGTTAATTTAGAGTCAACTTGATTCTGTCCTGCAAAGGGGAAAAAAAAAAAAAAATGGTTCCAGGAACCCTAGTGCTCCAAACCAGTCCAGGAACTTTCCCAGGTGTTGATGCAAAGTGGGCTGCTGTGATGTTTCAACGGTTTCAAACAACCATTGAACCACTAGTGTAATTCTTATATTCAGTTAGACTAGAATAAGTTCCTTAAATGTTTGTTGCTGTAAAAAAAAAAAAAAAAAAAAAAAAAAAAAAAAAGGGGATGTAATCTGGGATTTCTGAATCAAGACTGATTTTTAAAATAAAGTGTCATCACATTTTAAAGAATTACACAACTTTGAATGAACTTTGAAGGAACTTTTATTTCTAGTTATTTCTGTGTGAATTTGAATCGTTTCATTCTGGTTATGTTGCACTTTTTACTTCCACATTCTGTTGTGAGCCATTACAAGCGGTTTTCTTAAACACAGTGAATGATTATGAATTAAAGGGTTGATAGCTGACGTTTTGGAATTTAAATTGCTTTCCAATTGTGGAATAACTCCTAACTTGAAAATAAAAAAACAACTTTAGAATATTTTCTGTTGTGATTTTGTTTATGGTTTATTTAAAAAGTTAGTTTCAGGATATATCCCTTAAATAGAGGTGGGCAGATCAATCCAAACTATCTATACAGTTTGTATCAATATCTGATTAGTTTCAGATTCCAACTTGAAATTTTGTTGCTTTAGTGTTTTGTAGACACCCATGCACTTTGTTCAAATTTTGTCCTGTTTAAAGAAAATTCTAAAGGGGGGAAAAAAAAAAAAAAAAAAAATCTTATGTTAGGTTTGATGTTATGAAACTTAAAGTATCGGTATCAGACCCTGTATATACTTGGTATCCCAGCAATGCTAAATAATCCAGTACTGAACACCTGTACCTTAAAATAAAAAGGTTAAGAAAAAAAAACAAAAAAAAAAACAAAAGTCATATACCTCACAGGAGCATCGCTCTTTAGATTACATGTAGGTGGCTCTTAAAAGAGCCGTTGTGGGGCTGTGTTACAGCAGCAGCGGCAGCAGCGGCGGCGGCGGGTTTACTTGGTCTTGGCGGCCTTCTCGGTCTTCTTGGGCAGCAGCACCGCCTGGATGTTGGGCAGCACACCACCCTGAGCGATGGTGACCCCACCCAGCAGCTTGTTGAGCTCCTCGTCGTTGCGGACAGCCAGCTGCAGGTGACGGGGGATGATGCGGGTCTTCTTGTTGTCGCGGGCAGCGTTTCCCGCCAGCTCCAGGATCTCGGCCGTCAGATACTCCAGCACAGCAGCCAGGTAGACGGGGGCTCCGGCTCCAACACGCTCCGCGTAGTTGCCTTTACGCAGCAGCCTGTGGACACGGCCCACGGGGAACTGCAGCCCCGCGCGGGAGGAGCGGGTCTTGGACTTGGCTCTGGCCTTTCCTCCGGTCTTGCCTCGTCCGCTCATTGTGATGCTTCTTCCTTCTGGACACGATCAAACTCGAGAGCAAAGAAAAGTGAGGAGGCTGCGGCTCAAAACATACCTTATATGTGTTCACAGAGAGCGGGACTCTTTGAAACAACCAACCAGAAAAGCCGCCAGCAGAGCGGACACACGTGTGTGACTTTGAGCGGCCTTTTCCAAGCGAGCTTCCTCCAATGAGCAGCGAGGCCCGAGCCGGGGGGGTCGGCGCTCTCCGGGCGGAGCTGAGCTCCAGGAGGAGCCGCTCACCAATCAGGAGCCGAACCTGTCCAGCAGCAGCGGCACCGCCTCCCAGCTGCTCCCACAGCTTAACAGCAGCGGCTCTCTGCTGCCGGCTGCATATTTCTTCTCCTTCCTTCCTTCCTTCCTTCCTTCCTTTGTGCTTTGTGAGAGTATTAGCAGAGAAAGCAGCAGCCATGGCAAGAACCAAGCAGACCGCCCGAAAGTCCACCGGAGGCAAAGCTCCGCGGAAGCAGCTGGCCACCAAGGCAGCCCGGAAGAGCGCCCCGGCTACCGGCGGCGTCAAGAAGCCTCACCGCTACAGGCCCGGTACCGTGGCTCTCCGAGAGATCCGTCGCTACCAGAAGTCCACGGAGCTGCTGATCCGCAAGCTGCCCTTCCAGCGGCTGGTCCGAGAGATCGCTCAGGACTTCAAGACCGACCTGCGCTTCCAGAGCTCGGCCGTCATGGCTCTGCAGGAGGCCAGCGAGGCTTACCTGGTGGGGCTCTTCGAGGACACCAACCTGTGCGCCATCCACGCCAAGAGGGTCACCATCATGCCCAAAGACATCCAGCTGGCCCGCCGCATCCGTGGAGAGAGGGCCTAAAGCTCTCCAGAACACAGCTGGTCTCAACCCACAACGGCTCTTTTCAGAGCCACACACACACACACACACACACACACACACTCTCTCTATAAAGAGCTTCTTCCTATTTTTACTGTTTACACATAAAACAAACACGACTGTAGTCATAAATGATATAAAGCTTCATCAAAAAGCTATTTTCCTTTCAAACACTATAAGTGACAATGTTTGACAAATATGTACATAAAATGAGGAATGTAAGCTCCTCAAATCTCCATAAACTAAAAACAACAGGTTAGTATCTTGGGTTAGCTCTGATGCCATTTGTGTTATCATACTCAGTTTATTTCACCACAACTAATTTGTATGATAAATCAAGACCTCATTTGGCTGGGATGTTAGATCCATGTCATTTGAACAAAATGCAGCTTTAATGCTGCTTTCAGACCATAACACATTCTACCATTTCTGTGTTGCATGTTGGTGACTACTGGATAAATAAGTTCACGCACACAGACAGGGCCAGACTTTAGAAAGGGCTGACAGGGGCAGTAGCCCAGGGCCCCCCCAATTTTTGGGGAGGGACTTAAGAATTGTTCTATTTTTCTTTTATAAATGTGTTTTGCATTGTACTTCACTTAAAACTCACAGCTCCATATCAAGTAAATAGTATTAATATTTGGGGATTTTTATGAAGTACTTTAAAATTCTGAAGTTATAGCATATTTTGGGGGGGTAGCATCACGGTGCTCTTGTTCAAGGGATGTATTAAACCTACCATGGATTAATTCATACTTGCTTATGTATATGACTACCTATTAATTTACTGTAATTTGCACTAGCAGAAGAATCTTTCTGTAGTGCATATGGCACCAAAACTGGCTTTAGCCCAGGGGCCCGCATCCTTATAAATTCGCCCCTGCCCACATCCCTTTAAATCTGGCCCTGCACGAAGAGCAGCTCAATTGCCTTTTCTTTCTTTTTTTTTTTTTTTTTTTTTTCCCTCCAAATGTTTTAGAACCCAGTTTTTGGGATTTTATGATCCAGATGTCATACATGGGTCTGCGGATTTTTATTTTATTTTTTTATTTTTTTATTTTTTTTTTTTTGTGCATATAATCCAGGTACCTAAAATGTTTGTTCTTGTTTTATTACCATGTAATATGTGTTGTATTGTATGTAGTGTATTTCAAAACAAGCACAAATTACAATTCCCTTTATATAATTTGTGTTTGGAATTGTCAAATCGACAACTAAAGGGCTGATCAAATTAGTGTAAGCCTGGTTCAAACATTTTAGATCATTTGAGATATTAGCAAAATTTATTTATTTACCCCCCCCAGTGAATACATAAGTTCTGTTTAAGCACTAAATTTTATCATTTTTAGATGAAATGGTGGATAAAAGAAGCAGGAGAATGATGTCTTGGGTAGTTTATTATTTATTGATTTTTCCACCCCAGATTCCAACTGAAAACGGATCAGTAAGCTCTGAAACTTTCTGCTTCTAGAGTTACATTTTGTTACAATATTGAAGGTAGTTTGTGTAGAAAAGAAGTTTGTAATGTTATAAATAGTCTTGTAGGGCTTTTCAAAATGTGGGGCGTGCCACCCGTGGAGGGCGCCAGAGTTCTCCGGAGGAGCGGGTCGTGACACGAGGGGGGAAAAAAACAGTATCTGAACATTTAGCCAACTTCACTAAGTTGTTCTTTCCTCCAGCCACCGGGGGCGCTGTTGTAAAAGTGTTGGCTGTGCATGGCTTGAGTGGAGCTGTTTGTCTCCTACATCCCAAAACTTGATGAAAACTTAATATGGAGTTACCAAATTCAGCCTGGAGTTCCTTGACATTCTGGTTGTTTGGATCCTTTTGTCGAGGATTGTTAATTTTACCGCCAGGATCTGTTTCTATCTCCTGTTTTGTTTATTTCTATTGCAGAATGGAACTCCATAGTGAAAGTTGGTTATTTTTGATATGTTTGTGTCTAAAACTATTAAAGATCCTGAAATAGGACTACTGATTATTTTTGGTTGGTGTTTTAAGGGTCCTTAACAATTTGGCTAAACTGCCATTGACCCATTTATCTGTTTTTATGGTATTTCTGACATCTTTTGAATTGCTAATGCCTGTGGCATTGTTAGTGTAGTAACTATGATGCCTGGGCTTATTTTTCCTTTATGCTAAGAGTATTGAATGTATTTTTATTCAATGACTTGATTGGTTGTTTCTGTTATTAGTATAATTTTGTCTATATGTTGTCCATTTATTTCTTCACTACATTTTTGCAATTTAAATCAAGTTTGTTTTGGTGGAGTTGGAAATTTTATCTCTCCAACACTTTGAAGAGCTATATTCAAAGGAATTTGAATTTACACCGTATAACTCCTACACCGTTAGTGGCATCATGTACAATATATTTGAAGGGAGGAGTGAAACTCCTTTCAACTCAGTTTTGTCAGTGTTTCAATATATTCTTCCCCAGACTACACAAACACACACACATACACACACAAAAGAATACAACCAGCACATTAAAAGCTATGAACTAATTTAGAGCTCATGTTGAAAACATAATCATGGCTTTGATTCATTTATTATTGAGTCAACCTGCTTTTGGGTTTGCATGAGCTATTGCAGACATTAGGAGCCAGTGTTGAAAACAGGACACATTATGACTTTGAATAAAATCTCATGGAGTTACAAGGCTCAAAGGCCAAGGAGTTGTGCCCTTTAGTTGCGGTGTGTGGCTCTTAAAAGAGCCGTTGTGTTATGGTGTCCAAACAGCAGCAGCAGCAGCAGCAGGGTGGTTCACTTGGAGCTGGTGTACTTGGTGACAGCCTTGGTGCCCTCAGACACAGCGTGCTTGGCCAGCTCACCAGGCAGCAGCAGACGCACGGCGGTCTGGATCTCCCTGGAGCTGATGGTGGAGCGCTTGTTGTAGTGAGCCAGACGGGAAGCCTCAGAGGCGATGCGCTCAAAGATGTCGTTGACGAAGGAGTTCATGATGCTCATGGCCTTGGAGGAGATGCCGGTGTCAGGGTGGACCTGCTTGAGCACCTTGTAGACGTAGATGGCGTAGCTCTCCTTCCTGGTCCTCCTCTTCTTCTTGCCTCCTTTGCCGGCGGTCTTGGTCACGGCTTTCTTGGAGCCCTTCTTGGGCGCAGACTTTGCGGGTTCAGGCATCTGGTCTCTCACAGTTTGCAACAAAGAGTGAGCTGCGGGGGAGGAGGACCGTGCTCTTATGCAGAGCCAAAGGAAATCCTTCTAAGCAGTCCCCTGACTGTGATTGGCTGAGAGAGTCAGCAGGGAAGGGCAGAGTTTCAACACACACACACCAGATTATTTTCAAAAGTTGCGCCTGTTCCAACTGCAGAAGAAAAAAGGCGGGAGAGAGAACCCTCCCTCCCCCTTAACGTTAAGTTCATTACACACTGCTATTCATGTGTCATCTATGAAGTTGTTATTGTGACGTGGTTGAAATAAAACTTTAAACTAAAGTTCATTTCCCTCAGCAGTCATTCTTTATTCTTAACCAGGCTTTTATGGAAGTGCTTTTGTCTGAACTGGCGGTGTCAAAGGGAAACATCTAAAACATGTGAGAGCAGGGTTGAGAGACACTGCATGAAAGTATTAGAAGTTTTTACTTGCACTCCCCCACAATAGGTGTTTTTTGGTTAGTCAAATTTACAGAGAATAATTCTATAGGTTTAAATTTTGCTTTGCTGCTAGATGTTTTATGTAGTTGCCTTTAAAAAACAACCAAAAAACAAACAAACAAAAAAAAAAAAAAAAAAAAAAAAGTTTGTTTTTGAGCTATTATGGTGGGTTTGGTTCCTATTATTGGTATTTGAGATTTAAGAGTGAAATAGCACAAGGTGTATTAAAATAGATATTTTAAAGAGGTTAAGTATGATTTCTGAACACAACAAGGTGAAGATACAGATGAAGAAACGTTGCCCCACAAGCAGTGAGTGGCTGGCCCTGAAAAGGGCCTTTGTTTTGTTGTAGTAAACGGGCTGAGTTTAACCCCCGAAGCCGTAGAGAGTGCGGCCCTGCCTCTTGAGAGCGTACACCACATCCATGGCGGTGACGGTCTTCCTCTTGGCGTGCTCGGTGTAGGTGACGGCGTCACGGATGACGTTCTCCAGGAAGACCTTCAACACCCCGCGGGTCTCCTCGTAGATGAGACCGGAGATGCGCTTGACGCCCCCGCGGCGAGCCAGACGGCGGATGGCCGGCTTGGTGATTCCCTGGATGTTATCACGGAGGACTTTGCGGTGGCGCTTGGCGCCTCCTTTGCCCAGACCCTTTCCTCCTTTGCCTCGTCCGCTCATTCTGACACTACGGTGCTCGACAGCAGTAATGACTCTGCAGCTGGGTTCAGCTGGGTTTCAAGCAGTCCTCCGGACCTGGTAGGAGACATAGGGTTTACCGATGCCTGCTCTGTCTGGGACATCCATTTGGTGCCACCTACTGACCAACATCAGGAGGAAACATTTATTTAAACGCAAGAAAGTTAAAAGAGAACTGTTAGTTAAGTGAATATGCATTGATCTGTACTTAAACAGCCTAGGAATGCTCATATTTTTGATTAATTCTGTCTTTCAATCACATCAAAAACAACAGAATATAAAAGCTATGAACGTCCAGTGCTGGATTTCACTAAAATACAAATAAGAAACCAAAAAGTGTACATCTTAGGGTCTGGCCTGAGAGTAGCCCTGTAATTACTGATAATGAATCCCACCCGCTGCAGTTCAAATGCAACATACACCTGTCAGGTGACAGAAGTGTGCGCTCAAGTCTGCTTAGAACTGAGTCAGATTCAAGTCACAAATTTATAGACTTGACTTGATGATTTCATAAAAGGTATTTAACTTTAGTCTTACTTTCACATCAATAACTCATGACTTTAATTGGACTTAACTCCTTTGACCTGAAAGGACTTAAATAATTTACATCAAACAGAAAGTGTGTTTCAAAGGAAAAGCATCAGACCTTGTCGGGCATGCGGGATCCAGCCCGCTGTGTGCCCCGTGCCATTTGCCAGTATTTCCTTCATATGTTGCTACAACAAGCATGTTGCATCTATCATGCTCTTTATCTCCTTTTCTTCTGCATCCTATGATGACAGCAAAGACTCCGATGGTGACAGAAAGGTCCTGTCATCCAGGAAGGTCTGTGAAAAGAAAAGAAAAAGAAAACAAGGGGTATTCTACTATGCAGCAAAACTATTGTCTGTACCATAATACTCAACCAATTACAGGAAGATTTTAAATCCAGACAGAGACATGTTTCTCTGACTCATGGCAGGAAAACAGAACAGGTTAATGGAAAAGGAACATATTTAGAGCTTTAATCAAATGATTGCAAAGCTCTCAGCAAAACTGATTGAAATAAAAGGCTCTGATGCCGTCTGAAGTTGGGTTTCTGGTTTATCCACATCGGACTTACTGATGTGCATGGCTCTTTATTAAAATAATTATTTGCGTGGTCAGTTAGTTTAAAAACAATATGTTTTGTTTTTCCCATCATCAGTTTTTCCCATTTTGGAATTTAAAACATTTTTTTATTTGTATGACGTTATTGCTCAAAGTTTTCCAGTAAGAAAACGTCTGATATTGAAGGTGAAAACACTTCAGGCAGGGGCCCAGACAGCACAATAAAGTCAGATGATAAAGAGGAGCAGGAAGAGCCAGTTTGATGTCAAAACAGGTTAGACCTTGTAGTTTCTCTCCTTGAGTTGTGTTTTCATATTTTATTGTTGTGTTTCCTCTCCTGAATAACTATATTTTTTGCTTTAGATTTTTCCTATTATGATCTATTCTGTTCTTAATTCATTTCTGGTCTTGGCATGTCAGTTTCTTAGTTTATTCTTCCATATTGTTCTTTTTTGCATCTCTATGTAATTTCTTTAGAACAAAGACAAGGAAGTTCTTTGTTCAAGTTTCAGATCAGAGCAACTTCATTGTGTAAAGTTTGTGTCACAATTCTTGGGTGCTTGGGTTTTTAGCTGTTGATTGAATTGTTTCTTATGGGTCATTTATACTTCATAGTTTCTATCACATTAGTTCTTTCCTTGAGGTCTGTTTTCATAGTTTATTGTTGTGTTCCCCTTCCTGGACATTTTTATTATTTCTTGTACATTTTTCCTAAAATGATCTACTGTTGTTTTTTTTTCAGTTGAAGTCTTGCCATATTCTGTTCCATCCCCTGTATTATTTCTTGAAAGGTCTTGGCATGTAACTTTATTCTTTTGTATTTAGTTTCTTAGCGTACATTCACACCAGCCCTGTTTAGTCTCCTTTAATGAAATTCTAGTTCTTTTGCCTAGAGAGGTCGGTTCATTTGGGGAGATGAATTGAACTCTGATGTGGACCAAAAAAGCAAACTCTGATCCGCCTACAAACCTAGGTCTCAGTTCAGTTGAAGTGAATTCTGGTGCAGTTCGAATGCATATGTGAAGGCCAAGCAGAACGGAGACCACTCCAAAAGCAGGAAGAGGACTACAGCAGGAGAGTTAAAGCTGTTGGAGCTGCAAAAGTTGTCTCGGCATGTTAAAGTCTTTGTATTCAACATGTAATGTCATGAACGTCAATGTGTGTGTAAAGTGGCCCAACAGCTTAAGCAAAATAGTGTAATTGTATGTTTAAATAATAATAATAATAAAAAACATGACTTATCTTGGTTGTAATGTCATTTGCTTCGTTTAGGTTGCTGGTTTGATGCACTTTGTAGAAATACGCTAACCCTCATGTGTTGGTACCAACCATCTTAAACCTAGATGATCATAAACATCATTAATAAAATAAGCAGCATGAATATCTTTGAATAAAAGAAATCGTTTTCTAGAATTGAATAGTCACAGCTTGGAAATAAAATAGTTTGAATTTCAAACTTATTAACCCTGATGCATTTTCTTTCTCTTTTGTTGCAATCTCTAAGTAATGCCTACATGAGGTATTAAATAATTGTTGCAGAAAATAAAGCCTTCTGACCTGTATTTTTCTCTTTTCTGTGAGTATTTTTAAAGTTTTAAACAGCTTTCTAGATACAACCTTAACTATGACTCCGCATGGCAACATTAAACTTGCACTCTTGTCATATTAATGCGTTAAATAGATGTCTTGGAGAGAAATTTTTTTTTTTTTTTTTTTTTTTTAAATCTCTGACTCCAGTACTGGGTCTTTTATTAAAATAAGATGAAGTGAGAAGGTCTAAAAGCTGCTCGTTCTGGGATCCCTTTCCCATTAGGATCTCCACATTAAGCCTCAGTTGGTCTCTGATGCAGGCCTGGATCAGTTTGCAGGTTACAGGGGATGAAACTCAGTTAATTTGTCAGTGTTTTCAAAGGGACCCAGAGTGGCCATACTGAGTAAAACTTTAGAAAACCAAAAAGCCTTTGTTAAACAGCAAAAAGGACTTTGTAATGCTAACTTTACCTTTCTAAGACCTTTGTTTCATTGGCCACAATAGACCATTTTTTAGGAGGGGGTATTTCCTGCTAAGTGCTTGTTCTTCTTTTGGTAGCTTGTTCCTCTAGTCATATCCCCACATCTACTACTGGAAACAGCAGAAATATCTAACAAGTGAGGCCAAAGACACATTAATTTACAAAAACAGCAAAAGCTTCTAATAACCAAATGCAGAAGTGACAAAGCATATTTTTTACATATTTTTATATATTAGTTTCTCTTCACAGCAGAAGGAATCAGATACTAGTGGATTTCAAACCCTCATAAGTATCAGATGTTACTGTAATGCAAGACTGCTCACACACAGAACACTTTGTCTATTCATTTTTGACAATACCGTTGATTATTGATACCTCATTTGTGAAAAAAAAAAATTGCATATGAACATAATAATACTGATAATAATAATTACATAACACTGGACATTAACCAACGGTATTAAAAAGAAGAGATGTTTTCAGTTTGCACATTTTCCTGGTTGCTAAAAGTGTGAAGAGGAAGGAAACTAACTTTTCTGCATCATTTCTGTTATCAGAGCTGACATAGTGTTGGGCTGTATTGCAAGATTACAGTTTCTCCTGAGGTGAGCAGCCTACAACTAATTTGCTGTATTACAAATTACAGCTATTGATAGATTTACATGGTTCACAATTTTAGCAAAATCTAAGTAATTATAACCTGCTGTGTGATGTTATTTTCCTGAAACCAAACAGATACGGAGAGAAGCAGCGATGAGTTTTTCTGCAGCAGCAAGTGGGTTTGCTGTCCTTTTCCTCTCTGTGACAGGTACTGAAACATGTCGATCGATTTGAGTTGACAGAGTTTCTAAAATATTTTACACAAATAAAATTAATAGAAGTAATAATCATTTAAAATGTAGATTTGAGGCATTGTGGGAGGTGTCGTTGTACTTGTTGTATTTTAACGGAAACCTCAGCAGTTATTGTAAATGTGATTAATACTTCTGATGTGTTTTCTATGTTACAGTGGGACAAGCTAAACCGAGCTGGTCAGTTAAATATGGTTCCTCTCAGATCTGTGCCTTAAAAGGATCAACAGTGAAGATAAAGTGCACCTTTACATATCCATCTGAAAGAGGAAGAAAAACAACTAATGTTGAAACAAGTTTCTGGTTTACTAAAGTAAATTATCAAGGCCCTTTGGATTTGAAGAAGGACTCAGACTATAATGGTCGAATAACGTATGAATTTACAAAGAAAAACTGCATTCTGACTATCAGAGATCTTAAACAGAGCGACTCAGCCAAGTACAAATTTAGGTTCACAACTAACCAGCCAACAGGATCATATACAGGTTTACCTGGAGTCACTTTGACTGTTGCAGGTAACAGATCTGTGTCGTTGTTGTGAGTCTTTGTCTTTCTGTTTGTGTCTTTTTAGGTTTAGTTTAAAATGAGGTGTTATTGTTTCTTTAACCATCCAGACTTCAGAGTGCAGGTCAGAAGACTAGAGACGCTGACGGAGCTGAAATGTGAAAGCAGCTGTGATCTCAATGAACCTCCCTCGTATGTTTGGTACAAGAAAGAGCAGAAAATGGAGGAAAAATCTCCTTCTATTCAAGTCTCTGTCAGAGATGACAACAGCTATTCCTGCTCTGTTAAAGGACACAAGGATTACCGATCTCCCTCTGTGTGTAAGTTTACTCCTCAAAGCTGTGATCAAAATTTTATTCTACCGATATTTCCACATGTAGCCCTAGAATAAACTCTCAATATTTCAGAAATCTACTTTTACAAACTAATAAGCAGAGATGGGTGGAAACTGGTTACATTTACTTGAATATCTTTTTGAAAAAAAAAAAAATGTACTTTTGAAACAATTTTATTGTACAATGCTTTTTACTTTTATTTGGGTACTAATATTTTGAAGCAACACTCGTCTTACATGGGAGTACAGGACAATTACTCCACCCACCTTAAGCTACTTTGCTAAATGAAAAACAAACACTTTTCAACGAAAATGAACAAAACACAGATTTATTCTTTATTATTTATAAAACCAGAATTTGCACATAACTTTATACTTTGGTCTTTCTGATGACAATTACTCTGTGCTTGAGTAGCCTTTTTACCAAGCCTTTTTTCCATGAGTACTTTTTAACTTCTGCTTGAGTTAAAACATATTGAAGAAATGCTACTCGAACAAGTTTAGCCTACTCTACCCATGTCTGGCAATCAATAAAATATCCAGATGAAATTATGATTCATTCATGAAGTTTGGTCTCTTCTCCTCCAGATGCTCCAAAGCTTCTCATTGCATCACTGATGTCTTCTGATGAGATAACTGAAGGGAGCTCAGTGACTCTGAGTTGTAGCAGTGAAGCTAACCCAGCAGCTAAATACACCTGGAAGAAGAAGAAGAACAACCAGACAGTTCTCAGTCAAGCCCCTCAGTTTGTCCTCAGCTCCATCCTGTCCTCAGACTCTGGACAGTATTACTGCACAGCTAAGAACGAGCTGGGAGAGAGAACATCTGGATCTGTCTCTGTTGATGTCAAATGTGAGTGAAACTGGTTTCATGGCAAACATGTTCAGGTGCATCTCAGTGATCAGAATATTAAAACATTGATTTATTTCAGAAATTGAAGTCAAAAAGTGAAAGTCAAGAATTTTAGATTAGTTACAAAGTGATATTCATAAAGTTTTCTCAATCTGTTGATTATTACTGTATGACAGAGAATAAATTTGGGAGCAAAACCTTTGAAGCCATCTCTATTAATGTCAAATGTCAGTATAAGTAAAATGCATAGATTTATTTTAAATGATTTGACCTTCAATCACACTACCATTTCATATGATGATGTATGAGATAATTGCTGAAGGCAGAACTCAAGCATAACTAAAATATATTCAAATCTTAAATTCTTTAGGTGTAAAAAAGATGGAAATCTGTTGAGAAAAACTAAAAAGACTCAGTGTTCAGCCATGCTGCAAGCACCTCAGTCAATCTTTGTACCAACGATGGGATTTTTGTTTTTCTGTCACAGATGCACCCAGGCCCCCCTCTGTGACAGTGACTCCCTCTGGTGAAATCATGGAGGGCAGCTCGGTGACTCTGACCTGCAGCAGTGATGCTAACCCAGCTGCTAACTATACCTGGTACAAGGAGGGGGAGGAGTCACCAAAAGCTTCAGTACTAAACTTCACCATTACTAACATTATGGTCCAGGATGGAGGAAATTATAGCTGTGAAGCTCAGAACAGCAGAGGGAACAGTAATGCCACCATAACTGTGACTGTTGTGGCAGGTAATGTAATGCTATGGCAATGCTATGCTAGGCCTCATAAAAACAAAATATTTCACAGAAAATAAATACATCAATCAAACAAATTTGAATTTAGTTACATTAAATAATTCTTTTAACTGTCTAAATCCAGCTAACTACATTTCATTACTTGAGCTCACTTTGTTAGAATCAGAACCAGAATAAAATTGTTTTTCTAAGCAGAAGACAATACTTTATGGTGGTTCGATGCTGAGGAAAAACTGTGCCTTTAAGAATAGTAATTGTTAGGGTTTATTGTTGCATACTGTCATAACTCTCATTTTAATCTCTGTTTAGCGCCGTGGAACCAAGTCACTGCTGCTGCAGTTCCTGTTGCTTTCCTGGCTTTCATACTTATCTGCCTCTTTTTGTGGATCATGTGAGCAGTTCTGTTACAATGAAAAGTTGTTTAAAAAGTATTGATTTTGTTTTGCTCCTCAGCTTCACCTTCTGAACTAATTTCTTTCCAGCAGAAAAAAGAAAGGGTGGAAGCAGCAGTCTGGACCTGGAGCAGGACAAATTCCCAGAGAACAGGTCAGAGAAGAAAATGACATGTTTATTCTTTCAGTGTTCTTCTTAATTAACTGGATTCTTCATTGATCATTTTATCATGTACAAAGTAGATAAGACACAAATACTGGGTTGAGGATGTTTTATGTTACCAAACTTTGGTCTGGGTAAAGGGAACCAGAAGAGCTAATCAGAGGAAAGTAAAAGCAGCCGAGGGAGAGCAAGGGCAAAGGAGGAATGAGAAGATAGAAAACAGCTGGAAAGGGGAAAGGCTGACGGGTTGAGTGAAGGAATACATAAACACAAGGGAGACAAAAGCACTAAAACCGAAACTTAATAGAAACATTAAGGCACCTAAATCTAAATGCACAAAATAATGGCAAACAAAGAAGTAAACACACAGAGGAATTAAATAAGACCAGATCTAAGTAAATAAACAGAAATGATCAAAGTCAGAGACACAGAATGAAACTAAAAATTGAAATACCTACAGATCACGACACTGCTATTTAATCATGTAGTTGGTTACTGCTTTATGAAACAATTAACCAAGTCTTCTATCGTTCCTCTTCTATTAGTGACCAGAATTAAAACAAAATTGCTTATTTAGTTTGATTGGATTCTGTTGAATGTAGTGTTTGCAAAACAACAGTAACAGTACCTGAAAGTTTTTCTCTCAATGAGCCTCCTATAGATTTACTATGATGGTGTCCACAGGTGAAACCAGCAGAGGAAAATGTTATCTATGCTAATGTCCACTTAACAAAGGAACACAAAGACCCTCTTTACGCCAACGTCAGCCCAGCTCAGTCCAAGAGACACTTGAAGAACAGGAAGGCAGAAGAGATGGTGGAGTATGCCTCTGTTAACTTTGATAGCACTAAAGCTGGAGCAAGGTGAGATGCTCTAAACATCATATTTTCAGCTTAAAAAAGTTTCTGAACTGATCTTCTTCATTCCACTCATTAAATTGCTCCATTTGTTTCTGTGTAATATCTCTGTTTTTAAAACAATTTCTGCAGAGCTGAGTCCAAAAAGCAGGACGCTGCAGAGGATCCAGCTGCTTTGTACAGCACAGTCAACAAACCAAGAAAGAATGGTACAAGTTAAATCTCTAAAGCAGTTGTTTAGACAGGCAAATAAAAACATTTTTTATTTTATTCCCTTTTTTTAAATGTATTGCTATGAAGCTGCACCAAGTAACAGTGTTTGCATCTCATTGGCCCAATCAGATTCTGTTGTTCTAGGTTTCTATGATGTTAAGTAAACCGCTTCACAATAATGTCTGGATTTCAGTTTAAAATAATTACATTTGACTGGCCAATTTGCCTTTGAATAAAAACCATTTCACCCGATCCTCTGTGGTCAGGTGAAATCGTTCAGTTCAAATAAGTCTCAATTAGCAGCCAATCATTTGAATGAGGACACAGATTTACAACTGTAGTATGGAAACTACCCAAAAACTGGATGATTGAGTATTAATTAGGGGTAAATACTGTGTAATATGAATAATAAAGGTCAAGTTTGTTTTTTAACTGTCAATGTTGTTCTGGTTCCCTTTATTCAGAGGCCACAACAGACCATGGGCAACTTCACCACTGAGGGGAACCACACTTTCACACATGTGGTTGCAAAAACATGCAAAACAGGAAAATAATGCTTTTCATTATGTATGCAGTGGTTAATGTGTATGTATAACAAGAGTTTTAACCTGCTTTTTTTATTGTGTGCTGCATTTTAGTGCTCCAGACGACTATTAAGGTAAATGCAATGTAATAATAGAACTGTTTTCATGCAGCAAATATGAATCAGTACTTTTAAAGTCACTATTTACATGCTGAGAGCCATCCTTTTAGATGTGGGCAGGTACCAGCTTGACTGTGTGTGTAGACCTCCAGTGATTTTGTTTCATTTTTCTAACATGTGTTTATGAAACCTCCTCTACACAATGCAACCTTGTTATGGATACACTTGTACTCATATCCACACAGTTTTAAAGTTAAAAAAAAATCGTACAGAAAATCATATTTTTGCCATTGTACTCATTATATTGTAAAAGGAATAAAAAACCAAAACTGGATTGAACAATTTTGCTGAATTAAAACTTTAAAGTCTAAACTCATGTGTATCAAAGGTGTAACATTTATTTCTTTGTAAGTACTTAGTAGTATTAGTATTAGTGATTGACGTGAAATTTGTCCTCTGTTTGGACATTGATTTACTGTGAAGATAATTTGTTCTTATCTGGTTCTAATATGTATTTATATTTGTGATACTTTAACTACCCAACAGAGATCAGGCAGTTAATGAGCTTTTGCAATGTAATAATCATGCATGAAGTTACCCTTGACTTTATAGACTGAGAAACATCTAATTTAATGGTTTTTCTCAATGAAATAGCCAAATGTTTTCACAAATCAGTGGAGTGGTTTATTAAGGACTGGACCGTCACACCATCTTGTCAGGTCTTGACTGATTAGTTTGTTTACTCCTGGAGCAGGTCAATGTGAGGCATACCTGGTTTCTTAAATTATTGTAACTAAACATGAGTCTAAATTTAAATCAACTTTTTATATCATGAAGTTGGTTTTCTGAAAACTTTAAGTGTCCTGTAAGAGCAGTTTCCAATCTTTTCAGCATCTAACCCATAAAAAACACCAACAACAGGCCCACAAGAGCTTTTTCTGTTTGCTGCTCTGAGACAAAAACACAAAGAAACACATAAATTACACAAAGAAATCAACAATGAACAAAGTTTCACTAAAGAGCTCTTTCCCCCCCCCATCTTTCAAACATGGAGAGACAGTGTTTTCCAAATCTGAGGTGAAAAAAAAAAAAAAAAAAAAAAATCTAAAATTTTAGGAGATCATTTTCACTCTAGTGTTGGTAGAGCTAACAAGCAGTAGGCTTCTTTTAAAAACAATTTGTGTTATTATACGCCAGTTTATTCCAGCACAACTAGTTTACATGATTTGATCAATCAAACCACTGTTTGGCTGGAATGTTGTTAAGACAAATTTCATTTGAACAAAATGCAGCCTTAATGCTGCCTTCAGACCATAACACATTCTGTGGTTTCTGTGTTGCAGCTTGGTGACTAATGAATAAATGACTTCATGCACACAGGACAGCACATTTGCCAAAATAAGACCCTTCACGTGAGCCAGAATAGATATGCTGCAGGAAGAAAGTTTCAACACAGTTTTGATCATTGCCACATTTCCTGCTTTTGGGTTTTCATGATCTATTGCAGACATAAGGAGTCATGTGTACTCAGGAATTTGTTTTAATACAGGCACTTTCACTTTTATAATTTATGTGTATGGAAATGTCAAATTGACAGCAAAACCTGATCCGATTAGTCTTAGGCCTTTTTTAAATGTTTTGGATAATTTGAGATGTTTGCCGACCCACACCAAGACACTGTGCCCGAGCCGACTAACTGTAAATATGGTCCCGAGCCCCAAGTAAACCCCACATATTTTAATTAGGATTTTACTGCTTTCGTTATCAGACCATAATTTAAGAAAGCAGAGTTCTGCCGTTGTTAGCTTTTAAGATTCTTCCAACTCCATTTTATCGCTTGTTGTAACCGCAGAGTGAATCAAGCGCAAGTCTGGGATGTGTGATTAACAGGAGCGGAGCAAGTCAGGGCTGAGTGCGCATTAATGTGCAGTGCGCTCGTTACAGTTTAATGAACTTCTGCACCTTTCTTTCTTTCCTCAACGGGGTAAACTACATCCTCCTCTGCTTAGACTATAATAAGTAGTTGACAACTTAATATCGTGCATTCGTTTGGTTTCCTCTGTACTGGATGTATTGCCACAGAAGCCAGCGTTCGAATTTCAGGCCGGATTCTGGTCTGGCTCGGGCAATAGAGCTAAACTCTACTTTGGATCTTTCTGCTTCTAGAACTGCATTTTGTTACATTATTGAAATTAGTTTGAGTAAAAATAAAATTATGTACAGGGTTAAATACCTGTACACTTACCCTGTAGTTCTCCTACAGGGTAAGTGGCATCATATAACTTGGCCGTATTTCTAAGACATATTTGAGAGTGAAGATTTGATTGAAACCTTTTAACTTCCCCACATTATTCACAGCTTGTGGTTTTGTCAGTGTTGCACCACATTCCTTTACAAGAGCACACACAAAATGACATCTCACCAGCACATTTAACTTTAAGACTACCTCCGATCCAACCCAATTAATTACAGCCAGTGTTGAAAACAGGACACATTATGACTTTGAATAAAATCTCATGGAGTTACAAGGCTCAAAGGCCAAGGAGTTGTGCCCTTTAGTTGCGGTGTGTGGCTCTTAAAAGAGCCGTTGTGTTATGGTGTCCAAACAGCAGCAGCAGCAGCAGCAGGGTGGTTCACTTGGAGCTGGTGTACTTGGTGACAGCCTTGGTGCCCTCAGACACAGCGTGCTTGGCCAGCTCACCAGGCAGCAGCAGACGCACGGCGGTCTGGATCTCCCTGGAGCTGATGGTGGAGCGCTTGTTGTAGTGAGCCAGACGGGAAGCCTCAGAGGCGATGCGCTCAAAGATGTCGTTGACGAAGGAGTTCATGATGCTCATGGCCTTGGAGGAGATGCCGGTGTCAGGGTGGACCTGCTTGAGCACCTTGTAGACGTAGATGGCGTAGCTCTCCTTCCTGGTCCTCCTCTTCTTCTTGCCTCCTTTGCCGGCGGTCTTGGTCACGGCTTTCTTGGAGCCCTTCTTGGGCGCAGACTTTGCGGGTTCAGGCATCTGGTCTCTCACAGTTTGCAACAAAGAGTGAGCTGCGGGGGAGGAGGACCGTGCTCTTATGCAGAGCCAAAGGAAATCCTTCTAAGCAGTCCCCTGACTGTGATTGGCTGAGAGAGTCAGCAGGGAAGGGCAGAGTTTCAACACACACACACCAGATTATTTTCAAAAGTTGCGCCTGTTCCAACTGCAGAAGAAAAAAGGCGGGAGAGAGAACCCTCCCTCCCCCTTAACGTTAAGTTCATTACACACTGCTATTCATGTGTCATCTATGAAGTTGTTATTGTGACGTGGTTGAAATAAAACTTTAAACTAAAGTTCATTTCCCTCAGCAGTCATTCTTTATTCTTAACCAGGCTTTTATGGAAGTGCTTTTGTCTGAACTGGCGGTGTCAAAGGGAAACATCTAAAACATGTGAGAGCAGGGTTGAGAGACACTGCATGAAAGTATTAGAAGTTTTTACTTGCACTCCCCCACAATAGGTGTTTTTTGGTTAGTCAAATTTACAGAGAATAATTCTATAGGTTTAAATTTTGCTTTGCTGCTAGATGTTTTATGTAGTTGCCTTTAAAAAACAACCAAAAAACAAACAAACAAAAAAAAAAAAAAAAACAAAGTTTGTTTTTGAGCTATTATGGTGGGTTTGGTTCCTATTATTGGTATTTGAGATTTAAGAGTGAAATAGCACAAGGTGTATTAAAATAGATATTTTAAAGAGGTTAAGTATGATTTCTGAACACAACAAGGTGAAGATACAGATGAAGAAACGTTGCCCCACAAGCAGTGAGTGGCTGGCCCTGAAAAGGGCCTTTGTTTTGTTGTAGTAAACGGGCTGAGTTTAACCCCCGAAGCCGTAGAGAGTGCGGCCCTGCCTCTTGAGAGCGTACACCACATCCATGGCGGTGACGGTCTTCCTCTTGGCGTGCTCGGTGTAGGTGACGGCGTCACGGATGACGTTCTCCAGGAAGACCTTCAACACCCCGCGGGTCTCCTCGTAGATGAGACCGGAGATGCGCTTGACGCCCCCGCGGCGAGCCAGACGGCGGATGGCCGGCTTGGTGATTCCCTGGATGTTATCACGGAGGACTTTGCGGTGGCGCTTGGCGCCTCCTTTGCCCAGACCCTTTCCTCCTTTGCCTCGTCCGCTCATTCTGACACTACGGTGCTCGACAGCAGTAATGACTCTGCAGCTGGGTTCAGCTGGGTTTCAAGCAGTCCTCCGGACCTGGTAGGAGACATAGGGTTTACCGATGCCTGCTCTGTCTGGGACATCCATTTGGTGCCACCTACTGACCAACATCAGGAGAGAAAATACTGCATCGCTCCTCCGGAGAACTCTGGCGCCCTCCACGGGTGGCACGCCCTACATTTTTGAAAAGCCCTACAAGAGTATTTATAACATTACAAACTTCTTTTCTACACAAACTACCTTCAATATTGTAACAAAATGTAACTCTAGAAGCAGAAAGTTTCAGAGCTTACTGATCCGTTTTCAGTTGGAATCTGGGGTGGAAAAATCAATAAATAATAAACTACCCAAGACATCATTCTCCTGCTTCTTTTTCCACCATTTCATCTAAAAATGATAAAATTTAGTGCTTAAACAGAACTTATGTATTCACTGGGGGGGGTAAATAAATAAATTTTGCTAATATCTCAAATGATCCAAAATGTTTGAACCAGGCTTACACTAATTTGATCAGCCCTTTAGTTGTCGATTTGACAATTCCAAACACAAATTATATAAAGGGAATTGTAATTTGTGCTTGTTTTGAAATACACTACATACAATACAACACATATTACATGGTAATAAAACAAGAACAAACATTTTAGGTACCTGGATTATATGCACAAAAAAAAAAAAAATAAAAATAAAAAAAAATCCACAGACCCATGTATGACATTTGGATCATAAAATCCCAAAAACTGGGTTCTAAAACATTTGGGGGAGAAAAAAAAAAAAAAAAAAAAGGCAATTGAGCTGCTCTTCGTGCAGGGCCAGATTTAAAGGGATGTGGGCAGGGGAGAATTTATAAGGATGTGGGCCCCTGGGCTAAAGCCAGTTTTGGTGCCCTATGCACTACAGAAAGATTCTTCTGCTAGTGCAAATTACAGTAAATTAATAGGTAGTCATATACATAAGCAAGTATGAATTAATCCATGGTAGGTTTAATACATCCCTTGAACAAGAGCACCGTGATGCTACCCCCCAAATTATGCTATAACTTCAGAATTTTAAAGTACTTCATAAAAATCCCCAAATATTAATACTATTTACTTGATATGGAGCTGTGAGTTTTAAGTGAAGTACAATGCAAAACACATTTATAAAAGAAAAATAGAACAATTCTTAAGTCCCTCCCCAAAAATTGGGGGGGCCCTGGGCTACTGCCCCTGTCAGCCCTTTCTAAAGTCTGGCCCTGTCTGTGTGCGTGAACTTATTTATCCAGTAGTCACCAACATGCAACACAGAAATGGTAGAATGTGTTATGGTCTGAAAGCAGCATTAAAGCTGCATTTTGTTCAAATGACATGGATCTAACATCCCAGCCAAATGAGGTCTTGATTTATCATACAAATTAGTTGTGGTGAAATAAACTGAGTATGATAACACAAATGGCATCAGAGCTAACCCAAGATACTAACCTGTTGTTTTTAGTTTATGGAGATTTGAGGAGCTTACATTCCTCATTTTATGTACATATTTGTCAAACATTGTCACTTATAGTGTTTGAAAGGAAAATAGCTTTTTGATGAAGCTTTATATCATTTATGACTACAGTCGTGTTTGTTTTATGTGTAAACAGTAAAAATAGGAAGAAGCTCTTTATAGAGAGAGAGTGTGTGTGTGTGTGTGTGTGTGTGTGTGTGTGTGTGTGTGTCTCTGAAAAGAGCCGTTGTGGGTTGAGACCAGCTGTGTTCTGGAGAGCTTTAGGCCCTCTCTCCACGGATGCGGCGGGCCAGCTGGATGTCTTTGGGCATGATGGTGACCCTCTTGGCGTGGATGGCGCACAGGTTGGTGTCCTCGAAGAGCCCCACCAGGTAAGCCTCGCTGGCCTCCTGCAGAGCCATGACGGCCGAGCTCTGGAAGCGCAGGTCGGTCTTGAAGTCCTGAGCGATCTCTCGGACCAGCCGCTGGAAGGGCAGCTTGCGGATCAGCAGCTCCGTGGACTTCTGGTAGCGACGGATCTCTCGGAGAGCCACGGTACCGGGCCTGTAGCGGTGAGGCTTCTTGACGCCGCCGGTAGCCGGGGCGCTCTTCCGGGCTGCCTTGGTGGCCAGCTGCTTCCGCGGAGCTTTGCCTCCGGTGGACTTTCGGGCGGTCTGCTTGGTTCTTGCCATGGCTGCTGCTTCCTCTGCTAATACTCTCACAAAGCACAAAGGAAGGAAGGAAGGAAGGAAGGAGAAGAAATATGCAGCCGGCAGCAGAGAGCCGCTGCTGTTAAGCTGTGGGAGCAGCTGGGAGGCGGTGCCGCTGCTGCTGGACAGGTTCGGCTCCTGATTGGTGAGCGGCTCCTCCTGGAGCTCAGCTCCGCCCGGAGAGCGCCGACCCCCCCGGCTCGGGCCTCGCTGCTCATTGGAGGAAGCTCGCTTGGAAAAGGCCGCTCAAAGTCACACACGTGTGTCCGCTCTGCTGGCGGCTTTTCTGGTTGGTTGTTTCAAAGAGTCCCGCTCTCTGTGAACACATATAAGGTATGTTTTGAGCCGCAGCCTCCTCACTTTTCTTTGCTCTCGAGTTTGATCGTGTCCAGAAGGAAGAAGCATCACAATGAGCGGACGAGGCAAGACCGGAGGAAAGGCCAGAGCCAAGTCCAAGACCCGCTCCTCCCGCGCGGGGCTGCAGTTCCCCGTGGGCCGTGTCCACAGGCTGCTGCGTAAAGGCAACTACGCGGAGCGTGTTGGAGCCGGAGCCCCCGTCTACCTGGCTGCTGTGCTGGAGTATCTGACGGCCGAGATCCTGGAGCTGGCGGGAAACGCTGCCCGCGACAACAAGAAGACCCGCATCATCCCCCGTCACCTGCAGCTGGCTGTCCGCAACGACGAGGAGCTCAACAAGCTGCTGGGTGGGGTCACCATCGCTCAGGGTGGTGTGCTGCCCAACATCCAGGCGGTGCTGCTGCCCAAGAAGACCGAGAAGGCCGCCAAGACCAAGTAAACCCGCCGCCGCCGCCGCTGCTGCCGCTGCTGCTGTAACACAGCCCCACAACGGCTCTTTTAAGAGCCACCTACATGTAATCTAAAGAGCGATGCTCCAACAAGGTTTTTCTCATTTTAAAAAAAATCTATCATATGAGTCCATAATCTTCATTTTATGGTGACTGGACTTTTTGAAGGGAATCGGATCTTCAGAATTTGCTCCCTTCAAAGTCTGTCAAACATGATTCGTTTTTGAAATAACTTTTTTTTTTTTTTTTTTCTCCCTAAGAGTAAACAATTTTATCTCCAATATAGTTTTATATGAATTATTTTTTGTGGCTGGAGTAAAAAAAAAGACTAAAACCCAACAGTATGTTCTTTGAGGGAAAAAAAAATGTTCATGAAACATAAAATTTCAAAATATAACGTTACATGCTCGTGCAGCTTTTTACACGTGTGTGCATTAACATCTTAATGTTATTAGTAATGCAGAAACAACAAAACATAGTTGGGGAACAAAGTGGATGTGATTTGCTTTGGTAGAAACAAAAAACCTCTGCATCAGTCAATATCACTAAGGCAACGCTCGACTATGAACATTAGCCAAGGAGCAATAAGCAAGCAGGAGGGAACGCACGTGACCGTCTTCATCCTCTGTCCCGCTGCAGTGTGGCATCCAGGTCGCGCGCACAGTGTTGCCTTGACACGTGACAAAAACAGTCAGTGAGCGCGCTTTGTGCTCATACGCTCAGCCTTTTAATGTATCGTTCATTAGCCGAACAGGGAAAAACAGGGTTGTTTGTCAGACATTTTACTTTCATCTAAATATAAAATATGCAATGCTTAGTCGATCCCATTTCAGTGTGTAATGGAACCCCAAAGTGTCTCGGAATCGTGTAGCCTTATCCTTCTCAAAATAATTTTTCACCAAATACAACTTGTGCATTTGTGACAACCAACCCCCATTGCGAGGCTGGTTGTCTCAATTATATTTCAGTGACAATCAATTTAGGAAGGAGGCTTCCGGGGTGGGGGGTGTGAAAACAGAGCGGGGGACAGAGGGAGTGCGGAGTACATGTACCCGTTGCAATCTGAAATTGGGGAGCCCCAGATACCCGAATGGGTGGACCTGGCCCGACCATTGGCGCCAGGTATGGTTAAGAAGTCTTCTTTCAGAAAATGTTCTTAAAAAAAAAAAAAAAAAAAAAAAATGCTGTCTTGCCTTTATTGGGACTGCAGCAACTAAATGATTATTTATAATGGGTGAGAACAAATGGTGTGAAACTGAAGGTAGCCTGGGCTATTTTAGCTTGTGTCCTAACCACATACCACAGAGGAAATGTGTCTTTACTGGCAGTGGC
The DNA here is from genome assembly GCA_014839685.1 of Anableps anableps. Taxonomy (NCBI): domain Eukaryota; kingdom Metazoa; phylum Chordata; class Actinopteri; order Cyprinodontiformes; family Anablepidae; genus Anableps; species Anableps anableps. Next base: position 9,794,814 of record CM026065.1, on the reverse strand, counting down.
CATCAGTAGTTGAAGGTAGAATCATTTGTGACAGATGCACCTTCTGAAGACATGTCCTTGTGTCACTGAGTTCCCAAAAACAGATGGAAGAAAAAGCCATGCATTTGACTGCAGTGAGCGCATTTGTTCTTGCATTTCTCTCCGTGTCAGGTACTGTGTGTTTTCCTCTTTTATCTGTCCATTAAATAAAAGGGGGATAAGGGGATGCATGCAATCTGCTGAACACACCCAAGTCTCATGTAAGCGGCTTGGTTGGAGTCGGTTTGTTTAAAAAGAAGTACTCATGTTTTGTTGAAGAAAAGTCTCCTAAAGACACATATAACTTTTCTGTTGCACCACCAACAAAAGCTATTTGGAACATAAACACTATTTGGGAGCTTATATGTGATATTAATTATTAATCTTTATTGTTAATTTAAAAATGTTGAGAAACAAAAAGTGACTGTCTTGTATTGAATAATAATGTTCTTAAATGTTAGAAACGAGTTTGATGTGAAAGAAGCTACAACAAGCTCATTTCTAACATTTAAGGACATTGTGTAATGAATGATTTGTTACCAAGGAAACCTTTGTTACCCTGGTGAAAAATGTCCCTGTATATGAGACGCTCACTCAAGTCATTCCGTGTTCTTTAACATCGCTACAATTAGCATACAGATACGCATAAAAATTAAGCAACTGTAGCAAAAATAAAACAGACTGTACAGTCATGTTGAGTATATATGGTAAGAATAAATAGAGATACATGTGTATTAAGATACTGTAAAAATTGTACAAATTTTTTTTTTATTTTTTATTTTATTTTATTTTATTTTTTTTTTGTATATTTATGAAAAAACAGAGTATTTACTTTTGACCAAAATCTGCTGGTCAAATTTTACAATCAATCAAAATAAACATTTGTGAAAAATCTCATTGATATAATATTTGAGACTTTTACAGATGTAAAACTATTGCTGTGATTCTACTTTATTTCATTGTTCATTTAGACTTATTTATTATGAACAAACCCAAGCACCAACGGAGTTTTAGTGTTTTTACATGTAAAATTATTTGCCTTTTATCAGGCCTAAACATCCACATGTATTTATTGAACTTTGCCCAGAGGTAAATATAAAAAATGGCTCTATTGAGCTGAAGATGGGAAATTTGGCAACAAAATAATAATAATAAAAAAAATCTTACCCCAGGACCTACAAAATCTTTACTCATCAAGAAGTCCACCATTTTGAATCAGTGACACGTGTTGTAAGAAACTCCTCAAACCGTTACTGTATTCAAACTCAGTCAATTTTTCATCCGTGGGTGCGGCCATGGCAGATGGAAAATATAGGACACTGTAACTTGAATATAAAACCTCTCTTCTCAGAATTTTCTGTTTTACTGTCTACTTGAGATGCTTGATGAATATCTGCCCTGATCTGGATCTAAATGACTCTCCACAACTTCTTACTACCGTAACAAATGCCGTTCTTTAAAAATGAGTAAATGACACCATGTGAGGGAGCACTAAAAGTCTAACACACTAGAACAGATCACTTTTGAGCAAGTGTTTCCATCCAGTTGGTTCCTAGCGCTAATACACAAATACACAGGCTACACAGGTGATTCATTTCAGCAATAACAAAAATAAAAGCACTATATCTATAGATCTATTTCTTCCTGGGTTGTATATTTATGTGCTAAATATTTGTCCTATTAGTTAATCTCATTCAGATTTATTTTTTGATGTTTTGCAGGGGTTCAGGGTCAGAACGGCTGGAGTGTGACCTACTCTCCCTCACAGATCTGTGCCATAAAAGGCTCAACAGTGGATTTACAATGCAGCTACACACATCCAGACAAAATAGACGATACAGTTATAGAAGTTCAAAACTTAAAGTGGTTCACCAAAGGAGAACTTGTTGCTCCGGTGGATCTGAAAGCCGACCAGGACTACGCAGGTCGTATAGAGTATAAAAATGGCTGCAATGTGGCAATCAGAGATGTAAGAGAGACCGATTCCGCTGAATACAAGATAAGGTTCACAACAAATCACCAACATGGAAAATATACCGGCTTACCAGGGGTTACTTTGTTAGTCTCTGGTAATATCTTCAATTTAAATTTAAATTTGATGATTTTGCCGTGTTATTACATTACTTTAATTTCTGATATTTTGTCTTGAATTCAGCCCTTGAGTTGCAAGTGATCAAATCGGAACACAAACAGAATCATACTCTGGTGAAGATGAAGTGCAAAAGCAAATGTCCTCCTGATCAACATTCCTACATCTGGATGAAGAACGGGCAGGAAATTTTGGCAGGAAATTTCCTCTTCTTTTTCAGACATGATTTCTGATACAGACCACATTTCATGTGCTGCAGCAGGATCTGAGAAGTTCCCATCTCCATCAGTGTGTCAGTTTCCTTTAGCATATTGTTTTGTACTATACAGAAGATTAATGTTGGTGATTTAATGTGTTGTTCGATTAGAAGAAAATATGTCATAAAACAAAAAGGATTTAGTTTCTATCTCACTGTTCAAAGCTGCTTAACCCTTTACAGATACAAAAAGAACTGTTAGATGATTCAGATTTTATTTAATGGTCTTACCAAAACAAAAAAAAAATTAGTATGAAACCTTTCTCAGGTTGTTCTATATTTAATATAATTGATATTTTAGGGTTTTGAACTCAAGTAATTATCAAAAGCAAAAAGATACACTTTGCAAATATTTTAAAAACACAACACACCTAAACAGTATTTACAGCTTTTACCATTTTGTAAAACGACAGTGTGCACAATTATTAGGCAAGTCTTATTTTTAGTCTTAAACAAAATCTCCCATTTAAGAACTGCCCACAAGTTCTCAGCTGGGTTCAGGTCAGGCGAGGAAGGGGACCATGTCATAAGGTTTTCATCTTTAACACCTTTATGGGCTAGCCACACAGAGGAATACTTGGATGGAAGTATTGCATTGTCCTGGTTTTAAGTCATTGTCTTTTTGAAAGATGCACCACTGCTTGAAGAAAACATCTTCTAAAAACTGGCAGTGGGCTTGGGAGTTGATTTTTGAGCCCATCTTCAACCTGAAAAGGTCCAACCAGCTTATCTTTATTGTTGCCAGCCCATACCAGTACTTCACCTCCGCCTTGCTGGCATCTGAGTTGAAGTGGAGCTATCTGCCCATTACAGATCCAGCCACAGGTCCATCCATCTGGTCTGTCAAGAGTCCCTCTCCTTTCATCAGTCCATAGAACCTTTGAAAAATCTGTTTTCAAATATTTCTTGGCCCAGTCTAGATGCTTCACCTTATGTGTCTTGTTGAGTGATGGTCAGGTTTCAGCCTTCCTTACCTTGGCCATGTTTCCAGGTAGGTTGCAGTTATGGAATATGAAAGAACTGGAAGATAATGGGTTCCTGGTAGCTTCAAAATTGTTTCTTCTCATATCCTTGGCAGTTAATTTATGTTTTTTTGCAAGTATATTTTCAGATTTTCTTTCACTTCTCACAGGAAAGGGCAGTGAGGGTTGTTATTGTGTGACTGGCTAACAACTCTACTTCTGCTCACCCTCCGCCTCCTCAGCTGTTGCTCATCCTCCACAACAAACTTTCCATTATCTAAATTATCAAAGGTCATCCTTATTTCATACCGTTCCCTTGATATTCTACCTGCAAGTTTATTCTCAAAGGTCTCAGATGTTTTAGCTCTCTTTAGCTATAAACCACTGAGACCTTTAGGATCATCTGAATCAAACCTACTCACCATTCCAAGAGTCAGAACAAAACATCCAGAAACAGTCTTCAGTTTTTATGCACCAAAAATTCGGAATAAACTTCTTGTACACTGCAGGAATGCTCCCACCCTGAGCTCTTTTAAAACAAGGTTAAAAACCTTTTTATTTGCTGTTGCCTACTCTTAGCTCAGGTTTTTACTTTATTTTATTTTCAAATCTGTTCAATATAAATCTTTCTTGAGTGTTTCATCTTAATGTATGTTTTTATTAAGTTCTGTGTATAACCACTTTGAGTTGCCTTTGGCTGATAGGTGCTATATAAATAAAGTTGCCTTGTCTTTCCTCATCTCAAATAAAAACATAGAAGAATCCCAATGTGTAGCACTTAAGCAACAAATAAGCATATTTCCCTGGAGCAGTAATTGCGTTAACAGTTATTGCAAACCCATTATTGATGCAAACAAATGGTAAAATACATATATTATCATTAAATAGATTACTTGCAGACTTGCTGTTTTCTTCACTATTAGACACTACTTCTGTGTTGCCAAACACAAATTTTATTTGAAAAAAATGGTTGACAAAGGTTATGCAGTTGCTAAAATGCTCCCTTTTTTTTCTCTTTCAGTTGCACCGAAGCTGCCTATTGGTTCAGTTAATTCTTTAGGTGGGATGGTAGAGGGAAACTCAGTGACTTTGACTTGTAGCACTGATGCTAATCCAGCAGCTAATTACACTTGGTATAAGGAGCATAACCCTGATCCTCTCAGCAAAGGCTCACAACTTGTTTTCACATCACTTCAACCTTCTGATTCTGGAAAATATTTCTGCACAGCTGAGAATGCGCTCAAAGCAACGACATCGGATGACATCTTAATTGACGTTGAATGTAAGGAAAAGGTTTTCTTTAAATAAACCCTATATTTTCCCTTTATCATGATATCGATTTTTTGATTAGTTTCAGTTGAAGGTGTCTTGAATTTAAGATAACATATCAACTCATATATGTTCATAGACACATACTGTAAATCAGTCTTGTTACTAATGAAGAGCTTTTTTCACTTACATTCAGTAGAAAGCTGTGATTAATGTGTTGAGAGGCTGTCACCCAGGAAAATCTAAAAAAATAATAACAATAAAGAAAGAAAATACTGGTAAATTTCTAAAATCCATCTTAAATACATATTTAAAACCAAAAAGCAGAGATCTCCTTAACCCCATAGGCTCATCAAAGGAGGGTCCTGACTAACATACCTCGGAATATAAATGAGCCACATGGAGCACTTGTGATTTCTACAAAGTTCCTATTGGCTGACCAGAATCTGACCTCCAAATCCAGGTTTAGAAGAGCCTGAAGTTCTTGTGATATCAAATTCCTATTATGTTGTAACAACCTGTTGTTCCCTTTTCCAGTGTCACTGAAAATGATTGACCATGTCAAGTGACTTCTATTTAAGCTTTCGTTTGGCGAATGAGAACACTTTGCAGCCAAGAAGATGAGACATAGCTTCAAATCTAAAAATGAGTCATTCAGTTGCCTAATTGCCTAACTGTCTATACGTGGTTTTGGTTTCTCATTGTTGGGTCCATTCAGGATCTTCCCTGAATACCTTATAGACCAGGAGGAACCAGAGGAGCATATGGAATAGATGAATAATGATAAACTAAAAGTGTGCATGGTAGGAGCTTATAAACAAATTATTTAAGGCACTTCAAAATGTGTGAAACACAGAGAGAGGGCCAATTTGCAACCTTGAGAATTCGTACCCTTGTTTTGTTTCTGTACTTTTAATTTTGAACTGGAATGCATTTTCCAGAGATTTTTTTTGATCAGACTAAACTGTTGTACTGAGTTTCAGAAGCTCTACACTTATTACTAATGAAGTATCCTTAAAGTTATCAAGTTTTATCTCATAGTAAACTAATCCCATGTAGTTACACTTTATTTCAGCTGCTGTTCTGTTAAAATTCAAAATTCTACAATGCTTTTGTTATCTTAAGAAGGAAAACACAAAAAATAAAAATTTCTGAGGACATATGTTAATTTGAAGGGTGCAATCTAAGAGATTGATGGCTTTGTGCATCCATTGCTGAGAATAGCAGCATATAGACTGACAAAATGCACTGGGTTGTGGCTTTTGCATGGTCTCACAATTTTTTATAAATGAAGAAATAATTTCAATGACATCTCCTTGGGAATTTGCATCTTTGAATCCTTCATCTATTTGGTTATTTTTCCGGTTTAGTTTTACATCATGGTTCATCTTAGAAACGTTACCTGGCATGACATTTGCTGGTAACTGGTGGATGCCAAAGTTTCCTCTGAGTAACACCAAAGGCTGCCCGACTTCCATGGCTTCAAGCACCATATTTATCTACAGCATTCAAAAATAAAACATGTAATAAAGTATGTTACTAGCTGATGTGAATATCATTGTCTGATCCTTATGACTACATGTATTCTGTTATTCAGATGCTCCAAGGCTTCCCTTGGTCTCGTTGACTCCTTCTGGTGAAATCATGGAGGGTATTTCACTGACGCTGATCTGCATCAGTGATGCAAACCCCACAGCTAATTACACCTGGTTCAAAGAAGATGAGGAATCGCTGCAATGTTCAAGACAAAACTTCACCATCACAAATATTGGCCAACAACATAGTGGCCTTTATTACTGTGAAGCTCACAACAGAAGAGGAAGTCACAGATCAGTCATACATTTTACTGTTGTTGCAGGTAAGTTGGCTAAGTTTCACATACCCTATCTATGCTGGAGGTATATTTTTTGAAGTTGCATTTTGTACCTGGAGCAGAGTCATCCGAGGTGCTAAGCCACCCCCAACTAACTCTCTACTCGGAGAGGTTAACCCTTAACCAGTTCTCCATCCCACAAGTACTGAGATTCACTCTGCTTCTGTCTATTAATTAGTCAGACTGAGTAGTCCCTGCATTCAACTAGGATTCTCCGACACAGATTCACAAATTCACACTTGTTCTTGACTCAGAGATCATAAAATTAATCAGTTTAACCTAATCTGTCTTTCCCTAATGCTGAAAATGAAGGCTTTAAGTGGAGGCTTTGGGAGATGGAATGACTCACATACCCCAGTCAGGTCTGATCTTCTGGAAAATGAATTGAAGATTTCTTGGGTGGAGGGCAGGCTGCAGTGCACAATCTCCTTTTCAACAGAGTCCATGCTTCCAGCAAGCAATCATTTCTCAATAGCCATGGGTTCTGATCCTCTGTACAAAGCAAAGCACAGAACAAGGAGACAGATACTGATGGGAATTTACTCTCACAAATTATCTGCTGTAGTCAGATTTCATACAACAGCCTGAATATCGCAGTGCCATGCAAAGAGTGAGCTGATGAGACTTGGAGAATATTAGCCAACAATTATTGCATTCCAAACAATCCATTCCTCTATTGATATTGTGCACTCTCATATTGCAATAATAATTATATATTTGAGATATACTGTGTAGCCATACTTCAGGTCACATTCAGAAATGGCCAGGGACTCTTGTGTCTGGATTAGTTTGGCAGTCTGAACACAGTCTTTCTCACATACCTCTCACAGGCCTTTTCCACCAAAAGAACTCTTGTTTTTGTACTGGTTTGGTTCTGGTGTCTTCGAATTTCAGTGCTTTGTTGAGAACTGAATTCCTTTTTCACCAGTTTGGGGAACCAAGCTCATGTCGTCAACAGTGGGTGTTACACAACACGGTAGGAAAGCGTAGTAGCAAAGGTTGAGCTGTGCACGTTACTTCTTTGTTGACGTATCTTCCTGTAATTTAACAATTCACAGACCTGTCAACTGATCACCAATACAGTGTTCACTCTCACTGCACATAACAGAGAAACTAATGTCATACAGCAACAGAGAAGCTGATAACTTTGTATCGTGGTGTACAGACCTCATCTGTAATATTCTACATTGGGCAGACATTTTTTTTAAGACACAGTTTTAGATTTGTAAAACCATTCTATTTGTTTAAACATGAAAAAAGAGCGTTTTCAATACTTTGTTTGCATTAGGACCAATTTTGATTTAGACAAACCTGAATAGAGTAATATACAGACTGCTCCTACCTGGGAAATTACAAAATAATCTCAAACTGGATCTCATCAGGGGCGTGGGATTTCTTTTGGTTGTGTTGGGAGCAGCAGAAGGAGGTGATCACCAAATGCATCATTCATGCAAAAACCGCTACCGTTAGAACCAGGTCTAAACAGGGCCAGGGTTGAATTACAAATTTCACTCAAATCAGCATTTTGGCCTGTTAGGTTCCTATTAACTTTTAAAAGCTATAGCTGTTCACAGCTTTAACATAGCTACTTGCTATCCCCTCAGTGCTGATGATAATTCTAATCTGAATAAAAAAAACATACTGATAAGGTGCAGTTCATTTTAATAAATAGATAAAAACAGGCATTTTTTTGTTGATTGGTTTTGTGTTGTCATTGTACTCCTTTTACAACTTAAGGTCACAAATTCCTATTCCACTGTTATTTTGTGGAATGTAAAGTGAAAGTTGCGAAGTTATTTATCTCATATGTTTTAACACAAACTGTGCATTTTTTCCATCTTAGAATGAAAAAGTTAAAACCAGGTATTTAAAAATAATAGTTAATATCATATATCTGTTTTTGTACCAGCTGGCTGTGAGATTATGGCAATTAATGTGCCCTTTTCCATTAATATGTCAATTTATCTTAATTTTCTTAGGGGTGTCATTCAAGATCATGAATATCACAAAGCTGGCTGTAGCTGTACTGCTGCTGTTGATTCTTCTGTTTGTTCTTTCTCTTTGTATGAGGTAATATCAGAAAAAGCAGATAGTTTCACTGTTCTTTTTATATCTATATTCTGACCTTTAATTATATACTTTCTTCCATTTGCTGAAATACTGAACGTGGTTAATCCAGGAGGAAGAAAGCAATTGGCTTAAAACCTGAACTGAAGGAACACAACGAGAATTTAGAGGTAAGACATCTATTTGATTAAACATAATTTCCTTTTTATATCTAATAAAAGTAAAACTGTGAACTTCACTTGCTGCACTGCTGGTATAGATTCTCAGTCATCCAGGAAATGATGATCATAAGTGTTCAAGCAGAAGGCAGCTGGACTTTAGTTTCCTAAAGATGTTTCACCTGTCATCCAAAAGGCTTCTTCAATTCTGAACATGGTTGGAAGTACCAGGCTCATAAGAATCAAGAATTAAAAAGAATCAAGAATCTTTCTAGTCGTTATGAAATCATAATAGCATTTTTGTTGAGACACCAAGCTCAGAATGCACACATGAAACACAGACAGAAATTAAAAAAAACTTAAGAATAGCATCTCTGGAAGACAACCTCAAAAATACAAAACACATTTAATGGGTTAAAGAAAAATTAGAAGAGAAGCTGTTAGATGGTATTTACATAAAGTGCACCAGAGCAGTCTAACTATTGTGGGAAGATTGACTTCACAGCTTCCTGGGTGGGTGATGCATCTGGCCTTTTTCTGGACTCATGCAGCATAAACAGAGTCCAAATCTGGTAGAAGGCATTCCACAGCTCCCATTCTACACTGTCACACTGAGACACAGGATGCTTTCAGCTGTGGCCGTGTAGAAGTTTGTGAGCAGCTGAGAAGAGAGCCCAGTCTGTTTCAGCTTCCTGAGAAAGAAGAGCTGTTGTTGTATTGTGCCTTCTTCACCAGTTAGGAAGAGCTTTTCAGTCCAGGAGAGGTCAGAGAAAATATGAACGCCCAGGAACTTTATGCAGTCCACACGTTTCACCTCCTTCCCATGTATGTAGAGAAGATCATGTTCAGTCCTCCTGGATCTCCTGCTGTCCACTATGACCTCCTTGGTCTACTGGTATAAGCAGTCAGAACAATCACACAACTAAGGCCATTAAGCTTGTAATTAGACAGTCCAAAAAAGGTTGCTTGCTGTCTATTGTATTCTTCTTTGGGAACTTGTTTGTTGTCTAGTGAGTCGATGTGTTCAGTAAAGGATTCCCCTTCCTTGGCTTATATTTTGACCTAGGTTTTATCCACATATCTAAACCAGTGACGTTTGTTCTTGCCAGTTTCCAATTTTTCCACTGAAGTCTACAGTTCTGAAACAACTCATAAGCTTGTTACTTCCAACCATGTTTGGAACTGAAGAAGCCTTTGAATAAGAAGGGATACCAATTTAAGAAACAAGAGAAAAAGTCCAGTTACCTTCTCCTTAAGCATGAAGAATTCAAACTTGAAACTGCACTATTGACCCTTTGCACATGACATCATGCTCATCATGCAATGATGAACATCAAAATAACGTTTCTTCACATGGATTCCTGTAAAGTTTGACAAAAACCAGACAGTTGGTAGCCTAATATTCCTTTTATTTAGTTGATATCACTATAAAAATGGTCATAACGTGCTGCGTAGTTGGCTGCACAAACAGACAAGGATCCAAACCAAACTTGTCATTTTATTGTAAAACCTCTGATGAGGAAAGACAGCGATGGATTGCAGCCATCAGTCATAAGCCCTTGGTGTATTTGCTGACTTGCAGCAACACTTTTTCCAAGGTAAAAAGAATTGCGTTCATATACTTCATGAGTAAGCTTAGTAAGATGCTATCAAATATTGCATCATGGAGAAGGTATGCCTCTAATCAAGTTTGCTCTGGTGTAAGGGGAAATGCCATTTATGACATAGCAGTATAAGTCATGTAGCGTGAATTCTGACAAAGTCGGCGATTTGACCAAATCGGAATTTCCCCATTTTGGGACAATAAAGGGATTCCTTTTCTAGTCCATATCCATGAACATGTCAGGACGGAGAAGGTACGGGTCAGTTTCTAAGCTACCTATTTTCAACATTTTAAATACCACCATTTATGATGCCCAACTAGGTGGGCAACTTTCGCAGATAAATTAGATCAACTTGAACAAGTAGAAGCCATGGCTATATTGACGAAAACAACTTGGGAAAACAGTCCCAGTCGCTCCATTCAATACTCCCGTCCCTCACTTCCGATGTCCATCATGGCGCCTCAGCGTGATTACGTGAAGTAGTTGCAGTGGGTCAATAGGAGCTAAAGTAATACTTTGGATGATAATGCAGCTTTAACAGATTTAAAAATAAAAAAATCCATCTTTTTAAATTTATATATTTTAATAAACAAACTTTTAATTCACATATTTATCCCTTATAACAGCTTGACTTGGGCCCTGATTATGAAAACATCTCAGCTTTGAGACTCTTTATTCCATCCCAGAAGGAGGAGAAAGAAGCTGAACAACCCGACGTGAAATCAAATCAAGTTACAGCTTTATGCATGGATTGACAGGGCTCCAAATCTACACACGACTGAAAATGAGATCTTAACTACAAGATGACATTTTTTATATGCAGCTAAAATTAAGGGAAATCTGTTGCCAGAAATCCTACTTAAAAATGATAAACATTTTATTTTTACTAGAAGGTATTCAGTGTTAAGCTACTTTGAAAATGTTACTGTATAATGTTACTCAATTTAAAATGCAATAGTAGTGTAACTATCTCAATTACTTTATAAAAGTAATGCAACCAATTATATTTAGATGCTTTAATTACTTTAACATATTTGGATGTGTCAGCGGTTGCAGCACAAAAGGCTTCCAGGCTAGAGGCAGAAAGGTGGGCGATGCTATAAATTCCTGCTGTAAAGAGGTGAGGAGTTACATCACCTGGAGTTAGATCACTTTGAGAGCCTGTTTGTTCTATTGTACTATCTGAACAAGTTTGCCGTTTTCAGTGTTTGGGGTAAATGTTGCCTAACTGAATTGGATCGGTAATTTTTAACTTTGACTGTTGCTTTCACAGCCCATATCTATTCAAAGCTTTGACCCTTAATATACTGCAAACTACTGTACTATTGGAAACAAGAGGACTCTTGTTTAGTGTCAAAGATGCATTATGACATCCAGCATATCTTTTGTGCATGTACTGATGCAGCACTTGTGAACAATCAAGATTTCATATGACTGAATGTTTAGTTCGTGTGTCCATTGTAAGGACTCACAGGGAGGACCCGGAAATTCAACCACACACAAGAAGTACGTGAAAGGAAAAAAAAAAAAAAAAAAAAAGTTTATTTAGTATCAGGAACTGGTAGCAGCTCAGGAAGAATCAATGAAGGTCTCCACAAGGGAATCCAATGCAGCACCAGGGGCTAGATGATAATCAGGCAGAGGTTATACACGGAGAGGCAGAGAGAGCAAACTTAGCTTGAGGGACAGGCAACACTCGGTGGTCATGAAGCGGAGCTTGAGTCAGGGTCCAGAAATCCAGAACCAAAGGAATCCGTAACGGGCTTGGCAGGAGGGGAAGATCCGTGGACGGAAATGGGTCGAAGAAACACAAGAAGGCAAGGCATGAAACGCTGGATTTCTACTGGCTCGTGGCTGTCGATAATCTGGCAGGGAGGCAGGGGCTGAGAGGAGTTAAGTAGAGCAGGGCCCAGGTGGCACAGATCAGCAATCAGGCGACACAGGTGAGTAGAATGAAAACTAACACAGCATGGACAGGACAGGACAGAAGGTGAATCATGACATCCATTCAGACTTTATTTTCAGTATTTGACAATTTATCTATTTTGTTTAGCAACCACAGTGGAGCCTGTGTGAATTTTTATTGTGTCATATATAAAGATATTTAAACATGTTTCTTTTTAAAATAAATATTTAGTCCCCACCTAAATGTTTAAGTTTCAAATTAAATATTTAGTTAGGAAGCTAAATAAGTAGTTTTCAAACTAAACATTTAGTTCCCACCTAAATCTTTCAGTATGAGCTAAATATTTAGTTTACAAATCAAATATTTAGCTCCAAATTAAATGTTTAGTTTGTAAATTAAATATTTAACTTGGAATTCTGACATTTATAAATGTAAGAATAACTTGGTGAAAATATGACTTGGAAAAATGAACACCCATTTTTTTTTTCTCTTTGACAGCCTAAATAAACCAAAATATTGCTGTTAATTTTTCACTGTGTAATTTTACAAACAGCACAGAGAAAATTGTGCAACATGATATGGAAGGATGGGTTTCTTATAAAATCATATAGAATGGGAATAACAAGAAGGGCTTACAGTAGTTGGATCATTTTTCTTTATTTGGTAGAGTTACACAGGTACAGATGTAAGTAGCAAGATCAGGTAAATGCAAAGCAGACAATGGAACTCCACAAGGCAGTATTATGCCTTTTACTATTTTTCGATCATGGTTAATGACCTGTTCTCTAGAGTGAATCAGGATATTATTAGTCATTATTTGCTGATTATGGGGCTTTGTGGAAAAATGCAAGAATAATGTAGGATAGAATACAAAATGTCATAAAATCTGTTAAAAATTGGGCTTATAAATTCTCAGATAAAACAAAACTGTATAGCGAAAAGATAGAATATATAATTTCAGTTTCTTTGGAATCCTGTTTGATTCAAAACTTTTATGGGGTGATCACGCAAAGTGCAATGACAGAAAGTCTAAAAAAGTTGTGAATATAATGAGGTGTTTAACGGGCTCAGATTGAGGGGCGGATAATGTCGCCCTAAAAAAAGATGCCTGTTGCTCTGATAAGATCAGTGATGGATTATGGATGTGTAGTATATAGGCAGGCTGCAAAAATGATCATAAGTTAGAGGAAGGATGTGGCAGATCACCTAGCTAAACCATCTCTCAAACAAGATACAGTTATAGAAATTGCATTTCATAAATTTGAAATAAAAACATTTATTTATTTATTAGAACCAAGTAAAATCTGAATAACAGTGCCTTTGGGAGGACGGGACTAAAGGTTGTCACTTGTTTCAAATACAACAGACCGTAGGGAGAAAGGAAATAATTGGAGAAAGCTGGAAAGAATGAGAGGTTATAACAAGGTTAGGACATACAGGGTTAAATGAAGCTTTACATTTGGTGTGTAAACATCCAACAGGTAGATGTGAGTGTGGCATGGAGATGGAAACAGTAGAACATATAATTAATTTAATGTGAAAAATATAAGATGAGTGGAGAAAATTTTAAACAAAACTGAAGGAAACATGGTGTGTAGACATTAAGGATGAATAGGGTATTGGTTAACATATGAAAGGATAAAAAAAGTATGTATTACATTTCTAAAGGAAGTGGGATTACATACAATAATACAGATAAGTTAGGTAAGACAGACACTCTGGCCCACACTCCAGCAAAGCATGGTGAAAATGCATCTTAACGTTGGATGCCATCCACCAAAAAAATCAGAGAAAAAGAAAAAGAAGAAAGGTGAGCTCTCAGAGTTCGTGCCCTCTTCACCTACCTCTACAGGTATAAGGACCATTCGAATCTCACAGTTTCTCTGTAGCATTTGTTTATAATAGATAAACTTTTATAGGTCATCCTGAGGGGGGTCTCCTCCTTTGTCTTCATCTGGATCAGAGCTGGTATGTGACCAAACTTTTTGTGTTTACCCCTCCTTCCATGTTTATATAAAGATGCCGTGTTTTGTTGCAGGTAAACAGATGCTAGCAGACTCACCTTGACACTATCTCTCTCTTTGCTGTGTAAGCACATGATCGGTATGTAGTGTCTGCCAAATGCATTGCCTCTCTGCTACAGAGATGCAATTCTATTCCTTTACCTGTTCACAAGGTGGAGCATTTGGCAAATCTCCCAAATTGTCTTCGGTCCACATCAGTATGAAACAAATGGCATGTCTTCAAAATCTGAGTGAAATCCAATCTTCCAGACAGCAGTTACTGTCACTTCCTGTTTTGTGGCGAAGGACTGGCGAGGACTTCCTGAAGGCTTTTCAACATGTCATATGTGGTTATCAAGAATTAGTGAATATGGTTTCAATCTTCTATCATAGAGAGGGAGAGGCTGGAGGAGTCACCCAATAATCTTCAAAAAGTTCTCTGAGTGGGTGGGGCTTTTAGTGATGTCATTAATGTACCACAGAAATGTGTCAAGCACTGCTCCCTGATGATGCACAAAAAAATCTGGTGCAGATCAGATGATGTATCAGGGAGATATAGCTGTTGGAATAATGTAGGGGGTGCACTGGAGTAAAATTCCAGTATAAAGTTTCCACAGTCAGTGATGGTTTGGGGTGGTATGTCATCTGCTGGTGTTGGTCCACTGGGTATTCTGATGTCAACAGTCAATGCAACCGTTTACCAGGGAATTCTAGAGCACTTCATGCTTCCTTCTGCTGACAAGCTTTATGGAAATGCTGATTTTATTTTCCAGCGGGACTTGGCACCTCCCCACACTGCCAAAGGTACCAAAAGCTGGTTCAGTGTCCCTGGTGTTCTTGTTTTTGACTGACCAGCAAACTACCCTGACCTGAGCCCCAGAGAAAATCTAGGGGCTGTTGTCAAGAGGAAGATGAGATACAGCAGATCCAACAAGGAAGATGACCTAAAGGCAGCTATCAAAGCAATGGACTTCCATTACACCTTCGCAGTATCACAGGCTGATCACTTCTATGCCACAGCGCATTGATGCAGTGATTCATGCAAGAGGAGCCCAACCAAGTACTGAGTGCAGAGAAATGTCCATACTTTTCAGAAGCCTGACATTTGTACTTAAAACATTCTGTTTTGATTGGTCTAATATGATATTCTAATTTTCTGAGACACTGACTTTCGGGTTTTCTTTACCTGTAAGCCATAATCAGGAAAAATTGATCCATGTGTAATGAATCTCTATAAAGTCACTGTTCCACTTTCTGAGATGATTGGAAAGAAATATCTCACTTCTGTGCAATATTCTATTTTTTTGAGATGTACTAGTATATGTGTGATGTGTTCAGTCAGTACTAAGATGTATTTACCACTATGTCCTATCAGATGTAGAACAAGTGCTGTAGATTTTTTTCTTATCTTTGATCATTTGTAATACAACACAAACTGTGACCATATGTGATGCCAACACACCACCAGCACCAGCCCCAGAGCCCTTAACTTTTTATGGTGTTGCGTGATAAAGCATTTTGTGGGTTGGAAACACAGTAATCAGACTCGGCAATGACTCAGCAACCCACAGCTGCCTTGCACCCAGTGAGCTGTAGGTCTTTCCTGCAGGACAGGGGTGAGCAGGGTGCTCCTGCACACCTGCAATCCACCAAGTCCAGTCAGTTGGAGCTTTCTGCCAATAAATCAGCACTGAATGTCAACCCCTGAGGTAACCTACAGCCCTCTGTGAACCTATAATTCAATTCAAAAATACTTTGAACCCAAGGAAATTAAATTTCCATCCATCCATCCGTTATCCATCACGCTTATCCTTGGAGGATTGCGAGGGGGGCTGGTGCCTATCTCCAGCGGCCATTGGGCAAGAGGTGGGGTACATCCTGGACAGGTCGTCGGTCCATCGCAGGGAAATTAAATTTCCAAAGAGAAATTAAATACTGTTGTTTTTAGTGCTCCATGACTAACTTTGCGCTGTCTGTGTTCTCCAATATTTCTCCCTGAGTTCTTACCTGGACACTCTTCTTACTAAGACTTTCTAGATCCACTCTTCCAGTTTCCTCATGCAATAACTCTCAAACAAACTTATATCTACAACTGACAACAGACAGCTCCTACTTCCTGGAATGTCCACGCCTCACCTCCCCAGTTTCATCGCTCCTGGACCAAACACACCACACAGAACAACAAACCCCAGACTCCGTTCCTTCCTCCCCTTTATCTCCAGACCTGAACAGTAAGAAAATATGATTCATTCCCGCTCAGACATCTTCCTCCGATAGATTCTGTATATTAGTTCATCACTCACATCTACTATTCTGTTCTTCCCTATTGCCCCTTTCCTTCCTACCACCTGTTTTTCCCTCCATTTCTTTCCCTGTTTTCAAATCTTCCAAATTTTTCTTCTCTTTTTATAAACTCTCTTCAACTGAACATCCCACATACTCCTGATTTGCAACCTTAACTCACAACCACATGCCCCTGCTGTCAAATCACTCCCAGGAAGCCCCACACAACACCAAACCCAGAGGGTTAGAAATGACAGCCAACAAGTTGAGCGCATAATTAAGACCACCGAGGAATCGCCACCACCATCCTGCCCTAAGCAACACTAGTTTCTGGCAGGAACAAAGCTTTCTGTAATCAGTCTTTGTTTTAACTACATATAAGCCTGTTATACTGATATATCTATAAAAGTCTTCTGCTTAAAGACATAACAGTGTTAATCTGAGGGGAGCTGAACATTTCCTCCTTCGCTGTTTTGTACCTTTGCTGTTTTAGTGGAGTTTATTTTTGAAAAACAAAAAGAAAAAAAAAAAGGTTCCTTTAGTCCTGACCATGTACCACATCCTCTTTGACAACCAAGGGTTTAAAATAATTTTCAGTATTTTACTTATAGTCTAGTAGTTAAATAACCCCAATAAAGAATTTCTACCAGCAGGAGGTTGCTCACCCTTATTCTGATTTGATTGGGGATTCTCAGGTTCAGTCCTTACTTTTACCAGAGATGTTGGAACAATTTTCCCCACCTACATTTTTGGCCACTGGAAGCATAATTTTTGGGAGATCTATTCAAACTTTTAACAAAATATATAAACATTATTCTTTAACTATAAAAACAGAACATAAGACATTTCTTGCTTTGTCTACATCAGCCAAACCGAGTTACACAGCAGTACATTTTTGGTTCCTTTCTTTACTACTACTTATCTACTACCTTCATGTGCTGTCATTTGTCTCGTCATGCATACAGATTATGAAAAGAGGAAGGAAGCAGCTTATTTTCAACAACTTCATTTTTGTCATTTGCATAAGGTCCTATGGGAAAACATTACTTCCTTTAACTTTGTTCTGAAGACAAAAGTAGAGTTCTGGCCTTTTTTTTAGCCATTTAAAGAGATGAAAGGAGCAACTATGAGTTTCTCAGGAGCAATCTGTGGAGTTATTCTCCTTCTTATGGCAGCAGGTAATGAACAGTAAATTATATTTTACATATTGCTATATTGCTAATAACTTACATTTATATTTAAAATTGTATTCACTTAAGTAAGATAAGTAAGAATTTAAAGCATCTAGACAGAGCAATTTGGGGAAAAAGTATTACTTACAATATGTTTCTGGATCTGTTTGTTTTGTAAAATTAATGAATAAAGGTTCTTTATTCATTTCTTTAAAAATTCCTGTCACTAAAACTAAAGCCTCAAAAAATGAGCAAAAGACAGATATATTCCATTTTTATATTAGACTCATAAGGTTTGTGTCATACTTCTGGGTTGTTTGGGTTTAGTGTTTGGATTGTTGACTTCGGTTCTCGTCTGTGGTCTTGTCCTTCCCTTGTAACTGACTCCAGCTGTTCGTCATCTCCTTGATTGACCCTGTGTGTATTTATGTTCCTACCTGTGCCTTTGTTCCCTGCTGGAGTCTCATCTTATTCCCTGCGCTCGTGTGTATGCATGTCCCTGCGCGCCTGTGTTTTTGAACATTAAACAGTTTGCATTGCAAGCCCTGAGGTCATCCTGCTGCTTTTGGGTCTGCACACCTACCTTGAATCATGATATATATATATATATATATTTTTTTTTACACAATTTCAATAATATATTTTTTATGTATGTCAGTCAGCTTTGCTAATATTTTATAAGCTCTGATATATGATTCATGGAAAATACTTTTAGAATTTCATTCAAGATTACTAACAAGCGTCTGCTTGAGCTTCTTCTAAACTTCTCATATTTTTAAAATAGTTAAACTGTCTTGTTGCTAAATGTGCTGTACAAATAAACTTGACTAGTGAAGAAATTACATGATGAATACTTTTTCAGCTATAACTATGAATGTCATTGAATTCTTTTGGGAAAAGTAAATATTGTTAATGCTATTTTTTTAACACATAAGTGAGTCCTTAATATAAGTCCATATCACAAGTACATTCAAGATAAATAAAAGTTCATCAGTTTGATAAATAAAGAGATGGGGGAAATCTGTGGTATGTGTTTTTGTCCCCTTGAGGTCAGACTTAAATAATTTTTTAACCTGATACAAACATGGGTCCTCTTGTACAAAGACTTTCTTGGATTTCCTTCTAAAGTTGGATGAATGTTTAAATCCAGAAAACGAAGCATGCACAAACAGCAAGATGTATGAAATTGCGCATAGCGGCAAGCACATTTCTTTTGTATGTCCTAATTAACTTGGAATTGAGTGCAAACGAAAGTATAGACTCCTCAGTTTACACATACAAATAGATGTAAGTAAGCCCTGTATGTGTGATTGTCTTGAAGACAGAAGAGGAACTTACTGGGATACAGCATCTCTGGAATCATAAGTCAAACTTAGTCTCTCGTGAAGGAATGAATTCAGAACCACCGGGAGAGGAAACCGTTCACGCAAGGAGAAATGATCACCGACATGCTTATTTCTATAAAACAGCCCAACCTTGCAGCTGAATTATTCCACAAATAATCTCGTCCTTTAACTACTGGCATGTAATCTAGCTACTCATGAACAGACAAAAAGGAATATATTGAATGATAAAACAGGGATCCAGACCATTTCTAACAAGGGTCTTCCATAAATGCTTGAATTTCAACAGAAACAATGATCTAGAATAGTTCTAATAGTTTTTTGAGATTAAGAATGCCATGAAGGTGCAGTTAATTCTTTCAACATTGCTATATTAAAAGATTTGAAATAGTGTAACATTCATTTTAAGATTTCAGGGAATTGCCATGTGTCTTTAAGTGTCTTTACTGTTTTATGTTAACAGAGTTACAATCTGAGGATCAGAGTTTGGTCCATTTTTGTGTGTGTTTGAGTTCGGTTTGTTCACAAATGCATCTCAGCAAATAATAACCAATGATCTATGATTGCTTTTAAGTTCAGTCAATTCAACTGTGCTCCCTCTCCCAGAGTCCACAAGATCTGTATTGAATGCTGTTAATGATGGTGATTTTAACAGGAAGAGAGGCCGCAAATTAAATCCTGCTTAAGGCTCCATGAAAGCTTGGACCAGCCCTAGCTGATGCTCCGACATGCACTCATGATATTGCGACAAATTGTCATATTGAGTGTTCATCATGCATGTCTGGAGTGAACATTCCTTGTTATTACATTGTTAACAGTTTCCAGTCTTATTTCTAAAGGTTGGCAACAAGTTGAAAGATGTAGAAACATTCGTACATCAGTCCTTGAGTTGCCGTGGGGTTTCACAAATGTTCGCTGTCAGTTTATTATTGATACGTTTGAAGTTTGGGTGGAAAGTTGAGTGCGCCACAAATGATTTGTGTTTGCGCCCAGATTCTTCACGTTAAAAGCTGAGCATTTTACTCTAGATTTGTGTTTTGTCTTTTTTCTTACAGTTGTTTGTGGTCAGACTGGTTGGGGAGTGACCTATACTGCCTCAGAGGTTTGTGCCCCAAAAGGATCAACGGTGGAAATAAACTGCTCCTATACTTACCCAACCACATACAACACAAAAATTGCTGAAGTGAAAACATTTTGGTTTATAAAAGAGACTGGTGGAAAATATGAGAATCTGAAAATCGTTTCAGAGTATTTGGATCGTGTGGAATACCACTGCACAAACAATAATTGTACTCTGAAAATCTCAAATCTGAGAAAAACTGACTCAAATGTGTACAAGTTCAGGTTTATAATAAACCATGAATCTGGAAAATACACTGGTTTACCTGGAGTCTCCTTATCTGTCACAGGTAACAGTTGCAATTTTAATCAGTTGGTTTTAAGCTGTCGAAAATTTTACTGTTTAACCTCCATAAATAAATCTGCTTGTGTAATTTTCCAAAATATTTGTTTTGGTCCACTTAGTCCAAGTCCAGGTGAATGTAAAAAGATTGTCAACTGGGATCGAGCTGACATGTCACAACGACTGCCAGCCGTCTCATCTATTGTCCTACATCTGGTTGGAGAATGGAAAAACACTCAAAAAAGAAAACAGTCATTTTCACCTGCTCTCATTTAATACTACACACAGATATCAGTGTGCCATAAAAGGACATGAGCATCTCCCATCTCCTGCAGTGTGTAAGTTTGCATCGCCGTACTCGTCTGATGGAAGTGTTTAAAGAAATAGTCTAGAACTAAATTGCAGTTAACAAATCATACCCCTGACAGATTTGGATTTAAAATTATTTTCATTCAACAAAGAAGTTTGTTACTGATGGGAAATAGGACAGGCATCTCTCAAAAGTTAGTAAAACAATATAAAACCAGTATCAGCTTTGAAAAAAAAGCATATTTTTTAATCTACATTTTGTTAAAAAATGTCATGTTAAATATGTATGTTCTTCTCTTTATGGAAGTTACAGCAATCAAACCGGTCTTATACTTGCGGACAAACTTTTTGCCTGTTTCCACCGGTAGTTAGACTCTTTCTCTGGTCATGAGTTCCGAGTCTTTGAGGTTGGGAAGCTTCTTTCCCATCAGGCTAATCTGTTGCTCCTTCCACATATTGTCCATCAGATTTACAGAGCAGCCGGAAAGTATTCACAGCGCTTCACTTTTTCCACATTTTGCTATGTTACAGCCTTATTTCAAATTATATTAGTCTCTTTCCTCAAAATACTATTAACAAATACCCTATTATGACAATGTGGGAAAAAAAGTTTTTGAGATTTTTGCAATTGTATTTAAAATGTAAAACTAAGAAATCCCATTAATGTAAGTGTTCACAGCCTTTACTAGATACTTGATCCATCTTTAGCACCTTTGGCATCAATTACAGTCTTTTTGAATATGACGCCACAAGCTTAGCACACCTACCCATTCTTCTTTGCTGTACTGGGTATGTCAGGAAACTGGCTGGGCCACCCCAAGAAGCTAATATCACTTCCAGTCAGGTGAATTATGTTGGGGAAATTAAAGTTATTTCAAACCTGTATTTGCCAGGGGTATGAATAATTTAGGGCTGATCTTAGATAACCAGCATATCTAAATTTAAGGTGATCTTTTTATTTGACAAACATATTTTTTTTAAACTATTAACATATTAGAGTGGCTCAGTCAGAGTCCCGAAGGCAAGGACGAGTTTCCAACAGGAAAGACTCTAAGCTCATTGCTAAAGACTGATGATCAAAAATACAAGTTTAAAATGCAAAAATGTAAATATAAGAAAAGTTCATTGCAAATAAGGGCTTTTCCAGTAATTATGCAGATGGATGTAAATAATTTCTGACATACTATTTTTTAAAAAGTGTAAATAAAACAGAGTAGTCATTTATTTCCAAAATATTACCCTAGTATATTATCTTTTAGTTGATATGTGTATCAGTTCCTACTTCCTATTTTTGTAGATTTATTGATATTTGAAATTCTGTGTTTCAATAAGTTGAAAGACATCGACGTTACAAAGAGTCATGAGTTGCATTGGAAACTGATCTGTATTTTTGCTCATGTTTTCTCCAGATGTTCCACGGGTCCCCTTACTGTCAGTGACCCCCTCAGGTGAAATTGTTGAAGGCTCTCAAATGACTCTGAACTGTAGCAGTGATGCTAACCCTCCAGCTAAATACACCATCTACAGGGTGAATGGAAATCAAACTGATGAACTTTTCATAAAAGAAGTACAAAAAGTCTTCATCCTGGCCTCTGGTACCGGAAGGTATTACTGTACAGCTGAAAATGACCTCGGAGGCCAAACGTCTTCAAGTATTGATATTAATGTGAAATGTGAGTAAAATACAACAGAGACATACTGTAGATGTAATCTGATTGAACTGGAAGCTTCTTCGTACAGATTCTCCAAGCTTGAGCAATCATCAGAAAATGTTTTTAGAAGCTGGTGCTTGAGGTAAAACTTACAAAAGAGCTAAAGTTTAAAATATGGCATTGAGTAGATTATCCGATGCCCGATCTTTTGAATTTTCAGATTTCTAACAGAAACTCAGCTGTGTCTGCCGTTTGTAGATTAGACAGTCAAGCAGATTTATATCCTTTCATTTACTTGGAAACCAGTTTATTACATTTTTAGTATATTCTGTAATATAGTTAGAAACATCCAAATCCAACATCAGTCTTTAAGTTACTAATTTTGTTTACTCATACAGACTCTCCGAAGACCTGTATTGTGTCAGTGATCCCCTCTGGTAAAGTAGAGGAGGGTAAGTTAGTGAATCTGATCTGCAAGAGTGATGCTAACCCAGCAGCTGAATACACCTGGTACAAGGAGAAGAAAATCCTTCCGAATAGATGGAAAGACGTTTATCATATCTTCGCTGTCACCTCTGAGGACAGAGGAAATTACTCTTGCATGTCTAAGAACCAGTATGGACAATGTAACTCCTCATCTCTGTTTCTAGATGTTCTCTGTAAGTTTTCCTTGTAAGAAATTCATTTTTGTATATCAGGAAGTATTTCCTTTTCATACATGCTTAATAAATGTCTACTTATCGTTTTTGTCAGATGCCCCAAAGGTTCCCTCTGTGTCCATAACATCTTCAGGTGAGATCATGGAGGGCAGCTCAGTGACTCTGGCCTGCAGCAGTAATGCTAACCCAGCAGCTACGTACACCTGGTACAGGGAAAAAGACCCCAACCCCCTGAGTTTAAATGAAAATCTCATCCTTAACTCCATCGACTCGTCTAAGTCTGGGCAATATTACTGTACAGCCTTGAACAACAAGGGACAAAATACCTTAAGATTCAACATTGATGTTAAATGTAAACAATCGCACATTAAAGAATTTCTGTCACTTATTTTATAATAATGCCAAAATATAAAGTTAATAACACTCAACACATGCAACTTCCATTTTTCTTACAGATGCCCCCAGAGTTCCTTCAGTGTCATTGAGTCTTTCTGGTAAAATCGTGGAGGGCAGCTCGGTGACTCTGACATGTAGCAGTGATGCTAACCCGGCACCTAACTATACCTGGTACAAGGAGGGGGAGGAGTCACCGAAATCTTCAGGACAAAACTTCACCATCAGCAGCATACAACATGAACACAGTGGGAAATATTACTGTAAAGTCCAGAACAAGATAGGATGTCATAACTCCACTGTAGCTGTGACTGTTGTGGCAGGTAAACCTTTCTTGTGCATTGCACCGTTTCTCATTTAAATCAGCCATTGATCCTTATGCTATGTATAATTAGCATTCAAACTGGGGATTAAACAGAATATACCTAAGAGGAACTGGAAAATAATTTTATTTTGTTGCATCACTGTAAAAATTAAATGTGTTTGCTTTTCAGGGCTATCAAAGCTAGCAGTCAATGGAACTATTGTTTTCATTGTTCTGATCATGATATTTCTCTTTGTCTTCTTAATATTGAGGTAAGTTAATCTATTTTACTTCATGTTTCTTACATGTGCACCATCAGTTAAAAAGTACTCACCCTTCTGGATGTTTTACCCTTTTTTATTGCTTTTACAAATCAATCATGATCAACAAAATTTGGCTTTTTTTTTGACAAAAATAAGAATAGTGAGAGAGGACACCTGGACACCTATGACTGGACGAGTTACAAGCTTCAGCAGCTGATATGGAAGAAACTCTGCATACAATAGCTGTTGTCTAGGTTCTTCACCAGTCAAAGCTTCATGGGAGAGTGACAATGAAAATGCCACTGTTGAAGAAAATTCTGATCAAGGCTCCACTAGAGGCACCTGGGAGACGCTATGGTCCAGTGGAAGAAAGTTCTTTGGTCTGATCAGACCAAAATGGAGATTTTGGCCTTCAGATGGGACACTATGTTTGACAGACACTAAACACTACACATCACCAAAAACACACCGTCCCCACTGTGAAGCTTGGTGGCAGCAGCATCATGCTCTGGGCATGCTTCTCAGCAGCAGGCCCTGGAAGGCGTGTAAAGGTAGAAGGTGAAATGAATGCAGCAAAATATAAGGAACTCCTGGAGGACAATTTGCTTCCATCAAGAGAACTATGGCTTCAAAGAACATTTGTTTCCAGGAAGACCTGAAGCATGCAGCTAAAACCACACAGAAAGAGCTTGAAGTTAACAAGGTGGATGTTCTGGAGTGACCCAGTCAAAGTCCAGACCTCAATCCAATAGAGAATTTGTGTGAGGACTTGAAAACGGCTGTTCACAGCTGATCCCCATGCAACATGACAGAGCTTGAATTGTTTTGCAAGGAAGAATGGAGAGAAATTGCAGCATCCAGATGTGCAGCCTGATTCAGACCTATCCACACAGAGTCTGTGCTGTGATCGCAGCCAAAGATTCATCTGTGAAATACTGACTTTAAAGGGGGATTATTTAAGCAATCACTTATTTTATGTTACGTGTCTTTATTTGTCATTATTTTGCAGAAATCCATTTTCACTTTAGCATAAATTTGTTTTTTTTGTATTTAATTTTGTTGATCATGATTAATGAAAAGGTAAAACATCCAAGGGGGTAATATGATTTTTATAGGCACTGTAGCCACAATATGGTCATTTTAGAAATGATAACCAGTAACTAATTTTTTCTAATAACTAGAAAGCGGAGAGCCTCGAAACCATCGCCTAAACCTGGAGGAAGCCTCGACAACATTGAGCAGGTGAGATGGGACTCAAGAAGCTTCTGACTTCTGTTAGTGACCTGGTACAAGAGTTAGCAAGTTCTGAGTGGAGCTAGGAGTGAGGCAGTAGTGCTGGTGGGATCAGTAATCATAAAGGTGTCATGAAAAATAATAAGCTGTTTAGTCAGTACCTCTTGGTTTAATGCCATCACCATTTCATCTCAGTAAATATGTTTCTAATTGGACTACTCACATGAAAATCCCAACATATGTTGGTAACAAACCAAACAATCAACATGTACAAAGACGTAAAAACAAGTTCATTAATTACATTATGTGTGACAAACTGGAATTATCAAGGAGTAAATGTTGAACACGTGATGCCAAGAAGCTGGAAAAAGGCATGAGAAGCTAAGAACCAGCTATATCCTGCTCTCATTAGTGCCAGTTCATATCAGCTGATTGGGTTTTTTATTGGTGGCACGGAAAACATTTGTTCTTTAGTCAGTTTCAGTAAACATTGTTTAGTGCCTATTTCCTGCATCTTTTTGCTTTGCTATACATTATTCTTGGATTAATTTGTTTTGTTAGTATGTGTGGATTATCTGGGTCATATCATCATTATAAATATAACCGAGAAGAAAAAAAAAGTTGTGTTCAATACTTATTTTCCCACGCTCTGCATCTTTTAAGGTGAAAAGCATTGCAGCTATCTTAATCAGGTAGTTGTTATTGAAAATTGTGTGCAGTAGCTGTCTAAAGTAAGCTGATCGAAGCACAGCTTCATCTGACAAGTGAATTTGTAAATGATTCTTAAATGCCTTTGGTCCTGCAGTGTCAACGCAGTCAATCAAAGGAGGACGTTCAGTATGCCAGCATACGGTTCTTGAGGAAGCAGAGAGATCCTGTCTATGAAAATTTTAAACCTGGTAAAACTGGCACCCCTAGCATGGAGGAAGAGGAGGAGCAGGGTGTAGAGTACGCTACTGTTAAATTTGCTAATGCCAGCTTCGGTCAGAGGTAAGTAGCTCCTATAACATGCATAAATGTTATGAAACAATTCATTTAAATTATTACAGGAGACAATATAGCCGTTGGCAAAGTGTTCTGAAGTACAGATAAAATATTTGTGAAATGCCACTGTCTTTAAATATACCTATCAGAGTAGCCTGATTATTGAGGGTTTCATTTTTAGGACTTGAAGCACAGTCTTGCTTTTCCAAATGAAAAGAAAAAGAATTATTTACAAATTACTCTGTCAAAGCAACTCATGTGGTGTTTTCATTTTTTCCCCCTGTTATCTTTTCAGAACTGAAAGCTCAGAACCTGGAGAGGATTCAGATGCATTATACAGTGTAATCAATAAAATCCAAAGACCTAAGCTGGATAATTAACAGTTACACTGTACAGACATACTCATGGTCTTTTAGCTGTTCTTACCACAGCCCTAGTTTTTAATTAAATTACCTGTAATATTGCCGATTATCCTCTAGGTAAACATGAGAATGAGCCACAATTCCTAATGAA
This sequence comes from Anableps anableps, assembly GCA_014839685.1. Classification (NCBI taxonomy): domain Eukaryota; kingdom Metazoa; phylum Chordata; class Actinopteri; order Cyprinodontiformes; family Anablepidae; genus Anableps; species Anableps anableps. The sequence goes on along the minus strand of CM026065.1, from coordinate 9,768,099 downwards.
TGGACGGTCTACTTTAAACTTCCCTTTTACACCTATGATCATTGTTATTGCTGGTAAAGAGGATAATTCAATGAATGTTGTTTTCTGACACAATGAACCAGAAAGTGTACTACCAAATATGGAGAGAAGACATGTCGTCTGGAACTACGTCGTAACTGGCAACAGAAAACAAATAACTGTCTTGACAAAAAAAATCCTTTTAATTGGGAAGATGTTGAAAGGATGTTTAACGACTTAGTTCCAACATTAAAAAAAAAAAAAAAAAAAAAAAAAAAAAAAAAAAAAAAAAAAAAAAAAAAATCAATGCGTGAGCACTCAAACTTTCCCAAAAAGGAGGAAAAGTGGGTGAGAGCTGTGAGGTAACAAGGTGAAGTGCACTGATTTCTCCTCACCCATGAGAACAGTCTTTCTGTTGCTAAATCCTTTAGCCCCAGGACCATTACACAGTTATTTCTGTGTAATACCTCAACCATATAGTCAATCTCGGATTTAACAACAAAAGTTTGGGGACAAGAGCATTACACCAGCTCTAGCAGTCAACACCCAGACCATTAAGGTGACTATGAGTGCTTTTTGTGAAACTAATGGCTTATGGGTAAGAAAATGCTTCGTTTTACTAGCACTTTTAGTTTTTGTGTATTTTATTAGTTAAAAAATAATAATTGCTGGTGACTCACTGATGCCAAATGAACAGGTTGTATTTTATATACACAGATATACATATATATACATAAACACACACACACACACACACACACACACACACACACACACACACACACATATGCATTTTTGTATATAATCATTTTGACTTTCTCTACATATGTACAGTTTGCTTGAAGTTACTGTTTTGGGACAAAATACTATTCTAAGAAAACTAACTATACTGTATATGTTAGCTGTAACTATAATTCATGTATTGACAACTGTATTACTGTAGTCCAAATACATGCAAGTGTTTTTTTATGTGTTCAAAAGTGAGACTTTCAGTTGCTTCCATTCATTGATGGTATATCTCACCAAATGACTGCACACCTGGCAGGTTTGTTTTGTCTCAAAGCTGCTGCTTTTGAAGATTTGCACCGACTACTCCTTTCCCCTCCGGATTAATCCACATATACATCTTCATCATATCATCTGGAAACTTTGCTATCACTGCATTCTTCCTTTGTGGCCATGGTCCTATGCACCAATGACTGTGTTCGGTGATCTATTAAATTGACATTTCTCAGCTGCCTTGCATTTTTTTCTTTTAAGTTTTTTACTTATTGGAGACATGGAGCAGAATTGAACTGCTGTGACTCCCATCTGGAAAGCAAAAGTTGAACGACTGATAAATGAAGCAACATTCATTTTCTCTAATTGTTTTTTTTCACTAGTCATTTTTCATGCTGTATGACCAAATAAGGCAACAAGCTAAAGCTGATATGCAGTATGTTGCTTTCACAATATTAAAGCAACCGTCATCAAAAATACCGTCATCTTGTCCACAATGCAAATAAATAACTGGAAGGAACTTTGCTCTAATCTCCAGAGAGCTTTGCTTGTCTCACTCAGTCTGACCACAAAACCTTTCATTTTATTACAACAACCTCCTTTGCAAGTAAAATTAGAGATGAGTTCACTGTCACTGAATCAAGCCAGAGAAATAAAGGAAGCTGTTCAGTTTAAAAAAAAAAAAAAACTGGAAGTAAAATTATTGTTTTAGGTTTATTTTTAATGTTCCATATCTGGAGAACATATCAGCATGCAGTACTCTCTTTTGTACAGATAGACAGTACATTTCTATTTGAGTATTCATTATAAATTCAGTTTAAGAGTATTTTTCATTCTTTCTATTTACTGGTCTAAATAATAACAGTAAATACAGTATCAAATCCTACAGTGATGTTCTTTTTAAAAAAAGATGAGCAATATTTTATTATTTTTTGTTCAATCGCTTTCTTTATAAAGATATAATTTTTAGGTGGGGTTTTTTATTGCAATTTCTTATTGTCCCCCCCAGTCTGATTGTATGTTCAAAGTACTCAGGAAAACCCTACAGACAGTACAATACACTTCCATTTCATCTTTTTTTTTTCCTCGTGCAGAGATGCATTCACAGAGGTACAATTAAAAATAAGAACTGTTGTTTGGCATCTTCAGAATAAAAGTGTGTGAGGCTGTTTTGCAGATAAACCTACAGACTGCAGCCGTTCACAGACAGATCACTTGCAGCATCAGTGAGACTTTTGCATTTGGCTTGCATGCTGGGATTGCTCGAACACTCTGCATCTGAAGGCCAGCGCTCCACCCAGGTGTCCTTCCCCAGCATGTAGATAAACCTGGGCAAAAATATAAAAACAGATGGAAAATAAAAGCTGAGTTTAGCCCCTTTTAGTGCTGGTAATGTATGTTACCTTAACGTGGCTATGGGGTCTTGATCTGACATCTCGCCCACACCAGAAACAGTCCTAATTTAACAGCTTGTTTTTCTTAAAGGGCATTAAGTGGATCATTGGATGGTTTTTAAAAGGCTAAGGCATTGTTTTCTTTTTCTCTGGGATCATTTAGAGAATTTCTGAGTAATTTGTGTTTTATTGCTGCAGACAGCATTTAGAGCAAATAATCAGGCACAACATTTTTGTGTGGAAGTCAAGCTAAAAGCTGTTTAGAGCAGAGCGCAGGAATTTCTTCCATCAATAACAACCTAAACCTCAAAAATGTCACAGTGGTTCAACTGTATTCATGGTGAAGGTGCACACTGCACTTGCTATTTATTGATAGAATGACTTTAAATACTGAGTGTAATTTTATTCAGTTTTTTTTAAAACTGCATTTTGTGTTTAATATGATTCATTTATGTGGTCTATCCAGCTATAAAAATGTTTTATAGAAATAATCGAAAGCCGTTTTCAGTGACAAACTCAGGAAGGTGTTTCTTTGTTTCCAGCAGATAAAACTTTAGCCGACATGAAACAATCAGAGCCAACAGGACTTTGTTGGACATCTTGAAACGAACAGAGTCGTTTACTTGTTACATGGCTGGACCGGCCAATAAGACGGCAGATCCCACCCTTTGCTAGCTCTGATTGGTTTAGACCACGATATGGGAATAACGTGTGTCTGCTGTGAACCTCTGAGACTTTCAGTGTCACAGAGACTTTTTTTTTTTTTTTTTTTAACCCTCCCAACCGCTGGTTCCACCGGTGCGACCTGCGATTTTTTTTTTCAGGTGCACTATTGAGAAATCCGATTGCAATTGTGACAAAATTGCAACTGGACATGTTCGGACAGGGCTCTAGATTGTCAGATTGTAATCTAGAGCCCTGACATGTCACTCAGAGCCTTATAGTAATTATGAGTTGTTTATGTGCTGCTATGCATTTTATTCATAAAGGCCTTATTTCTATGCATTCCCTTCATCCATTTATCTTTCCATCCATCCATCATCTTTCACTTCTCACCCCATCTCACCCTTACATTTCCTTTTTACATCCAAAAAAACCAAAAAACAAACAAACAAACAAACAAAAAAAAAAACTCATTTACTACGCTTACTAATTCAGAATTTTAAGCTGCATTTAAATGTTTGGCTCTGTCGATCCATGTATCAGGTCTGTACCATTACAGTCACTGTTTTTGTAGCATCTGTAGCATTCTATATTTCCCATAATGGCCCGACCCTTGTCTGTCTTTGAATGTGACTGGCCGCGTGGCGTGCACATCAAAATAAAGTCTCCCCCAACTATTCCACACTGTTGCAGACTTTTGTACAATGGCGCCTTGACCAAGAGGCATGCTAGGCTTGATTTAGCACCAAAACTAGATTGGTAAGAAAGAAACAAAATACACCAAACAATAAAACTTCCATTAAATGGCCAGAGGGAATAAAGAGGGAGTTAAAGAGCAGGCTTATTAGTATTGAGGATATTCTACTTGCTCACCCGTTGTTGTCAGGGTCAGTGGTCCACTGGTCCTCTTTAGGACCAATGATGAGATACTGGGAGCCCTGTTTCAGACTGAGTCCTTCTCTGCAGCCACCATGAGACAGGAAAAACCTCTTTTGACCAACTTCAACTCCAGCTTCCACACCTGGAGGGTTGCAGGAACAAAAAACACTTTTATCTATTCATAGTTTACATACATTGGCTTAAAAATTACGTTTGGAACAAATGTTACCACTGCATATTTTTGAAAATGAATCGAAAAGTTACACAAAACTACCCCATGTATACCAGCTGGCAGTTCACTATGTACCAGCATTAGGCTGTGTGTTTATCAAGAGAGCAAACAAGAATCATTGCTGCCACTCACCAAGTTTAATAACTTGTATAATCTCCATCTCATATTTATCATAGTAGCTCTGACTCATACTGAGCACCTTGACCTGCCAAACTGAAGCACAGACGATATAAAACATGAAAATGGTTAAAGTGTGCATCCTGTTGAATGTCTCGTTCAGTCAAAATAAACTGACATTCTTCTTAAATAAATTGTTCACAATCATGCATACATGAGCGGTGTGTTTGAAGTCATGCATCATACCATGGTGTAAACTTGTACAGGCAAATATCTCTCTCTCTTTGTTGAGGAAATTTTGATCTTCAGATTTTGAGACACAGCAGTCGCCTACAGGGTGACACAAACCGCGATGTTAAATTTATAGCAGGTGGCATTAATATGCAATAATTTCCTGCCAGAAGTGCGATCACTTGTCACCTTGTGTGCAGCGACAGGCGTTGTTGTTGCAGATCCTAGTCAGCTCCTCCCTGTCCTCCCTGGGAGAGTAAGTACGACTGCAGCGGTGATCTGAAAGGGGAGGGAAGGTTTTAAATCCTCTAAATGAGATGAATAAGGTAAACAATGAGCTTGTAGTAAGACAAATAGAAAGTATCATATTTTGGATTAACACCAGTATTCATATGGGTCAAATTACATACCAGGAAATTCAGTACACTACCTTGTAAAAGTATGAATTTCCCCTTGTATTTGTTTATATTTTTGTCAAGTTACAACCACAAACTTCAATACTTTTTATTTAGAACAAAAGATACTGACCAAATAATTAAAAGAAAAAAACATAATTGATAAAAATCTTTATTAGTATTTGTTCTTTCAAGTGATTCTATAACAAAGCTCCATATATATATATATATATATATATATATATATATATATATATATATATATATATATATATATATTAATATATATATATATATATATATATATATATATATATATATATATTTTTTTTTTTTTTTTTATTTTTTTTTTAGTTTTTTGTTTTTTTTTTTTTTTGTTTTGAAATTCAAAGTGCCTTGAAAAAGTATGTGTACCCTTCGAACTTTTAACGTTTTGTCACATTCCAACACTAAACTTTGGAATGTTTCATGTAACAGGCCTTCACAAAGCAGAAAATAAGTGTAAAGCTGTTAAAAACATAACATTTAAGGTTAGAATATTATATCAGACCAAAAAAATAATTAAAAAAACATCTTAATACAGAAGTTTGGGCCTAATGAAAAGTATGTTTAATAGCTGCTGAAAAGGTTATTTCCAAAAGGTACTTTAAATCTGACAAATTAACATCATAAGAACTTATATTCTAATACATTATATATGACAGTATAATTAAAAGTTATTTTTTCCAAATAAAGAATTGTATTCAACCCCCCCATTCTTGTCTAGGCTGCCAGTTTAGGTGGGCAGCCATGTCTTGGTGGGTTTGCAGATATGTCAGAGCCTTTCCTTACAGTAGCTATGCATAATGTTCAAAGTTTGGGACACTGTTTTGTAACCTAACTCTGCTTTAAATTTCTGAACAAATTTATCTTTTCACATGTCTGCTGTGTTTCTTGGTCTTCATGTGGATATTATTCACTAATTACATGACTTCTGAAGGCAGTTGGTGGCATTAGATTTTATTTAGGGGTGTCAAAGTAAAGAAGGCTGAAAACATGCCCTACTTTTCAGATTTTATCTGTAAAAAAAATTAAAACTGTCACCTTTGGTTGGTCAGTCATATAAACTTTGAATAAAATCTGTCGCAGTTCATAGGTGTAACATGACAAGTTGTGCAAAAGTAATGGGGGAGTGAATATTTTTACGAGGCACTGTAGAAATACAGATTCATTTCTAATACAAGTACTCTATAACATGTTTGTGATGCACATCTTCATATTCACTAACCTGGGTTGTAATACTCATAAACGGTGACAGAAGATGGCTGCAGGAGACCAACTTTAAAGGTCTGCTGAAGTCTAAAGATTAGAATTTCTGGCTCTTTGTGAGAAACCTGAAACAGAGCAAAGATTTAGTGTGACAAACGAAAACCTGAAACATAGCAAAATATTGCTTTATGCAATCAAGCATGGTGCTTAGTGCCAAAAAGAAAGGGATTTTTCTAGTCGCTTGAAGTCTTCTCAAAATGCATGTTAATAGCTCCACTTTAAAGGCTTTTTAAATAATTAACAAACATGAACTCAGACTCCTCGTTGCAGTCCGGTATATATGTGAACAACTGATCATGTTTTACCTTGAACAAATGAATGATCAGAGACCCTCTGTCACTCAGGTTATCTACGATCTTGAAGTTACTGATGTAATGATCCACCGAGTTGGACAGCTACACAAACAAATATAAGAAATGTTGATCATTCTGGCCTGAGGAGCTGAACATCCATTTGTTGTTACATTTTGTCAAAACAAATACAGTATGGAATATTTATATCGTGCTGTATGTATCGCTAATCTGCATCCATGTTGTTTTTTAAAATCACTGTCATAAAAGGCTTATTACCATCTCCAAGTCGGAGTTTTCTGGAGTGAAGCCAGTGGGGAGACTAATGTCAAGAACCACCATTCTGACATCTCTGGGTCCCAGAGACCTGTGAATGATGGACAACGAAAACATTTGAAAATCAATATTTGTACTTTGTGAACTGTTCAAGCCAGGTCAGGTGTTAAGTTTCTAGCTCAAGAAGAAGAACCAAATGTCTTAGTGTCTAGAATGGAGCAGGAGATGGCTAGACAGACAGGAGAAGGGTGACTGAGTTCACTCATAGAGGGAGGCTGGGTGGTTGGGTAGGGAGGTAGGATGAAAAACAGCTTGATAACGTATAAAACCTGCATTGAACAGCTGTTGCTGTTTGAAAGGCAGAGGGTGACTTCTTAGAGCGCCATGTATCATCATTTTTAAAAAGACCCATCATATGTTTCGGTCTGTTTTTGCACATCGGGTATATGTATCAAAAAGTCTCACCTCACGTTGATGGTGATCTGGTAGGATTTTTCAACATCAGCTGGAGGCTTTTCTGATATTAAACAGAAACAATAAAAACTGTTTTATACAGAATTCCAGGACTTCTGCATTATTTTGCTTATTGTTCGATAGTATGATAACAGATTATTTTTTTAATATTGCAATAATAAGCAACAGTATTTGCCAGATGTTTAATGTTTGTTTTTTTTTTTAAATAAGAGTGCCTCACAAAGTGTTATGATTGCAATTTTTATAAAAAAATATATTCTTGATGTTCCAGTGTTATTGAGGGAGACAAATCCTCCATTATTGCATTGAATATTTGTCATTAAACTGTGTTTTCAACAGCCAGTTGGGCAAAAACAAACAAAAAAGACCTAAAGCCTGCATGTGTGAGATGCTGCGTTTAGTTACCGCTGGATTCTTCAATATTAACACTGAGCTCAAAGTGGTTGCAGGGTGTTTTCTCTTCAACTTCATGTAGCTGGTTGTAATGAGTCACAACCTTAGGGGAAAATTTAAGAAACAAAAGTAAGGAAAATCTTTCTAGTAAGTATGCTTTGAATTGAAAACATATTGCAACAGGTTATTGTGTTTTTTTACATATGTTTAATGCCCCACACAGAATAGTTCACTTCACTACATAGTGGATCCTATACACAGGTGCATCCCACTAAATATCTGTTTTTGCATCTTTTTGTAAAACATTTTCCTTCCACTCAACTTTCCATTAATATACTTGCATACATCCCACTGTGAACAGCCGGTTTATTTTGGACTGACTTGATGTGGCTATAAACAGTTAATGATTCTCTGCTGGACAACTGTCAAGTCAACAGTAATCCTCATAATCTTACTTTTAAATGTAGAAATTTGATTATTAGTCTTATGGCCATAAGACAAACATTTTTAAATAATAAACTATAATTGATCTTATGTAATATTCAGGCTTTCTTAAACTGAATTTTCATGAGCTGTGAGTCATTAGCAGTAATGAATGCTTGAAATACTGCATGTCATACTGTGTGTAATGAATCTATAAATCAGTTTCCCTATATACTATAAGTTTGAATTTAGGTTTAGGGTTCTAACTTACTAAAATGTACCTGCATATAAAGAAAGTTGGCTTCGTAAATATTGGTTCATACCTCCAGTATTCCTTGCCCGTTCCCTTGAGCCACCACTTCCATGTCGATGCCAGTAGGCAGCTAAATAGAGAGTGCAACAAAGACAGAGGATTTAGAAATAAAAAAGAAAATTATTTTCATTAATCATATGCTCTAAAACAGAAAAAAATGTCTTTAATTCACCATCTGATTTTATTAGCTTGTTGGGGGTTGTTTTATAATTACATGACTCACTTTAGAGGAGCGAGCACCATAGGCTGTGTCGGGGTTAAAGTGGTAACGGATATCCCTGCGTCCTGTCATCCTGATGTCCACATTCAGACTGAGGTCAGCAGGGGGAGGTTGGTTGATCATGTACTCTGACAGAGCCTGGAGCACAACCATAGTGGACTGCCAGAAGAAAGAGATCAAAAAATGGTTTTTGATCTGCCACAAAATCTTTTTTGCACATTTAATTTGTCTGAATATCTGAAATATTCCACTGAATCAATAATGTGTTAATGTGTTTAAACCAACAAATTTGTCTGTCTGCATACAGTTAAGCCCAAAATTATTATGATACAAATCTAACATTATTTTCACTCAACCAAGAAGTTTGTTTCTCATAGGAAATGACACAAGCATCACTGAAATGATAATACCACATAATAAAGAAAGAAAAAAATTCTGGAAAAAAAAAAAATTTTTTAATTGAAATTTTATTTAAAAAAAATAAAATAAAATGTCAAAGATAATTCATACCCTCCTGAATAATTACTGAGAAAAAAATTTTTGGCATTACAGCAATCACATCCTTCATAAAATTGTTGATCAGCTTTTTGTATGTTTCCTCTTGTATTTGGATGATTTAATTTTGTTGAGGAGCTCCAAGTCTTTGAGGTTGGAAGGCCTCATTACCACCACCCTTATCTTTAGCTCCCTGGACAGATTCTCCACTGGATACAAGATGAACTGTGTCTGGACCAGTCCAAAAGGTTAAAATTACTTCCAGTCAGAATAAATATTGTAAAATCTAAATATTACTTTAAATCCATATCTGGAAGGGGTATCAATAATTTTAGACATAACTGTATACTTAATAATGTTTATACAAGATGCCTTGACTATATATACTATACAATATATTAGGTGTACAGTAATATAGGGAATAACCACCCCACACTGGTACCCAGCACTATTGCTCCATCCATGTGCATAACGCACTGTGTATAGTGCAGCAAGTGGCCAGGGGGGCACCATAAAGATCAGGCTTGTGCAAAATCATAATTAATCATAACATATTTAAATAAAAATGTCTGATGCATTTTAATACTGTAGTTATATGCTAAGCAATACAAAAGTAAAAGATTTGCTCCAGAAAAATGAATCTCCCCAAATCTCCCCTATAGTGCCCCCCTCTCCCACCTCCCAGTGATCCGCTCTGTTGTGTTTCAGTCTCAAATATGGCAGACACCTGTGTTTGAACGCAGTCTCAAAAAAGGCATTAAGAATCGAGAGAAGGATGATGCTTGTGCTCCGCTCACACGTCTCTTGCTTCTCTCCCTCCCCCTTTTGTCACCCTTTTCTATTCAGTGCGGCTTTTGGTGCGTCACGGTTGCGCCGTTGCGCTGAGACAACGCTCAGAGCAGCTGTGTGCTGCCTCGTAGGCAGCAGCTGGGAGGGAGAGAAGCAGGATGAATCCCAGACATTATTTTACTGTTGTAGAAACGTAGCAAAGCATCATTTTACATGCAGTTATTCACTACCGAAGCAACAATAAACTGTTTTGAACAAATGAAAAATATCAAAAATGATTAAAAGAAAAGCAAAAAAACACGAAAAATAATCCCATGTTCAGCCTGTTACATCTGTCCTGCTTCAAGAATGATTTACTCTGACCGGTAGTGTTACAGTCTGGTAATCTAAAATAATTATTTAAAGTGAAAAAGTTCTGCAGATTGTGGTGACTTTCTGGTTTTAATAAGCTCCTTCTAATTAATCTTCCTCAAGAAAACAAAACCTGTCAGGATTATATGGGTCAGCTGCCTTCATAACGTCAGACCTTTTTAATTTTTTTAGGGGTTTTCATCAAGTGCAGCGGATGTGAAAACAGCAAGTCTTATTCGAACAGAATTTTGCGTGATGAGTTCTCGTTCTGCATTCTTCTCCCTACTGTTACATCTAATTCACTGTACTTTGTTTCCTCGTTTCAGTCCCACTCACAATCTGTTCTCTTCACAAGCCTTAATTTTCCATCACCAAATATTAAGAAACACTCTGAAAAATACAGACTTATGGACCATTCACGTTGGGCATCACAAAGCTGGTACCTGAGTCGAGCCGAAGCCTCCTCCTCTTCTTCTCTGACTGTTGAGCCATTTGAAGGGCGCCGCAGCCTCCTCCATGCGCCCCAACTTTATCAGAGCGAGCAAAGCATAGCCAGTCGCTTCCAGAGTGAACAAGTGGTTTTCCTTGTCAGGCCAGTGGCTCCTATCTAAATGCATGAGCAGAAGGCAGACAGGCCTGATGAGTGAGGTTATGCATCGGCAGTGAATAAAAAAGCTGCAGGACATTATATGTAGGTGGGCATGCAAACGAATTTCAAATTTGACTTAAAGTAATGATTAAAACAAGATAATGGAAAAGAAGAAAATTTGTGCAATTGAAATGTCACCGATGCAATATCAAATCTAGTCCCCTTGTCATATTACTTGAGCGTGAATATGGAGCAGAACATATGAGAAACCTCGAGATGCTGCTTCAAGTAATGACTGATGAAGGTTGTTATGTGTTCCCTGCAGAGCCAGAGCATAAGAGGTGATGGCCACCGTGTACGGCCGCCTTCCACGAGTCAGCAGGGCTTTGCTCAGGAACTGGGTAGTCCAGGTGGTTGCCAACTACAGCAAGAAGGTGACATTACAGACTGCTGATGCCTTGAAATCACATCAAAGAACCTCTGATAAATCTTTGGGGAAATCTATTCATCAACAATATGAGTGGGGGTTTAAACCAATGTGGGAATGAACACGCAATCTATTGAGATCAATCAAAACTGTATTGTACAGGGGTGTTCTTGTTTCTTTTTCTTGGCAGATATGATAGAATATGATGATGGATCAGTGTGAAGCTGATTTGTTGGTGTCTATAGTAACTAAGTTCATAAAAGGAATGTTAAAATCTGCCTTTTTTAATCTTCACTGATGTATTATAGATTACAAAGTGTTGTCAGATTTATCAATACATTTTCATACTTTTTTAGGGTAAAGCTTTAAACTGCACTCATCAGCCTGAATAATAATAATAATAATAATAATAATAATAACAACAACAACTGTGTGTGTAAATTACCTCCACATCTGGCCTGCCACAGTTGATCCCTGCCTTCTTAGCTTCAGCAATTGCAATGTGGACAAAGGATGTCAGAGTTATTTCTGGGTCATCACCACGGAGACCACCCTGCAGGAAAAAACTCAAAACCTTAATGCTTTATGATGTAGACAAACGTGAAAGGTTTTCTGCCTTATCAGAATATTACATTTTCACTCAATGTCTATGTTTCTTCTCTTCCTTTGCTTTTATAGCTTTCTGTTTGTAAGTTACCATTTCCCAACAGGTCTTTAGATTGAAATTAAGCTTTAAAACTGTGAATAGATTACATTATATCTTTGTGTTAAGGATTACTGAAAATTGCTTGTATTATTAAATTCAAACAAAATCTAAAGATGTCTTTTTCACAACTAGATGATTGATTTAACTGAAGACATGTTTTGCTCAACAATTCTTGTTGAATGTGTGGTTTATTACTGTGCTTTATTTACCTTAAATATTTATGTTTTCTGTCTGTTGCAAAAGCCAAAAACATAAACGCAAAAGCCCCAAGAACCTCAACAATGCCATTTAAACTCAGAATTTTTAATCTAATTTTCCTAAACCAGGACCTTTTCTTGCATCTGGACAGAATTATTATTGCTGTTGAAGCTTTCTCTTATTATTTAAATAACCAAATTAAAAAATTGCTTAAATTCTTTGTAGTGAAATTCAAGCTATCATAGAAGAAAATAATCCCATTTCTCTGAGCTGTTTGCCGTTGAAACCTTTAAATAAAGACACAGGATTTTTCATAAGTATAACTGATCCAGAGTCAGTTAATCAGTTAATTCATCTTACCAATATATAAGAGAAAATAAGTAAAAAAAAAAAAAAAAAAAAAAAAGTTTCAAAAAAATGTACAAACTGCAGTAAAAATATACAGCACAGTGTGTGTTCCAGCCAGAACCTCACAGTCATTGTGGTGGAATAAACTGGGTTGTCCTCTTTGTACACTCCTCTTAAACGTTGGATTTTCTTGGTCACCAGATACAGCAGAGGGTCGCACACTTGTTGCTCATTGACACTAATGATCGAATGAGCCATGGAGAACACTTTGATGACGTACGCCGTAATCCTGCAAAATTGAAATTGAATTGAGCCGACATTTGGACACTGACATGCTCGGAAAATATTGTAAGCTAAGAATTGAATGGAGCAACTTTAAAAGTGTGCAACTCTATTTGTAACTCCTGGCACACACAGTGCGACACTGTCTCTGCTCCTACTAGTAAATAGTTAACCACTGATGGCAGGATAGCTGGAAAGGAATATTCTTACTGCTTTTATCCTCTTATCATATGGCGCTTAAAGAGAAACTGGAATCAGGTCAAAGCTTTATAAAAACTGGTGATGGGAAATCGGCAGGAAAGTTCAGTTTGGTGCATATCTAACGACCTAACTTTGGGATTTCCCTGTCAAATGTACAAATGTAATTTTGCAGGATTACCATGTACTTGCGCCTTCACGCCTGTAGGGGGGGTATGAGCCATCACTCTTTCTGTATTCCAACTGGTTCTCATAACCTGCGGAAAAAACAGCAGCATAAAATGACAGAAAGACCAGAGTGAATTATTTCGGCTTTCAGGTGTCAGACAACCGCTAAATGAACGTCATACAAAATCCCTACCAATCATTTCCTACAACAGCAGTTACTGAACACTGTTATTGCGTGCAGAACACTTAAAACTAATTATTTTCTGTTTCTGCACAGAGTTGTAAAGTAATTATTTAAAAGGAAACAGTATTTTTTAGGGCATGTTAAGACATGTCTGTCTCTTTCTCAAGCTGCAGGAGAGTGACTGTGAGAACAGGAAGGCGAAACATACTACTGCAAAGTTGCTCTGTTTTGTTTCAATCTGTCTCAAGTATTTTGTGGGATTTAGAAATTTTGGAAGCCTTTTGGATTTCTCAAAGCTAAGGTAAGAATCTTCAGGGAACACATACCCAAACTTCTGTTTTTAAAGGCAGTTTAATATGTTAACTCTGCAATGATTTTGCATTCATTTTAAGAAAACTCTCGTTATTCTACATACCATTCAACACATCGTTATAACTGTTATTTACTTGTGTGTCTATTTATTAGTCTATTAAACTATTACTTGATCAAGTCATTCTAAAAGCAACTAATCTGTTAATTTACTGCTCATTGTTTCCCTGTGGAACTACCAATCATCAAAGCCTCCATTTCTTAATTTCCTTCAACAAACTGCTTAACATCTACTTAAACTCTTCGTCGCTGTCTGACCTCTTCTGATATATCGGAGAGCCTCAGCCCTACGATCCACCCCGACACTCTCCCAGTTGTTGGTTCGGTCCAGATAGAGAGTGGCTATAAGCGGCAGAGTGATGGAGGCCAAGTTCTGCTCCACACAACCACCAGGCATCTGGATCAGAGATGCCAGTGAGTCCTTGCTGATCGAATTATCGATGCTGTCCGCCAAAACGTTACCTAGAAAGCAACATGAAAGGAGCAAAAATCAGGAATCCTCTGTTTCACTATAGTGTTCTTTTTAAATTGATGTCCCTGCTTGATTGGTTTGGTGACCCACCTCTGACATTAATGAAGGTCTCTGGCACAGAATTTGGCACGACTGACTCCAGTTCAACCTTACCAATGCGAATCGTCTGAGTTCCTGTAGCAGATGGAAGAATATCTCTCACAACTCAACAATTCTAATTTTAACCAAAAACTGAACCAAAAGAAGACTCAAAAGTTGCAGACTAATAAAAAGAAAAAAACAATCAAACACCAAATATCAACATTTTCTAGACCCAGAAAACCTACAAATGAAGAAATTGTGAAGTAAAATAACTATGTCACAATCATTAGTTTATAAGAGAAAAGGTTCATTTTAACCCAATTTTTTTCCACTAAAAGAGCCTTTAAAGCCACTTCCTCAAAATCAGATGTTTACTTCCATGACGACATAGTTTCTGTATCTGCACTGTCCATAAACAGAGAATGATTTATTTTTTCTTGAGAAAAAAAAGATCTTCCTTTAACATATTTTATGTTTTGAATGGATGTGTGGTGAATAATGGCTATAAAACAGGGAGTCAACAGCCACTGAGATGACCATGGGTGGTATCAGTGAGTATGAAGTTGATCGGATGAGACAATGTCGTGTTTTACAACAGTTTTTACTTTCTATCTCTCCTCTGTTAGTCCAAAACCACAGATTATGTTCTTTCCAAATGTCCCTCCTGTGTTTTCCCAAGACAAAAACCTCAACTGTGACTTTTTTCTCTGCGTTTGAGCCAAAACAAAAGGGATAGATATGATTGCAACAGCAGTTTGAATCAATATTAGTATCTTAATTATCCATCAATCCACCACCTGTCTTTCATCAGACTGAAGTGATTTTTAGGGCTAAATGACGGGTTGATGATGGTAACAATTTGCAGATGAAGTTTAAGTGGTATGACACAAGGTGTCTTTGGAATAATTTTAACAGCTACAATATGGTAGTGCAGTTAAACCCTCACTACTGCCTGATTATGTGGAAAAAAGTGAGACTTGCATAATCACTGCAAGGCTCAGTTATATAAAGCAAGCTAATTTGATGAAAAGCTGTTGAGAATAATGAGAGTGAAGATGCATCAAAGTAACAATGCTGTTCAGAAATGAAGCAGAAATTACAACGTAAATCTGAATTCTGTCATATTTGAAATTTTTCTAGTTTTTGTTAAAAATGATCATTCATGAGAGCAGTTGATTAGAGTTCAACGAGGTTCATAAAAGAGTGCTTTTAAGGATCCTGTCCTCTGAACCTTTCTCTGGACACATGGGAATGAATACACTACCCCAAGCTACAAGCCTGAACACAGCTGAGAAGAAACAGTTGTAAAAATGATGATGTATGCTTTTAAAAACTGTGTGCTAAAAATGAGCATGCTACAGATGTAGCATCTTAAAATGTGGTTCATACATATAGCAGATAAAAAAAAACAACAACATGCCTCCTTGAGCAGACGGATTCAACACTGTACTCCAAACTTCAGTCTTCTGCACTCCGTCCAGCTGTTTGAGTCAAGAGAAACTGATTATACAAACCTCGCTACAAACAAGTTGAAAATTTGTTGTAAAATCAAAACCTAGATATAGCTCAGTTTATTTATACACCAATACTTCGCAGTCAAGTAAAATCAAATTCAATTCAAAGTTCAGCAACTCACCACTACTCGCAGGAATTTCTGGATGCGGTCACCCCCTGTCAAGTCTCTACCAACCACCATTACTTCCAGTGGAAGTCTGCCCACCACCAGTGGTACAATGGTGTAAGGCACCGCTACAGAAGAGCCCGCCGGCACTGTCACTTCCTGGGTGTGTCTGTCCTTGAACGCAACACTGCAGATGCCTTCTGTCTTCATCAGTACCACCCTCACCTGAATAAAAAAAAAAAAAAAAAGTCACAGGAAGGTGTGAACAACAACAAAGATGACAAAATAAAAGGGAAATTAATAGGATTCTCTTACATGCATCTCATCGTAGCCATAGTTGTGGATGACTGCTTTAATCTCCAACTGTTCATTCCTCGCCACAGAGTATGGAAGCTTTAGGTCGACAAAGAAATGCTTCCAAGTTTTGAAATTGTATGGCTCCGCAACACAGAAACCTACAGTCACATGGTGATCAATAATGAGTTTTCTGAAGATGCTTAACAGTTACACACAAAAGAAAGGTTGTACGTCCAATACTTCTGGTTTCTTGGATTTGTAAATTCTAACAGATTTTTGGGAAGGGATGACAATTTGATCTGTTTTATATCTTCATTTATCTCTTTTTAAATATGCAAATATTTACTATGCTTTAAAACTTTAGAAAGTTAAGCTACGATTATGTTTTTGTTCATGTACTTTTAGCAGGGGGATATTAAAGTAATGATTTACACATTAGTTGAAAAGCCTGCGGTCCATATATTAAAGCTCTCAATGAGCTCAGAACCTTTTAACACTGAAGGTGAAATGTTAAGCATGTGGAGCGTATTTCCTGCATCACGCTCCACCAGCCGTACCTGTTTGAGGAGATGCACTGATGGCCAAAACTCCCCACTCTGTGATGCTGTCAGGTAAAGCACTTTCCATATTCCTCAATGCTAACCTGTTGAGTAAATTCACAATATATGTTCAACAAATACAAAACAAGGAATTTTGCATGCAAAACCTAAACATAGAATGTGCCATGGAACAATAGTGTGTAGCTTATACTGTCAAGGAATGGTGAAAATTATTGCTATAAAGGTTTTGTAACTCAAGTGTAGCAAAAACACAAAACTATTCTCAGGATTAAGTCTGCTGCCTTACTTTTAAATCCAACCGAGAGAGAGAGAGAGAGAGAGAGAGAGAGAGAGAGAGAGAGAGATAGCAAACATTCTCTTTCTTTTTGTGACTATTTCCCTGAGTTTAACCCAGAGAATAATTTGGTATTTTGCATGGTGTCTTTAAATACATTACGATTGCATTTTTACTAACTTAATGAAGTAATAATTTATTTGTGTAAAATATACATATATATTTAGATTTATCCAAGATGCAGCTTTATTGTAATAATTGCTTTTTGATCACCAGGAACTTCTCAGTAAGGGTTGTTGCTCGCCTGGCCATTACCTTTCTACACAATTTCACTCGATTCTCATCTCCCTTCAGTGCTCCATCTGGGATTTGTCCCATTGAGCTCGATTTCTCTAGTTGAATTTCAACCAGGCCAATCAGTTGATGACAACGATTTTCTGCGCTGTTTTAGAATTGTAGTCTGCCTATATAGGGTTGTAGTTTGCTGATGGCAGCGGAAGAAGTGAACAAAGCCATTCAGTCCGTGTTGGTCATGCTTCCAAATATTGAGCTATTAAAGTCAGAACAAAAGGAATATATATAAAACATTTTATTGTTGGCAAAGATTTTGTGGTTTATTCCCCACCAGGTTGTTTATAGCGCACGCAATTTCCGGCAAGCTTAATTGAGCTGCCACATCACATACATCATGGTCAAATGTTAGCGATTGGGTAAAAAAAATCCGATCCAATTGTTTAAATCTTCAACAGAGTCCATGGCTCCAGCAAGGAGTCTTTTTCACAAGCCAAGAGTCCAAACCCTCTGTATGAAGTAAAGCGTAGAAAAAGGAGCTGGTTTTTACCAGGCTAGGTCGTTGCTGGTTTTGTTGAAAAAAGAAGCAAAGCATTACAGTCCATTTTGAAATCAAACTTTGTTTTTTGTATTATTATAACAATTTTTGTCCTAATTTTCAAGACATGGTTTTGCCATAACCACCTTAGTGCAAAGGGATCAATGAAAAGGAAAAATGTAAAATAAATCGAAAGAGGGGGACATTCATTGTGTATGATGAGTTATAGTCATTAAAAGCTTACTGTTCAGACGTAGTAGCAGCTTTCATGGTTCACTCACCCGTCTTTGTCGGTCTCACTCGGCAGGCTCACATCCATCCACAACCAGGACTCAAAGAACTTGGAACGAAGAGAGACCTGAGTCTCATCCATATACTCCCACTCTTCTTCTTCTTCTTCGTCCTCCTCCACCGGTACCATCTCAGAAGCATGTCCACGAGCTGGCATTTTGTTTGCATTTGAATAGGTCATACCTGGCAAAGCTTGTACAGTTCGTCCAGATGACACCGGTCGAATTGAACCCCATTCTGTTTAAAGGAATTCAGAATTCACACTTGATAAATCAGAAAAAGACTAATACCTGCACAGAAATGAGATTTGAACAGTTAGATAAACTGTCTAATATTTTTGATAAAAAGATTTTCATCATCATAAAACACTTGAACAATCTGTTTCAACGCTTTTTTCATGCATTAACACCTCTTTGCTGAAATTGTCATAATGTGAAACCTTTAACAGTAATGTGACCTTACATAAGATTGTATTATGTAATTAGTTTGGTAGTTTTTACACAAACTACACAACCAAAAAATGAAATTGAATCAAAATGTGAAAAAGTTGAGGTTGAGTACATACCAAACATGTGGTTTCTGAGAGGTACCCTCTCTCGTGAATATAATTTCACTATCTCAAAAGAAGTGTGATCATACATTGGTGAAGAAGTGGTGGTTGGGGGAGCAGTGGTCATGGGTGGAGGAGTGGTGGGAATTTCTGTGTTGAACACTTGGTCCCTGTAAGTGGCACAGCAGTAGCGGAAAGCCAGGATGCACTCCGGGCCCTCTGTGATGTAGAGGGAGCGGCGGGTGCAGGAGTAGGGCATTCTAATGTCCCTGAGGCCGTCTTTACAGCAGCGGCGCTGCAGCTTCTCCTTATAGTGACTCTCTGAAATAAAGGAATAGATGTAAGGGAACAAGTAGGGAAATCAGAACCTGTTGTTCATACATTCAACATAACATCTCCATCTTTTCAGTTTTCACTAGGTTTACAAAATACTCACCCAGCCTAGCTTTACGTCGGATGAGTTCAGGAGAGCGCCTCCTTCTGGTACTGCCCGGACACTCCAGGGCTGAAAAATGAAACGTTGGAGACGTAGAGATGGATTATTTTTGGAGAATGTGTGCAGTGTTGTTGTTTTACGTATGCATTAGTAACTGTTTAAAACAAAAGGACGCATGAGGATGCTTCACTTCAACGCGTTAATTTCAATTAATAATTACCTAGATCTTAACATGTTCAAAATTTAAACAAAAATAATCGTTTTTTTTTTTTTTTTTGTTTTGTTTTTTTTTTTTTTAACATGGAAAGGTCCCGAGTCAGAACCTCTGTATTTGCGTGTTTCTGGTACGCCCGTAAATCTGACACACAAGCGTCATCGATGGACGACAAAACCACTTCTCTTGGCCCACTGGGGGTTAACTTTGCTTCAAGAAACAATCTGATGGGACATTGGAAAAGACATTTGTGTGCAAGTTCTGTACAAAGGAGTTAGCCAGCCCATCACCGAAGCTATTCAAGCCTAAAATACCATCTCAATGCAAAACATGTTGCGGCAAGCACAGACATCCCCAGCGCTAATGTCAACGTCCACAACCCACATTTTTAAAGAAGTATTTTTTCAAAGAAGTTACATGGATGACTGAAATACTTGAAAGATGGATGGATTTAATAGCACTTTGCACCAATCTGATGGATGAATAACCTAAATAACAGATTAAAAACAACAAATATCTTTGTTGTTGAGCACATCTATTTATTCAATAATTTAGCAGCAAAAAGGGTCTTTGAACTGAATATATTTGGTTAATATATGGTTTTCAATTAAAATACAATTAATTTCGATTAATTAATTGCAGACCCTGCAATTTTTTATCAACTCCCAGTACTAGTACATATATAAAGTTTACATGCTCTCGGATGCTCTTAAGTTAAAGAGAATTCGTAGAAGCTACTTTTAATTATCAGTTCTTTCAATGAAGTTAAAGTTTTATTCTTAATAGATAAAAATAATAGTAATAAGAGAGAAGCAAAACAGTCTCCATGGCAAAGTATTTCTTGCTATTTTAAGATGTATTTTGTGAGGTTGAGATCATTCTCAAATCTTGCTAAAATTGTGGGCTCTTGTGGTAAAAAAAAAAAAAAAAAATACTGTAACCCACATGTGCAAATCAGTTCCAAAAAGTTTAGAGCTATATTTCTCCTAATTCAATAACGGAACTGGTGTGTGCAAATACCTTCTCGTGTTTTGGTTTGGACTCCACCGCTGGAGAAGAAAAGAAGTCCCGCATCTGTAAAAACTCCTTTTGCATCTCGACCTCCTCCTCTGGTGCAGCCAATGTCTCCGTGCTCCACCACGTCCCAAATCTGAACACAGGATTCAGTTAAGAAAAAGGCTAAAAGATTTACATGAATAAATAATTTTTTTTATAACCTGCTGACTTGTAACGCCATAGCATATTCCAAATGTGCATATGATGTTTTATTTTTGTTCCCCACAGATTTTAGAAGAAAATAAAAATAAAGACATGCCTTTCTCTGTGTGAGTCGGTCGCCTTTGAGGAGGTACACAGAATTGTCCACAGCCACCAGGCTGACCTTTGCCCCGGGGTCACCTCGGATCTGGAAACGAAAGTTTTTCCCAGGTGTGTGATGATGGTGTATGGCGTCTGTTGAAACTTTCAACTACACAAAAAGACAAAAAAGAACAAGAAAACTCTAAATATAACTATAGAAAATAACAAATTTACATCTTAATAAATTATCACTCAATAAAAGAATCGAGCAACAGTTATTAAATTTGCTTCTTTAGTTTCTTCAGTTTAAATACAATAAATAGTTGCAGAACAGGTTTTACATGCAGATTGGTTCCTGCATCCGGGCCAGTTTAATTCCTTTTTAAGTTGACATTTAAACTCCCGAGTTTGACAATGGTCATAGAAAATGAAATACATAAAAACCATACAAACTAGCCAAGCTACATCTAATTTTTAACATTTATTATTTTTTGTCTACATGAATCCTTCAATCATCACCTGTTACCTTTGAGAAGGAGCAAAACACTCACCCCTCCAACACAGCTGTCCACCACATCTATCCAGACTGAGTCTGAAACCAGCTCCTCCTGCCCTGTCCATGGAATAGTGTAGAACGCCACGACCCGAAACGACGGCATCATCTCTGCGGTTACCCACAACCCAACACTGGTCACCAGCTGCCCCATCACATCCTCACGCACAGCGCTGATGATTTTCCCCTTATTCAGCACCTGCAGGGTTTGGAGAAAAATATTCAGGAGTTTAATTCTAGTAGATTTGACTCCTGTTTGTTGTACCACTTGTCCAGGAAATGCCTTTGTTTGCAACATTTTTCTTTATCTCACCAGGTAGGTGATGTGTTTGATGAATTCTCTGTGTGACTGGTCAGATAGAGAGATGGAGAACTGCAGGGACAGTCTCTCTCCTGCAGATACGGTGTTGGTTCCCGTGGAGATGTACAGGTAGTTCTGCTGGCTCTGACTGGTCATGTATGGATGAACAGTAATCTGCTGCTTGGCCTGCTGATCTGGTCTCAGGTCAGCCTGTGCTGTCTCAGCCTAGAGAGCAAAAAAGAAATACACTTACAGTCGTGTTTCTCCTTTTTTTCCTGTTTGAACCCCAGAAATATATTTCTTCTAATCTATTAAGAACAAGTAGATAATCAAACATGTTTTATATTTCCAGGAAGAAACATATTATCTCTATCAGTTATGATATCTGAAGGAGTAAATTATTCTGCATATTCAAGGAGCCATCTTGTTTCATGCATTAAAGAGAAACATTTGATGTGATGACATCCATCTAAATACTTCTTTGACCATGACAGTTCATAACCATTGCATGTTTCTGACACTGGGAACACAAACTCTGGAATAAAACATTATTTCAGCACAGTTTGATGCCATAATCAATGCCCTTTGCACAAGTCTTGGAGGAAGTGTGAACTGTGTGCAGGGATGCATAAAGTCAGCTTTCTGAGTTATCATAACACTACATTACCATGCAGTTATACTCACAATGAGAGTTTGAGGGTGTTGTACAGTGGGCATGTTGATGCTGGCTCTGGCAGTGCCTGATGAGACAATCAGTGGGGTGTCCAGATGCGTCAGCTTGACCAAGACATTACGGGCAGGGGACCCGTCATGTTGGCTCACCTGAATCTGAAAGAGTTTAAGAATTCTGTTAGGTCTTTTTAGTGGTATTAGTCAGAGCTAAACAACTACTTGGAATAAAGCAAAGACACAGAAAATAGTCCTTACTGTTAGGTCTAACGGCACTCCCGGCTTGAAGTACTTTGGCATATCTTTAAAAGATATGACGTATGGGGACTCTACAATTTTAATCCCAGTCTTTTCTGCCTCAACCAGATCACTGCCTGAAAAGGTGAAAAACTGAGTTAAATAAAAGCAATGCTTAGTAAAATAATAATAATAATAATAATAATAATAATAATAATAATAATAATAATAATAATAATAAAACAGAATGTCTATATCGATAAAAAGTACATAAATACAAATCATGACCAGAATATCAAGAGTCAATGATAACTCCGGAGAAGCAGCAGAGATCCCACAGCTTAGATGGGAAAATTGTGTCGATGGGACAACTTTTTGCTATGAACTCCACAAATCTGGTTTTTGTAGAATAGACGCAAGAATTGTGCCTTTGTTGAAGGAAAGCCATATAGGAAGTCCCTTTTGCAGTTTGCGTCAAGCCACGTGAACATGTTGAAGAAGGCGCTCTGGTCAGATGAGACCAAAACTGATGCTTTAGCCCCACATGCAAAAAAAAAAAAAAAAAAAAAAAAAAAAAAAAAAAAAAAAATGTGTGGAGATAACTAACACTGCACATCACCGTCAACCCAACCTTCCCCATGGTGATGCACAGTGATGGCAGCATCATGCTGTTAGGATGCTTTACCACAACAGCTACAGAAAAGCTGGCGTTCCACATGGATTGGGTCAAATAGAGTATGAGCCTAAAAAATAGCCCTTTTAGAGGCTGCATGCGTTGGACAACCCTATCCTGAAATATATAGCCACAGCTAGAATGGAG
Organism: Anableps anableps; assembly: GCA_014839685.1. NCBI lineage: Eukaryota > Metazoa > Chordata > Actinopteri > Cyprinodontiformes > Anablepidae > Anableps > Anableps anableps. The sequence goes on along the minus strand of CM026065.1, from coordinate 9,744,887 downwards.
CAGCTGAAATCAAAACATACGAATGTGTTAGAATGACCAAGTCAAAGTCCAGACTTGCATACACATGGAGATCTGTCGCAAGACTTGAAAGTTCAAGTTCACACAATTCAACTGAGCTGAGAGGAGAATCGTGTGCATATCAAATGGCATAGAAGGATGGCTCTAAAAAATATTGATCCAAGGTTGTTAAATACTAATTCACACCAAACTCTTCAGATATTTTTAACAACTGTAAACCATACATACATATATACCTTCCACTTGAAAATTTTATGCAACTTGTGTTGGTGTAACTCATCAAATCCTCATAAAACAGATTAAAATGTGTGGTTGTAACATGAAGAGAATTTGAAAAAGTAAAATGGGTACGAGTACTTTTGCATGGTCAAAGAATTCCCTTTAGTACTTGTACAGGTACCTTTGCTTGACAGCAACATTTTTCACATTCATCTCCGTCTCTATTGTGTGGTTGTCTGAACTTGTGCCAAAGCATGATTTCAGTGATGGGCACATTGCCGCTAATACGCTAATAGCAGAGATAATTTTTCGTTTAGCTCTTTAGTGTTTTTACTAACTTTGAAAACGTTTAGCACACTTAAATTCCCCTAAATTATTTTTTCCGGACAATTTCTAAAGCGCCAATTTACTTGGCTGTTTTGTAAGCTTTCAGCTGAATAAAGTTCGCCATCTGAGTTGAAATTTTGGTTATTGACAAGAACTCTTCAAGTAGTTAAACGTTTATATTCATGTTCTTATTTTGAAGACTGAAACGCAGCAGTTCTGTTTCCTCTCCTAACTTTCTCCACCCGCCATGCAGTGCAGCAAATGACGTTCATTCTGCACCCAGCATGCATCGCTGTAGAACGACAGCATGTATTTCTACAGTAAATAGCTACGTCCTGCGTGCTTTCTGACTGAGGCCCTACTGTTGTCAACGAGGCAAACTCAGCAACAGAGTTAATAATATTCAACTATAAAACTGAAACCATGACTGAGAGGTCTGTTCTGAAGAGTCACTTCCTGAAGCACAAACCATACAGGTGATTGTGAAATGACAAGTTTGATCCTGCTGAGGTTGCTATACTGTGTTATAGCATTTTTTTGCCATTGACATATTTAGTGTATTAACATGATTGAAGTTAGTGCTTTAGCAATAGTGGAACTAATGTTAGTAATTAGTGTTTTAAGGTAAGTGTAACTAACTCTTTAGATAGCTGTGCCTACCACTGCATGATTTGTCAAAAAGCAGATTTCCCAGTGCTTCAACATTCTGTTCCTTCTCTCATGTTAAACTAAAGAAATACAGTACTTAAAACATTAAAATACATAATATGTAATTAGATTATTAAAAAGATTTGGAGATCCCAGAAGACAAAATACAGTGGATAGACATTTGACCTTCAACTATGCAGTAGACTTGCTGTGATAACACCAGAGATCTTGATAAACTCAGGTCAGATTGCAACATACTGGAGAGTTTAGTCTGTTCCAGTTGGAACCTCAAAGCAATATATCACTGCATTGAGCAATAGAAAGACTAACAACTTTGTGTAGGTTGTCATGGAAATGAATCAAAATGATATCAAAATTATTTTTAAATGAAATCAAATAAACCTAAAATGAAAGTCAAATTAAATAAAATTAAACATTCTTTTAAACCCAGTAAGATTTCTCGTACACCACTATTTGTGATGTAGGATTGTTTTCAGTTTTTTGGGGTTTTTTTTTTTTTACCAATCACAACAACCAGTCACACAACATCAAATCATCAGGTTGTTTCCTTACCTGTCTTGGTGACCACAGATGCTTTCACATAAACAGAGTTTCCCACTAAACTTTTAATGTTGGGGTAAGCTCTCTTGAGCTCCTGCATGCTCAGTCTGACAGTTCCACCATCCAGCTGCATGTATGAGAAGAAGAAAATGCTGAATCTCTACATTTCTTAAGTGCTAACTTCATAAAAAGAAACACATTTTTCTTCTGATTTTTCTTAGTGAAATAAACATAAAATAGTTCCGTTGATTTCGGCTTACAAGACCTGCATTTTATTGCATTTTCTGGCAGAGATAAGATCTCAAATTGGTGGGAAATATGAAGGGAAGGTGCAGGAAAGCCTCCATGTAAAACTATCAGCCAGTAGGATATTATTATGCAATGTGAAGATTAATATTTTATATACACATAGTTTTTAAATTGTTATGGTATGGAAGCACCTTCTGGTGGTGTGTCAAAGAGATTAAAGGATAACCAAGTTCTCCCAGTTCTTTATTTTTTTATGCACTTGTTCATAATTGATCAACTTCCTGTTCAACTTTCTTATCTGCACTTCTGTGCAGACAAGAAACTGTACTGACTTTGTGATTTAGCAACATACACAATATTTTCCCATCAGACAACTCACAGTGAAACACTTACAAAAGGAAATTTTTTAAACCAAAGAGAATAAAAATTTGTAGTTAAATTTAACAGAGCTACAACCTGAAATGAGTGAAAGCAACAGGTGAACGTGGCAGGACAAACTTACATCCGACACCTGCTGCACAGAAGGCAATCTCGTCATCTCTTGGTGGAGTTTCACTCCGAACACAACGTAAGCCGTGCCCTGAACAGGCTCCCCGTACAGGTATCTGAAATTCCGTCACAAATATGTCGTTTTGCTCACAGTTATTATCTTGCTTTCCTGTAAGCTTTGCCAGAGAGTCAATAAAGTTTGTGCGTGACCAACCTTGCAGAAATCTCTACAACCAGTTCGTTGTCATCCAAGCTGAGGAAGGACTTTTTAGGGGTCAATGTAACGTTGAAGGCAGGGAGAACTTGAACACAAAATAATTATAGTTTGGCTGTTTAAAAATAAAACATATGTATTTAATATATATATATATATATATATATATATATATATATATATATATATATATATATATATATATATATATATATATGATAATTATTATACAGTTAGGTCATCTTTTAAAAAAATCACAAATGTCTATGGCTAAATCTATAGAGATGGGGTGTAACTTAATTAGGTTTTGTGTGTATATATATATATATATATATATATATATATATATATATATATATATATATATATATATATATATATGATAATTATTATACAGTTAGGTCATCTTTTAAAAAAATCACAAATGTCTATGGCTAAATCTATAGAGATGGGGTGTAACTTAATTAGGTTTTGTGTGTATATATATATATATATATATATATATATATATATATATATATATATATATATATATATATATATATATATATATATATATATAAACTTTATTTATTTATTTTTTTACAAACATCTATTCAGTATTGAGTTTATCTGTAAGGAAATAAATCAACAAAACAGTATTTTCTGTCTGCCAGACCAACTTTTGGCATCAGTTTCCCAGATGTAGCAAGAATACATTAGAACAAACTTATATTGCAACCTTAAACCAAGATGTATACAATTAATCTCTTACCTTAAAATTCTATACACAAATACCCTATCATGACAATGTAGAAAAATGTTTTTGGTTGTTGTGTAAATTTATTAAAAATAGACAACCAAGAATCACATTTATGTAAGTATTCACAGCCTTTGCGATGAAGCTAAAATTGAGCTGTTTCCACTGATCATGCTTGAGATGTTTCTACGCTTTAAATGCCATCCACCTGTGGTAAATTCAGTTGATTGGACTTGATTTAGGAAGGCACACGCCTGTCTATATAAGGTCCCACAGCTGACAGTCAGAGGTCAAACACCAAGCATGACATCAAAGGAATTGTCTATAGACCTTTGAGACAGGCTTGTCTTGAGGTGCAATGCTGGGGAAAGATATAGAAATATTTCTGCTGCTTTCAAGGTCCCTATGACCTCAGTGGCCTCCATCACTGGTAAATGGAAGAAGTTTGGAACCAGCAGGACTCTTCCAAGAGCTGGCCAGCCATCGAAACTGAGCGATTGGGGGAGAAGAGCTTTAGTCAGGGAGGTGACAAAGAACCTGATGGTCACTCTGTCAGAGCTCCAGGGTTCCTCTGTGAAGAGAGGAGAACCTTCCAGAACAATCTGCAACAATCAGACCTGTATGGTGGAGTGGCCAGACAAAAGCCACTCCCTAATAAAAGGCACATGGTAGCCTGTCTGGAGTTGACCACAAGGCACCTGAAGGACTCTCAGACCATGAGAAACTAAATTTTTCTGGTCTGAGACAAAGATTGAACTCTTTGGTGTGAATGCCAGGTGTCATGTTTTGAGGAAACCAGGCACGGCTCATCACCAGGCCAATTACCAATCCCTACAGGGAAGCATGGTGATAGCAGCATCAAGCTATGAGGATGTTTTGCAGCAGCAGGAACTAGCAGATAAGTCAGGATAGAGGGGAAGATGAATGCAGCAGTCTACAGAGACATCCTGGATGAAAACCTGCTCCGGAGCGTCTTGACCTCAGACTGGGGTGAGGGTTTCTTAGTCAGCAGGACAACAACCCAAAGGATTCAAATCTGCACATGGTCAAGCTCGCTTAGCCATGTGCAGACTTGAATCCGACTCTCTTTGGAGAGATCAGAAATGGCTGCGCAGACGTCTCCCATCCAACCTGATGGAGCATAAGAAGAACAGCAAAGAATGGGCCAAACTGCCTAAAAATGGGTGTGGTAAGCTTGTGGCATCATGTTCAAAAGAACTTGAGGCTGTAACTGATGCCAAAGGTGAATCGACAAAGTATTGAGCAAAGGTTGCGAATACGTATATAAATGCGATTTCTTGGTTTTCTACTTTTAATAAATTTGCAAAACACATGTTTTCCACATTGTCATAATGGGGTATTTGTGTGTAGAATTTTGAGGGAAGATATTAATTTAATACAATTTGGAATAAGGCTGTAATGTAACAAAATGTGGAATATACATAATTTAAAAAATGCTTTGCTCTCTTCTCATACTGTTGCATCACTTGTGGTCGGCACCTTTCTTATGTTAAATGATTCATAAGTCATAGGTAAGAAGTAAAGATTTTCTTTAGAGATGGAACCATGGCAAAGATTGCCAAAAAATGTATAACAAGGCTTCCAATATCTAAAAACTTTATAATATAAGCAAGCCTTAAAATCTACAGCTCAAGTATTGGGGGTCATTTTTAGTACAATATCAAGCAAACAACATGGAATAACATTCTAGAAAACTTCAGGACCAAAAACCATGATGAATGTTGTCAAATTTACTTCACCTACCATATTTCTTCACCTCAAAACGGGAGGTGAATGTGTTCTGCTGCCAGTGGTCAAACTTTGCCGTCAACAGCCATGTTCCTTCACTGTAAAACAGTCATATTTCAGAAAGTCTGTAAAATCAAAGGGAAAATCTCCTTACGTTGAAATGAAAATAAGATGTTTTAACTTATAAAGTAAATAGAATTAAAAAGACAACCGTTTTGTAAACACAGCTGGCTTCTCTCCTATCACAAATTTGTGCTTTAAAAATGCAATTTCTTTATGGCACTTCTGTAAGTTATGCTTAACTCTTTAAGTTTATTGAAATACCAAGAGACTTTTAATCAGTGTTAATCTGTGGTTTCCTGTTTTGTTGAGCCTGAAGCATGGTTTGTCAAAATAGGAAAGACAAGAGAACATGCTATGCAAATAAGGCAGAACAGTATTGATCTCCTTTGGTCAGAAAATCAGTCATGAAACTTGCCCAAACCTGAGCCCTAGCCACAGAACGATTCTTAGTTTAATAGAAAACCTCCAGTATCCAAGAAAACCCTCAGCTTTCTGAAGGTAATGTCTGATTTTTTTTTTTTTTAAACTGCAGAAACAGTTTGATCTTAGTCTGCATTTTTAATCTGACCATTGAATTTAACAGATTAAAACAGGCCAATAGAGAACAAGCCAAACAAACATGTTCGTCTTACCTGACGATTTCAGACAGAGGAAAAGTGTCTGCGAGGACGCCCTGTGTGGCTCTGGTCCTGGAGATCTGACTGACCACCACTCCATCTGGATTCTAACACAAAATCCATATAAAGAGCAAACATAATAAAAAAAACAAAAAAAAACAAAAAACAAAAAACAAATAAATAAAAAACACGTTTTTTGGTTGTTTTTTTTTTTTAAAAAGAAAGATTATTGGATCTCAAAATTGAATAGTTCAATAAAAAACAGATCTTATTAACCAGACCATTTAAAAAATACTGAAAGAAGGAGTCTGACTTTTTCCAGCGAACATAGGTTTTTTTTTATCTCTGTATTTACAGCAAAACTTTATATTTAAAGTAATTTGTCTACAAGGTGTTACCTGAATGTCTATAGTGATGGATCTGTCAAAGGCCTTAAAGAACGGAGAGGACACAAAAGTTCGGAAACGAACTGGTAAAGAGAGAAAATAAAAGATATAGTTTCAAGTACACACACACACGACCTAACATCTTACATAGAGGCAAATATGCCCTGACTGTTTTTTGAATGAGCTTTTCAAAAATCTCTTCTGTTCTCACCGGTGTCTCCAGGGTTGTAGATGGGTTTGTCTGTTTGAATAAAGATATACCCAGAATGAAAGGAGACCATCAGCACTCGCTCCACTGAGTGATAATTCCCAAAGTTCACTTCCAGATAAACAAACTTGTTCTTTTTCTCTTCACGATTCAAGAGAGCGGATGAAAGCTGCGATGACAAGAAGGTTTACAATTCATAACAGCTTTTGGAAAATTAAATTGATGTACTTATTTATACTGGCGCTATAGAGAAATCATAGTGAAAATGGTTAAAGGAAAAAAATCTGACTAAATATTTCTTTAATTAGCGCTTAATAGGAAATTGTGTACCATTGCAAAACTGTGCAATGTAATTCACCTGTATACTCTTGAGAACATGGAAGCCATTTTCCTGATTGAGTGTGGCAGTGTCCTGGAAGAGCATAACGTTTTTGGTGAAGTCCTGGATCAAGATGGAGGCAATGAGAGGAGTGGACAAGCCATCTGCCTGTAAGTAGATGTTTTCCTCAGTGTCAGTCCTCAGGATGTCGGGAGCCACCAGAGCGAACCTTAGGGGAAAATACTGCAACATTACACAGGTAAATTTGTGTATCTATTTGTTGGCAGTGCGGGCTGCCAACAAATAGCTGGAGCTGTTATAGCTGTAAGGAGTGGGCCCACGTCATTCTTCTAAAATCTATGGATTAATAATAGGATGTCACTCAAGTGTATGTGAAAGCAAATGACCCAATACGTTTGGCAATATGGTGTTTTATTCTGTGTGTAATGAATATTCTAGCTCTATTTTTGAAATTACTGAAATAGAATATCATCAAAAAGTTAATTTAAGTTATTAAAATGCAACGTACTTGTAACTGTGTCCGAATAACAGAATTGTTGTAAAAATATTCAGCATTTGGCTATGTCAAAATATTAGAATATGCAAATTAGAAATAAGTGATAAGACTCAGAATTGTGTTAGTGTTACAATCGTATTCGTTTGCTATGTTGTTTACTGTAAAGTAACAGTACCTTGTTGAAGAACTGATGATTTTCTTTGCATTTAGTCCACTGCAAATAATGGAACAAGAAATCATTTCAGGCATGACACAGTGGTGAGGAAAAATGTAAATGTTGTACCATAAGTACAAGTGTGGAATATAACTGAATAGAGAAACATAATTTTGCTGTGTTTTTATTGCTATGCCAATATGCTCCAACCTGTAATGCCGCATCAAGAATTAAAGAACTATGTTGAACTGGAGAAGGCTGGTCTAACATGAAAATATTAATTAGGAAAAAAAAAATGAATCAAATATTTCAAACATAGCAAAAATGACCAAAAACTGATAAAATCAACGGTTTCATATTATTCAGTTTGATATTTTTATTGTAGTAATTCTAGATTGTACTGATATTAAGCTTGTGTTTAAATAATACCACCTTTGATTACTTACTCATGGAGGTTCCAGTAGTTTTCGATCGATACACCTCTGGAGCTAGGGATCAGAAATGTTACTTGAAGCTTTTAGATGTCAGTGTTGCAACCACGGACACAGTTTCAGTATCTTCAGACATACGTACCTGATAGGCCAGAGGCTATAATGGACAAAGTAATTAATTAGTAATTGAAATTCGACGAGATGAACAACAGAAATTCCTGGGGAATGAAAATCTTACCGTCTTCTGTTACTGCTAAAAAGCTGTCCATCGGAATTACAGAATAGAAGGAGAAATAAAATGTTATGCAGCTTCCGCAGAACCATGCTGATTGTCTCGAAAGTTTCCGTGGACTGTGATCAACGGCACAGCTGATCACATATATAATCCTGGAGATGTTACAGTCGTCAGGAGGGGTGGGGGGCAGCATTGTCTAATCAATAGTGAACAAACAGAAAAACAAACCAGGAGCAGCCTGTGAGCTTGGCCAAAGGGTCAGGGGTACAATGTGGAAAAGAGTAACTTTGGAGATTACAAAATACTTATGAGTTTAACGGATTAGTTTCTCTTTCCTGTCACTTCGACACAATCACTGCTTTAAAAAAAGGGGGGGGGGGAAACGCAAATGATTCATTCTTAAATGTTCTAATCATGTTTAACCACAACTGCTCTTCCTGTTAGTTTATACATGTCAAGACTAGGCTGTAAATCAAAGTGTCCCACTTGTTACTGGAAGAGAAAACACAAATATCTCGACCACGTAGACGTGCACACACAGGCTAGCTACGCAACACCAGCTGATAGTTGGCTGATTGACCCTGTGACCACTAACTGGATGGGTTTTTTTTTTTTTTGTTTTGTTTTTTTTTCAGAAATAGTACTTAATCATTAGTTTTTTTTTTTCCCATTAAAGGGCAGTATTTACTGTTACTGTGCTGAGAAATAAAAAAAAAAAAAAAAAAAAAAAAAAAAAAAAAAAAAAAAAAAAAAAAAAACTGAAGATAGTTTATAGTTTTGAACTCAAATTTAGTTCTACAAAACCCCTTCTGAACATCTACACCTACTTTTGTTCATCAGATAGCTTATATTGTTTACTATTTAAACTGCTGATGGCCTCATATTTCACCCATAGTTCATCTAAATATTCTTAAAACTGCAAAGAAAACGTAATTGCCAGAGGAAAAAGGATCTGCTGGTGGGAGAAATCCACTGAGTACAGTTCGGATTCATGATAAATCACAATAATGGCTATTTTAAAAATTAATAAACCTTAAAATAACCTGTTAATTACCCATCAACATAAAACAGTGGAGCAAAATTCTGCCAGTTTTAATAAGAGAGAACAAGGTTTGGCATTTCAAGGAGAAAAATCAAACTAAACATTTTAATCACTGTCAGACAGATTTGACACGTAAAACATTAACAGATCCACTCTGAGACAATGAAAATGTATTCAGCTGATGACCAAAATTAAAACTGAGCAGAGCATATTGTACCTCAAAAAATACTATTACTGATAATACAGGAGAAAAGTAACATTGTTACAACAGATTGCTTCAATTCTTAAAAGTATTTACATTTTTTAGTGTTCTGGAAACCTCAAAGTCATGAGTCAGAATCTGAGTCACTGTAGTCGGCAACCAATGATGTGACTCCTCCAGAACATTTGTTTTGTTCCTTCCCACTGTCCACTGCATTAGTCTGTCTTTGGTCTGTTTCCTTTACAATTTTAGCAAACAGCTCATTAGAACTACAGTCATTTTTCATTACTACTTTCTCTTGTCCAAGTGGAGATCCTCCACTTTGGGCTTCCTCTGTCTGTGTTTGCAGTTCTTCTTCACGTGTATGGACTTTCTGCTGAGACTTTTCCTGGGTTCTGGTGGCACACTGTTCATTTTTAGCTCCAGATCCGGTTGAGCGTCTGCGAATTAAGGGGCTCTGCGAGGAACCCAGGGCCTTGGCCACAGCTGCTTCTTTCCCCTGCAGGCTTAACTTATGAAGCAGACTGCCTGCAGCACCCCCTGCTGGAGCGGAGGAGGTATTAAACCACGAACGAGAGGCGATCTCTTTCCGCTTGATGTGTTGTTTGTCCTCATACGCTATAAAAAATAAAATTAAAAAAAAGAACATTTTCTAATAAAAAAAATTACCTTCTGATACACTTGAATACTTTCATATACAGTTGAAACCAGAAGTTTACATACACCGAATAAAAAATATATACTGTACACCTTTTTTCTCACTGTCTGAAGTTAAATCAAACCAAACTTCTCCAGTTTTAGGTTAGTTAGAATTACAATTTCTTGTTTTTGCTAAATGCCACAATAACGAAAGGGAGAATATGTCAGAGATTTGGTTAATAATGTCTTCATACATACAGAATGATTACTATCACTATAAATAATGACATAAAGCCCAGATGATGATGTCATGGCTTTGGAAAAAAGGTGTATGTATCTTTTTATTTGGTGTATGTGAACTTCTGGTTTTGAATGTATAACATGTATGAGGATGTATGTACAGCACGATATAAAATTAAGAAAAAAAAAACCAAACAAAAAACAAAAAAAAAAAACAACAACAAAAAAAACTTTGCTCTAGTATGATAAGCGTTTTTATAGGTAAGCAGATCATTTAAGCTTTAAAGAGAAGAAATAAATTATAAACATATTTATCAATTATTTCAAGAGTGAGAGCATATTCCTGTACGTGGCACTTACAGTCAGGTGTCTGGTAGGTTAGCAGTCCGGCCAGTTTTTTGTCCTCCTCTTTCTCTGGCAGCAGTGGTATGGATAAGTTTGCTCTCATCTTTACAGCATTATCTTTCTCCTCCTGCTCAGCCAGAACTTTCTTCTCTACCTGAATCGTCAGATAAAGAAAAAACTTCTATTTTAATACGCGACGTAATGGCATCTAAAAAAACAGAATGAAAAAAAAAAAAAAAAAAAAACCACATCTGGACAATTATAGGAAGGTAGGGAGTAATGTATCCCAACTATAATAATTCCAGGGTTCTTGTGCCAAGTTTAGCATGATACTATTACTACATGCAACTATTAATATCATTGCATTAAAATATATTATTATTATTATTATTATTATTATTATGTCTTTAAATAAACAAGATATGAAACTTTGAGAAACAACACTTAGAAAATGAATTATAATTGTTTACCAAATATATAAATAATTTGGCTGAATGTGATTATTTCAAGAAAAACAAAAACTTTAATCGTTAACTTTATTTCAAATTTCATATAGAGATATTCCAGGAAAGAATTAACATTCTGGACCTTTTAAGGAACAAAATTTATTTCTGCAAACTAAACTAGCAGAGCGTTAAGAAAATCTTTATCAGAAATGAAGTTAAAACTAAAATAATGCACTTCTATGAATGCTGACTATAGGCTCACTAGTAATTAGATCTCTCTCAGTTCAATGCCCCCCTCCCCAACACTAATGTGATCCATTAAAGTTTTGAACTTTACATCTATGGAACAAAATGTATTTCATTGTAACTTTAGTCTTACGACTGTAACTTTAATTTCTGGTGGCTGAATTTAAACTCGTCTGTCTGATCAAACCGAGGCGGTTTTATCTTATTATATATTCCTGGATATGAATTGGATCCATTTGTCTAATGAACTGCCTCGAGATAGCTTTAATTTTAGGCCAAATTCAGGGAATTACATGGAATAGGACATGTGTGTATGTGTTTCATTCTGTATAATGCTTTTATATGTATAAGCAATTGTTCCCTGGAAAGAATACATTTTTTCCATCCTTAATATTTTTTGCATTTTCAACATGGAAAAGTCAAAGAGCTAACATCTTACTCTGAACTTCCTGCGGAGGGAGCTGTTGAGTTGAAAGTCATCCTTCCAACCTGCCTGATAGTCCTGGATTTCAGACAGAGAAGGGAGAGCCTTTGTGAGTTTCTCTTTGTCTTTCCCTCCATGATCCAGTTTGTACATGGCATCCGTCTCCAGCTTTTCCTTCTCTGTCCTTTCTGCTCCGAGAGAACACAAGAATGAACTGATTACAACAGGCTTAACATTCATGTTAAGACAACAATGGGAGCAAAAATGTGGGTGAAGACAAATTTTCTACCTGTGGTCAGGATCTGCTCATTTTCAGCCATGTCCCAGCGCTCCTCTTTCCTGCGTGCTCCACTCACTATCACGTAGTCGCAAGTCGCTGGATCTGTCTGCATCTCAATGTAGTTGACACAAAGGTGACACTTCATCCTAAACCTGTACAGGAGAATAGAAACATTTTTTTTTAATTTAAAAACTGCACTTTTTGTGAAAATAAACAGTTTAAACCATATATCCGCTGCTTCTCTGTTCACCTATAGATTGGCGTGGTGTAGTAGTTCCCCACTTTCTTCTTCTCAGCATTGTAACGAACCCCTGTGCAAACACATTGTTTGGGTTACAAAAACAAAAAGATGCTTCATCTGACTGAACAACTGTGTTTTATTTTTTCACTTCAACTTACCCATGCCAATATGATTCTTGCAGCCATCACACCAGATGTTATAGGGCATTTCAAACCTTAATAGATAAAAACAGGCAGGTTAAACAATCTGGTTGAATATTAAAACATTCTGATTTGTAAAAATCCTTGCCTTTTATGTAGTCTGAATTTGTTGTTATTATCATAACACACTCAATTGCATGGAATTCTCATTAGTTAAACTAAACTAAAGGAGGAGAGACTCTGCCAGAGGAAGGCACAGAGCATCCCAGCCTGTAACAGTCATCTCCTTCACCCCATCCTGGCTGGGCAAGAGAGCACACTCCCCCAACTGTCAGTAACTAATGACCTGGCTGATTGCATTGTATTGTTTGTGGTATATTGCACATCTGGCACTTTCTAGTATGCACATATGGTACTTTCTAGTACTTACTTTTTCATTCCATTTACTTGTTACTGTTATATATTTGTGCTGCTTGGACAAAATATTTTCCCTGCAGGGATCAATAAAGTAATCTTGATCATATCAGCAAAGACTAATGGGAGAATGTTCTGAAAATTTAAAAAAAAGGAAATACAACATCAATTCACTTTTGTGTGTGTAGTACTAACCTGATAATGAGGATGCCCTGGGACAGTTTCCTCGCCCTCTCCCGCAGGGCATGAGTTTTATGGTAGCCATTGAGGGAACCATGCTAAAGGCAAAGAATGACAGAAGAGGTAAATATGAAGCGCTAAAACGTATGGACAACAACTAGCAGCTCAGATCTATTGCATTCACCTTGGCTGGATCAAAATCTGGAGGGTAGTATTTATTGGTTCCTTTTCTTTCACCCTGTCAGGAAACAAGTGGGTCAATAAAGGAGAGCAAATGTCATACTGAAACAGAAAAAGCTATAATAACAAAAAAAGATAAGGATTACAACCTCTTATCCCATTATTCCAAGTCATTATGAGTAATTTATCCTCCAATAACATTTAGGACATACCATAGATACAATATAGGTTTTAACACATATTAAAGTTTACACACAGAAGAAAAAACATCATAAGTTCATAAGTTTAGCATCTTGATTAATTTTTCATTAAGATCAGATGTTTTGTTTTAAGTGTTCGCTTCATGAGCAGCATCTGTTAAACTAAATGGATCAATACAGACATAAGCAGGTAATAACTCATCTTACCATAGTGATAACTGAAGATCACCACTTTGCTCCTTTAAACATAAAACAGGAAAGTTATGCTATTGACAACATAACATAAAAAATAAATAAATAAATAAATAAATAAAAATCATGCTCGGTTATAAATAGGCTTTTAGACAAAATTTAAACTTGCAATTGTAAACCGTTTTCTAAGTCATGATTGCATTTTCAAACCAAAACCTGCTTCAAACCTACAGTGGTGACTAACAATCAACCAACTGATGAAAATACAACATCATTATTACCAAGAGGTTTTAACAGTGTGTTTCTGAGTTACCATTTTAGCAATGCAACCTTCTAGAAAGCTCACTAAAGCCTGCATTACAACAGCTGTTACTGGACTTCAGGAAATATAAACCTCTTTAATGTGACCAAACAGATATCTTCACTGGACTTTGATTTAGAATTTTTCCCAAGTGTTCGTGTTAATAACAAATTTTGGTAACAATTGATCATTGTTTTGATTTATGGGGCCCTGTTAAGCTTTGTAATGTGTTTTAAGTGTTCTGGTAAAGTTGCTGCAATAGTAAAATTTCAAAGAAGTGATTCTTTTTTTTAAATTATTTTCAAATGCTGCAACTTATTTATGTTTTAGCCTAGTTACATTGTCTGGTACATTTGACAAATTCTCTTGAGCTCTTCCAAAGGAAACCAATTATTTTTGACTATATTTTGTGATGAACTCTCCATTTTTGACACTGGAAAGCACCTTGCCATCATCCTAACCTTTAGCTTCTTTGTTAGTTTCAAGCCAGACGCTAGCTGGACCAATTCAATGCATCAGAATAGGGAGGGGAGGAAACCCATGCTGATAAAAATGAAAATATTGCTTTTAAATCAAAATCTTCCAATAATAACAATATGTATAAATAATGCTATGTGACAAAGCTTTTAAACACCAGTAACTTTAATTATCAACCTAGATATATAAGTATTATTTTACAGATTTTCTTTTTAAGATAACTCTATTTACAAATTTATCTACTTGTATATCTTCACCAAAGGCCTTAAACTGTTCGACTACCCCCTAAACAGCCCTGCTATGTACGCACTCTCTAGCACCAGACCTACATAGCTTTCAGTGTAATCAACCTTTAAGGTCCATAAAAGCAGTAAATGGATTTTATCGTTAATATCGAGAAAACAGGGAAAAGGTAAGCTAACGTTATCAGCAGTTAGCTGTATTTGTAACTTGTGGCTCATTTGAACGCAAAAATGAGTTCAAATGAGTTCAGGACATAAATAAATGATGACCGGAAGCATCACTAAGTGGGTTTTGATTCTTAAATCCACACATAACGACAATAATTACACACCAGAGATATTAAAACATACTTACAATTTCTGTTTTAGCAGCCCTGTTGGGAAAAAAAAAACAACAAACGTCAGAGGTCAACGTAATTTCCGTATCCAGTCGGATGTCGCGTCACATTTTTCCGGAAATATCGCCGGCGGACAGGGAAGCGTGTGTCGGTCCCCGGCGTCTTCTTTATTTGAAAATGGAAACCAAAACAGAGCCGCACAAGCGCTTCTTCTGTTCTTTTCCAGAGTGCTCGGCTGCTTACAACAGACAGTGGAAGCTGGACGCCCACTTGTGTAAACACACGGGACTTCGGCCCCACTCTTGTCAACACGAGGGCTGCGGTAAGTCCTTCTGCACGCCTTACCACCTGGCCCGGCACGAGCTCAGCCACAGCGGGGAGAAGTCCTTCCGCTGCTCCGTGGAGGGCTGCGCGGAGGCTTTCACCACCAGCACGAACCGGAACAGACACGTCAGCCGCGTGCACGGTCACGAGCAGAAGAAATACCCCTGCAAGTTCCAGGGCTGCGGCCTGGAGTTCAGGAAGAACAAGCAGCTGAGGACCCATATTTGTGAGCAGCACACGCAGCTACCCCTTTACCAGTGCACCCACGAAGGCTGCCAGATGCGATTTTCCACCCCCAGTAAGCTGAAGCGACACGAGAAGGTCCACAGAGGCTACCCCTGCGCTGAGGAGGGCTGCCCTTTCACAGGGAAGACCTGGACAGATTTACTGAAACACAGGAGAGAGCAGCACAGGGTTGTTCTGAGGTGTGAGCACTGCAGCAAGGTGTTCAGGGACTCCTGGGTCCTCCAGCAGCACCAGCGCGTCCACTCGGACACCAGGATCGTCTACAAGTGCCCCAGGGAGGGCTGCGACAGGTCCTACACCACCGTGTTCAACCTGCAGAGCCACATCGGCTCTTTCCACGAGAACCTGCGCCCCTTTATCTGCACTCGTGACGGCTGTGGAAGGGCTTTCGCCATGAAACGCAGCCTCCAACGTCACAGTGTGATCCACGACCCGGAGGGGAGGAAGCCGAAGAAAAGCAGACCGAAGAGATCTATTGCGTCGAGATTGAGTGGCTACAGAGAAGCAAAGAGAGCGGTGGACAAAAAGGGCCGGGAACCTGACCCAAAGCCTGGGTTCTTGGAAGAGAAAACAGAACAGTCCCGTTCTGTTGTGTTGGTGTCCCTCATGCAGGACACGTCTTTGTTGTGTGGCCCTGCTGTGGACACACATGGACTCACAAATGTAATGGACGCTCCTTTATCAGTGTAGGTTTCAGTGAAAGTATTCGTGCCAGGACTGCACTTTAAAAAAAAAAAAAAAAGTTTGGAGTTTGTTTATTCACAGTCAGTGAGAGAATAGAAGTTTTGACATTTTTGAAGCTGTTTAATGTGTTAAATGTTCTCTGAACTCACTTGATGTTCAGAGGAAAACGAGGCAGGAAATTTTCCCATCTGCCACTGGGGGATACAAATGTTTGTACTTTTACATCTTTTTTTTTTTCTTTTGAAAAGAATTAAAAGCAGTTGATTAAATTCTAGCTTGTCTGTTTCTTTCTTCAGGTTGTGTTTATACTATGTTACCTCAGGTAGCGAGAGCAACTTAATATTAAAAAAATATATATATATTTATCTATTTTTTTTTTTTTTTACATTTTCATAAATACATCAAATTTGTGTGTTTTGACTAGTCTAGCCATTAAACTGATTCTGAAAAACAGCAAAATGAGTATTCAGTATTCACTTATACTGAAGAAATTAAGCTTGAAAATGTTTTTTTTTCCACTCTTACTAATGACACTTTATACATGGGTATTTAAATATATCAAACAAACTACAATTCGTTTTGTTGCTAAAACAGCTGATTTAACCAGAGACAACTTGCAATAAACCCAAAGCAGAATGATATTAATACTTATATCACTGCAATGTTCAGCAGCCTTATAGCATGTTGTCCTAATACAACACTGAATCATATTTCCAGTAGACATCTCAATTTGGAGATTCATAAAGGAAAATAGACTCAAATCTAAATATGGCACTGGGGTTGAGAAATTGTGTGTGTATGTCACTCTCTGTTGGGGAATATTATACTGCATCACTCCTGATTGTGACGATCGTTTACCAAGTTTTTTTTTTAAACCAAAGACTGTTTTGGTTGCAGCTTGGCAATGATCTGGTTGGAGATTCTTACTGTGTGATAGAGGTGAGTGGCTCAATCCAAAACATCGATAATATCGATACCAAGTTGGTATCAGTATCGAATAAATACTAGAGTGGTAAGATCAATTCTTAAGTTTCAGATTTGCTCTTGAAATCTTATTTTATTTTTATATTGTAGTTTCTCAACTCCTCAAAAAGATTCTGTTTTGATTTTCTCAAATGATAATTTTTTAGCACTTTTTTTGTTTGTTTTTCTGTTGCTGTTTGTTATGTTATGATGTTATAAAGTATTTTGTAGACACCTAGAAACTGTCCAAATTCTTTCCCAGGTTTGAAAAAAAACACACCAGAATGTTTATGTTAGAAGTGTGACAATATGTCAAATTTTTTTAAAAAGTATCAGTATCGGTGATACTGGCCCTGTATTTACTTGGTATTGGATCGATACCAAAATGTGCAGTATCACACACCTCTACTGTGTGACAACCCTTAGTTGAAATATTTATGTAGTTACTCAATGACTCAAAAAGGTATGGCGTATTTAAATACATTTATCGAAAACAAAAAGGCAACTATTATTCCTGTTGATGTCTGACTAATGTCAAATATCACAGCTATATTATCTATAATATTTATATTATCTATAATTGCATATATAGACATAAGCAACAATGTAGGAAAAACACCTGCTGAATTTAAAAGTGGTTTTAAAGTAAATGTGGCTGTTATGCAGAATATTATGGCGTTTGCTAATACGATCTTCACAGAGTAACCATGGAAGGATAACTAGCTGATAATCGCTGATTAATTAATCAAGCTAGCTGTGGTTGGATGATTAACAGATATGCAGTTTTTACTCTAGCAATGATAATCTGAAAAATATGTTATCTATAATGTAATGCCCTGGGCTGATTTCCACATGGCTGACTGTGTGTTCCTCCAACTAAAATATTCCCAGACAGCTTTGTCTCCTCTTTTCTGCTGCATTCGCACAGCAGCAAAAATCGGAACTGAGCATCAAGACCTGCAGCGTGAACGCAGCCGAAGTGGGGGGAAAGTGTAGGAGACATATTTGAGCCAGCTGACTTGTAGTGTGTAGCAACAGGTGGTGGAGGGGCAACACTATTTTACTGTAGATAAGGGTTCTTCAAACCCAGCCCTCCAGGGCCGGTGTCCTGCAACTTTTAAATGCGTCTCTGCTTCAACGCACCTGAGTCAAATAATCAGGTCCTTAGCAGGACTCGAGACAACTCGGCTGCATTCTCAGGAGGTACTTCCGCCATTTGATTGCAGCCCATGGATCTGAAGACCTCAAATCCATGGGCGGATCTCAGCTTGGTTCGTCTATTAGAATTTATCCCCAACTTCCAAACCACCGTGACTACTTCCATGCTCACCAAATTTGTAAATAGTTCAGTTCAATTCAGAAATTATTTATTTATCCCAAAGGGAAATTAAATGTTGTCATAACTCATATCCTCCAAAAGTATTTTTGAAAAGCCATTGTGGGTGGTAATGCTAAGGGTTGTTGATTTATCAGATCAATTATTGTGATACATTTATTGTCATGATAAGAATTTTGATTTATCATTGTCACGATAAGTTGCAACTGATATGGAAAATCCCCTAAAACTGTCTGTATTGTTGAGATTGTTATTTTTACTATTTTCTCAACTGTTTGTTCAATGAGAGTATCAGTAAATATCAATAAATTTAAAATATGACTAAAGGCCGTTACTGTGTTCAGTTCAGTGATACGAATCAAACTTTTTTATGTGACTGATGTCCAAAAGAAGTGTATTACAAATGGGTATATTTTTCAAGAGCAGTATTTGTGTTTGTGGGGATGTGATTGCTGTGCTGTACGGTCACAGCCGTACAGTTACCTAAAAAAGAAGTAATAAATAATTCCTATTGTCACTTTTATCATTATCACAGTAGTACAACAAAATATTGTGACATATCGCCCACTTCTATGCTATGGACAGGAAGGATTTCCGGGAACAGTCAGTCTTGCAATGAGTCTGAAGAGGCCTCTAACTGAAGACTGTTGCTGTATGATGGTCACAACATGGTAACAGATCAATTTCCAGGCAGCAGAGACAATATTCGCGAGAAGCATGTCCCGGATGACACCATCAGTTTTTGGCAAAGACTGCTAATCCACCTCATTTTCTTTTGCCACTCCTCTTTAAATCTCTGTCTGGCCATATGGTTAGAAAGACGTTGGAGTCTGGGATGTGATCCTTGCCTGTTATGATCGATGGAAGAGATGGTTTGAACTTTGTGAAGTTCTTGGAATTAAAACCCATAATAATAAAGCAACAAGAGATGTGGATAAATAAAATTCCTGCTACTTCAGTGTAATAAATCTCTGTCTAGAATACCTGAGATAATTATGCCAACAGATATTGACAACCAACGTGACAGTATTCCACAATCTCCATCTGATGGCGCTCTCTTCAACCGGAGTGTGATTTTATTTCTATTCAATCACCTGATCCACTGAGAACCTGGAGCAGAACCTGCACATTCCTTTTCTTGTGCCTTCGTGACAAACGGTTGAGGATCTCAGCTCCGACCAGCTGATTTATAGCGTAAACAGGAGTCGCTCCGTGCAAGTCTGAGATTCCAAGGCTAAGTCCTCCGTGAATATTTCCACTTACTGGAAATCTGCTTCCCCACATTCCTGCCCCCTTTCGGCTCAGACGGTCCCTATATGGGCTGACTGTCTGACCAGCTCAAGTCAGGAATGTACAGCGCAGCCTTTTAATTAATATTCATGGACTGTCCATGTGTCATCCTGCATGCCACATGTATGCCAAATGCTGGCATCCTTTTCAACATGGCTGCTGAAGTCATGACACCGAAGTGCATCAGATATATCTATATCTATATATATCTATATCTATCTATCTATCTATCTATCTATCTATCTATCTATCTATCTATCTATCTATCTATCTATCTATCTATCTATCTATCTGTCTGTCTGTCTGTCTGTCTGTCTGTCTATCTATCTATCTATCTATCTATCTATCTATCTATCTATATATATATATATATATATATATATATATATATATATATATATATATATATATATATATATATATATATATATATATATATATATACTTCACCAGTCATAAAATGATTGCTTACAGTATGACTATTAAACCAGTGGTTGTATTTACCTGTTATGTGTTCCATGCTTATTTTTAATGCTCTAACATATCTCCTAGCAATTGATTTGCCATAGCATATTAAGTTTATTCTTCATCTTTATTATTACCTCACAGATCCATTTTCTTTTAACTCTCGCCACATACATGGTAAGATCTGGATTTAATGAAGCAAATCACAAATTGACTGCATCTGCATCATATATGCACGGTGTACATCATTATCCTGCAGATTTGTCTAAGATATTCAAACGTTTAATATTAAATTAGGAGTAAGGCTATGACTATGAATGCAGTTTTATATACATATGTAGTTTGTCATTTGAAAAAAAAAAATTAAGGAGACAAAACTTTTCTAAAGTCTGTTGATTAGTTAGATCAGTTTAACAAAAACTGTTTATTAAAGCAGAGGATGTATCTCACGAAAGTACATGTACATGTACATCAGCAACATAAATCCATATTATTTCGCACCTTTTCTGTGTTACGAAGTCAGTGCTAAAATTAGTTAAATAAATATCTGGGACACCTTTTCCTATATTTTTAAGATTATATGTGTGTGTATATGAACATTTCATGACAGTAAATAACCAATTATAGCTTCAAAATGCCAAAAGAAGAAATAAAATAAATAAAATATGAGAAACTGTATTTAAACTCAACAGGCTGTTCAGCAGGGGATGCAAAGTTTAAGAATATCGCTCATGATTTTCAGGACTTTTTTCATTGACTGGCTCAGCGGTGGGACAGTTGACAACACTGGTGCCTTGAAGCAAGAAGATTGTTGGTTCATAACCCAGCTGAGGCCTTTTTACATGGAGTTTGTGTCAGAGGGTGAAACTGTGTGGTTTATGGTTTCCTTAATATCTGGTTTCACTTGTATGCTTTTAGTGGAAAGGTCATTTTTTGCATCCATCATATCTATCTATCTATCTATCTATCTATCTATCTATCTATATATATATATATATATATATATATATATATATATATATATATATATATATATATATATATATATATATATATATATATATATATATAGATAGATAGATAGATAGATAGATAGATAGATAGATAGATATAGCTATATATGTATTACTGTAACTATATATATTACTGTAACTATATATACTATTGTAAGTGCTTAACACCTCGTGAGTATGCTGACAGTGTGATTAGATATCACAGTAATTGATAACGTGTGAAATTCTGTGAACTATTTTGGTCGTTTCTATCTTTCTGACAGTTCCGGAAAGTCATGCTACATTCTTCTCATTCCTCTTTTCTGACTATACTGAATTCCAGACTAGTTCCTCAGACAGTAATCCAGAAGGATTTCTTTATCTCCACTGTATTTCTCCCACCACCTCCTCTGGCTTCCCTTTGTCTTCTTATCTGTCACTCAGCCTTAATTCTTCTGTATCCCTGGGAATGTGAATATGTCTGGTCCTTTGCCACTTTCTGTTCTTATTTTCCATTCTTAGTGAAAGATAAAGCAAAAAGAATTGTTCACAATGGTGCTGACTGCATTGGTTAAATGTATGTCTGTGTAAGATTCCACATTACAGATTCATTTATCTACTCTAAACAGCTGAAACCAGAAGTTTACATACACCAAGACACATACACCTTTTTTTCCTCACTGTCTGAAGCGTCTCTTGTTGTTGGTCAGTTAGGATTACAAAAATTATTCATATTTGCTAAATGCCACAATAATGAGAGAGAGAGAGAATATTTCAGAGATTTATGTATTAATGTCTTCAAAATCTGTTTACATACAAAATAATGTCTTTAGATGTTGCTTCAATATTTCTGGAGTTGATTTGCACATTTTGAACCAAAACACGTCTCCTTGGCAGTATAATGGTTGGACATTCACATCATGTTTATACCTGCGTACAGTTGTTTGAACAGATGAACGTGGCACCTTCAAGCATCTGCAAATTGTTCCCAAGAATGAACCAGACTTGTGCAGTTCCACAATTCTCTTCCTGATACTTTTGCTGATTTCTTTTGACTTTCCCATCGTGTCAAACAATAAAGTAGTGTGTTTGAGGTGCATCCTTAAAATCCATCCACAGGTGTACCTTCAATGAACTCATGTGTCAGTTAACCTATCAGAAGTGTCCAAAGCCATAATGTCATCATCTGGGCTTTCCCTCATTGTTTAAAGACATAGTAATTATTACATATGTAACCTTCTGATTTTGAAGACATTATTCAATAAATCTCTGTGTTACATGATTGTCAGGAGGTCAAGCGGTCATGGAGGTTGGTCCCATGACACTGGAGTTAATCTTGATTTTAGACTATTTACTTGTCTTTTTCTGCCATCCACACTATCCATGGGTTTGCATTTCCTTTTGCATCCATGTCCTGTTGGCTACAGTTCCATGAAATTGATATTTATCTATAGACACAGGAACATGAAGCTGTTGGGAGATGGTCTCTTATAGAGTTTACCTTTAATAAAAGATATTTCCACCCAGTGGAGACTTTATTAGGGTGCACCTGTTCAGTTGTGACTTCAAATATGTCATGGGTAGGAGTCCAAGGGCTCAGTATTTCAGAAAATTCTGATCTACTTGTATTTTTACACACCACCAACTTTTGGGTTTACAGAGAATGGTTTGGAAAAGATAAAATATTCAGTGAGTGACAGTTGTGGAAACAAAAATGCCTTGTTATTAGAGGTCAGAGGAGAGTGGGCACTCTTCTCTAAGATGATAGAAAGGTAACGGCTCAAATAACCGTTTGTTACAAAGTATGCAGAATACCATCTCTGAATGCAAAACCTGTTGAACCTCAAAGCAGATGTTCCATAGCAGTAAAAGACCAATCTGGGTGCCACTCTTGTCAGCTGACAACAGGAAGCTGAATCTAGAATTCACATGTGCTTGGCAAAATTGGAGAATGACAGATTAGAAAACATTGCCTAATCCAATGTTCTTTGAGCTGCGGCATTCACGTGGTAAAATCAAAATTCTGTATGGATAAGATGAAAGCTCATGGATCCTTCCAGCCTTGTACCAATGATTCAGGTTACTGCTGGTGGTGTAATGATGTAATGGTGTTGGGGGGAATTTAGTTGGCACACAATGGTTTCCTTAGCCCCTTTACTGGCTTTAGGTAATAGGACCTAACTGTTTATTACTACCTCTAACTTGGATTTGGAGGGAACCTTATAGTCTAGGTTCCAACTAATGTTAGATACAAACATCCTTTTTTTTTCGTCTGGCCATCCATCACCTTCCATATAGATCATATGTTACATATTGTTCTGAATATCAAGAGTTCACTTTCAAATTCAGAACCAGTTCCTACTTTTGGACATACTGTCTACTTGAACTAATGTGTGATTTCTGATGAGGTGAGAAGAAACTAAACAGTGACTTTTATTGTAGAGTTTGAGTAATCTTCGATTTTTTTGGACTTGTGTTTCATTTTCATCAAATCATTTATCATATGCAAGCTCAAAAATATTATCCTGAAAAGAACTACTAAAATTCCTTGCAGTAAATTTTGTTAGCAAGTGTTATTTCAGGATTTAGAAATGATTCCTTAGTAAATCACATCAACGGAGCTGTAATCAATGAGCCTGTTTAAAAGTAATAAATATGGTATGAGTTTTATTGGACAGGCTGTTTGTCTAAAAAAAAAAAAATCTAAGAGAAGCCAGGAATTATGAGCTTAAAAATATATATATTGTATAGAGCCCCTGAACTCTGATATATGTTTTACTTTTAGTATTTTACCCTTACTTTTTCATTAAGGTAATCAAGTCTTTTTTCTTTTAGATCCATCCTTCATTTTGTGACCTTGTGACACTATATTCTATCAACCAGATACCACCCAAAAGATCAAAGTACGCTCTCGTTCAAATCAAGAGTTGTACAGATCAGGAGATAAAAGTCATCAGCAAATGCAACAGCACATATCAGCTATGGTGGGGGGCTGTTTGTATGGGAGTTCAGGCCACACCCGGAAGGGTGGGCTCCTGCCGGTAGCCTGTGGCTCCTGGGGACATATGGCCAAGGGCCGTGGGGACTGCACTTGGGTCTGGTGGGTGGCTTGACCTCAGCTGGTGGAGAAGTAATGTGCCCTCTCTGCCCCAGTTCTTCTGGGTTCTGGCTGCCACACTGGGCTGGTGCCTGCCCAGTGTGTTGGGGGCTCTGGGTGGGGTCCCCTGTGCTTGGTACTGGGCGGCCTTGTTGCCGAGTTTTTGTGAGGGCCACTTCCTGAGGGGTTTGGCTGGGCCCCAGGTTTGACCAGCGTGGTGGGGGATGGCAGTGTGGCTGGGTCGGGGAGAGGGAGCACAATACCCTGCATCTCACCCTGTATCTTTTTGGCCTGGGGGGTGCTTCTACTTTGATTCACTGATGACCTACCTCTGTGCGGGGCATGTGGTGGTGCCTTGTGTCTGTCTGGGGCTGTTTCGGCGTTCTGGAGCAAAGCTTACCTGACTTTTGCCTGTCTTGAGTGCTGTGGGTCACAGGCCTTCCACCCTTCTCACCACTCCAAGAATTGTGCAACTCCAGCTGACAAGCCCACTTACATATACCCACTCAATACAAACGCAATAATTTCTACACATACGCTCACCACCCACCCACTAACACACATATAATCCAAATTCTTGAAGCATAGATTACTATTATATCATATGTGGCCTGCCTATTTTGATGCTGGAGCCAATCTTGATTTGATAAAGTCAATCATGTAAGTAGTATACCATCTTAAGATATCCTTTTTGTAGAGCAAATCTGTCTCGGCACTTGTAGGCAACCATCTTCTTGATATGGTATGCCTGAAATGCTGTGACAGGTTAGAACTCATTGGGTTTTCTTCCAGTTGTACATTTATTTCAATAAAACCACAAAACAGATTAAATAAATGCCCATTTGCTGCAGAACAATCAAAAATCATTACCCATCACCATGATTTGTGGTGAGGGCCTTGTACCAATATGTGCATGGTTTTCACAGAAAGAGGTGCTGGGACTGAATCATCTTTATTTTAGGTTTCCTCTGTCTGAGGGACAATACTCCAAATGTCTTGTGCTTCATTCATATGCTACTAGGTCATGTTGCCATATTCTTTTTTAGAGAAAACAGCTTGTCTCCTGCTTTCTCTTCTAAACAGGCCATAGATGTGCAGTATTTTAGTGAATATTTACCAAAGGAAGTAAGGCCTATAAAGTCTGATGCGAAACTCTTGTGTGTTTGTGCAGCTTCTCTTAGCCTGGTCTGACTGTTAGGTGAAGTTGCTGGGACATCCACTCCTGAAAACACTGACAGCTGTCTTAAATTGTTTTAACTTATGAATAATGTTGTTTACTCTAGAATGATGACTATTTTGGGGCTTATAAATCCTCCCAGATTGATGCGCAGCAACAGTTGCTCTTCTTAGGTCATTGCTCTCTTTGCCAGGCCTCAGTTTAGGTGAACATCCACATCCTGGTTAGTTTTACTCTTCCCATCTTCAGATGATGAATCGTGAGATGTTCAAAGGTTGTGATACGGTTTTATAAATTAAACCTGCTCTCTGCTGTGTTTCTTATTCTTCATGATGCTGATTATTCACTAATGTTCTCCAAAAAACCTCTGAGGCCTTCAAAGAACAATAGTATTTATACAGAAATGTTATCACACACTGGTAGACTTTACTAATCATGTGACTTTGGAGATTATTTGCCACCATTGGATTTTATTTAAGGGTACCACAATAAAAGGGTGCTGAATATATGTGAATACCATACATTTTAGAATTATATTTGTAAAAAAGATCAAAAATCAAATCTCCTTTTCCTCCCACTTCTCATTTATGTGCTACTTTCTGCTGGTCTATCTCATAAAAGCCCCTCAAAAATGTAACTGTGTGGAAAAATTCAAGGGGTATGAATAATACAAGGCAGTGTACATGGATCATCAGTGCTAAAAGTTCTGGTTTGGTGTCACAATGAGCAATTGCTGAGTAATCATTAAATTCACCAATATTTTTTTCTCTGTCTGAATAACACAGTTTGCCAAATAAGGAACTGGGGTGTTTGCCCTGTGCCTTCGTGATAGAGACAGGGCTCCAATATGCATTTTTTTTTTTTCAATCTCTGAATTCCACTCACTGCCCATTTGGGCCTTGTAATCATTGCATAATGCATATTCTACATATTCTACATGTCAGCCACACATTGCTGGTGAAATCCCTCAATTTATGGACCAGCTCAAGAGGAGTCACCCATTGAGGAATTCCTGCTGCACCAGGCCGTGTTCTAATTATAAAACTCTGATTTTTTTTTTTTTTTTTTTTTTTTTTTTTTTTTTTTTGTTGCTCAACCTTTTAATGTCCTTTCTTCTGACCCCTGGATTTAACATGTAGACTGGGATTAGAGACAAAAAGCAGACTTTAACACAGGCCAATGTAATTCCACAATAACTCAGCTGGGCTTTTAGCAAACGTATTTTTGTTTTCACGTTTCCTATATCCATAATTTTTTTACAATTTGTCTCAAAGATATTTAATTCATGAGCGTATCTGTCTGGCTTTTAACCATGTTTATCTTTTGATTCATTTATCACTCATATTTCTGGTAACTTTACTGTCCAAAATATCTTCTAAAAACCCTCAACCTTTGGGAAACCATACTGTTAGTGGCCAGCTTCCTCTGGAAAAACACCTGTGGGGAAACTCTTCAGGATAAACCGATGATTTACACCAACGCCTAATCCCAACAGGACAAATTCTGGGTCAAGCGCCCGTCTGCCCTCCTACACTCCCCCATCAGTCTCAGGTGAGCGAGAAAGTCAGCTGGCAAGTAATGGGTTAGTGTCTGGTCTCCCCCACTTCCCCCCCCCTTCATCTCGGAGGGATATATATTGGAGGTGGTGACTCGTCTCCATCTAAGGCATCACTTCTAGACGGACATACACAGACGTCTCTGGTTCGTTTTGAGGGATTGAACTGATGAAGACCAGACCCATAACCATGAAACCCTTTTTAAAGGTTCTCGTGATTCTGTTCTGCATCGCCAAGGGAGAAGGCCACTGGCTGAAGTCCCTGATTGGTAAGTAGTGGTATTGTGGCCTATTGCTTTAGCAATAACACAAATAAGTTAAGAAACATGCTGTTTAATTAATGAATATCTGTCTTTTCCAGGCCAGAAGCAGAAACCTCTATCCTCTCCAGATGAGGACAGAGGAAGCAGATATTTAACCGCAGAAGGAATCCAAACAGAAGCTTCTGGAGCTGAGCCATCCCCCGTCCCCATCGCCACAATCCCAGGCCGGACGCGGCGCTCAACTCCCGACTCCCAGTGCGGCCTGCGCTCCATCTTGCTGCAGGTTCGAGACCTGGGGTTAGGCTACAACTCTGATGAGACGGTCTTATTTAAGTACTGCAGCGGGACGTGTCCCCGCGCTCGCTCCAACTATGACCTCACGCTCAACAACCTGCTGCTCAGCGGACTGCTTTCACACCCAATCCCCGGAGAGCCATGGCACAACGCTCCGTGCTGCAGGCCCACTCACTACGAGGACATGGCCTTCCTCGATAACGCCCACCGCTGGCACAAAGTGGAGAAGCTCTCTGCTGCGGCCTGCGGCTGTGCAGATTAAACGGCTGGATTGAGGTGAATAAGGAGGGCAGGTGAGAGAGAGCTGAAGATATTTGGAGAGGACAAATTTACTTACTCCAAAATAAAAACGAACAGAATAACTCAATCTTTTCTGCCATTTTTCCATTAAAAAGCCTCCATAAGCAGTTTGCAATGGTTGACTCAGATTTCTGTGTTTTATGTGTAAAAAACAGGGGCATAGGATTTATATTTCCTGGAAGCATTGCTTTGTGAGTTCATGTTGTTCTGAAATAAGGTTTAATAGCATTAAGGGTAAAACAGAACAAATGCTTTAACTTGAATGACAAGATAATTGTAAATAAGATAATATGTATTTATTTAGAAACATTAAAATTATAAAGCTCTTTAGAAATGTTTCCCATTTTACAAGCAATGCTGAATTTAGGTCCAAAATCGTTCGGCTACTTAAAGTGTATATTTGTAAAAATAAAAGATATTTATTTATTTAATGTTTTTTTTTTTTATCAGATTAATTTATTTTATAATGGAGTCATGATTATGTAAAGTTCAAAATGAAAATGAACTTTTTTTTCCTAATTACTGTAAAAAAAAATGCATTAAAGATGATGTGGTTTCATGTACATTATGTGTGTTGTGTTTTCTGTCAAATAATGCTCTTGCTGAACTTGTACTTCTCTCATTTGTTGGGCCATTTTTGTATCAGGTCAAAATCCACAATGCTGATGGGCACTCAGTGACAGCGTCAATGTGTTAAATAACTAGAATATTTAGAGAATGCATTATGCAGTAGGTGTTACATCTGTTAAATATTTTTTCGTTCAGCGGGTCTGATTCTTCGAATTTTTTATTTTTTTTTTGTAGTAATCTCTTTACGTTGCAGTTTCATTCCCTTCGTTGTCTATGAATATATGATGAAAAGGGCTTTAAATTCTCCATATAAAGATGAAGGACATGTGGGGACTGTTTCCAGTTATAACATGAAAACATTTTATTTTCCTTTTCTATTACCATCTTAAGAGATGTGAAGTTTCTTCTTTAATCCACAGAATTATGTCAGACTCCACAATGAGACTAGAGGTCTGTAGGATCCTACTGTATCATCACAACATCTACCTAAGTCTGCCTGGTCTAAAATGTATTTCCATAGGTACATTAAAAAATAGCTGGCCAATCTGGCTCCAGAAAAACTTCTTAGTCTGCTACATTTCTATAGAAACAATCTTTTTTTTTTCTTTTTAAATCAAATATTGTGGTTGATGGATAATTTTAGATTTAAAACTGGCAAAATCCTCAGAATGTGTCTGTATATTTTTCATTTTCCCTGTATCATGTGTTTCTAGTTTGTTGACGACTTGACCTCCAGTATCAAGTAAACCTGGATAACATCTAACAACCCCCAAAAAACAGAGTGACATACAAGCATGAAATATAGCTTTTATTTCATTTGATCAAGTATTTTATGAATTCTAACTCAGCACCTTGTTTTGTTAATATTTACATTGAAGACTGACCAAAACAAATAATGAAAGACAGATCACTATCAGATTATATAAACATTTCTGGTCTCTTTTTAATGACACTTTACATCATATCTGACAGGATTACGGATCTACTGGAAAGGTTTCCTTATTTTATTTTTTAAATTTAGAGCAGATTCCAGACGAAACCCCTTAAAAGCCCTGTGTGTACAAGCAGAGATGCTGAATATCAGTAAATAAAAACATTTAAGTGTCAACATAAACTTCTTTAATTGATATTTTAAGTCTAATAGAAAGAAAGTTCTACTCCAAACACGGAGGTTCCATTCAAGTCCATTCTCCGATTCTAACTGGCCAGGGTGTCATCCTCTGCCTCCTCTGGTTGTGCCCCCCACACCTGAACCCGGCCCTCCATGGCTGTGAGGAGACAGGTCTCTCTAGGGTGGAAAGACAGGGACTGGACGACTGCTTTTCCCACAGGCAGCTTCAACGACAAAGATCCCTACAATTTCAAACAGATAAAAGCATTATTTGGTCAGATTTAAATCTTACAGATCACATTCATGAGGATAGTGAATCTGTTTAGCCCTGTGGAGGTTTGTAATTGACATAAAACGTATGGTTACTTCCACCAGGTCCCAGCAGTAGACATGTCCGTCCTCTGAGCAGCTCAACACGTGGGTGTCTTTACTGGACAGGCAGCAGTCCAACTTGTAGCCCTTCATCTTGTGTCCCGTGTATCTACACGAGCACACATCAGCAAACACAATACTGGCATCAAAACAAATTGTTTACTTTAAAAAAAAAAAAGAACACCAGCAAAAATCTTTTTTTTTTTTTTTTTTTTTTTTTTTTACAGTTGAAACCAGAAGTTTACATACACCACATGAAAAGACAAACATTTTTTCTCACTAAAGCTAAATTAGACCAAACTTCTCTTGTTTTAGGTTAGTTAGAATTACCAAAATGATTTCTATTTTCTAAATGCCACAAAAATGAGAGAAAGAATATGGGTAGGAGACGGACTCTGTGTCCCAGAGATGAGCGCGTTTTGGTCCCAACGGTGCAAATCGACTCCAGGACAAAAGTCAAAGACTTTGTGAAGATGCTGGCTGAAGCTGGTAAGACAGTGTCATTATCCACAGTGAAACAGGGCCTGTACTGACATGGGCTTTTGACTCCAAAAGCCAGATTGCAGTTCGCAAATGCACACAGAGACAAAGACCTTCATTTTTGGAGACATGTCCTGTGGTCTGATGAGACCAAAGTGAAATGGTTTAGCCACATTGAACATTGTTACATATGGAGGAAAAAAGGGGGACGCTTGAAATCCTGGCGGTTGTCATACAGTTCAAAGGCAATACGAGCAAAAACTGAGGAGATGTTGGCAAACTTCTGATTTTAAAGACATTAATAAATGAATCTGACATATTCTTTATCTCATTATTGCGGCATTTAACAAACAGAAATAATATTGATCATTCCAAGTAACCTAAAACAAGAGAGGTTTGATCTGATTGAACTTCAGCCTGTGAGAAAAACAAGGTGTAAAGCAAAATACTGTACATACACTGAATCTAGAGACTGAATGATCAGGCCTTTACTGGCTGACAATTTTTGGTTTTCTTTAAAGTCTGGCCTGCCAATTATGACTTTCTTTGTAAGGACTAAAGCACAAATAAACTTATTTGTTTTAATTCAGATGTTTTTCTTTTTCTTTTTTTTTTAAGTTTACATTAGGAGAAACAGCTATGTTTGCTTTTCCTGATGGTAAAAGTTAAGCCATGATGGGAACACAAACATAAAAAAAGAAAAGCACTCACTCTCCCAACATTTCCCCGGTGCTCTTGTCCAGAAGTCGCACTGCTGAATCCAAACTGGAGCTCAGGGTGCACTGCCCATCCTGACTGAAACACACACATGTAATGGGACCTGGAACACACAGACATACACAGTAATGATAATTTCAGTTTTTATTTTTCCTGCTCTCAAGAATTTCATGAAGGTATCATTGAAATGAAGTTACTTACTGCTGATGAAGTCAACGTGAAGCTGTCCCATCCTGAGGTCATAACGCCTCACTCTGCCATCCACCGACCTAAACACAAGATCGCTTTTAGAAAAAGAAACTGCAAACTCTATAATCCAAAGACATTAAAGCTCTAGGAGGAGAATGTTTTTTTTTTGTTTTTTTGTTTTTTTTTTTTGCAATAAATGTAGTAATTTCTGATTTGCTGACCCAGTGAGCAGTTCATGTTGTGCAACTTTAAGGCTACTGATGCTGTCACGAGCCTCATCTAGAACCTGGATGGGCTCATATCTTCTTGATCTGGTGTCCCAGCATCTCACCGTGCCATCTATGGAGCCTGGATGATGGGGAAAGACAAAACACATTCAGCTGAGGTGAAAGAACACAAAGAACAGCAATAAAAGCTGCACGAAAAGGGTACTGAAACACGACATACGGTTAAAGTTAAAGGTTTAAAGAACGGAAACTCAAATATATAGAGAATTACATAAAAAATTCAATCACATAAATGGCAAATAAACACTAGAAATGTAAAACCTTCCAACCAGTAACCCAAAAGTATAACAAAATGGCATTATTAGAACATGGCGGACATTTTCCACAAGTGATGACTCACCAGATAAAATGACTGAAGCCTCCTCATTAAACTGCACACAGTTGACTTTCTGTAAAGACATTTTTTTTTTTTTTTTTTTTTTTACTAAGAAGTGATGCATCAATGGCTAAAATACGGAGGCACATGTCGGATTTAAAGCGCCTTTTAAATTTTTATCGGGACAAGAAAGTTTAACTCACCCCTGCGTGTCCTCTGAGCTTGCGTGTGACCTGACCCGTTGCAACATCCCACAGAATCACTGTTTTGTCAGAGCTACAGGAGCAAAGCTGACTGTTGTCATAGGAACTGCCAAAACAGGAAAAAATGAAAATATCTATGATTTTCTGCAGAGGGAGAGGCATGTGTTGAGTGTTGGTTAAATCAGACAATTTTAAAATCATCATGAAGGTAGAGAACACTGCCAGTTGTATCTTGTCTTGATACGTCCTGCATTTTCATATATACAGTCATTCATTTTTCAATCTTTATGTTTTCTGAATCCCACCATGTGCACAAAGTATTACTTCTGAAAACTGAAGCAAGCTCTCTCACCCATCAGCATCCAGAACCTCGTATCCATGGCCGCTGTACGTCTTCAGCAGCGTCCCTCGGCCGACGCTCCACAGCTTTAGAGATTTGTCACTGCCGCAAGATAACAGGTAGTTTCCATCCACTGGCCGAACGTCCAGGGAACAAGAAAAAACAAGCAAGACAGTACTGTTTTACAGACAAAAAGCTGACATGTGGACGTTTCGGCTGCTTTCTGATTGCAACAACACCTCTTGAAACTGGTAAGACACAAGGAGTGGACTTCAGATGAGGAGGAAAAAGCAACAGATCTCTAAAAACAGAATGGTAAAAAGTATCAAGGCTTGGATTATTACCCCTACCATTAAAGCGAACGGCTCTGACCGCTCCTTGCTGACAGTCAATGGTCCTCAGGAGATGCTGAGGAAGCTGAGGAGGCTGAGGTTTGGGTTGAGGAAACGCCATCAGTTACAGGACCTGCGAGGTGAAGCATGGCGGGCAAACATTTAGACACAAAATACCTCAAACACTAATTTCATGCTCAACATTACATTAGAATGAATATTCCTTTTTTTTAATGATACATTAGTGTTACTGTAGTTTTAAATCCTTCAATAAATACGAGAGCAAGTTGCTTTTAATTTACAGCGAAATATATGACCTAAAATGTTGTTGATACGAGTTCTGCCAAAAATAAAGGGACATTTCAAACCCTTTAGGTCCTTCATATAAGTTAAAAGTAACTTTTTGAGCTTACCTATTGGAGCATTTTAAAACAAGAAATATTTCAGGGAAGAACATTTTTATATTTGTTAAAAAATAGTTGCAGGAAAACTACAAACTGCATTTAAACAAAGACAAAACTAACAGCTTGCTTCTCTTTATTTCACTCGCTATGACTGCTAGCGCGAGCAGCTAGCACGCGGACGCAATGCACACTGGGGTTCAATATTCCTTTCAAAATAAAAGTTCAAAAACTGTTTTTCCTATTTCTTCCACTTCATCCATAAGTTGCCCAAAGCTTTTACAGTCGAAGTAACCGGAAACGGGCACTGGTCTCTTTTTTCCTTTACCCTTTACAGAGCAGGCAGGGTCGCTGAGCGGAGTTTTAAATCTTTTCGTCGTTATCTCCTCAGGATAAAGTTATAGCAAAACATGTCCACTAACAGTATGGCGGATCCAAGGAGACAAAATAAAATTTTAAGGTAAGTTTTTTTTTTCTTTTCTGTTTAACAAAACAAGCCAAGCCAATTGATTGGCTAACAACAGCTAGCTAGTGCTAAATTAGTCACTCGTGAGGATCTGACTGTGGGATTAGTACTAGTTAGGTAATTAGAAGCTATTAAATCGACAGGTATTATAACTGTACAATGATTAATTGTCGGAGTTTAAAGGCATGTGGTATCTACATTAGATGTTGTTGTTTGTGTGCACCTTATCTTTTTCACAATTTAAATTTCACTAGTTTAAATTGTTTCCAGCTGTATCTGCGCTTCTCTTCTAATTTTAAAAGAAGCTCGTGGAGCGGTTCCAGCATTTATTTGCATTATTTTTTTTACATGGTTGGAATCTTATCCACAAGAGGGCAGCATAACTGTATTTAGCAGGAGAACGATAACCAGTTACCTCTGGAATAACACTTTTAGCTATCGTCCTTACGTGAAAATTGAATTTTGCGTTACTGACACACAGGATGTTCATGACCAAAACAGTAGACGGTATTAAACAAACATGGTAAACGTCGATAATGTCTGTCACGGTGTTATTTTCTTCTTCTTTTGGTTAATAGAAGGTTTTGTTGTTGCAGGTACAAGCCCCCCAGCACAGAGACCAACCCCACACTAGAGGACCCCACTCCTGACTACATGAATCTGCTCGGCATGATCTTCAGCATGTGTGGGCTCATGCTTAAGGTTAAGAAAAAAAAAAAAAAAGAGAGAGATGCACATTTTCACAGCTTCTGATCTCTGAAGCTGGACCTGCTGAGATCTATTTGAAGTGATTCGGATTTCTCTTGAAAAACTAAATTGAACAACATTTCAAATATTCGTTCCAAGCCGTTTTGCTGTGACAGTTGATAAACTGGTTGTATTGTTTCCGTAGCTCAAGTTTCACTATGCTTGTGAGATAATTCTCACTGTAAATAAGGATTTTACTCAGATTTTTGCATTTAAACAAAGACAAAATTATTACAACTGACATTTTGTGCTGTATTTAGCATCCTGTATTAGCTACAATAGAGTCTGGATGTTACTCTAAAAAGCAGTCTTTGTAGATTTCCTCATGTTAGTAGACCTTTACCATAACTCTTGAGGTTTCCGAAAGGATTCCAGCATTTCTCTGTCCAGTATGATTCCCAACATATAGTCACTGGTCAGGGCCAGTCAATCTGAAAATGGCCTTACCTTGATCGTCATTCAGTTTCTCATTGCGTGTTTATTCACAGCTACACAGTTTGATTTCCTGTCTCTATTGTCCTGTGTCTCAGTGGATGTTAATCTGTGCCTGCTTGAAGCATGTGACCCTTCAGTGCTAGACCTGAAGGGTAGTCCTTGGTCAATCCAAATTGTTCCATTTAGAAGATTAAAGGTAAACTCACCTTTTAAATAAAGGGATGAAGGGCAGCTATTGACTTTCAACACAAGGGACGCCATTAACAGCCCACAGCCTGTAGTAAACTCATGCACACAGTTCAGTTTTGCGTATTTAGTTTGATTAACTTATGTTTCATCAGTAACACCCAATCCTACTTCTTGAATTAAATTAAATTCAGTTTATTTATATAACATTCGCAGCAAATATCACACAGGGCACATTACAAAGCAAACAGATCCAATTAATATACATTTATAGTCAGTTCAAAGGCACATGCATATTCCAGTTGGATTCATTATACCAGCGGGTGAAAAGTTTTGGATCTGAGGAAAGCCAGGCGTTTACATAGAGGGATTTCCAGCAGTCCCTCATACTGAGCATGCATGTGGTGACAGGGAAAAGGAAAACTCCCTTTTAACAGGAAGAAACCTCCTCCAGGACTTGTTTACTTATTAATAACATGTACAGAAATAATCTCTTGTGAAGCTGTTTATTGTAGCTGATTTAAAATCAACATATTTTTTTCTTTTTTTTTTTTTTAATAAAATAAGATGTGAGATTTTGATCAGAAGTTATTTTATTAATATGTTTTAAGGAACGTCCGGTTTCGCGAGATCTCCACCAACTTAAATCACGTTGTGTGTGTTTCAGCTGAAGTGGTGCGCCTGGATTGCCGTCTACTGTTCTTTCATCAGCTTTGCAAACTCCAGAAGTTCAGAAGACACCAAACAGATGATGAGCAGCTTTATGTGAGTTCTCCAACTCCATTTTTGTATATTTCATACAGTTATATACTCAAAGCTAGCGCTGATTAGCTTGTGCAAGGTTAAACCGTTGAAGCTTCTGCTGTACATAAGAGCCTAGAACATGTAAAGTTGGTGCTTCAGACAACATTTGATGTCCAAAGGTTTTTCACTCTGATCTTACTGGAGGACAGATTTACAATGAGGAAAAACCTCCCTGTTCATTGTCATGATGAGGTTGTATTAAAGACGAGCTGAATGCACTCATAGCCTGTTAATGCAAAATGAATGGCTCAGCAGAAAACTGCCAGTCGAGGAACTCCAGTAAAAGCTGCTTCAAAGCCAGTGTTTGGACTTTGGTCTGAAGCCAGGATCTAATTCAAGTATCTCAGGTGTCATTAGATGAAGATGAGACCTGAGCAGGGTAAACGTTCTGTGGGGGTGACTGTCACGGAAGTTAATAGGGTGAAAGTTGCGATAGGGCCGTTGTAGATCAACAGAAACAATTATTGGGGCCATGGAGGAATACATTTCTGCCAAAAAACCTCAGAAATGTCTAGATTAATTTGACATATTTACAACAAAAACTTGAATATTATTTTTTTGAAAATTCGTACATTTGCAAGGAAATTTTTTTTTTTTTTTTTTCAGGATTTAAGGCATAAATTTATGACTTTGAACTAAGATATTCTCTGACGTTCTAAAGTCAGAAATTAAAAAAAGAAAGAAAAACTGTTTATTGAGATTGTAAAGTCAGATATTTGTGAGACATTGACTCAGCACCCAGGAAATGTCGTTCTGACACAGGAAAAGGTCCTGATGTGTCACTTGCACTTTGGAAAATATCCCAGCAGGTTAAATTCACCTAAATTTACATCTCTTAAATTTACCACCTCAATATTGGAGGACTTCTGGCATTTTTTTTCTCACCAAATATCTGACTTTGTAATCACCTGAGGGGTTTTTTTCCCCTGAGAAATTTAAGTTTTTTTCACAGATTTTTGATTTTATAATCTCATAAAATATCGTAAATTTACACCTTTAGTACCTTTTTTTTTTTTTTTTTTTTTTTTTTTTTTTTTTTTCATAGTTACGACTTTTAGACATCAGAGAATATTTACGTTTTTTTTCTTGTAAATATGTGAAAATAAGCTTTTTGGCGGGAGTTTACTCCTCCATGACTACAGAATTTTTTTTTTCTTTGTTCTACAATGGTTCTAAAACTACCTTTACACATGTAGATACATTTAACTAACGGCTCAGCTATACAAGTTACACCTGTTCTCAGCTGTGCTGCTTCATGCTGAAATGTCTGTTAATGATGTATATTTATCTTTTATTTATAGGAGCAAAATTAGTTCTTAAATAAATTACTCTCAAACATCCAAGTGCAGAGCACTGCAAAACAGCAACCATTAAAGGATCCAAGGAAACGGTTCTTTACTGCATGTTGTTTTCTATTAAATACCTGTAGACAAAAATAATTCCGTTTTAAAGAAGAATTTATGAACTGATCAGATGAAGTGACTCACATGGTTTCTCTTCATCATGGGTGGGCATATTAGGCTGCATGGGAAAATGTTGTCCTCACACTTGATGTCTTATAAGCAGGAAAATAGGCAAGCATCAATAATTCATCAAGTTTGAGAGAGGTCAAATTGTAATCGGTAGACGACTGGGTCTGACCCAGTTTGTTGTCTATGAGGCTGTCCACAGTGGACTCAGAACATCAGACCTGGACCATGGGGGAACAAAAGAAGTTGGCCTGGTCTGAAGGATCATGTTTCCTTTTAAATCACCTGGGTTCAGTGTGGGAGGGATGCAAACTGGTGGCGGTAGTGTGATGGTTTGCTCAGTCATATGCTAGGAAACCTTGGGCCCTGCTATCCATGGAGCCGTTTCCATGACGGTACACACTGGTACGTCATGGAAACAGTAGCTTCTCCCTTATGGCAGTGGGCTTTTTCAGTAGGATATTAGTTCCTGTTTTAGCAGTAAAAAGGGGGAGCAGCACATGAGGCAGATGTTCATAATGTTATTCCTGATCTGTTTGTTAAAGCAGGTTAAACAAACAACATGGTTTCAGAATTTCTGCTGAACTTTACAATGAAGTTGCACCTGTAATATATGTTGTTGTTGTTTTTTTTTTTTTTTAGGTTGTCTATCTCAGCAGTGGTGATGTCATACCTCCAGAACCCACAGCCAATGTCTCCCCCATGGTAACCAAGGGCCAATCACAGAAGAAAGCAGGAGTTGGACTCTATTGCCTCAAGCTCCCCTCAAAGAACGGAGTCGTCTATGAGCAACAACCACAGAAAAGAAAATGATGTAATAATGTTATGTCTTACAGTTTTGACCCTGTATGATTTTTTTGTTTTTGTTTGTTTGTTGCTGATGAAATCTTGAAAATATTAAGATTTTTGCATAATGTTCTGAATAAAGTGGTCGGGTTATTTAAAGAACTGCTGTCCTGTATGTGTCTGAAAAGTGCGACGGGGGATTTGGGGACGGCTGAGAAACAAACTTTCTTCTATTAACGCTTTGATGCAACTGCAGGTTACGCTACTACTTTTACTATATTCATTTGCTCAGAATCTCATGAATTAAAACCCTCATTTCCTTTCAGTTACAGCAAACTCGGCATAAACCCTTTGGTTTGACAGGACGGCGGTATTTTACTAAGCCGATAATGTTCTAAAACACTTGAAACCCTCTGAATTAAACCACCCTCCCAAGAAAACGTATGCTCAGAACCCTTTAAAAAATCTTTTGTCTGTCTTCCTCCAGTTTTTCATTTGTTGAAGGCACTGACTGCATTAACTGCATGAGTAACTCTGCTGATTACAGGCACGAACCTGGAAGTCATCAGGACGTGAGACTGATTTAATGCTATATAACTCACGTCCCTCCAGGGCCGGCTCCGACGCAGCCCTGCCGACTGGGCACCATAGCTTTCTGCCACGTTTCAGCAAGCTCCACTATATTTTCTCCTGACGCGAACTACTAACTGACTCGTTTGTCTTTCAAGGCGTCAAACCTCACACCCTTTACCCCGTTGTCCCCCCCACCCCACTCCCCTCTATTCCGTGAACCAGTGGTACCTTTTGTTATTGATGGCTAGCGGAGGAAAAGATATCGAATCTATTGCCGTGAGGAGTTATCTCGGACATTAATCGGTGGGCTGTGTAATTTAATGTTTAAAGCCGTCACAGGATGCTGAATCTGATCATAATACTCTGCTCAATGAGGAAGAAAAATGGAGAGAAGGCTGCTGGGCTAGAGGCCTCTAGATGTCATCATAACATCATAATTTAGCTCTCGATTCAGATTCTAACAACTTTATTGGTCCCTGTGAGCAATTTATTTGTAGCCTTCTAAT
Organism: Anableps anableps; assembly: GCA_014839685.1. Lineage (NCBI taxonomy): Eukaryota > Metazoa > Chordata > Actinopteri > Cyprinodontiformes > Anablepidae > Anableps > Anableps anableps. Next base: position 9,705,699 of record CM026065.1, on the reverse strand, counting down.
AAATACGTTCACCTTTTACATGCCAAAACCATTCAGAAATACTAGATATAGTGCCATGTTGCTAAAGTATAATATAAATACAGCAAAACCTGCACATCTACTGAGAGAAAGAGTTCAGGTATCTTGGCTTGTTTTTGCATTTCTCTCAGGGAGCATAGAAACATACCTGTTACAACAGTGTTTTCAACAATTCAATGTTTTATTTAAACACGGTTGAAACTTGGAATACACACTGATAGACTGATCTCATATCAGTGAGATATTAGGCACATATGTTTCATCTATGTTAAAGCTCCACTTCCTTGTGTTGAACTGCTTAGTTCATACCTTTCAGTAAAGCTTTCAAGAATTAAAAACTGAACAGATTTAGAAAGAAAATATTACATTATTATAAATCATACTAAAACAAACATGAGGAAAACATTTTGTTACACCTTATAGACTGAAGGCTGCTCTGAAATCGGGCTGTAGAGGACTTTGGCTCCTACATGCCTTACTTAAATAAATCCAGGTTTTTTTTTATTGTCAGTTACGTCTTGGCTTTTAATTTAATTAAATTAGCATTTTTTTTTTTTTTTTTTATCAGCTTAGCTTGAACAGGAACTATTTGATATGGCATACGCTACCCAGATAAATGGCTTTTTATGTCCTCTGTCTGACAACAGTCGTCAGGAGCCAAATGGCGCAACCTGCACAAGAGTCTCAGGGAGAGCAACACAAGGACTGGCTCTTCAGTCACAGCATCCTGGACTTTTCCTTCATGCCTTTCCCAAAATTCTTTCATTCAAGCAAAAAATAAATGAATGAAAAATCTAGGATTTTAATTTTAAGATTTATTTTTCTTTTAATTTCACCAGTGCAGCCGGGCAAGTGCTTGTATGTGCTATGCTGAATCAACATTACAGAACCTGGTGGGAGTGATACAGACAGAGATAATGCTATTTCAACCAAATTTGGCTTTTTAAGAATTACACACACACACAAACACACACACACACACACACACACACACACACACACACACACAAAAAAAATCTTTAAAGCTGCAGTATGTAACTTTGCACCGCTCCCGACCTAAAACAACCGATCAGAGCCAGGAGGAAGGTCTTAGCGCTGTCAGTTTACTTCTTTTACTTTCTGCTAAATGTGCAAATGGCGGAGAAACAACTTACCATTGCAGAAAAACCGTTTATCCGTCATCATCAGTGGTCATGCCAGCTAGCCTGAATATTCACAACAGTCTCTGCTAGCTGCAGCTCAGCAGAGAGCCTTTTACCTTTTTAAGGTAAGAGGTTTGTTAAAGTGCATTAGGGAACAAACAGAACCATCAACACCAAGGAACACAGACTTGAATCTGAAGCAGAAGTTCACCTTCCAGCAGGACAACAGTCCCAGACGTACAGCATTATCGCTTTATTTACCTTCCATTTCATTATTACTTTATGTTAGTCAATTACTTAAAATTCAAATAAAATACATTGGAGGTGGTTGTAACATGGCAAAATGTGAAAAAGTTCAAGGGGTATGAATTACTTTCACGTGGCACTGAACATTTATTTTTAAAAAGACAATTAGTTGGTGGGTCCCCACTAAAAGTTCACCCAGTCTATGGCTGGAGGAACCGGGAACATCACTGAGTTTTGTTGGAGAACGTCTTCTCCATGAGATAAATAGTCCAGGTAGGGGTGCTTTACTAACAGTAGTACTCAGGCTCAGTTTTTGATCCTTGAAAGGTCACACTCTTAAGCTACTACTGCAATATTTGAATCCCTTGTGTATGAGAGAAACCGCCATGTATGCCTGAAGGCTTCAATTTTCAGGAGTAAATGGGAACAGCTCTGCTGAGTTCGGCATCTTCCATTGACAGGCTGTTGTTCATATCACACAGACTCTGGGTCTCTTTTTACCTTGAACATTGACTGAAAAGCAGTGCAGAAATGCTACGACATGCAAAGCGTTTTCAAACGTTAATATGGACGTGGTGTTTTTAATGTCAGGAGTTGGGGCTACCATTTGCATCTGAGTTTATAACTGATTAAACAACACAAAAGCAAGGAAATAGATCTCTGGTATAATTATTCCTTAATTTTAGGCTAAAATAATCTAAATATCTCTTGATTTGAGCTTCACTTAAAGCACTTACACACTCACTGTTGATAGGCATATGATATTTTTTGTTTTTGATTATTGCTATAAGTATAAATATTATTTTCTTACTGCTGTTTACTGACTTGTAAACATAAACACACATTTGCCTTGTATGAGTGGCCTGCACTCTCTTCTTTCACCTTCTGATATGTTCTTCTGATACATTTCTTGGAGAAATGAACCTTCATCTTGTCATATTTATTACCAAGAAGTCATGGATTACCAAATACAAATTCCAGCCTTGACAGCATTTAGTTGCAAATGGGTATAATTGGCTAAAAAATGGTCTCCAGATGGAATTACCCTCAGGTTACATAATGCCACCATGTTAAAGGGGCAGTATTATGTAAAATTGACTTTTTAAGCTTTACATCATGTTATAATGTTATTCCCTCATCAAAAACATACCCGGCGTGTTGCGTTGATTCTTTCATGCATGTTTGAGAAATCCTTTAATCTCCCGTGGTAACCGTTCAACTGTGCAAAACACCCGGGTGGACCTAGCGCCACCTTTGAGACCCAGCTCCTCCTTCAAGCTGCAGTTTCTAAGCTTCAAAGCTTCCGCCACACAGAGCACCCCTCCCCCTGCAACTTCCCCACTTAGCCCTTTCAGACTGGTCAGCAGCAATTACCAAACACCTGGTGGAACTGTGCACCCACTGATCTCATTATACTAACTACTTTTCAGTGCAACACTGGTAAAACGTTATTAAAGGGTTAACTGTTGTGATGACTTCCTGAAGAAGGAGTTTCAGAAAGAGCTAGACTTTCTTAAAGAGACAGAGGACCAATTTCAAGGCGTTAAATTACAAAGTCAAGTCATATTTGATATATGCAGCATTTTTGTAACAATGGAAGGTAACATAGTTACTTGATTGTGCTATAAAATGATTCTGTATGCCTGAAAATACATAATACTGCCCTTTTAAATGCTTGTATAGGTTTGATACTTATGTAAAAAGTGGGACCCAGCTATAGCTGTGTTGCCAAATTTGAACTTATTTTCAAAATAGCTATCCATATGACACACGACTAAGACCTTTTGATGCCTAACTGGTTTTGAATATGAGCCAAAGCTGCCCATTCAGGTTGATGAAATCCATATGGGGCCCACACTTGTGTTGGGGATAGGAACTGATCAAGTTACAATTTTTTGCTTAAGTTACTTTTTATTTCAAAAAGATTAATAGGGATACCAACAATTTTTTGAAAAATATTTTGAAGGGGGAAAAAGTCTTATATAGCATAATTTTTTCACGTCTAAGTAAATGTACTAAAAATTAAAGTTTGGGTAAAAAATATTACATGTCAGAACATCCTACTGCAATAAAAAACTTAATACAGTTTAAAGCTTCTTGCTATGGGGTGCCATTTTTAACTAACACTAACTAAATAATATGAACTAAATATTTAGCTTCAAACTAAATATTTAGTTAGCAAGCTAAACATTAAGTTTAGTTTTAGCTCCAAACTAAAAATATTTAGTGAAATATTTAGTTAGTGAGCTAAATATTTAGCTTCAAATTAAATATTTAGCTTGCTAACTAAATATTTAGTTCCAAACTAAATATTTAGTTTGCTAAATAATTAGCTTGGAGCTATTATTTTTTTAGGAACCAAATATTTAGTTTGTAAAATAAATATTTAGCTAACTAATTTAATATTTTGTTTGAAACTGATATTTATGAATGAACGAATAATATGGTGAAACTATGACTTTGAAATTAACCCCCATTTTTTTCTCATGACAGGCTAAAAAAACCCCAAATTATTGCTGTTATTTTTTTTACTGTGTAACTTAACAAACGGCATCCCATATCTTACACTAATTGTATCTGTTAGTGTATTTTAGATATAAGTACAAAAAATGAAAAGAAGAAATAAAAAAGTCTCATAGTATATTTAGGAAAAAGAGAAAACCACTATTATTCAGTCAAAGAATAGGAAGCCTGATCATAATAGCTAAACGTCAAATAACGCACCTTTATTCTACGTAAAGACGGAGCTGTAGTGCACGCAGTGCTAGAGCAATGCAAAGTGACAGGTTTATTTGAAATAGAAGGAGGAGGGAGGGGCTAAGAGAAAGTGACTGCAGGTGCAGATAGAGAGGACACCTAAAGAGGGGGAACAGTTTAGTGGAGTGCCTCAGAAGAAGTCCACCCTCTGACAGCAGTCCTGCTGAGAACATTACACCAATCCGACAAAACCCCTCTTTTAAACTTGCGCGATCTCCCTCTGACAACTCAAGGTTTGGCGTCGCATCGTCCTGCCGGATACTATTCATCAGTTTACATCTGGTTTCTTGTCTTGAGTCTGCTCGGGCATCACTTCCGACGGGATGTTCTCGCTGTGATCATGGAGTTTCTCCGTCCTCTGCTGGTGAATACCTCCCAGCTTCTCCTCCATCGCTCCATTTCTCCCAGGACCGCTGACTGGCTCCCAGCCGCCTCCGCTCCACAGCTCAGCAGTTTTTCGGGGTCACCGGAGATCCGGAGGGCGGCTCTGGACTCCCAGGAGCCAGCGGGACTGCACCGAGAGCCCAGCACCTGACAGACAGGTGAGCCTGCATGTGTAGCTACTCGTTTAATGCGTTTCACTGGACGTGCATGCAGGAAGAAACTCATCCTGTGGGCTCATCTCTGGTAAAGGTTACAGTGTAAAAAAATATCTGTGAACTCATTGTCCTATTTGACCTTAAATTAACTTACAGTGGAGTCTTGATTTCTTTTAATCAAATTTCCTTTTGCATTCAATTCACGTAGATATAGTCTTTATGACAAATTTACATAAGAATATGCTCTTTTTTTAAAGTACTGTTTTCATTTATAAGTGGTAATAACACATTGGGCAGCTAGGAACATTTCAAGGTCTCATCCAAGTTCGCATCCACACAATGTGAAACATTCAGTTGTCCAGCCAACACCTTTCTAAATCCAACGGCACAAAGCAACTTGAACTGATGACAGTCTTTGACCATTTATTTTAATGCATTCAAATCTATCAAATCATTCAAATCTCAGTTTAAAAGAACAGCTGTAATTGTGGCTAACTTCTTCCATAACTGTAAGGTTACAACGTAGAGCAAAAGTATTCAAACCTCTTGTAAACGTTTCCATAATGTATCAAGTTACCATCACAGTATTTTATGTGACGGAGTCTAAAACATTTGAAATGTGAAAAAAAAGAAGCAAAAATGAAAGTTAAAAAAAAAAAATCTTTTTCAGACTCATTGCATGAAACAAGGTTTTTAAATTACAGTCAATCTGTGTGTAATTTAATGTCATTCATGATACAACTGCTCTGTGAAGGTCTTAGTGGCTCATAGTTTTTCTGGAGGAGCTGCAGAAATCCGTTGCTCAGGTGGGATAACATGTCAGCAGGTCAACTATCAGTTGTTCACTCTAAAAATCTGGTCTTTATAGAAGAGGGGCAAGAAATTCAGCTACATCATCCTAAACAAAGGGAAACATAGTGGTGGCAGCATTATGTTGTTGGGATGCTTTTTTTCAGCTGAGACGTGGAAGCTGGTCAGAGTTAATGGGAAAATGAATGGCGGTCAATACAGGGAAACCCTGGGGGAAGTTCACCTTCCAAAAGGACAGCAACTTTAATGGGGGGTATAATGTATATTCCAGGCATATTGAGTCATTTATAGCACAATCAAGTAACTATGTTATCTTTTGTTCTAAAAATGCTGTATATATTAAACATAATTTAAAGAAATTTGACTTTGCAATTTGACACTTTGAAATTGGCCTCTCTCTCTTTAATAAGCTTCTACTCTTTCTGACACTCCGCCTTCAGCACATCATCGTAACAATACTCCATTATGCTGTTTACAACCGTTCTTAGGAGCATTGGACTGAGAAGTAGTTTTTATGATAAGCTCAGCAGACATGCAGTTCCACCAGGTGTTTAGTAATTGCTGATGCCACTCGTCTGTAGGAGCTGAGTGAGGAAGGCGATTGGGGGAGGGGTGCTCTGTGGGGTGGATCTCGGCTGGAGACTCCAGCTCTGAAGAGGAGCTTTGTGGAAATAGGTGGTGTTTGTGAGAGCAAATGTTTTGGCACCCTGAATGGCTGCCACCAGAGATTCAAGGATTTCTCAGACATGCATGAAATAATCAAAGTAACACTCCAGGTATGTTTTTGGTTAGGGAATGACATAACAGGACATAAAGCTCAAAAAAGCTGATTTTACCAGAATTATAAATGTTATTAAATAGAATTGGTATCTGAAATACTTCACATCATAAAAAAATGAAATTTTATTGACTTACAAGAATTAGATCTGACTGAAATGGAGAACAGAGAGCCCCTGGAGCTATCACTTTCCTGTATATTATTAAGTTTGCTGTTAAACTGATATTAAATTGCTGATAAACGACTAAGAAGGAGAGCAGTTTACTTTATTCTCCAGCAGCTGGGATTTTTCTACCTTTGATTCTGTGTATGAAGAAAATTAAACCAAGTGTAAATAATCAATGACCAATAAATCTTATTGTATCAACATTTTAAAAAAGGATCCTAAATCTGCAGTGTAACTAACAGTGGCCTGTAAGTCATAAACTCCTCTTGAATCTGCACAGAGAACTAACCAATTACCCTAACATTAAATTTCAGATTCGTGACACTATTCTTTTAAAGGGGGACAGATCATAACTGACAAAGAGGTTATTATAAAATCCACTCACTGAGTGTTAGATCTGCTGATGGATTAGTTAGTTATGTAAAGCCCCAAGCTCGGGTCACTCAAAAGTGCTACTGTACCTCTTAGCCAGAAATATTCCCACCTCTTCCATCTTCTTGCCTTTTTAGGGCAAACCTAAAATCAACTCTTCATTCTTTTTCAGTTTTAAAGTTCTGGTCAAAGGTCATCAGCAGGAATGCCAGATTAAGCTAAGAATTAAAAATAACAGTTGGGGGCACAAGTTACCTCTATTATTTGGCTGAAAGTCCTTTGGCAAGCTTTTGAGAAACCTTGTCATTTTTACTGAAATAAATAAAAATCTAACTGAAGTTTTGTTTCTTCTTATCTCAAATAGCAGAATTAGATGAAATTATTTTACTAACTTTTAAGCATAGTCCATCCATATTTAATAAGTTTGAGGTTGGAGGGGTTTCCAGAATGTTAAAGTTTGCCTGCTTTGTCCATTTCACAACCAGTTTTGACGTTTGGGATCATTGTCCTGTTGGTTTTAATAAGCTAACTGTTGATTTGAAATGAAATTGAATAATTTGGAAGTAGTTCTTTTTTTCATTATCAGAAGCAACAAAAGCTCTCAGCATGATGACACAATCATCATGCTTGACAATGGTATCAGTGTTTTAGGTTTGAAAGCCTTACTTTGACAGATCTGTACATATTTCTTGTCATTGTGTCCAAATAGGTCAACTTGTCTCTCGTCTGGCCAGAGAACAATTCTCCATAAGCCTTTTGGCTTGCCTATGTGGGTATCTGCAAATTTCAGTTAAGCTTGAAGGTGTCAATTTTGGAGATGATGCTTATTTCCTAATCTATATACTCAGTACATGTTGTTGTAGAACTTGCTTGACAGTGTACAGAGACAAGGGTGTTCCATCATCTTTCATCAAAGGATTGGATTGAGTCTTGGTGGTTCATGGTTAGGGGTGGGAGTTGCTCAGGAAGTCAGGGGTCTGTCCTGTAACCAGTGGGTTGTTGGTTTGAAACCCCACTTCATTGGTCCTAATCATTGTATCTTTGGGTGCCTTGCCTCCTAGTGGTGTAGAAGACCCGGTGACTGATTCAATCCCAGCCTCACTTCTATCAGTCAAACCCAGGGCAGCTGTGGTATCAGCGTGTTTTAGTGACTTATTGTAGTGTAAAGTGCTTTTGATTCCTCTGACTTCATAAATACAAATGCATGCCATTTATCATTTACCATTCCTAGATTGTTACTGAACATCATTACCAATATCCTTTCATGGAAATAGGTTCAGTCAGATTTTTGAAATGTGGGCAACATTAGCTGTTCCAACACGATAACCCAAAATGCTCCCAAACACATATTAACCAAATTGGTTTTGGAACGTTTGCATTAACCTTTCTAAATTGCCATCCCAAAGCCCCAACCTGAAACTGATGGAAATTGATCAATCTGTTCTCTATTAAATCCTGACAAGAAGAGTGTTCAGATCTTGCCAAAATTATGTCAGGTGCTTGGTGATGGTTACAAAAAGTATGTGACTGAAGTTCAACTTTAACTTTAACCAAATATTATGGTATAATTAAGACGGCATGTAAAATTTTGAACCTGTGTGGATTAGAGAAAATCCACATAAATTATTGTTTTTAAAAATAATTGAAATTGTTTGTTGTTGTAAACTCATTCCACTATTGAATAAAAGTGGTTAAAATGCTTAATTAAAAGAAACAGATTAACGTGACATTCATGACCATTATTCATGAATGTTTATCTGACTGGAACTGCGTCTAATCTTCCTACAAATTCTCATACTTCTGGAGGTTTTATTTCTCCTGGTGTTAGAAAGGATTATTCATTCTGATGGACGTGTGAATGTGTGAGTTTGTATTCTTGTTTATCAGATGCAATTTCACACCTGCTCTCTCGCCTTTTACTTCTGGATCATCTCCCACATGACTCTATCATTTCCACATTGCGTCCATCTCCTCCGTCTCTTTTCATCAATCAGTTCATCCCTTACCTGTTTATTTGGCAGCTTAACATGACTGATTGAGATCTTTTTTTCCTATTAAGAACAAGACATAAAATGAAGAAAAAAGTCAAAATGTAACAACAGGGACAAACGTATAACTAGATAAAAAGTCTGCTGAGAAAAGTAGGTTAAATGACACTGCATGTATTTACTTCCTGAGTTCATCAGAAACTGGAACCAAGGACAGTTCATCAGAAACTTCAAGACCAGAACTGATATTTCTCAACTTCAGCGAGAAAATGGACTGCCATGTACTGCTAGGAACTTCCCTCTTGATTACCTAAAAAGCATGCTTTACTTCATCAGCACCACCAGGTTCTGCTCCATCAGAACCACCTTCACTCTATGTATCTGAAATCTGAGATTGGGGTCCAGACATTAGTTCTACACCTGTCCTCCAGAGAGTGTCTGGCCGCCTGGTGGTTAGATTCAGGGGTATCCATGTCAGAATTACTAATAGAGAAATGAAGTGGTCTAAAATCAAACCTGAGACTTATCCCCTGTCTAAAGCAACCTCAAACTGCAGAATTATCTATCCCCAAGTCACTTAAACTGGCTCAGCTAAATATAAGATCACTATCAGCAAAAGGACTTTTAGTTAATGACTTCATTACTGAACATAATATTGATGTTATGTATCTTAAAGAAACATGGTTGGATGACAACAATGAAAAACCTGTGCTAATTGAATAAGCTTTTCCTAATGACATTTTTTAAGTGAGAATAGAATAGCAATAGCAATTTTTCATGATTCACTAAACTGTAAAAAGCTTTCCCTGGGTAAATTTGACTCTTTTTAATATTTGGGAATTGAGGTAAAAGGCCACAAATAAACTCTGACACTAACTCCATACAAAATCCCAAAATATGTGGCAAATTTTTCCAGTGACTTTAGCAAGCTGTTATCTGTATGCATTGATTATGATTGTTTAATAATTATGGGAGACTTTAACATCCATCTTGAAAACTAATAGACAGAGAGGCAAAAAAGCTGAATGATGTACTTCAAAACTTTGGTTTGACTCAACATGTTAAACAGCTGACACATGATCGAGGACACACTCTGGATCTGATTATCAGCAAGGGTGGAAATATCTCCAAGGTCTCTGTAATTGATGTTGCTCTGTCTAATCAGTTTTCTGTTGTTTTTGAAAGCACAATCTCTGTTATCAATCAATCAATCTCTGTAATCACTTAGTAAAACTGTGATTACAAAACATTCTTTCACAGTCTTTTAATTAAATCTACTCCTCAACCTTAATTCTATCGTGTTACCCAGGAGATGAGTTAGTGGATCAATTCCATTCTAAGATTTCAGACATCATCGATTCTATTGCTCCCATTAAAGTGAAGATTGTACCTGGCAGGAAAAAATATCCATGGATAAATGCTCCACTTGTAAAAAATGAAAGAAACCTTTGTCAAAGGACTGAGCGTAAATGGCATAAAACTCGACTTCACGTTTTCTATGAAATCTACAAAGAGAGGCTACGAAGCTATCGTAAATGCTTTGTTTACCATTTAAACAAAGCAGAACAAATTCTATGTACTTTGTTTTGTCACAATTGCAGGTCAAGTTTGGAGATTTTTCATGAAAGAGCAATAACTTGGTACAACAGGATCTGAACATAACTGGCTGAAATCCAATAAAATGAGAACCTTGAGGAAATAAGAAGCAACAAGGAGAACCAGGAGACAAAGTCAGTGAATGAGAGGCAATGAAAGAGTCCAGCAGTGTGAAGGAAAATGAGAAGCTTGATTAGTTAGCTTGATTAGTTAACAAGTGACAGGTGACTGATTGGCAAACAAGGTGCAGCTGAGAGAGGAGACCAGGCAGGCAGGCCAAGAGTGAACTAATATACGGTATCTAGGTTGAGCATAAATAAAAACACAAACAGAAAAAACCTCCAAACACCCCAGGATCATGACATTTTTAGAAAAGTGTATTTTTATGTATCATGGGAAAGGGACTTTTGTGATGCTTAAAAATAGAAAAACAATTTATTCAAATAATTATAACCCCCAAAATGTGTTAAGCAACACTCAGCCTCCACATATAGGCAAGTTTTCCACATGGCAGCAATAGGAACGTTTTAAGCTGTGTTTCCATTACAAAGGTGCGCAAATCTCTGTTGATTTTCTGCTAATTTTGAAAAAACACAATTTCGCAGTTGTGGTGTTTCCATTAAATAAGAAATTAAATAAAAGTCATACATGAATAAGTCATTAAGAACATGCCACGCCAAGATCCTCCAACTACTTCCTGTTGTCATCTTCTTCATGGTTTGCGCCAGTCGCAACATCTGGTTGTTAATTTTTTTTGAAAATTGTGTGTTTCCATTGAGCGAAATTATTTTCGTTATGTTAATTTGTGCAATTTTAATGTTAATGGAAATGCAGCTTTAGTCTCTTTTGGGAAGCCAATTTGGATTAGGGTCTTAGCATTGCTGAGTCTTTGCAACCACTCTGCTTTTGTGTTAAAAAAAATCTTTGTGAAAGCATATCAATATGTTGCTGCCTCTTGGAGCCAGCCTGAATAGATATTTAAACATTGTTCTGCTTCAGAAAAGACAAAGCTGTTTGCACAAAGAGCTGATCTGTGATTGAGTGAAACAAAGCATTAAATTAGGACTATTGAGTGCTGCTTTTCTCTGTGCTCTTCATCCATGCTTCTTTGCGATATGCTGTTTTTCTCGCTTTTTCTTTTTTGGCAAAGAAATATGTTTCACTGCTTCTGCAAGTCAACTTTCATCATAGATTTTCTTACCCCTTATGTTTTATTGTAATTTTATGTGATAGGGCCAATACAAAGTAGCTGTGAATTAAAAGGAAATGCTTACACTCCTTTTAAATTTTTGGCAGGAAGAAATCTGACTGTGCACCCATATGTATTCAGACTCTTTTTGCTGATATCCTTAAATTAAATCCAGAGCAACCAGCTACATTGAGAAGTGATCCAATAAGTGTACAGAGAACACCTGAGTTTAATTTAATCTCAGTGAAGTGCAGCTGTTCTGTGAAGACTTTAGAAGTTAGTTAGAAACATGAGTGAAAAAACAACATCATGAAGACCAAGGAATACAGCAGACAAATCAGGGATGAAGTTGTGGATATGTTAAAAGCAGCATTAGGTTGTAAAACTCTCTAACATTCTGAACATCTCTGGATATTGTATAATCTGTTATTCAAAGATGAAAACTGCATATCACAACTACAAAGCTACCAAGGCGTCCACCTCAGGAGAGCATGAATCAGGGAGGCAACCAAGAGGCACTTGGTGAGTTTGGAGGAGCTACACAGGGCCATAGCTCAGGTGAAAGAATCAAGAATAAGCAAGAGTATGTCATGCGCTCTACAAATTAAACCTTTATATAACATAGAAAAAAACAAACAAAAAAGAAGGAAACCATAAGAACCTCTATTTACGAAAAAGATTTGCAGCAAAGGGTGATTTTGAAAATTATTATTCTCAGGGGGGATGAATACAAATTCCCAAAACACTTCAGATTTACTTGTGAAATAAAAGAAAAGCATCTATTATAGTCCTTCCAGTTCAAAATTTTGTATTGGGCAGTCACAATAAAGTATATTGTAATTTGCAGTTGTAATATTACACATGAATAGGTTCAAGGGTTAAGAATATCTTTACAAGGCTCTGTGACAAATTTTATTTTCTTGTTGTGAGGTTCCAATTTAGAGTGTAGTTATGGTGGGAAGAAGTGTTATGGCACTTATCAGTGTTAGTGACCTCAAGAGCATATTTTCAAAGTTCTGGCCTTGTCTCTGCCTAAGACATGCTGGACTGTGGACTATTTTTCTCAAGACGAGTCAAAACCAAAGCACATCCTTCTTTACTGCAACTACATTAATATAACAGTAATGCTCTTGAAAATGTTCTCTCATTGGTTTGCTCTGGTCTCACGCTCCCCAATGTCTTGGTCTTTTCTTGTTTGATTTTGGTCTTGACTCTGCCTCAGGTTTGGTGGTCTTGACTTTCACACTGGGTGACGGTTCTAAAATATTTTTTTTTAACTCTTTTGTCTTTCCCCATTTATGTGTGCCGGTAATGAGACACATAGACACTGTGATGTATACTGATTCTTTTACAGTGTAAGATAAGCCTTATGTAGCTTGCCATTTATATTTATGCTTTAATTTTCTACTTTGAACAGATGTAACATAAATTTAATACCCCATCTTAAAGTTAACCTTTCCCTTTGCTAAAGCTTTTATGCCTATATCACCCCAAAAAAAAAAAAAAAAAAAAAAAAATGAGAGAAAAAGAGATTTAGATACAAAAATCATTTTCAAGGTTTTCACTGAGCTTCAGTTTATTTAGAAATATCAGTAAACCAAAACTATTAAAGCTAGCAACCTACTTAGTTATAAAAGCTTTGAGAAAGATGTAGTGTTGTTACACCAATTTTCCTTTCGGCGAAACTTTTCTTTTCAGACACTGAATCTCCATGGACATCTTTTTTGTTGATATTTCAGAATGCCCCTATTCAGTCCAGAAATACACAGGACATAAAAATAAGCCCTTATGATTTAGTCAAAAACATTCAGTGTCAGACCTGGTTACCTTTTTTGGTCATCTACCTTTTAACAACATTAAAGGAGGGTATTATGTATTTTCCAGGCATATCGTGCCATTTTATACCACAATCAAGTAACTATGCTACATTCAGTTTTTCTGAAAATGATAAACTATATCAAAGACAACCTAAAAAAATTGACTTCTGATCATCGTCTTATCTGACCCCTTAAAATTGGCCTCTGTCTCTTTAAGAAACTCCGACATGCCTTCTTCAGCATGTCATCACAACAGTGCTACTCAATGTTGTCTATTGATACCTTTTAAAATTGTTCTTAGGAGCATTGTAGTTTGTATAATAAGGTTAGCAGATGCACAGTTCCACCAGGTGTTTGCTAATTGCTGCGGCTGCTCGTCTGGTGGAGGCGTGAGGGACGGGTGCACTGTGGGGCAGGAGCTCAGCTTGGGACTGAAGCTCCAAGGTGGAGCTTTGGGTAAATAGGTGGTGCACTGGATGAGCAGACGTCAATGCACCCTTGAATGGCTGCCATGGGAGATTCAAAGATTCCTCAAACATGCATGAATAAATCAAAGCAACACTCCAGGTATGTGTTTTGTGAGGGAATGACATTATAACATAATATAAAGCCAAAAAAGGTTGATTTTAAATAATAAAAATTAGTTGTTTTATTGGTCTGATGTAATATTTTAATTATAAATGTTGTGTTTTCGTTAGCTGTAAATGAAAAATCATCATGATGAAATGCTATAAAGGCTTGAAAACATCATTCTGTGTAAGTAATCTATATATAATGTGTTTCACCAGGTGATTTGAGTTACTGAAATAAATTACCTTTTCAATAACATTCTAATGTATTGAATTTAACTGTAGATATTCCTGTTTGATCAACTTTTTCCCTTTTACTTTTTAGTTTTTTAAAGAAGGACAGTTAGGTGATTTATTTTCTTTAAAAAAATAACTGCAATTAAACAGCTCGAAAACTAAGAAATGTTTGCGCCTTTATAAGAAGGGACTGTGTATGTTCTTGACTTCATATTTCAGTTGCTTTGCTAACTCTGGTTATTACTATCTAATTCTCCTCCTCATGATGAACACATGTCCACTGTCTTTCTGTTTGTGTGAGTTGAGCTGTGCCAAGCAGACTTGGCAGCTTTCCTGTACAGACTTGATTTATGGCTTCCTCTTTACATATTACAGCTTTAAGGTTGCAGGTTGGATGCAGAGGCGGAGTGTGTTTAGTGACAATGGTTGTTCAAGGTGCTTCTGATCCCTTGAGGCTAAATAGAAATAAAGAAATGGTCAAACTGGCAGGTAGATTGCCAGTTTGACCGTTTCTGTGTAGTTCAGTGTCATTTGTATTGGAAGAACCCATACATCCATATCTGCTGAAAATTTTCAGTGTTCCCAAATATTTTCACAATGTACCAGTTCTGAAATACTGGTTCTTCTACCTTTGATTTCTTCTTGATTGTAATGATAACCTTTGATGTTGTACTTGTCATATCCAGACTTCCAGACTCTTACTTGTCACCTATATGCATTGAGGTTAACTATAAACACAGCTGTGTATGGCTCTCTGCCATCAATGCCAGTTTTTTGTAGTTGGTAACCTTTTTCTAAACAACGAATGTATTTAAGTTGTTCTTGCCTGCATAATCCTGTATAAAATATACTGGCTGCGCACCCTTGAGAAATACATGTTTTAAATGCATAAGGTGTGCAGGAAAAAAATACAAGTACATTCACTGGTGTTATTTCGAAGTAGCCTCGAAGCTGATGTGACAGGAAACACAATGGAGCTGGTTAGCATTCACCTGCTGGTCGACGAGTGCAGCAGTCACAGAGCTGTGACCTGGGAGGTCAGAGTATTTTTTGGGGGGAGCTGACGGGCAGAAAGAGGTCATCAGTACTCAGAGAGTCCAAACACTGTGAGACCAGAAGCTGTTTTTGGCTCCTAAACAGAGAGCGGGATCCTCTTCATCTGTTCTGAATGACTGACTGACTGACTGGTCTTTTAATCATTCATCTGAGTGACTCACACAGGCAGTTAATTGTGATCCTAAAACTTTCTGGATTCAGTGGTGCATTTGGTAGCACTGTTACCTTGCAGCAAGAAGGTGCTGGGTTCAAATCCAGCCTGGAGTCTTTCTGCAAGGAAAGGGAGGTGTGGGTACTCTGGGTTCTTCCTACAGTCAATTTGGTCTCTCCAAATTCTTCTCAGGTGTGTGCATGGTTGGTTGTCCTGTCTGTCTCTGTGATGGACTGGCAGCCTCTCCAGGTTGTATCCTGCCTCTTGCCTGATAACCACTGGAGATAGGCACCAGTGACCCTGCAAGGATAAGTGTGATTGTTGGACATTCTTTAGTCTGTTAGACTGTTTGTTTTTACTCAGTAAACTGTTAGAAAGTGTATAGATATATGCAAAAAACAATTTTTAGTTGGTACTGTTAGAGAATAACAAGGAAACATTCATGTGTTATTTAAGGTGGTGTCAATTGATACTTGAAATTTCCAGTATCCATCCAAAAGATCAAAATGTATCGCCCACTGAAAATGGAAATCTCTTTTGGGAAGTTGGACTGTGTACATTCAGGCAGTTCGATTTGGTTCCAAGTTCCAATTCAAAATGGTTTCTACAAGTGTGAAACACTGTGAAAGGTATATTTGTAGTATTTAATATATCATTAAACCAACAGCCCACTTGGTAGAATCTCAGTGGAGATAAATACATTATTAGCTTCCATTGAGAATTGTAGTTAGCGTTGCAACAATTTCCTAATCCTAATACAGGCGCAGTTGGTCTGTGACGTTGCTGGGAAGCAAAATTTTCATCAATGTTTGGTTTATATAATTATTAATAATTATGATTAATAATTTATTATAAATTAAATTATTAATAAGTTATACTTTCTTTAATTTAATTGGGGCTCCATCCAGAATCAGGAATCATAAGTCAAAGTTGTCAGTCTCTCATGAAGGAATGAATTCAAAACTACTGGACAGAAGAAACTTTTCACCCAAGGAATGATCATTGACACGCTTATTTTCAATTAAGCCTGAGAATAGAAAATCAGTAGTACTAATAAGGAGTTTCAACTTAAAGTGAAGTTTAAATTACAATGAAATACTTTCTTTACATTTTTAAAGGTATTTTAGGTGTATCTAAATTTGTGCCACTCGTTCTGTTTAAAAGTTATTTCTTATTGTGGGATTTGATCCCTTATTGAATAAATGTTTCCAAATTGTTTTTTTCCAGTTTTTTCTGTGAAAACATCCTAATTTTGAATAAAAGCCAAATTTATTTTAAGACTTTTTACACTATTTTACACAATGAGTGTGCCTAACACTGTATATAACAGTAAATCCACAATGATGGTAGCTACTGCAATACCAGAAGTACAAAAGCCTTCTAATCTCCTCTGTTGTCCAACCCTGGAGGGAAAAAGTGGGCAGTGACTGAAAGTGAGAGACGATTTTGCTTCATGTTGCATCTTTTGCTTTCAGCAATTAGTCATTCCTCAACTCATCTGTCATGTCTGCTAATCTCTCCCAATGTGTCTCTCATCTCGCTGCTTCTGTAACTTTTTATTAATGTGCTCTCACCTCTACTGTGCCTCTAGGCCAATTGCATTTCATTTTCTCCCTTCTTCCAGTCCCCCTTTCTCTTCTTTACTTGCTTTTTTCTCCTTTTATTTTTCATCGGCCCACCCGCTTACTCTTTTGTCTGCTATTTGTGTGTCCATCACCCTCTACGTGAATCCTCTGTACCCTTGTTGGTTCTGCACTTTGCTCTTCCCCTGTGTTCAGTGTATTTTCCAGAGTTTTTGTACCCTCTGATGCCACCATTTAAGCAACTAGACCTGTGCTACTCAAGGCCTGCGGCGTACTCCCACACATACCCATGCACCTACACCCTCAATCACCTCAGAAAGTCCTTACCATAGCACTGTGTCTCATCATTGTACCAGCAGTGTGTGAAAGTAAATCTGTGTGTGTGTGTGTGTGTGTGTGTGTGTGTGTGTGTGTGTGTGCAGCTGTCTTTGTGAATTAGTTTTCACTTTACACTATGTCAGGGAGAAATAATGTGTAATGCATGCTCAGCAGATAACCGGTGAGGAAAAGTGCTGTTTCTGTTACATTCGGCCACAAACACACATCTAAAGACATGAAAAAAACTGCAGGTTTTGTTCTTATTTTGGTATTACTTTGTAAAAATGAAAAAAGTCAAATTATTTTCAAGAGTGTTTGCCGTTATGTTCCTGTCCACTGCTGTGTCTCTCTTTGCACCCTCTTTGTTGTTTGTCCTTTGTCCATTTTTATTAAATGTCTGCTTTATTAATGGGCCCTTCTCACTATGTTGACTCACATTCTTCGTCTTTTTGTTTCTTGTTCATGAAGGATAGACCGGTTTAATGAAGGACACCATCTGAAAAATCCACTGGATATACCATTGATTGGATATGAAGAGTTTAATGGCTGTAAAATTCCAGCCATTACCAACTTCATCAGCATGGGAAACGGAGAAGCTGAAGTGATGTGGGGATATAATGGGCTGACATCCAAATGTATGTCTGGAAAAAGGCTGAATCAATCACTAAGTCCAGCATTGAGTAATACTAAGCTGCTGTCATAAAAAACCCACCATGTTACGTATCCTCATGTTTAGAGTATTTGATGTATTTAAGGACATGATGAAATTTCGAGTGTCCTTTAAATCCCTCCATAAAACCAGCCTTTATGATTTATCAGTTGATCATAGTTTCTGCAACATTATCTCCTTACTGAAAATGGCATTATTCTTACCTCTGTTACAGACCCTTTCAATAAATTAGAGTATCATTGAAAAGTTCATTTATTTCTGAAACTCCATCACCAAGTGGAACACAATATATAGATTAATTAGACAAAGACTGATGTTTTAACACCTATTTTTCTCTTAATCATGATGATTTTCTGTTACAGTTAATGAAAACATGATATTTAAAGAGGCAATTTTATGTAAAATCGACTTTTTTGAGCTTTACATCATTTTTTAATGTTATTCCCTCATCAAAAACATACCTGGTGTGTTGCTTTTATTCTTTCATGCATGTGTGAGAAATTCTTTAATTTTCAGTGCCAACCATTCAGCTGTGCAAAATGCCTGGGTTGATCCAGATCCACCTTCGAAGTGCAGCTCCTCCTCGGAGCTACAGTTTCTAAGCTTCTGAGCTTCTGCCTCACAGAGCACCCCTCCCTTGTGACTTCCCCATTCAGCTCCTTCAGACGAGCCAGCAGCAATTAGCTAACACCTGGTGGAACTTCACAACTGCTGAGCTCATTACATGAGATACTTCTCAGTGCAACGCTAGTAAAAACATTGTTAAAGAGTTAATAGAGGAGCAATGTTTTGATGACTTCCTGAAGGCAGAGTGTTGGAAACTGCAGGACTTTCTTAAAGAGAAAGAAGCCCAATTTCAAGGTATTAAGTTATGAAGTCAAATTTCTTTTATTGCTAATTTTAGGCTCAAACAGACAAACCTAAAACTCTGATATTGTCCACAAAAAACTGCATCTTTATTGATTAAAAATATGAATGAAAGCTTAAAATAAACCATTGTTATGGAACTTTGGTGACTTCAACATCCCACCATTAACTGTAGTTTTCTAGCATTCACTTTTGAATTTTTTCTCCATACCATTCTTCTGGCTGTGCTTGTCAACAAGACAAATCTTGAGTCAAGCTTTGTGTTTTTACTGATCTGCTTGTTTTAAACTTTTTAACTATTACCCTTACTGGACATACAATCATATTAAAATATTACAATGTTATTTGAAGTTCATTTGTTTCAATAACTCAATTCACAAAGTGAAACACTTCATAGATGAATTAAACAGACTCGTGTTTTCAAGCCTTTTTTCGATTAATTATGATTTTCCACTAACAACTGATGAAAACAAGACGTTTAGGCTTACATTATTACTTCAAACCAATTATTTTTAATTCATTTTTAATCCACAAATATATTTTAAAAATGTAATACAGAATTCTTTTTTATTACAGAATTATGTTTAATCAGACGTGAGCTGAATGAAAATATGTTTAATACCTGCTGGTTTTTCTTAAAAGGTACTTTTAATTATTCTATAATCATTCTAATCTTATAATTTGTTGAATATGACTCTATGTGCAAGTTTAGGCAGGTACCTACTGTTGAAACCAGAAGTTTCCATACATTTCCTGAGTATTTGGTAGCATTCCCTTTGAACTATAAGACTTTGGCTAGTTCCTCCTGCTGCAAACAGCCCCACAACATGATGATGCCTTTCCCATACTTCCCATCAGCCATGTGTCTTTTGATTAGGTGTATGGAAACTTCTGGTTTCAACCGTTTGTTTGCGTAACAATCTCTCGATTTATGTAGAGCAACACATCTGTGTTTCTTGAATGGCATCTTCTGTCTTTCCCATTTTGATGAGTGGCTGAGAGAAATGGACTTCTCTGTTGCATCATGATTGTACCAGAGAAGCAAGAAGTCTTTGATTAGTAATGAAACATTTTAGACAATGTTCTTAACTGTAAATGGAAATTGATAAAATCCATTATAAATCACCAATATCCCCTGGAAGGATCCTCAACTGAATAGCTACTCATCTTCTCTTTGCTCTTCACCTCATGTCTAAAGCTAAGCCAGGTCACTCTATGGAGAAAACTAAGTTAAGCTGTTCTTATCCTGAATCTTGTTTTTTCGGTAATGCTCCATATCTTGTTACCATAGGTAAGGGTGAGAATGTGAACAGACAGGTAAATCAAGAACTTTGCTTTTTCGCTGAGCTCTTTATTCACCATAAAAGAGGGGAGCAGTCTGGCAATCTAATTACAATACTAGGAAATCATTCTGCTCCAAAAGTTTACACGTGCTCCAGGCTCATGATTACACTCCTTTACACTGAGCAGCTCTGTGATTGCAGACACCATGTCCACCTTTCCATTCCGGTTGTTGAGATTATGTTGTTTGGGGTTTGCAAGGTTTGGCCTTCGCTCATGACGTAAATCACGGGCTAATCAACGAATGCAGTCTGCTGTCAATCTAATCACTTGCATGCGATTCACTGCCTTGTGCGGCTTGTACTACCCCTGAAGTGGTTATGAAAAACGGGGAAGGACTGTGCAGGATCTACTAATGGAAATGAATCTGGCCAGGGCGGACTGAGGCAGAACCGGTTAAAGCCACAGTCATGGAGAAAGGGCTTAAAAGGAGCCGAGCTGCTTCATACTCAGCAGTGAACCCCTCTGTTGGATGCATTGATCTTGCCATATGGTTATGACCTAAAAATACGAACAGAGCCATGTCAGCGAAAAGCAAAGATGAGACCTTGTGGTTCCCAATTTGGACTCCCTTTTCTCCACATCTATACCTTGAGATCCATCCTCACACACCATAAACAATATCAAAGACAAGGAGCAGAGTACAACCTGCACAACCTATGATCTGAACTGGAGAAACTTCGTCTTTGTGCAGAGAGTGCAGACACTTCTCTTGTTTTGGTCTGGAGACCCTTAAAAACATCCCCAGTACCCTATACTATTGCAATACCCCCTACAAAACAAACAAACAAACAAACAAACAAACAAAAAAACAAACAAACAAACAAACAAAAAAACATGGGACCACCATCATAAGCTTTCTTTCAACCATAACGTGTTGACTGGACAATCAAATGCTCACTCCGCAACACTGAGGCTAAAACAAAAGATACATTTATTTTAAGGCTTTTTATACATCTTTAGAAAGGGTGCCAACAACTGATAGGCTTCAGTCTCTATTTCTACAGAATATCCTATTTGTTGGCCGTAACAACCATGTACTGGCAGCCTTTCCTTAAATTATTATGTGGCAGTCAGTTTGTCACATGGCATGTTGCAGTTATAACAATAAGTAGCTCAGTGTTCTGGCTACTTCCACACCTCCACACAGCTGGCCAGTTTCTGCAAGTGGCGATTTTTGGATTGTGAAAAAAGTCCTTGGCATAATTTACTATGTATCCTCACCTGGTCTCATTAACAGCGAAACATTTTGCATAAAAGTACTAGAATGCAAGCATAGTTTCTTGAATTTTGTTAAACCTCTTTAGATACTGAACAAGACTTGGGCCATAACTCTAAAGTACAGTGGCCAAGAAGAGTCAACAAAATGCAAAACCCACAACACAATAACAAAAGCCACAATACAACAGCAAAAAGCCACAACACAACAAAAGCCACTAGGGAAGTTATGCTAAGACTGTCATAATCTGTAGGTATTTGGAGCTTCAGTTTCATTTGGGTTTCTGCTTTAATGGTTTTCTTCTCTGATCCAACTTTAGTTAAGTTCTCTGTTTGCTTCTTGGTTTATTATTATTTGCGCATGAGAGTTAGGTTCCTCAGATTGTGGCTTTCTCCGTTTAGTCTCAGATTCAGTTTTGTATTCTTCCTCTGTTTATCTTTCACCTTCCCTCTGCCTGCCAGCTTTCTCTCCTTCTCAGCTGTTTTCTATCTTCTTATGTCTTCTCTGCCTGTGCTCTTTCAGCTGCCTCCACTTCGCCCTGATTAGCTCCTCTGGTTCCCCTGTCTTTTTACCACTCCTTCCTCAGTATATATAGCTCTGTTTTTTTTCTTTACTCTTTACTGGCTCCTTCCATTGCTCTCGACTATGTTTGCTCTCCAGTGTTTCATGCCTTTCTGTAAGTCCTTGCTCCACTGTGAGCCTTTTTCAATAAAGCCTCTGCACTCCACCTTGCTGCCTTTGGTTACCGGCACTTGGGTCCTACCTAAAACCGCCCATTATGAAAAAAGATGGAAGTTATAATTTGCAAGCATAACTTCCATTGTGGCTTTTGCTGTTGCATTGTGGCTCTTTCCTGCTTTGTTGTGGATTTACTCCTTTACAAAGTAGTTGGCATCATATTGAAAGAACATTGTGGGATTAAGGTATAAACTGAAGACATCTGGGCACAAACCGGTCTTCCAAACAGACAGCGACCATAAGCATACTGCTGGATTGTTTTCCAAGTGGCCAAGGACAACAAAACCAATATTTTGCCTGTTTTCAGTTTGTGGGCAGAGGTGAAAAGGTTTTTGCTTGCAAGGCATCCCACAAACCAGACTCAGTTACACCAGTTTCATCTGAAGAATTGGGACGATATTACAGCATGCTAATTCTACCAAATACTAAGGAAATAATGTTGTTTTTTTTCCCATTGTGATTATGCATGTAGATGTTCCTTTATGCAGAGGCTGTTATGCTTGAGACAAACTTCCTTAAAGGACAATAACTGTAATTTATTTTTATCTTTTTTATGGTTTAACATTTACCATCTTTTTTATGTCTCTTACTGTCTTACAGGTCCATGCTTTCCCCTCTCTATCAGGACCATGGGGGCTCGGTGGTGTGGCCTCACACTTTCTCATGCTCCTCTTCCTCTCAGGGCCTCCATAGGGAGTTATGCTACAATTCTCCTCGAATCAGTGGGAGCAGTGTTGGCCCAAACCCCACCTACTATCATGCTGTGTATGACATCAAAGTGGAGGAGTACAGTGAGCTGCCTTTCTCTGGTGGAGAAAGCGTGGATGGGGATCCATTCGGGCAGGGCACCTTGCCCCTCGTTACCAGCAACAATGACCCAACAGTTCCACTCATTCGCAGGAGGGGAGGAACGGTGGATTACCGGGACGTCATCCTGGCCCACCAAGCACACAAGCTGCACAACACGCCGCAGGCCAAGAGGAAACAGTGGGAGTGAGTAATGGTCACGTTTTTGTTTCACAGTAGTAGTGTGATTCATGTCGATGTTTGCACATGTTTGCACGATGTTTGATTTGTTTACATAGTAACATATAGTACTTTGCAAAAGTTTAAACCACCATGAACAAAATTCCTTTATCAGTCAGATTTTTATGTAATCTGTTAAAGGTTTCCTGAAAAGTATTTCTGCATCAACACCCCCCCCCAAAAAAAAAAAAAAAAAAAAAAATTCTCTTTGGACTTAAGGACTTGCCTCCTCCAGCCAAGTGACAGACAAAGTTTCTTTGTTAAATTTCAAGCTTGTACACGTACATGTCCACACACAAGAAATCTAAAAAATATTCAACTTTTGTCACTTTTGCCCATGTGTTGGGTTTCACTCCAGGTGACAGGCCCATTAGACAACTTTTGCTTAAATTTTCTAACCAGTTACTGTATTTTAGCCAGACAGCATGTGCACAATTAGACATTTGTAGGGTGAAGTGTAAGCCCAAAAAATGGAACTACAGATGGACAGTATCTGAAAAATGTCTTTGGTTTTCAAGTTTTCTTTGAAATTGATTGACAATCACCTTCTTGATTCCAAAACACATTTTTCTTTGTCATACAAAGAAAATGGAAATAAATTGCGTATATGTGACAGACTACTAAGGTGTTTGAACCAGTGTAAAATAGATTCCTAAGTTGTCTTTTATGTCTACACACATGCCACTGGTGTGTCTCATGAGTTTAGGAGTCCTTTATATGCCTGAAGGATTCATATGTCAGGCTTAAATAGCCTTAAAAGGTTCCAGGTCAATTCCCCCTTTGCCGGTTTGAACTCATAAATTTCCGTTTTATCCATTCCTACTTCCATTTTGAACATATAAACAAACTATTTCGTACCCATGTACAGTTTATTTCTTCTGGGGGTTGTCTTGAGTAGGACCCAGTCACAGGCAAGAGGCTGCTGGGCCCTTAAGTGGACATTTTAATGAAAAAATTAATTAACTTAACTAAAAAAAAACTGGAGATTTGGAGGTAAACACAATAGGTACCACCAGTAAGACATGGGGAAAAAGTAATTGATTAGTCTAACAATTTAATGGGAACAAAGAGTATCCTGGAACTATGAGCATGCAGAAGCCAAATACAATGAGAGAATGGTTAACAGCAAGAACACACAAGGGAAATTCATAAATCAGGGAAAACGTTTAAGGGTGTGCATGTAGGCCTCGACACAACTCTTGATCTTTGAACTCAACACCCCTTGGACATCACAAACAAGCATGTGTCCAATTTGTGCTATTTTTAGCTCAGTTAAACAACCAGATTCCAATAAGAGAGATATGGTTTTCACTATAGCCTCTTAAAGGGTAAAACTGCAGTGGGTTACGTACTGTCTACTCAGAGAATGAAAAGAAAGAAAAACAATTAAGGGATTTTTTTTTTTTCATCAGAATTGATGCGGTTTTTGTGTCCTTGTCTCTGAGAAATAAATCTCCTCATACACTGTTTCTTTAAAACAATCTTTGTTTTTCTTCTTTTGCCTTCAGTTATTTTCTTGATCCTCAGTATGTTTGGTACCATCCTGAGACTGGAAGTATTGTTCTTTTGGTCTGTAAACTAAACAGTCACAAACATATATGGGGTGCATGGGGACATCGAGAGAGACCTTGTGGCTTTTAGTAAACAGGTACAGATGAATAAAATTGGGTCATCCAGGCTTTTCAGTTTAACAGCAGACTGAATTAGGAGGTATGAATCAGGCTTTATGCACCAGGCGTTGCAGTTTTTTTTTAATTTAATACTTTTTTTCTCACTAACAAATGTATTTGGTTTTTTTTAGTTAATGTCGCATTAAATGTGGAAAGGTTTTGAAATGATTTAGAATGTTTTTGCATAACAATAACCTGACATTTTCTTATTGGTGTGCATACTTTCTAAATCCACTGTATGACCTGACACATGTTTGATATGAAGTCTCTGAGGGTGAAGGCTCCTTTTTGTTCCCAGAAAACTCAGGTATGAGAGGCTTAAACGGCAGAAGTCGAAAACAGTGAAGGTGGGAAATCACCAGCACCTATCTGGGTAAAGCAACACAAACCGTAAATAAAACAAAGTCAAAGAAATTACTGAACTGATAAAGATTACAAACATTTCCAATCTCCAAACCCAAACTGTGAAATAGCCCCTGAAAGCCTGAAGAAATGTTTTTGAGAACACTGTAAAAGATTAACACAAAATCCGACACCAAGTAAAATATAATGGCACAATGGATGACTCAAGACTTTTGCACAGTACTTGTTTTGCTGTTACTTTTGGAGCTTTTTCCGGTGTTTACTGCCTTGAATAAGTGTGCTTTTTATTTGTTTATGCATTTAATTCAAAAATGACTTATTTTGTATGTCTGCAGATGTATCATGAGAGCCACTTAACCCATCAGCCTCGGGTAGCTGTTGCTAACCCAATCTATGAAATTTTTTTGTATGTGGGTCCAAAAAAAGATGCATTATTGTTGTCCAGGACTGATCCCAGACAAAAAAAAGTGCTTTCCATATTATCAGATTTTTGAAAAGTGTCGCCTGATCTTCTTGTTAGACAGAAATGCAAAGCTTGGAGCTTCTTCATAGCCATGGTAATATCCGTCATAAGGTTTTATGCACTCTCTTTAATATTCAACTTTTGATCTGTAAGTTAATGATTATTTTTAGTTTGACAATTGGACACTACTAAGTGAGAGAGTCATAATCGTATCCATTCTAATCATTACCAGGTAATAAATTACTATCACTGTCTTTGTGAAAATTAGAGTGGAAGATAAGTGAAAAATTAAGTGAAGAATACAAATGTTTCCACGTTTATGGGAAAACAACTGTAGTAAAAATGATTAAAATTGATTTAGATATAATTTGCCAGCAGGATACAAGCGTGCTATCAATGCTTTCACTTCTGTCTCCCTCTCATAGCTTGTCTTGTCCTCTTTTTTTTAGAAGTATCATGTTATCCTGTGAACTCAGAATATCTTATATGTGCAAAATGCATAGCCCATGAGTTACTAAATAAAGATAAGCTTCAAGCATAGTAACTGGAAGGATTTATTGGTATTAATCTGGCTTAACGGCACATATTATATGTAGGGGTTTTGGCATTATATTGGACAGTGTTGTTAAGGTTAGTGTTAAAAAATTATTTTAATCTGTTTTATCATGTCAAATTCTTGTCAGAATTTTATTTTTTATTGGCAAAGCAAATATGAATGCAATTTTACATAAAAAATCTTACATAAAACAAAAAGATTTTCATACTTTTGGTCATTTTTTTAAATAACCCACATTCTCCATAGTGTCTGTAAATATTCCCTTCCAGCTGTGACTCATGCTGGACTGACTAAGCAGGGCTGTCTTGTAAAAGATGCTCTAAAATTTCATTATTCATAAAATAACAGTAATAGAAATAAGAACATTATAGAAAATTATAGAAAATAACAGTAATGCAAATAACCAGAAGAGTCAGCACAGATGTTCAAGCTGCTATCTGGGTTTATCCTCCCACCACATCCCAACAGAAGTTGACTTTGTCCATCACATGTCCTTGAGCCCGCTGAGCGTTGAGATTTGTGACAGAGGTGACGGGTGGGGACAGAGAAAGACCTCTATACTCCCCTGCTTTTTTTTTTTTTTTTTTTTTTTTTTTTTTTTTTTTTTTGAACAAACAGATAAGCAGAAAGACAGGCTGCCAGACAGCTGCTGACCAAGTTGAAGATCAGACCAGGTGTGTGAGCGAAGCCTGGGGGATGAATTTGATTTTAATCCAGCAGGGCAGGTTAAAACTCCACTTACCGTGTCATTCAGTAGATGGACAGATGGAAAGGTGGTCGATGGGCTTGACAGGTTTTAGCCTCTGGTCCACAGAATCTGACAGCTTCTCAGTTTTTGTTTTCTCCATTCCTTTTAATGGAGTCACATTCTTTGGGATTGTCAACTATAATGATCACCTCGAAACCAGGACTACTAGTTACAACCGCTCATCTGTCCTCTGACGTCTTCCCTAATAGATTGAGAGCATGTTAGCTGACTCTGCTGTATTAGCTGTTCGAGTTTTATTTTCACTCTCACTGGCATAAATAAATCCCAGAAACTCAGGAATGTTGCATAAAATTCTGGGCCCTATGTATAAATCATCTTGGTGGACCTCATGTTGGATCAACATCTCCTATTCATATTTTCCTATGGAATAGGAAAAAAAAATATAAATCTAAATAGACAGCTAACATTGCACGTTCCTCACTAACAGGATTGTTTATGAATGTATTTTAGTCTGAAAATATTAATTGCAGTGGTGTTCAAACCTTTTGCCATGGCGGCCAAAATCGTCAAGATGAAAGCACTTGTGGGCCACAAAGTTCAAATTTTTAAAATTTTTTTTATTAAAATGGAAAAAATATGTTTTTTTATAAACAAATTTTTCTCTCCTTAGTAATTTACTAAGCATACAAGTTTTTAATGAAATGAACAAACAAGTCAGTTTTTTGTACAAGAGGAATCTGTAAGTCATTGTGTTGATCCAAAAAATAAAAAGGGTCTTTCATCACTGCCTTATTAAAAGACAGGCATATAATTTCCCAAGTTTTGGTGGTCGACTGTTTTCATTTTGGGGCTAAAAAATTGTTTTGTCCGCTCTGAGCAACATGAACGGGACCTTAGTCAGCACTGGCTGTATTTAGCCAAGTCTAATCAGTGGGGTGGGGGTATGTTTGGGATTTCTGCGTACTACAAAATTACAATGAAAACAGAAACGTGGTTAAAAAAAGAGAAATACTTGGCAGTGTTCCTGATGTTTTTTTCTAATTTTAAGATTTTATTTGTCTTTAAAAAGATCACCTTAAGAAATAAAAAGTGGTCATCTGTATCAATCACCTGTGCATGCAGACCAGATTTGCTCCATTCTTCAGTTTTTGTTTGGGGACCGGACAAAACCATTTAGGGGGCTGCAATTGGCCCCAGGGCCACATTTTGGACATCCCTGATCTATAGAATAGATAGGATAGACTTTTTTTTTGGTTGTTATTGTTTTCTTGAATACTCCACTCCTGTCACCACAAAATGACCAAAATCCTGCAGTTTCTATATCCACAACAAGCATTGACCTCCACCTTTCAGGCTGTACACAAATTTAACACCCCCTGAACAAAACACTAATGCTAATCAAGTTAATGACAACAACTTGATCAGAAGATATGTTTCTGAATTATGCAGAATTACTGGCAACCGTGTTTAATACTGGATATAAGGGCAGCAGTCTTTCTTTTTTAACAAAAAAACCCCCCTAAAGACTAAGGGAAATGTCCCCTCTCTTTTTCTGTCTGCAGCTCTGCCTTGTTGGCTGTCTTTCTGTTATGTGACATTAGTGCCAGCATTTTTCAGTTTGTTACACTGGCTTGACAATACAGCTCTGCTGCCAGCTGCACTTAGATTAGAGAGTGCACATCAGTCATTTTAATATTTACCCTCCTTCTGTTATTCTCTTTCTACCTTTCTTTCACCCTTCAGCTGTCAGTTCTTTCCCATCCACTCATTTTTTTTGGTTTTGGTCACTTTGCTCTTGTCCTTTACTTTGTCTTTTTATGGACTTTTTTTCTTTACTGCTGTTATACCATTTCTAATCATCCATGTTAGCTCTTACAAGTCACCATTTGTCATAGTTTAAGGGTTATGTTTTGTTGAGATTTCCTTTGGTTTAAGTTCCTCCTGTCACTTTTCATTTAGTAGCTGATCTTTTTTTCCGGGTAACTGTTTCCTATTTTATTTTGTAGATTTGTTTGTATTTTACATTTTTGTTGGGTTTTGTTCTTGTTTCTTATTTTTGTTGTCCTTTTCATTGCTAAAAACATTAGGTCTTAGTTCATGTTTATCTGTGATGAACTAGTTTTATATTATCTTTACTATCCAGACGATGCAGCACTTTTCCCCTTCTATTCCTCAGAAAATGCATTTAGTTACACCTCCTGACTTTGTATTTTACATCTGTTCTGTGTTTGGATCCTCCATTCTTCTCTTACCTTTGCATCACTTTTTTTATTTTTCTGCTCATCTCTCATGTATTTTTCATTTACTAAATTTGAGGACCAGAAGGTTACAATGTTGCCATCTTGAATTCATTTTTGCCATTTTATTCCCAGTTTACTTCTGCTGGATTGCTTCGAGCATGTTGTGAGTTGAAAGCGTTCCATGGTTTCCTTTGGTTTCTGTGAGCCTTTACCTGGAAGTTTTTCTGTTAACAGGTAAAAGGAAGCCTCCCGAGATTTCCTGTTGACACAAGAAAATCATCCTTAATTCAAATATGGGATCTTAACAGAGTATTGACTTGGACAAAAGTAATTTATCTCTTTTTCAATTAATCATTTATAGAAATCTAAACTCCATTATTGATATTACAGCAATCAAACACTTCTTATACTGCTGGCAACCTTTTGCCATATTACTGATTCTCTATCATAATCAAGCTGGAGCTACTCTAACAATTGTATTACCAGTTTATCTATGCTATATTTTTCCTGTGATCTATTCTTCACATTGTATTTCTCAGCATTCCATTTTATTGTAGACTAAATCTTTTTGAAATCTTCATCTTTTGTAGCGTCTAGCGGTAGTAAAAGATGATCCAGTTGCAACCAAGACATCTGACTGAATGTAAATAAAGTTGAAACACAAAAGAAATGATATTTTTAAAAATCTAAATCACTAAGAAGGCGATATTACGAAATTCAGCATTTATAGTCAACAAATTTTTAGGGTTTGAGTTTAAATTTTCTATGAATTTGTCTGAGAAATAAAGGTCTTGCCAAAAAAATTAAAACTAAAAAAGTGGAAAGACCTCTATTGAACCCACTAGATATCTATGTTTGATAGAAGGAATACTTCCCAGGAGTAATGGTCTTTTTAAGAGTTCCTTTCCTCCATTGCCTTAATTTCCACTGCACTTTAGAAAACACGTGACACCATGTGGTTTAGCCAAGGATCCAAAAGCTGGCACAAATCAGGGGGCAGCCGGTTGAAGGAATAAAATGAACACTGTTCAGCCAAAATGAAAGCAAAGGCTCTGCCAAAGCAGTGGGTACTGAATTAGAAATCCAGACACAACACCAAGGCCTGACTGAGAAAGCCGATAACAGATGGGAGAAACATGGAAGAAATGACAAGAATCTGAAACGGAAGAATAAAGAGAAGGTGGTGATTGAAATGAAACAGTTGCGTAACTGAATCCAGGTGTGAAATTGATGGTAAGCAAACATAAACTAAAGGAACAACCTCTGCAAAATAAAATGGTAAAGAACGAACTTAGGCAGAAGTCCCTTCAAACTTTTCACCAATAAACTTGTATTTTATTTGGAGGAAAATAATACAGCACAAGCTATTAACACTTTTTTTTTTCCCAAATAAAAATCCTAAAAGTGTGGCATGCATTTGTGCCCAGCCTCCTTTACACTGCATCCCCTATTTAAGCAACTCCAAAAGTCACTTAAATAGTTTCTAAAATCCAACAGTGTGTACTTTAATCTCAGCACAAATACAGCTATTCTGTGATGGCCTTTCAGGTTTGTTAGATACATCTGCAAACACATTGCATCATGAAGACAAAGAAACACACCAGTTATAAATTAAAGCAGAATTATGTTATAAAGCAATATCCCAAGCTTTGGAAATCTCACAAACTGTTTAGACCTTCAACTGCACGATATACGGAATACATACAGTACGTCACAATGTTGGCAAAATGACTTGCAAATGTAAACAAATACATAACATAATGGCGTTACTGTGTTTTTGCTTCAAGTTCATTGCAAAAATTAAACTCCAGACAGTGACTCATCTGTAAAAAGAAATAAATTCATTAATTCCATCTCAGCAACATATTTTTATTTTTAAAAAATTGTATCTGGCTACATCTGCTGGTTTGGGAAAGAAAACAATGCACTTTCTTAATGACTTTACCTGAGCATCTTAATGCCCTTCTAAAACATTTTTCTTCATCTGCAAGTCTCATTGGAGGGTTTGCAAACAACTGGTACACAATCACCACTAACTGGTGTGTTTGATGCCTCATTAAACTTTTATCCTCACCAGAGTCTGTAGGTGTGTTTGATGCAATCATCTGCCTGTAGCTGGCTTGTCAAATAACGCAGACGGTGGTTCCTCACCAGGTGCCATTGTTAGGTGTATGATTCCACGCCTTTCAGTTGTGATAGAAAAATCTGCTGAAATTATCCTGTTAGTGTGTTCTTCAATCTGTTGTGCCTCCAGTTTTTGATTTTATTTGAAATGCAACAGTTCACCAGGCTGTTAAAATTTGGTGGTTAGTTCTTCCATTTTACAGCCAGGATGCTTCCAGTTTGAGCCGAGCCTGATCCCTTTCTGTGTACATTTGCAATTCTCTCTCTGCATCTGTTTTCAGACTTGCCATGTGGTCCACAAACATTTATTAATTGATTTAATATTGATCTTAATGTGTGATTGTGAGCATGTATGGCTGTTTGTCTCGTCATTTATTCTGACTGATGTAATTGCCATCTGAAATACGCTCTCCTGCAATCTTGGACAAGTGCAAATAAACAAAAGGGTTGATGGCAGGAAACACTCAGATGGACAGTGAT
This sequence comes from Anableps anableps, assembly GCA_014839685.1. Taxonomy (NCBI): domain Eukaryota; kingdom Metazoa; phylum Chordata; class Actinopteri; order Cyprinodontiformes; family Anablepidae; genus Anableps; species Anableps anableps. The sequence continues at coordinate 9,673,901 of CM026065.1, read as the reverse complement.
TAGTTATTTTCTTTGTTTTTATTATAGCTATTTATGACATTATTCTAATATCTACATACCCCAACAGAAAAAGCTCTGATTTACTTTCCTGAATGAATGGGGTTCAAATTATATAGATCAACACAAGAGGGCTCCCGTTTTCCACCTTTTTGTCTTCGTGGTTATCAGTCGGAAGCACCCTGAAACCTTTTATTAAACTGTGTGTGCATGTGTCTACTCATTAGGTATCCTATTTAGCAGCTTCTGGAGCATATTTACTAACCCTCTGAAGACTGATGGGACTCAAGGAGACCAAAGCCCAGTCCTAATGTGGTCGACCCCCTTTTTTAGAGTCAGGGGGTAGATTTAGAGGTATGGTATGAATTAGGTTTTGGTGAGGGTTAGAGTTAGGAATATACTGATAAGGGTTAGAGTTAGGTTAAGTGTTTGGGTTAGGCATAAATGTACTTCCTAAAAAGAATGGAAGTCAATACAAAGTCCTAATATGGGTAGAAATGCGAACCTGTGTGTGTGGGTGTGTAGGTGTGTGTGTGCGCGCGCTCAAGGTGATGCAGGTCTAAACGCGTCATGCTGACACAAAGACGAGTGTGACTGACGCAAGTGGGCTCGCTGCCCACATGATGGACAGGATTACAAAACCCCTTTCAGCGGCGTGTCTTAGATGTCTGAATCCGGTGGACAGGGTCAGCAATACACGACGTTCATGTAATGTAAAAATGACAAGCTCATAGAAGTCCTTAATATTGAAACTTCAAAATGTACAAGCAGTTGTTCCCAAAAGGTTGCTGCCAATGATGTAATTAGAAGATTTGTTCAAAGTCTAGATATATAATAGATGTCAAATCTTTTACATTTGAATTTCACTTTTGATGACCATTGTAGCTGTACAGTTTGCTGCCTCGTCAACACTATTTAAGCCAGTTGTGTTTAGTATTTTTTTTGGAGTATTTTTCTATTTATGTATGATTTCTTGTGTTTGGCTGCTGAAAAACCAAATGACTGAAAAAAAGAGATATACCATAGCAATTTATTTTAATTTATTCTATTAACTGTTTGCAAGGACTTTTATATCTGAAAACTTAAAATGAGTTGATTTTGAAGTTTTAAAATTAACTGAAGCTATACCATTAATCTGCATTATACACTTCCAAATAAATTGTCATATAATATGATGAATGCATATTTTTATATGGTATGTGGCTATTTTTTAAGAATTTGAACAAAAGGAAGAAAATGTAAAGAAAAGAAAATGAAGAAAAGATATGAACTGAGTAGATTTGGAAAAATCACAGAAGTTTTCATCCATAAGTCAAAGAGTTATGAAAAATGACAGATATTCTATGGTGGGAAGAGATTGACGAGCACAATCAAGGAAAATCCAGTTGTTATGATTTTTATTGTAACAGTACTTTCTGCCATGCTGAGTCAGAAAATGAGTCATTTAGAGTGGAAATATGGTTGAGGAGCATCAGCATGGAGGAGTGTTATGCAAGAAATATACAGCTCTCACCCACCAGTCAATTGGTTTTGGTTTAAAAAAAAAATCTTCTAGTAGTCCGTTATTGACAAATGCTAACAAAGTATAACTGCACTGTAATATACTGTAATTTTCAAGTTCTCTGCAAAATAACTAAAAGAACCAAAAAAGCCATTTTATTTTATATTATTTTAGGCAGACAATCTTTGAAGTTATTTTCCAACGAATAGTGTTGGGATGCCACCATGCAGAGCATTAACATTAATATTCCATTAATATTCCACAGTGATGGTGCCATATTTAGGTACACCACTAGATGCCAGCACATACAAATAAACATAGTTTGGTTATTAAGCGAAATCATAAACAAAGCTGCAAGTTTATTGGTTTGCTTTATTGGTCTTTCTGTGTGAAATTTCAGCCTCCTCCCACATATTTAAACATGTGTGTTAGGTAAAGTAAGGATATTTAAATGGACATTGGAAGTGGGTGTGCATGGTTGTTCATCTTGTTTCTCTGTGTTGACCTGTGATGGACTGGCAACCTGACCAAGGTGGACCCTGTCTCATCGACTGACCCTGAAGAAGACAAAGTCGTGACTTGATAGGTGGATGGAACACTATATGAAGTGATGTTGCTTTATTTTCTTCTGGGAGTAATATAATGCTTTTTGTGGAATAAAAAGGTTTTGCATGGAGAAAACCTCAGCTATTTGCTCCAATCTCAATAGAACTTCAATATAAAACAAGCCAGTGCAGAAATAATTTTAAACATTTTCTCATTTATAGTTGTGTAATACAAAGTCAGGTCAGTTTACCATCACATTATCTTTTATAATATTGAAATAGGAAAGTATGTTTCCATTTTATAGTTTTACAGTTCAAAATTTTTATGGTCTTGAAAGAGGTAAACATTTTGGGAAATTATACAATTTGTTCTTGACTAGAAAAGGCAGCTGGAGAAAAAAAAACAAACATTTACAATGAAACTATTAAAACTAAGTTAATTCAATCATTGAATAATCCCTGCTTTTGTAGTGGGGAAAAGGTGACTCTTGGAGAAATTTTCTATTAGAAGGTTTAAGGGTTATTTTATTATAGAACTCTAATAAAGGCCTGCTGCAAATTGCTTTTGATATTGTGTGAGTGTATCACAGGATAGACTAAGGACTACTTCTTTGCTAAATATATTGGTATTGGCTACTTAAAAATATAGCTGAAAAGTATTATAAGATGGAAATATATCCATCCATCCATGCATGGATATAGATAGATAGATAGATAGATAGATAGATAGATAGATAGATAGATAGATAGATAGATAGATAGATAGATAGATAGATAGATAGATAGATAGATAGATATAATATAAAATATGTCTCATGTCATAATGTCAGCTTTTGCATTTGCAATACTTCCCATTACCACCAAGTGTCAGCAGAGTTTCAGGATTGATTTGCTTCCTTCGTGGACACATACACTGCAGTGATATATCGACACTGGTTTGGAAAAAATGGTGTCAGATTCTATTTAAAGTCAAAACATATGTTTGCTCTTATTAATAAGAATAACTTGCTAGCCCTCCCTTAAAAAACAGATTCTTAATCTCAACAGTGAGATGAAATAGAGGTTAAATTAAAATGATTATTTTTCCTTTATTTGTTGTTCTCAACATTAGAGGGAGACATACTCAGTGCAGACATTAAGAGCGTGTACACCATTTTCAACAGTACACACCATGAAAGATAACACAGTGCAATTGATCAATACAGATTAAACCAAACTGTGTGCCTAAAAAAATTAGCAGACATGTTGAAGCACTCATAACATCAAAGACTTAGGATAACTGCATCCTGTATCAGTCAGAGACATACTTGCTTTAAGGTTTTGGCCCCTCTTCAGTTGATCTGGATATGCTAAAATGTGTTTACGCACAGTTGTTAAACAGCCCACTTTTATTTTAAATTTATTGTTGGATTTTGAAAGCATCAGGGCATCACTTTGATTTCTTTCTTTTCTATGTCATTTTGATCAGTTTCCGTTTGTGTAATGCAGTTTTAGCAAAACGTCAGCTATACAAAATAAAAACAGCATTCACATACAATTTGGATATCTTTTAACATGGAACAGTGTGTTCTGGAATGAACCTCCCAGGATGTTTTGCTACTTAATAATTCATACCCCCTGACCTTTTTCCCATTTTGCAGCCACAAACATTTTTGTATTTTATTGTTTTTTTTTTTTTTTAATGATAGACCACTCTAAGATGGTGCATAATTTTGAAGGACACATGGTTCTCAAATTTTGTACAAATAAAAACCTGAAAAGTGTGTATATAAATATGTCTTCCCCTGAGCCAATACTGTGTAGCTCCATCTTTCACTGCAATTGCAGTTGACTTTTGTGGTGTGTCTCTACCACCTTTGCACCTCTAGAGATTACATTTTCTGACCTCTTTACTTTGCAGAATAACTTAAAGTCCATCAAATTGGATGAAGAGCTTCTGTGAACATGAGTTTTCAAGTCTTTCCATAGCTTGTTAATTGGATTTTAGGCTGGACTTTGATTGGGCCGTTTTAACACATAAATACGATTTGATCTGAACAATTCCATTGGCTGTATGTTTAGAGTTGTCCTGCGGGATGGTAAATCTTCATCCAACATCTAACAGGTTTTTATCCAGGATTGCCCTATATTTAGCTCCCTCCATCTTCCCATTCACTTTGACAATATTGCATTTCAATGATGAAAAAAAAAATGCATCCCCACAGTATGAAGGTGATCTACAATGTTGGTTTCGCCCCACTCATATTATTAGGTAAAAAGGTTCTGTTTTGGTTTGTTGTTACAATGCCTCTTGGCTATAAATCACATAGTGGTGGAAAGCCAATTTATTTTCCCTTAGATAGTGTTGAATTTGTATAGAAAATGTATTAAAAACTGCTTTTGGTGGAAAGTGTGATGGTGTGGTCAAGGCTTGTCATCATTGGAGGCAATTTAAATGCCAAGAGACATAGAGATGAGATTCTGCAACCAGTGGCAATCACATATCTTCTCACTCTTGGATCAAGCTCTGTCCTCCACCCCCCACAGTGCAGGATTTAGACTACCTCCAGACCTTAGAAGTGGAGAGAATAAAATGCCATGCTTGCAAACCAAAATCAGCCTCATTAAACAACTGTGTGGGCATCCTGGGTGTGCTTTTTCCTACCAGAGTTACCAACACAAAAATACCTTGGCTGACTTTGCCATAAATGCTGTAGTACTTGGTCCCACATTTGGAGACCAAGCTGGCTACCAGCATGAGGAGGAGGTGCCTAGCACATTCGGTTTTGTCTGGCCACTACTGACACTACACAACCATTTGTTAGATGAATAAATAGTTATATTGCCAAAATGTTGTGTTTCTTCAAATTTTAATATTTCAGTCCTGTAAATGACACCAAATGTGTGGATCTCTGCAGCTTTTCCAGAGGTACTGTTGCCCTGTTACCTGTGTCTCTAAGGGGTCTCCCATACTTCATCTGAAGTATTGAAATCGGCTCTCATTGGCATAGTCTTGTGATGAAAATTACGTCATTTTGTTCGCAAGGAGGCATCCGACCTCGCCTTCTCGACACCAGGCCCGGCTCAAACTATTTCAGCAGAGCTCTGTGCGAAGTTAAAAGCTCCTGGATGGAAATTGTTGTCCATGGAGGCGGCTGCCTGCTGAAAAGTTTGCCGCTCTCTCAGTGACCGTAATGCTCTACTTGCCAGAATTGTCAGTGTTGGTTGATGGCCCTGCTGTGGTAGGTTAGCAGTTGTACCATACTCTTTCTATTTCTGGTTGATGGATTAAACTGCACTCCATCAGATTTTCAAAGCTCTGCTTATTGTTTTAACATTTAACCCTGATTTAAACTTCACAATTTTAACCCTGACATGCTTAGTGTGTTGCTTGGTCTTCATTTATTTTTCATTATTTTGAATCATGCCTCTTCATGTAAGATGTGATGCTGACAAATGTGTAGCAGAGGCGGTAAAGCATTTCTGCAAGAAAACCCTGAAAGCTCAGCAATTTCCTCTGCTTGGATAAATAGAAGTTTTAGAAATCATTGATTCGTCCTTTATTTTAATGAGGAGAAATCCACTGGGAGCATTGTGGTTCTCTTTGCGGAGTGGACTGTGCACAAGGCAGCAGTTCAAACAAGTATAGAACTATACAGAGAGAAGTGATTGTACTTCATGTGTTAATACCCAATGTCATGTCTGTATATAAATGTTTAATCTTTAACCTATGACAGCATCCAGCACCTGTACATGAACAAGTTGAATTTTTAACCCCTTCATTTGTCCTTACTGTTTGCTCTTTAGTCGACGGCTGGTAATGTACATTTATACTGTAAAAAAAAAAAAAAAAAAAGCAGGCATTTCATATTACAGTAAAGCTGTTGTAAATCAAGCTGAGGACTCAGACATGAAGGATTTTTAGAGGATCGCCTCCACAGCGGTTGGTGGAGGGAGGGGCCGTTTGGCTACTTCATCCATACACTTTCCATTAAACACTGTGCACTTTCTGCTTGTGAGAACAGCTTTGCATTTTCAGCACTTTTTTGTCCACTATGCTTGTAAATGGACACTCAGTATTATTGAGCTACCCATAAATGCTAAAATTTTATTTTTTTTTCTTTTCTTTTTTTTTGTTTTACTTGTTTTCTGCTTGGATGTAAAGCCTGAATGCTGAATGCAACTATATTTTTCTTCTTTTTTTTTCTTTTTTTTTATGGGTAAGCCTTACAGTTGCCAACACTTTAAACCCTATCAATTAGCTAATAGTCTTTGGTGACTGCTGACTTTCTGTAATGGCATAGCCACTCCCTTGAGAGAGGAATCTTTAACCATTCATGTACACAATTGTTTTAAATTATCTAAAGTCCATGGTAGTCTCTTATCCTCTCTTCTCTTCCTACACTCCCAGACTTTCTATAGCTTTCAGTCAGGGGACTGAGTTAGTCGTGAAGATGCCTTATTTTTGTGTCTGAAGAACCAGGTTTTTTTTTTTTTTTTTTTTTTTTGTTAAGCCATGTTCCTTGAATCATTATCCAATTGAAAAACTAAGCAATCACCCATTATGCTTTTACAGGTGTAGGCCGCTACATTTTTCCTTTTTTTAAAATGTCCGTGGGCCTTGAACACACATAGCCAGGTCTTCATAAAACGAATACCTCCACCACATTGTGAAAAAAATATTGTACACATGCGATCAATTTCAGAAAGTTTTCATCCACATAAACCTGCACAAATATGCCACTGAGCTTTGTTTTAAACATTCCAAACACACACGGGGCAGTGTAGCGCAAAGCTAAAATCTGTCAGCCAATTAGATTGCTTCAAAACAACCATAGATTCCTGTTAGGAATTAAACATGGTGCCAGGAGGTTCATTTGTGTGGACAGATATAGGTTGAACTGCTTTTAAATAGTGTGTTACAGTTAAAATTAATAAAACACAAGACAATGTCGATTAGGAGTATGTGGATATACTAGTGCATTATTTGTTGCAGACTGTAATAGAGAAGCAGCCTTCAGTTTTTATGCTCCACAAATCTGGAACAAACTTCCAGAAAACTGCAAAACATCTGAAACACTGAGTTCCTTTAAATCAAAGCTAAAAACCCACCTGTTTAGAGTTGCCTTTGATCAGTAGTAAGTAGAACATTGAACTATATTTGCCTGGTGATCCTAATCGTGTTAATGCACTGATATTTGTGTGATAATTTTGATAATTTTGATGTGTATTTGATTGATTATTTTTAATGATTTGCTGTATATTTGATTGATGTTTTTTATGATGTGAAGCACTTTGAACTACCTTGCTGCTAAAATGTGCTATACAAATAAACTTGACTTGTAATACGCGGGACCATAAATCTCAGTTGTCCCATGTACACACGCAAACACAGTTTTCTCAAATCTCAGTTTTGTGTGGATGAAAGGCCAAAATCATAAAAATGTATTTGTTTTTCCAGATGTCCGGCAACATGTGGACTATTAGAATACTATGCACTTTAATATGGTTCCCAAGGCCTATGAAATAAAAACAGGCCAACAGCATAACAGATTCTTCACCACAATAAACACTGGGCAGAGAAACTAGAAGTTTTCCCACATTTTCATCCCTTGTTTCATTTCTCATCCACCTGGTGTGCTTTTTGGTCAAAAACTCAATGTCAAGCACACTCAACTAGTCAACGTCCCAACATCACTACATGTTTCTCAAAAAATGGTTACTATGCAAAGTTGTGAAGATTTTTTTATACCTGTCTTGCTGTCCTCACTGTGCATGGTGGCTAGATAGATTTTGGTCCTCTCTCCAGCCTTGTTTGTCATATTCTTAATTCCATTATACTTTTTAATTGTTGGTTTGACTCTAGATATTGACACTTTTAGACAAGCAGCTGTTGTATTGGACTATTGCTGTTGTTAAAGCAGTTGCCTTGCAGCAAAAAAGTCTTGGGTTTGAATCCCAGCCTTGGGGTCTTTCTGCATGGAGTTTTCATGATCTATCTATGGATACGTTCATTCTCAGTGATATGTATTTAAAAGCCATCAGAACTCTTGAGTCTATAAGTCCTCTAACCCAGTATATCACTCAAGAACAGTCTATGTGCCATAAATGTCCCCAGTGTAAAGGGTTCATTGAGAAAAACAGGCATGAAGGGTAAGGTGGCGCCCTGACTAATGGGAGTGGCTGGCAGTCAGCCAGTTACAAAGAGAGGGCAACAGCAAGTGAGAGAGGGAAGAGTGTGTCATCTAAATGATGCGTTCACCTTTTAACCAATCGGGAAGAAGGACTCTGTTCACTCATCCATCATTTCCTTCATAAAAGCTCTCTGTAGGGAAAAAGGGAATTTTAAAAATGGAAACTTGTCACAGCAGCTGACGCACTCACTTTAAGTTAATAAATGTAAAACTCTGCTGATACAATAAAACATTTTATTATGAGATGAACTAGATCATGACTGTGCTAAAAGTTCACCTTATTTACAGCCTTGCAAAAGTATTCACTCCACTTGAACATTTTTAACCTTTTTGTCATGTTACCACAGCAAAGCTTATTTATTTTATGACCAACACAAAGTGGAACATAATTCTGAGGTGGAATGGAAATGACAAATTTTATTTCTTACAAATAAAAATCTGTAAAGTGTGCCCAATGTCTCCCCATTCTACTTTGCAAAATAGCTCAAGCTCAGACAAATTGGTTGAACCGAGTGTCCATCAACATCAATATTCAAGTCTTGCCACAGATTTTTAATTGTATTTTGGTCTGTACTTTGATTAGTATTGAAGCGTATTGCTGTCACGGAGGAAAATAAATTTTTGAACACTATCATGTTATAACGTGATAATAATACTGTACTAATGTGATAATTTTATTGTACAAATGTGATAATTTTATTGTATAAACATTATAATTTCCTCCAAATGGTGGCGGTAGTGTGCTTTTAGGCTGCATTGACGAGACTCAACTGGAAGAAGAAGTTGGCATACCATCTTAATTTGGGACCCATGTGATGAGAAATGAATGGCTAATAAAAATATGGATAATCCTTTAGGAGATAGGCACCAGCCCCTCTCATGATCCTGCAAGGATAAGTGTGCTAGATAATGGATGGACGGATGGATAGCCTGTTGTTGCTATTCCTACGGAAACCACATTGTAGGACATTAGGTCCAGGATTTACATAAACAGATTGCATCAGCCACCTCTTTTGCCTTCGTTCCACACCACAGGGGTCAATAAATTTTAACAAATGTTTTATTGTATTCTGAGTCACAACATATTCATGTTGAACACATCTAAGGTGGTGAAACTGATGCCTCCCATAACTCTGCAGCTGATCAATTAGGAAGGGAGCCACATTGAAAGGATTGGATGGATTTTTCCTTCTGTGCCATCCCATTCTGTTTAGGATCCCTCTCAGAGTGCACATACTAAGAACGATTTCATCCACAATGTGCAGCACCATCAGTATCTCTCCATGTCTTAGACCAAGCATGAAGTAAAATTTGACCAAGTCCCGTTAGCCATTGTACTAGCCTTTATTATGCATGCACTAAAAGCACTCTACCACCACCTTCTGGATGAAATTATCACGTTTATACAATACACTTATCATGTTTGTACGATATACTTATCATGTTTGTACAATATACTTATCCTGTTTGTACGATATACTTACCACATTTTTGCAATATAATTATCACATTTGTACAATATAGTATCACGTTTGTACAATATAATTATCACGTTATAATGTGATAGTGTTTGAAAAATTATTTTCCTACTTGACAGAAATACGCTTCCATAAATGCTATTCAGACACATGAATATAACTGTTTGTCTGCTTGTATGTTTAGGGTCATTGTCCTTCAGTAAGGTAAGCTTCCACCCTAGTCACAAAGCTTTTAGATCCTCAAACAGGTTTTCATCAGCTGTAACCAAATTACTTGTCCCTGCTGAAGAATACTGTGTAAAGGATAATTCATAGTTTTCCTAAACATATAGTAGTAAACATGAAAGTTAAAAAAACAACAACAACAACAAAAAAAAAAACTAATTCAGCCAACTTCTTAGTTTCCTTCCTGGAACTTATGAAACTTTTTCTGAAAGGTCTTGTACAGTTCTGAAAAAGAGAAAGAAGAGGAAAACATATTCTGAAAAGCTGAGAAAGAGGCCAGAAGGACAACACTGAGGTAAAACTGAGGAGGACAGAAAGTTATAAAAAGATGAGGCCAATCGGGGACAAGATAAGAAGAAGAAGGCAAGAGGAAAGTTTTGTCTGCGGCTTGTTCTACTTAATGCACACAGAGACAATCATGTCTATAAGAGCTAAAGCTGGGACAGTGTCTTTAAAAAAAACCCCAACAAGGTTTTCAACTAACACACCCAATGTTGAAGGGCATGTTGTTTAATAAAGCCTTTCGTATCTACCTCAACCTTCATTGAGTATTTCATAAAAACATTCAAACACTGAGATGTGTGATCTGTTTAAAATAAGATAACCAAGTTAAAAAAAAAAAAAAAAAAAAAAAAAAAAAAAAAAAAAAAAGCTGTGTATGTTTTTAACATTGTTTTATAAGGTAGTGTACAACTCAACCTGGCCATGATGATTGGTGCTCATCAAAAGTCCCGCTTAAGCCAGTGGCCTCAGGGAGTTGAGTTGGGAACAATGGGAACATGCTGTTCCTTTCTATCCAGGTCCCACTTTTACGTTTGCTCTCCACACCCCCTTGTCCTTTCACTGTCTCACTTCTCTCCATTTCACAATCCTGCACCCATTCAATTTCTTTCTGGCTCCTCTCCACATGTCCTTTTTGCCATTTTGCTCGCTCTCTCTGTCTCTCTCTGTCTCTCTCTCTGTTGCCTCTTCTGATATTTCCTCCATACGTCATTCTACTCCTTTTTTTTAATCTCATCAGCTGTTTTTCACCATATTTTCACTTCCCCTTCTTGCGTTTTTGGTCTTCTACCTCTCTTGTTCTTATTTACCATTTTAGGCCTTTCCTAATGCTTTTACTCCTGTTTTTATGCTTTATTCAGTTTGTTGGATCTTTCTTTGAGTTGTTTTCTTTTAACTTCCTTAGGGCTCAACACACAGAAGGCAACATCCCTCCCTCTATTTATTTCCTATGGAATTTGCGCAATGAGGAGACAGTTGCTTGCCCTTCTCCAGTCAAGCGCCCGGCAAAATTTGTGCATGTGAAATTTTGAGCTCATACACATAGACTGATATCTCTGCTATTCTAGTAGTTGGTGTATCAGTTTTACATTAAAGCCACTGCTGTGCTTCATAAATGCATACTGATAACTTGTCTGTTTATAGCAAACTGGGACTTAGGCAGAATTTTGGGTATATATGTCAGGCCTATGTCAGGAGAAGAAAAATTGCACAACAAAATAGTGCTGGAATCATCACTGCTGTGTCCTACTTTTTTAACTTTGGGTGGAACACTGCATCTGTTGCTATAAATATGTTCACACCACTGTGCAGGGCACAGTGTTAGAGTGACAAAGACATATAACAAATCACATTTATAAATAAAACTGTTATACTAGACTGCATACGTTGGATAACAAAGACATTTATTGCATTCCACTGGACACCTTTTAATATATTGTTTATATTCAGGTGGATTAGAAGTTCTTTCTAAAAATTTAAGAAATTATTATAATAACCAACTTTTTGATCTTTTCCCCACCACTGAAGCCCTCTTGATCTCTGTTATAAAGCACTTACAAAAAAAGATGAAGCTGCCCCTCTGAGCCAAATGACGAAGCTCATTTTGGACATAAGAAATATGCATTCATGGAAAAACCACTCAAACCTACCATCATTCTGATTGTTCTCTTCTAATTAGTCAGAGTATTGGGAGTCCTAATTCAGTCCCTCAGTGATGAGCAACGGTTCCCACACCACGACCTCTCTGAAATGACTAATCATGATTCTTTCTCCACTTATACATCACTGAAAGGATGGTGTTGGAAGTAATAATAATGAAGAAATGTTACTGGAGGTTTGCTATAATGCCAAATAAATCAAGGAGATTTTTTTTCTCTTGGAAACAAAACAAAAAAATTCTGGTCAGGAATGTTTGGATATGAGACTTTCATATTTTTTTAAGTCACTTCTGAATACTTCTGCTCCCAGGTGGTCGGAGATGGTCTCTTTTATTAGTCCATGTAGCTGCAGCCATCACTAATGAGTCTCTCTCTTTTTTTTTTTTTTTAATTAGTCACTTTTCAAAAAGTAAAAGAGGTAAAAAACAAAAAAGCAAGTTTATTTACCAGTCTTATTTGCACGGTATCCACTGTGAATATAACATTTATCCAACTGGATAGATAGTGCCCCTCAGAGGGTATTAGGCAACATGGGACATATGGCCTTGATGTGCCTGACTTGTCTTTCTGTTGACTGTCCCTCAGACCCTGGCAGCTTGCCATATTTTGTGCCTTCCTGAAGTGAGCATTTTTGGCTTTTTCCCTAAAGTATTAATATCCTGGGCTGGCCTTTGAGGGTTTTCATTTTAATTTATAATTGTGTTGTTCTGTTAAGGTGGACACATTTGTTGGCACCCTTACTAAAGGTGGATAAAAAGCCTTAAAATAAATAAATTTATTTATTTATAAAAAACTAAACAATTTAAAAAAAAAAAAATTAACCTTAATTTAAGGACAGTCCCAATGTAGCAAAAGTGCCAGTGGCATAATTGTTTGTACCCCTTACAAGCTTTTTAAAATACATATATTTCTTTTATTCATACTTTTCAAGTTAAATTCTTGCAACTCCTGTTTATTAATCTATGATTTTTAGTCTTTCTGGGGTGTAAACATGATATCACTAAGTCTCCCCTAACAACCATTTAGATACTTGCATGCAATACTTGCATGTGAAACCGATCTTATCCACCGATAAGATCCACCGATCTTATCGGTGGATAAGATCTTTCAGACCTTTGTGGATCCTCCACAAAGGTCTGAAAGTCAGCCACAGTCCCCATTAGCTTTGCCATGAAAGAGGGCTGACTGACCACCCTGCCCACCAGGTCACATTTCCATGTTCATGGTTTACAATAGTCACCCCACTGTTGATAACTTGGCTGACCCTTTCAAAAAAACAATTAACGACAAATCTAGCGACTCTTTTCAGTATTATTGGAGACTTTGGCGACAACACTTGAAGATACCAATCGTACTGCAGTTACAGCGAGCAGTGAGTGCTGCCCTGAGCCTCCCCTTAGTCGTCAACTGATCATCACTGATCTTTTAAACATTGCTGTGACATACGTGCATTTACATCAGACATTAACATGACAAAGTGTTACAGAAATAATAAACCATTTTTCAATATGAAGAAAATGCAACTGGTACAAGAGCAACAACTTAATTTGCTTGTATAAGAAGAAAATAAATGTGTTTTCAAAAATAATTTCACAATGATTTTTACTTACATGGGCTGATGTTTATATGTAGCAATTGTAATCCAGATTATACACCCATAGTTTGAAGAAACTGAAAATGTTTGTCTTCCCACTAGATTGCATGATTTTGCAGTTTAACATAAAACGTAAACGTCTTTCTTTTATTGTTTCAGTGTCTGATTTCAAGCTTTCCTTCTCTGCTCTGCTTCGTCCTTGTCTCCGTCCTTAATTTCTTGTCTCGCTTTCTATACTGCTGATTCTATGACTAGAATGCTTACTCCACACACCCAATCAAGGGCCATTAGCTGAGGGCAGCACACTCCTCTTCCTCGTCCTTTTTCTCCCCACTGCGCTCCTCCTTTCCACTTCCATTAACTAGCCAATCAATTAATACAGGTTGAGCTGGCATGGGTATGAGCCAAAAAGAGAAAGAGAGAGAAAGAGGGAGAGGGAAAGCAATCCTCTAATTAGCTTGGATGCTACATCAGCTTGCTATATGTCTCAGCCTGTCTGCAAAACTCCCCACCTCACGCATGCAGCAACACAACCTGCATTATTTCTTTCACACTCTCATTGCATGTAAAAAATCTCAAACGCTGAGAAACGATATGTTTTTAATTTTGCTCGATTCCATAAGCAAAACATCTCTACTATCATCCTTAAACAGGTTAGAGGTGGACAGTGGTTAGGTTAAAGGTAGGGTTAGATAAAAGCTGACAATCAATGTGGTAAAGAGAACCTGTCAGAGTCGAAAAACATCAAAAACAGCACTTTATCAGCAGCCAAACACTGAAATATAGAATCACATAACAGGGTGAGACAACTGGACTTTGCATCAGATCATCAAAACTGAACAATTAAATTTTGCGAGACCAGGAAATATAGTTGATCTCAATACAGAAGATCTTTTAGTACCAAGCAACACAAAGAACAAACTGTTTCTAGCCACACCAAGCTGGTATCTTACAAGCTGAACTGAGATTTCTCTTCCCATACCCATAGAGCAATGATTTTTTTCAAGGCAAATATTTTTAAAATTGATAGAGAATTAGAATAGAACATTTTAAGATATTTTATACATTAAGATATTTTAGATTTTAGAAGATTTTACCCTGTGAGCTGGAGGGGACCAATAAGATTTTTTTTCCCCTCAATACTTTTGTCATTGTTTTCACAACAACAGCAACTAAATTTCTTGTCTTTAACAAACATAAATGAAACCAACCTCCAACACCTGAATAATCCAAATCTTGATTGGCTATATGGTTCACCAAGGTCCAGGGTCAGTTCTGCAGTAGCTTTATTCTTTTTTAAAGATAGTTTTACATTTTCCATCACCCTCTGATACAAGGTTGAATTCATGGTTGATTCTATGATGACGAGCTTGCCATGTCCTGTTGTAGCAAACCCTTCCCCAAACCATGACACTTCCTATGCTTCAAAGTTGGTATGATATTCTTTTCCTGGAATGCTGTATTTCATTGAGGGCAAACATTTCCTCTGCTCTGGTGTTAAAATAACTGTATTTGAGACACATCTCTCCAAAGAACATTATACCAGAAATCCTGGTCTTTGTCTTATCTCCTTATGGCAAACTTTTGTAGAAGCCGTAGTGATTTTCTTAAAACTGCTGTAAGAAGTTCTGAGAAAACCATGGACATAGCCTGAAAATTTGAACAAGCACACCTTACAGGTCCCTCCCCCTTGCTCTCCGCTGTACTATGACCCTCCCTCAACAGCTCCTCCGTAACAGAGGAGCCTGCCGTGAACACGAGAAATTGGCAGTTTTCCTGTAACGTTAAGTTGTTTCTCGACCATTAGCACAGCTGCAGCACACTCATAATCTTGAGCCGTACTAACGGTATGCACTGTGTGGAGTAACAATGTGAGTAGTGCATACACAAACGTGATTGACACTTCTAAGACATTCCTTCTTGCTCTGATTGGTTGTTTCTGACCAGGAGTGATGTGTTTCTGCAAATGGCAGTAGGACTACTGGGGGGAGTTAGAGGAGCTTTATTTTTTTAGAGATTATCTGTCTCATATTATACTGTCAGGACCCAGTGATAGTTTTAAAGGAGTGGTTTTATGTATTTTCCAGGCACATAGTTACTTGATTGTGCTATACAATGGCACTATGTTACCTTTGGTTGTTATAAAAATGCTGTATATATCAAACATACCTTAAAAGAAATTTGACTTCACAATTTGACGCCTTGAAATTGACCTCTGTCTCTTTAAGAAGCTCCTACTCTTTCCAATACTCCACCTTCAGCACATCATCACAACAGTGCTACTCCATTATGCCATTTACAACCGTTCTTTGCAGCCTTGGACTGAGAAGTAGATCGCATGATGAGTTTAGCAGACAGGCCATGATATAAAGCTCAAGAAGTGGACTTTACATAAGACCCACCCCCTTTTAACAAATATGTAAAATTATATTTGTATAAAAGTTACCTACTAAAGCTTTAAGATAGCAGTGGTTTCCTCCATTAACACCACCCATAAAAGGTATACTTTTGCATTCTCTTTCTGATTGCACAGGGATTCACTTTCATATTAACAATTGCAAGAGCCTACTGTAGATCTTGTGAAGACATGTTGGTGTTTTTAGAGATTTCATTAGCATCTTGAAGTCTATGCTTTGGGTGATCTTGCTTTGATGAACAGACCTGGGTATGTTGAATGTTGTTTTTAATTTCCTCCAATTATAGATCAATTGCCATGCGGTGGGATTAACAGATTTCAGATTATTTTGAGACCTTACAAAGTCCCTCATCAGACTCAAGAAGTAAAAAGTAAAACTCAGGATCAAACCAAGCTAAATGTATGTGCTGTAAACAGGGGAGAGGTCCTTCAAAATGCTGCAAAGCAAAATTCATATCATGTGCACCTACTGAAATACATCTTTGTGTAATCTTAGCACTTTTAAGTAGGAATAAATCTGGAGGTTTCCTATTTTATTCCTGGCCTGAAATTGATTTTTCATTACATTTTGCAGAAAATATTTAGTTATTTTCTGCGGCTTTTGTTATTTAGTTATATTAATAATTTGTTCAAATTGAAATTAAATATCCATATGAACAAAGATGTAAAAAACAAAAGCAAAATAAAAACAATCAGAAAACAAAGGCTTTTATAAGGTGTCCTAATTTTTCATATGACGTGATTGGTTTAATAAACTGCTTTGGTTTTCAAAGAGATGAATTGAGTTGGGGTTTTTTTTGTGTACCTCTTACTTTTGTCTGCTTTCAAAACATACTAACACTCTCTCAAGGCACTTAAACTTCCTATCATTTGTTTAAGATTAGGAATGAAAATTTCTTGGCTACTGTTGGTCCGAGAGGAACATTTCCTCATCCCTTATAGTTGGCAAACTGAATTCTCACGAGAAACAGATTGACTGAATTGATGTAGGTTGGTGGCAGGGTTCTAAATCTAAAGGACTGGTGTACAGCAGAACTGAGGCAAAAAAAAAATCACTGACGGGTACAGACAGGTACAGTGAAAAAGTGTTAAGGAAAGACCGCAAGGCAAAAGGTAAAAAAGCCAGACTGTTCAGTGGGTCAGTGCAGAAGAGATGGAGCGGTATGGTCCAGGGACAGAGCTGAAAGATATGAGCAGTGATGACAACAGGACCTCACTCAGCTCAGGGCAGAACAATGGGGAATTATGGAGGCTAAGGGGGTCATGGTGGAGCCTGACACGAACTTGGATGCATAAATCACAAAGGGCACAAAATCTGAATGGGAGGGTACATGGCAGCATCCAGAATAGAGGCAAGGGTGGAACTCATAGCCAAGAGGCCAGTAAAGCATTGCAAAGGAGAGATGTGGATGGACTTGATGAAAACATGGGGAACAACAGAAATGTTGAACGACCAAAGAAAGATGAGTTCTGGACCCCTGTTTGTCAGTGATTATCTGTTTTTACAGTGTCATACAGAAGACCTTTTCAACTTTTTCACAATTTGTCACATTACACAGGACATTCAAGGATTTCTCAAACATGCATGAAAGAATCAAAGTCACACTCCAGGTACACGGTTTCCTCTAGGCTTTTTTTAAACCTTGGTGGTGGGCTGTCCGGGTGAGGGCGGGGCATATTTATTCACTATATTCACACTATACAAATGAAATTTCAATTCTTCTTTAGTAATCTAATGACATGGTTTGCAACCTGGCTGAGAGCATTTTATTTTTCTGGGTTTCTTGAAAAAGAGCTCAAATGCCCTGTTGTATGGGAACTTGCTCACCTGCACAATAAGATGCACCCTCCTGCTCTGGCTCTCCTCCTTTCTCTCTTTCACTCACCTCCTTCACTACTTCAGCCTGTGTACTTGTCTAATATAATTGGGAAGTGTTACATTTGTTTCAGTCACCAATATGACATTAGGAATATTTAAATATTACATATGTCACGGTACAGATCACAATCATTTCTATATTCCTCAGAACTTGAGGGAACTGTGTCACAATAAAGAACACTGAGGATCTCCATCTAAAGTTACCTGAAATCCCTTCCTCTATTTCTGAAAATATTTTAGTACACACATCTGAAAATGCAATCAGAAATCAGTCTCAATGGAAAAATTACTGTTCAAAACATATCTGAAACATTGCGCATGAAGGCCAAACTACATTAATTAACTATGCTACTGTTGTTCAAATGCAACATACGTTAAAGCTGCAGTATGTAACTTTTTTGAAAAATGTTTATACATATTTGTCGTGAAAGTGTAATATATGACAGATAATCTGGGGAAAAATCAAGCTCCTCTGCCTTCTTCCAGTGCTCCCAGTACTAACTGCAGAAATACACCACTCCAACCTGGCTCTGATTGAAACAACCAATCAGAGCCAGGATGACGAGGGTCTTGGAGCTGTCAATCACCCTCATGTATGCACCGATCATAGACTCCCCCTTGCTCTCTGCTATAATACAGCTGGATCATAACAACATAGCCTGCCACAAATGCTAGCTATCATGGCCACCGATGATGGAGGATAAACAGTTTTCCTGAAACGGTAAGTTGTTTTTTTCACCACTAGCATATTTAGCGGCATGTACACGAGGGTGATTGACAATGCTAATACCTTCCTAATGACTCCGATTGGTTATTTTGGGTCGGTAGTGGTGCATTTCTTTAGATAGTAATAGTAGCTTAGGGAGGAGGTGGAGGAGCTTGATCTTTTCACACATTATCTGTCTCATAATATATTGTCACAGTATGGTCACAGTTATAACAAATATGCAAAAACTATATTTTTGTAAAAGTTACATACTGCAGCTTTAAAATTTGGGTCATTTTCACAGGCTTGAACTAAAAATGCATTCAACTTAACCTTAGGAAGCTTTCTTTTGCCTTTTCTCTCCTTCTACTTTGAACTGTTGTCTCTAGTTTTCCTTCACTCCTGAGCAGTGTTGCCAAATCTTGCAAGAGAAACAAGCAACCAGCTCTATGAAAAAAAGCCCAAAAAAGTCCAGCTGGCAACCCACCATATTGTGTAAAACAGAGGCTGCTTGTAAACAGTATAAATGTATACATTTATTGCAAAAAAATAGATACAACTTAAATTAAATAACCACATATCCACTAATGTATTTTCTGCAACTAATCAGTAGAGATCAATGACGATGAAAATAGTTTAATGATTTCAACAGTGCAGAAAAAAAATACTTAAGGAATTTTTGCAAGGCACTGTATAATGAAAATGTGTTTTTGTATGTGTTCCACTACTGTCTGGAAAACTATAAGATTTTAATTCTCAGGTTTCTAATAAAGCTATTTTTACATGGGCGTCATTTTTTTTTTTTTTGTCACTAACAGAAAGCCCCTCAACCTCCCCATCCTGGTTATGCCCCTGGCATTTGCGGTCAGAGCGCACAACGCTCAACACCTCAGATGGCAGCTGTGCAGATTTGTGACACTTTGCATTATCAATTACAATGGCGTTTAGTTATGAACCTTTACGGACATGTTCGTTCATGGATGTTTCCACGTTTATTGCGCTGTCCAGATCTTAATCTGGATGGTTACAGTTTGCTGGAGTGCAAAGCTTGACATCATTCACAGTAAATATTACCTTGACATTAACAAAGACACAGGAGGACGGATCATCCAGGAAAAGATGGACAAGGAGAGCCTGACTAAAACTACCTGGATATCATACAAATCCTGTGACTTGATACGTATCTCTGCTTATTTCAAGTGGGTATATGCAAATCCAAGATATTTTACAGTCATTATACAGCGCATACCTGCACATCACATAGACTACACCACTGCAAACTACCTACCATTAGTGTCTTGCTTTATTGTGGGGAGCAAGCAAGCTCAAAAAACCAGAAAACCTTCAACTCATGAGATTTGCAAGCGACTTCAGAAAAAAAAAAAAAAAAAAAAAAAACCCAAAATCACTTCTAATAAGCGGACTTGGCAACACTGCTCCTGAGAGCAGCACACTGCACAGCCAGACAGCCAGGAGCCAGCGGTGTTGGTTTTTCAAAATAAAGTACATTTTAATGTTTTATGATTATGGATAGGATAAGTGCACAAATATAGGCTATATATATATCATATGCTTTACACTGTATTAACATATATTTTTAGAAAAAACTTCATTTTGAAGGTGTAGTGGCCTTTATTTTGGTGTGGCGGTGCACCACGATCAATTACATGCAGAGGAGACCCTGAAGTGTCTTTTTGGTGAGGGAATAACATTATAAGAGGACATAAAGCTCAAAAAACTTGATTTTACATAATACACACCCTTTAAGACCAACAAACAAACCAGACAAGTTAAGAATTAAGATGGGCACCCCCTAAACTAAGGAGAGCAATAATCAGCCAAGAGGCCCTTGGTTACTCTGGAGGAGCTGCAGAAATCCACAGCTCAGCTTGAAGAGTCTCTTGACAGGACACCTGTGAGTTGTGAACTCAACAAATGTGGCCCTTATTGAAGACTGGCTTGAAGAAAGCTGCTGTTGATAGGAAGTCATAAGAAGTCCGCTTTAGATTTCGCAACAACTCCTATAAGGGACACGGCAAACATGTGGGGGAAAGTGTTCTGATCAGGTGCAACCAAATAAAAAAGATTTGAAACTAACACTACACCTCACCCTGAACACACACTGCTGACTGTGAAACCTAGTGTCATTTTCTTCAGCAGGGAAAGTGAAACTGGTCAGACTTCATGGAAAGATGGATAGAGCTACATGATAAGCAATTGTGGAAGAAAACCTGCTAGTTGCTGCAAAAGTCTTATCTTCCAGAAAGATATCGTCCCTAAAAATTGCAGCAGAACTACAGAGGAATGGTTTAAATTATATTCATATATAAGAATGGCTTAAAGTGTAGATTTAAATGCACATGTAACCAGATATCCTGGAAAATTAGTACATTGTTACGCGTTTTCGCCTTTCACCCACACAGAAACCCTGTTTTACATCATTACAAACGATTTATGAAAACTCCGACCAAAGTGGAGCTTTGAAAGACCCCATATTTGTGTGTGTACATAGGAAAATATAGTTTTAGAGTGGTCTGCATCAAATAATGCTCTGCTGGAGGAAAATTGAATGCTATCAGAGAGATACTGCTTTTTACATTGGTTAAGAGGCTTTTTGTTTGTTGGTTTTTCGAGCCCAACTGCTCCAATATGTTGAGGTGCAAAGGAGAAAGAGTTCTTGGAGGTCAGCTGTTTTGCACAAACCCTCCCTCCCAAAATGAGGCACGATACAACATCACCATTGCCAGTTTTGGATCAGACCTGGATGCACTGCTGGCTGTCATGATTGTTTTATAGGATTCTGACTGGCTGACATAGGTTTTAGCTGTACACAGCAGTACACTGCCCCCTTTACATTTGACATGTATAAAACAAAGCTCAGTGGTGTATATGTGTGGATGAAAACTTTTCTGAAAGCGATCCCATTTGTATATTATTATTTTTAAATGATGTGGGGGAGATATTCGTTTTTATAAAAACCCGGCTACATTTGCACAAGGAGAGTCTGTGGCAAAACTTGAAGATTAGATTCTCTCCAGCTAATTTGAGGAAGCTGGTGCAATTTTGCAAAGAAGAAAGAGTAAAAAAAATGCCTGTTTCGAGATGTGCCGAGACATAACCGTAAAAAAGCAGCTGTGACTGCTGTGCAAGGTGGTTCTACAAAGAATCGACTCAAATGTTGAACTCAAACTTTTTATTTGTAGAAAAATTTTTAATTTTTAGAACAATTGAACCATTTCCTTCCACTTTAGAAACATGCACATCTTTGTTTGAAATAAATCCAAATAAAATACATTTAAGCTTTCGGAAATGTGGAAAAGAATGTATGGGTTTACTACATTTCCAAGGTACTGTATATTTCATGTGTTTACTCACTTTTACATCATGCTACATGTTGTTATTCTGCTAAAACCTTTATCCAGGGTGGCTCACAAATGAGGAAAAAAATACTTGCCAAAGTGTCAAGTACAGTTAAGCAGGTCAAACAGGTGCAGGAGTGAACAGAAATTGAAGCTGAGGCTTGAGTGTGGTTTGTGGTGTGAGAAGAGATTGAGTGTTGAACAGATTCCATAAAGTAAAGATGGATGTTCCTGTTTGGATAACATCTATTCCCACAACTTTAGATCAACAAAAACTGTGGCTTCCTGCCTCCAACAAAAAATAATTATTTGTGATTTTCTTAAATAATTATTTTTCAAAAGACGTCTGGTGTAAATCTTGAGTTAGAAATGTTGCAGAATATGAACTGGCCATAATCTTGCTGCGACTCATGGCCTTTTCTCTTCTCCACTCTTGTTTCAACCTCACCGTCAGCTCTGTAGCTTTGGCCTGCTGAGAGAGATCAGAGAACAGACAGGGTGATGGGGGACAAGAGGCGGAGGTGGAGGGAGGGGGCATTATTTAAAGGGGGAGGTGCCAGGGCTTCCTGCGGGGGTTGCCTGTGTGAACGCTCCCTGAATGACAATGCTGCACATCAGGACCTCAGCAAGATTCCCTCAGCAGTGCATACACACACACACCCACCCACGCACTCCCATGGAGACAGACTGGGAAAGCTGCGTGGCCATGCAGCAGGAGTAAGAGTAACAGGGGCATTCCAGAGAGCAGTATAATGAGAAGGAAAATGAGGGGAGAATGCAAACTGCTGACAGCTGCCACCTTTCGCTCCATCTATCCCTCGTCATCAATAAGCCTGTCATTTGTCATCCGGCCATGGCGTGTTTTCAATGATCATACAAATCACAGTCTGTCTTGTCCACCAGCACCACCCCCATCTCACCATTTCTCCACCACTACCACTCATTTTCACTCGCTCCTCTGACAGCAGGAGCTGGATTTTATCATACCCTGGTAGAAGCTATAAGTCTATGAATCAGATGATGAGCAAAACTGAATGATAAACCAATTATGACATGAAAAAGAGACATCTTGGAAATGTCAGCATTATTCTGAGATCTGGAAAAAGATTGTGGCTGTAGAGTTTGACGAACATTATTATACTTGTTTTTGTATCATCAATTAATTAATGAAAGTAATGAAAAGTAATGAAAATATGATTATGTGAAGCAGCTGAATTTCCTTCTGTGGGTAATAATACAAAATTGGGCTGAAATGAATAATCGGATTAATCATGATGAATCAATTATTGAAATAATGTAGTAATCAAATAATCGTTAATTCTAGTATACAGACTCAAAAAAAAGAAAAAAGGCCATCTGCTGAGAGAACATACTCAGAGCAGTAATAAAGCCAAAATATGTATACATTTAGCATTTAAGATAATGGAATTATTTGCTTATTTGCATATTTTATTTTATTTCTAATATTGAATAAAAAAGGATGAAGTGGTTAAATGAAAAATCGATAGAATGTGGCAATTTTTAAAATCTGATTAATCGTCAGAATAATCGATAGAATAATTGATAACTAAAATAAACATTTTGCAGCTGTAAAATTCACTCTACCCCAGTATTATGTGAACAAGGAAAAAAAAACTTAATTTGCACAAGAACAGGATGGTGTACAGGAGCTTGTCAGATTGTTTTTGTTTCCAGTCTTTCCACAGGTTTACATTTGGAAACTTGTCCAGAACCACCGGCTTCTGGCCCATCAAAACCATCAGAACATCATTGACTCTGTATTTCTGAATCTGAGACACAGAGGTCTAGACATTAGTTCTACACCTGTCCTCCTCCAGAATGCATCTAGCCCCCTGGTGGTAAGATGCAGGAGCATCCCTGTCAGAATTACTAATAGAGAAATAGCAAGAAAATGCAGTGGTCTAAAATCAAATTTCAGATTAATCCCATTTTAAGCAACCTCAAACTGCAGGATTATCCATCCCTAAGTCACTTAAACTGGCTCTGCTAAATATAGGATCACTATCAGCAAAATGACTTTTCGTTAATGACTTCATTACTGAGAAAAATATTGATGTTATGTTTCTTACTGAAACATGGTTGGATGACAACAATGAAACACCTGTACTAATTGAATCAGCACCTCCTAATTACAATTTTTTTAAGTGTGAATAGAAAGAATAAGAGGGGCAGAGGGGTTGCTACAATATTTCATGATTCACTAAACTGTAAAAAGGTTTCCCTGGGCAATTTTGACTCTTTTGAATATTTGGGAATTGAGGTAAAAGGCCACAAAGAACTCTGACACTCACTCTATACAAAACCCCAAAATATGTGGCAATTTTTTTCAGTGACTTAAGCGAGCTGTCATCCATGATATGCAATGACTGTGATTGTTTAATAATTATGGGAGATTTTAACATCCATGTTGACAACCCAATAGGCAGAGAGGCAAAAAAGCTGAATGAAGTACTTCAAGACTTTAGTTTGACTCAACATGTTAAACAGCTGACACAAGGAAAGGCTGCAAAGCTATCACTCATCACTAAAACATGCAAGGGAATGTTCTTTGTGGAAATCATAAACAAAAACATCAACAATGCTGGTGCCTTGTTTACCACAGTTGACAGGTTGACAAAACCTCCAGTGATTTTACCACCTGAACTCCACTCTACCAGGGCCTACAATGAATTTGCCAACTTTTTTACAGAATTTTTTTTTTTTTTTTTTAAATTAGAGGGATTAATCTGCACATCCACACCAAATCCAAAAACAGTGTTATGCCCAAACATAACAAATGCAGAGAAAATGACTGAATTTCACCAACTCAACCATGAAAACTTACAAGAAATTTTGAAACAATTAAACTCCTCCTCGTGCTGTCTTGATATCCTACCTACAACCTTCCTTAAGAAAGTTCTGCCTGTCATTGCATCTGACAGAAGACCTGAGTGGTCTGGGAGGTTGATACAGTGACAACAGGTCGTTAATGTATTTTGGTGCTAAGCCGTTCAGTGATTTATAAACAAATAAAAGTATTTTAAAGTTTATTCTCTGAGCTACAGGAAGCCACTGTAAGGACTTTAGAACTAGGGTGATGTGCTCTATCTTCCTGGTCTTAGTGAGAATGCAAACAGCAGCGTTCTGGATCAGCTGCAGCTGTCTCATAGATTTTTTTAGGCAGTACTGTGAAGACACTGTTACAGTAACCAATGCGACAGACTAAAGATAAATGCATGGATGCATTTCTCTAGATTTTGTTGAGATATTAGTCCTTTAATATTAGTCCTTTAATCCTGGAAATGTTCTGAAGGTGATAGAAGGCTGACTTTGTAATTGTCTTTATGTGTCTCTGAAGGATCAGGCCTGAGTCCATCATTACACCCAGATTTCAGGCCTGATCCCTAGTTTCTAGCTGTAATAACTGAAGCTGTGCAGTGACTCCAGAGTGTTCCTCCTTGGATCCAAAGATAATAACTTCTGTTCAGCTGGAGAAAGTTTTGGCACATCCACGCATTGATTTGTTCAAAGCGTCTGTTCACTGCTTGGATGGGTTCAGAGTCACCTGGTGACATCGTAATATCGAACTGTGTATCACCTGCGTAGTTTTGGTAGCTAATCTTATTACTTGTTATAATAAAATATAAATAGGAGGGGTCCCAGAGTTGAACCTTGGGGTACTAAGCATGTGACTTCTGTCCGCTACGATAAGATGTTGCCTATTGACACAAAGAAATCCCTGTTCTTTAGGTAGGATTCGAACCAACTGAGTACTGTTACCAGGGAGTCCAACCAAGCGCTCCAGTTGCTTCAATAATACATCATGGTCAACAGTGTCAAATGCTGCGCTGAGGTCCAACAGAACCTAACAAACGGAGATTTTTCCACAGTCTGTATTTGTATATGGATATCGTTTTAATAAGGGCAATCTCAGTGCTGTGGTGAGCACAGAAACCGGACTTAAGGACATCAAAGCGGTTGGTCATTGTTAAGAAGTTGTTTAACTGTTGAAACACAGCTTTTTCAATAATTTTGATGATGAATGGAAGGTTAGAGATTGGCCTGTAATTCTGCAATAATGATTTATCTAGATTGTTCTTTTTTAACAGTGGTTTGATAACTGCCGTTTTTAGAGCCTGGGGGAAAACACCTGATGAGAGGGATGAGTTTACTATTTGAGTGTACTCTGGATCCCCAGAACCAAATTTAAACATGGAGAAGCAGCTTTCTGTTTTATGCACCATAAATCTAGAACAAACTCCCAGAAAACTGCAAAACAGCTGACACACTGAGTGTCCAGGAGGCTAAAAACCCATCTGTTTAGGGCTGCCTTTGATTAGTAGTAAGTGGAACATTGATCAGTATTTTTGAATTATATTTACTTGATGATCCTCATGATTTTAATGCATTGATATATGCTCAATGATTTTGCTGTTACTTGATTGATGTTTTTATGACATGAAGCACTTTGAACTGCCTTGCTGCTGAAATGTGCTATACAAATAAACTTCACTTGACCTGACTTGACATCAATGGGATATTCCTCTTCTGCAGAGTTTGGTGAGACTCTGGTTGCAAAATATTCATGCATAGTTTGGCCTCAGATGATGCATCCCAGATATCCACCATATGGCCCATTTTCATAGTTCCACTAACAACCCTTTGGAGTTGAAACAGAGCTTCAAACTATGGGTAATGAACAGCCAAAAATGATGCAGGGGACAAACAGCAAGTAGAGCTTGAAAACAGTTTTCTGAAAAGAAACAGATGGTGGGAGGTACAGTAACTAACCCACCTGTGCACGATGCAGGTAACGGCTTCCAAAAGAAAGGCAGGTGACATACGGTGCTTTATACCTGTTTTATTTGTTCAGCACTTTGGGCAGCACCTACAAAAGAGAAAAACCCTGAGGAATCTGTCAGTGGATGTTTCAGCACCAAGGACAGCGTCAGCGAGGTTGGTGCCATTTTAGAAGTCCTTCAGTCAATCGCTTTCTTACTTTACTTATGTCATATGTCACTTATGTAATTTCCCCTCGGGGATAAATAAAGTACTATCGAATTGAATAACACATTTAACAGGCTTTTTAACATATTATGATAGGACACCTTTTGCAAACAAGTCTATCTCTATTTTGTCCACTTAGCCTAGTCCAACAGCTTGTGGGATTGCTTCAAAGCAGCTCGGAAGCCTGAGCCAAACCTTCAAAAATAGCTTGGAAAAAGGAGAAATAAAATGTTTCTTTTCCTTTTTCCCAAAAAACAGGACAAAGCTTAAAACTCTGTTTTCTTTCCTCTTGGCCATGTGCATGAAAAGTTAGTTCTACTTACTTAGCTGGCAGGATTTTTCCTACATTTATTAACTGGGAAACCATTCAATATCAAGTTGGCTAAAAACATTCCCGATCAGATGTCTTGTATTAGCTTTAAATCTATCTTTAACACAAAAGCATTTTGCAAGGGACAACATTTGAACATACATTTGTTCGATTTGGCAGTAGATACAGAATTGCATAACAGCATATTGTCAAGGATGAAAATGGAAAGATGAAGTATTTATATGTATAAATTGTTTTGAAACATAGTGAGCTGCAGTGCCTTGCAAAAGTATGTATCCCCCTGTTGGGTTTTTCACATATTCTCAAATAATAAGAAAGTTTGATGTATTTTTATTGGGATTTTTATAGACCGATGCAAAGTGGCATTGTTAAGTAGAAAGAAAAAGGATATTTTTTTCACAAACAAGAAAATGCAAAAGAGTTAGCGTTTATTTGTATTTTGGCATCTTTAATGCAATACTCAGTTAAGTAAATCCATCTTTATCCACCGTATAAATCCAGCTGTTCTGTGAAGGCCTCAGAGGATTCTTAGAGAACATTATTGGGAAAACCTCATCATAAAGACCAAGGAAGACAACAAACATGTCAGGAATAAAGTTGTGGCGAAGTTTAGAGCTTTAGACTTTGAACATTTGGTCGTGCTTCAGTCCATTATCTTAAAATGAAAAGTGTAAAGCACAACTCCTAACCTACCAAGACTTTGCCATACATCTAAAAATGACAACATGGAGAAGTAGAGCACTGACTGGAGAAAAAGCAGAGAGGACCAAGTTACTCTGGAGCTGCAGAGATCCGCAGCTCATGCTGGAGAATCTTTTGACGGGACAGCTGATAGTTATGATCCGAACAAACCATGCATGAGTCACAGAAAACATAAGGGAGAAAGACTTTGATATGATGAGACAAAAATTTTACTTTTTGACTGATTGTGGTAAAACACTGCAAATCATCCCTGACACAGCATCCCTGCAGTGAAACATGGTGGTGGCAGGATCATGCTGTGGAGGTGTTTTTATTTTTATTATTATTAGTGACAAGGAAACTAACTTGATGGGAAGATGGATAGCACTAACCGCAGGGCAGACCTCTTACAGGTAGTAAAGACGGTGAAGGTTCAACTTCCTAAAGATCCTAAATATAGTTTCAAATTTCAGCTGAAAATTAACGCTTACATATCCACATCCAATCTGACTGATCTTATGCTATTTTTGCAAAGAAGAATAGGCAAAAATGTGAGTCTGTGGATGTGCAAAGCTGGCTGAGACTTACCCCAAGAAGTGGTTCTACAAATCCATGCTAATTACTCAGTGAGCTGAGTTTATGAGAGGATCCCTTTAAATCTTCCGAACTGACACCTGATCTCACTTTGCGCTTTAGGCTTTTACAGCAGAAATTTAACCACGATCGAGTTTAATTTGTTATCTCGAGTTGTTCCAATCTGCATCCACTCCGTTTATGGTAATTACTTTTATAGAAACAGAAAGCACTAGAATAGACGGATTGTGTTGATCATATAATCCTAATGAGAAAATCAATACGTTTCTAGACAGTAATTTCACAGTCGCATTATTATTATTATTATTATTATTATTATTATTATTATTATTATTATTATTATTATTATTATTATTATTATTATTATTTTATTTTAGTTTAAAAAAATTAATGATAAGCAGAAGCCTGAAATATGATTGATCTTTTGGCGTCTCAACAGTGAGGCCAGATGTCCCACCTTGCCATACAGGTGAAGCTGTCGTAGCTAATTGTGGTGCGCTTTGGGGAGAGGGTTGGGGAGGTGCCGTGCGTCGTGCGCTGCATGGCTTGGCCACGGATATGCGCGTGGCGCTCGGTTCCCGTCAGACTGATCAGATGCTCAGAGCACGGCTCAACCCCGATTGAACGCATTAAAAAAACAAAAAACAAAAACAAAAAAAACAACAAAACCCGCAGGAGCAGCTCCACTTATCGGGTTCTCCTTCGCTTACAGCCACCCTCGGACTGACGGTCGTTGGTTGACTTTCCCCGTGGGGGTTGAAGGAGGGGGGAATAGGTAGAGGATAGGTAGAGCGCGCAAGGAAGACGCTAAAGGGACGTTGGACCTGGCTGGCCGCCTCTTTCTGGTTTAAGGAGCATCGGGGAGGGGGGGTGGGCGATGCTGCTGGGTGGGGATGGTGCTCGTTTTCTGCCCGGTGGTGGAGGAGAAGATGCGAGCTGCTGTTCCAGCGCACCTGCACCGCCACCGTCGTGTTTTTCGACCACGAATTGATGATGGTGATGATGATGATGCTGCCTCCATCATCCGGATCCTGTTTGTCTGGGATTCTTGTTCTCCCAACACTGGATTATAGATGATTATCGTGGACATTATCTTTTGATTTTTTTTTTTTTTGTTTTGTTTTGTTTTTATTTCATCAACTCGTGTTTTTTTTTTTTTTTTTTTTTTTTTGGGTTTTTTTTTTTGTTCTTTTACGCAGGGGAGCAGGGAAGATAGACTGGCATACTGAGATCCGACTATTTTCATCAAGTGCGCGCAATCACGCCCAAAAATCAGTGACCGACGCCTTGTAGTAGAGGAGGGGGAGGAAGAAGAGGAGGGGGGGGGTGCCGCACCGTCCATTACCAAATATCAACAAATGTCACCAGGCTAGGATTTTGGGAAAGCCCCCCTCGGTTGACGTTTTTGCGTGTACGCGGAAAGCTCTGGCGGCAGTGAAAGGTGGCAGCAGCAGCCACATCAAACACTGCGGATATATGGAACAAGAAGAAATTAATTATTAAAGATTTCACTCTTATCTATTTCTATTTTTATCTGGCTGTGGAAAAAAAAAAAAAAAAAGAAAAAAAAAAAGTGGGGGGGACCCGGGGAGGAGGAAGTGGAGGGGGGAAGACAACTGCAGATCCTGACAAGATGCAGGAAAAAGACGCAGTCTCAAGCTGGCCTGCTCAGTGGAGATGGATGCAATACTTATCTCAATGCACAGCTATGCATTCTGATCGCATTTGAGGTGATCGATTCATTTGCCTGCGTAAATACGAGAAGCGGCTTACTTTTTTTTTCTTTTCTTTTCTTTCTTTCTTTCTTTTTTTTTTTTGGAGCGGCTTTCAAAAAAAAAAAAAAAATTAATAAGAACAGCATGGGAGAGTGAAGCGCTGGTGCCCTGACAAAAAAAAATATTAATTTTTCACTGTTTTCCCACTAGAGAACTGATTGTACAGATATTATATAAACACATCGCAGTGTTTCATATCCCATCATATTCCAAATACATAACAGACACGGTGCGCCTTCCTTCTCTTCTCTCTTCTCCCATCTCTCCCCTTTGACATCCCCCTCCCTACTCACAAATGGAGGTATCTTCTTGGCGCTGAAGACCTGGGAAGGGGAAAAAAACAGATCTAGATAGAGTTGGAAGGACAGAGAGAAAGAGAGACAGAGACAGATCCGAACCCAAACTCCATTCTGCATGTGTCTTTGGAGCCGAGGCTGATGGGGTGGTGGCATGTGGAGGTGTCACTCTGAGGTTTCCCCCCGGCTCCTTCCTAACCTCTGGCGTTTGGTGTCTGCAGAATGGCGCGCTTTGGAGACGAGCTACCCAACAGGTACGGAGGAGGAGGAGGTGGTGGTGGCGGTAGTGGCGGGGGTGCCGGCGGACAAGGGGGGCCCGGCCGCGGCGGCAGCAGGCAAGGTGGGCCCCCCGGGGCGCAGCGGATGTACAAGCAGTCGATGGCCCAGAGAGCCCGGACCATGGCCCTGTACAACCCCATACCCGTCCGGCAGAGCTGCCTAACGGTCAACCGCTCCCTCTTCCTCTTCAGCGAAGACAACGTGGTGAGGAAGTACGCCAAAAAGATCACCGAATGGCCATATCCTTTCACAGTTGCAATGTGACAGCCGACCAAGGTACTGGTGCTGTGGTGTGTGGCATGTTGGTTGGAGTGCTTGGCTAAGGTGTGGCTTTAATGTGGAGGCTGAAAGTCCTGAGTTGTGTTTAGATTTGCGCAAAGAAGCATTGTCTGATTGTGATATTTAATATTTATTTATTTATTTATTTATTTAGTTTTTGCACTAGTGTGGGAAGTCACAATGTGTGTTTTAAAATAAGGTTCTGTGATGCGTAACTCCTGTCACTTTCTTTTGAGTTTCTTCTGAATGAAACATTCCGCTGAAGATGATAGTAGTCACACTGATGATCCTCTTTATTAAGATGCATCTGTTGTAGAGCATTTACCCAGTTAGCAACTTGTGTGTGTATGCACAAATGTGTGTGTTGGTTGCTGTCAGAGCTGAGTGCTGATGTCAGCATTATGAGAGCTTAAGCACCATGCAACCAGAAGGTAAGGGAAGTGGCTATTTCCCATTCTTATCCGCTCTCTAATTACTATTGACTCTATATGAGTCGCTTATGGTTTATCCAGAAGGACGGCAGTGGAAAGACAACACAAAAAACCCTGAGGGCTAATTATAAGAACAGGATGGCCTACTGTTTTAATACATTCATATCTTAAATTGTGTACAACTAGACATAAAAGAGGAAAGTGAAGCAAAGTAATGGCTACATTTGCTTCGTTGAAAGCGATGGAAATGTTGTGAGGGAATGAAATTTACTTGCAGTTGAATCCAACATAAAAACTTGTAACGTATCGAAAAATCAACTCCTGGCCAGAACTGGCCCAATCGGCCCTGACCGGTATTATAAAGTCATAGGATGCACAAAGATTCAAAAAGTTATTTTAAAAAAGTTGTGACATTTTTAGATGTGTGTAAACTTTCTGCTGGAATTCCAAAGGCTTTTGTCCAATGGTTTACCAATGACACACTTTTCAACTGATATTTCTTTACTATCAAGTCCATAATATTATTCTTGGGGGGTGTTTTTAGGATTCATTTGCCTGATTTATTTTTCATTTTGCAAGACTATGCCTGTGGCCAACATATTAGTTATCAGTTTTATCAGCTTAAACCAATGAAGCGCACAGTGCTACACTCTGGGAGGCCCAGACTGATGGATAAAAAATATCAAAAGTTTGGGAAAAAACAAAATCTTATTAAATGGTTTTTTTTTTCCCCACTTGGTTTACTTTCTATAAATCTGCAGGTAGAATTCCACCATTAACATAGAGGTTGAGTTGTTCCCATGGTTATACTCTTTTCCAGAGACCTCGAAGAGGTGTCTTCACCTTCTGAACCTTTCAGGCAGCCAGTCGTGAAAAACTGGTTCTGATTGGATGGTAAGTAAATACAGTTTGGAAAGTGTGTCAGGTTGTTGGACAGATGATTTTGGATTTGCTATAGGAGGTTCCTTGAGTTTTGTGAAACTAATTAAGAAGAAAAATTTAATGTGAAATGAGAAAAGCAAAGGTTAAGGTGAAGTATTCAGTAAGAGCATTAGAAATTTTGAAATTAAGGAAACTTGAAGCAAATGATAGTGAAAAAAGTAGGCAGCAAAAATATGGCCTAAAGATACGAGTCTTAAGCCTGTTGTTTGTGAAGCTCAGGAGAATTAATGAACATTATTACTTTCTCACTGTCCTCCAGCACTGATAATTTCTGTCCTTGGTTGTGGATAGGGAAAGCCCCAGAACATTGAGGCTTCAAATGGCGACTGTTTATTGTGATTGGTTGGTGAGCTAGACAATGAGGCTGCAGAGCAGACTTTGATGCACAGACAAGGATTAAGATTAGGGTTTCTAAAAATCAGATCAACTATTAATTTTAATGCAAGGAGTAAAATTGAAAGTCAAAGACCTATTCCTCCAAACTGCTCCCAGTGCGTAACCTGTGTTATTGGTTACTATGGTCCAGTTCTTTATGGTTCCACTGAAGCTCTGGTTTTGGCCCAGAAAAACTAGTGCTAACCCAGTTGGTGGACTAAAGGAAAGAACTGACTTGGTCAGGTGCTGGAGGCATGCTCATGGAGGGTAGCAACCAATTAAAATGCGACAATAAAATGTCGAATTAGAATCATAACAAGAGAAGCTGACTGTTGTTTTCCCAGTTTTTTCTGGTATCAGCCTTTCTTCTGAATCCATAAATACCATTTCCATCTCAGTTTTTCAATACTGTTTGTCTTCTATTGGCCAAGTGGTGTGAGGAATCCTGCACTAAAAGTTGTGTTTAGCTCTTGTTTTCCAGCATTGCTGGTGTGGATGATGGATCAACTGATTAGGATTGTGAAGCATTTGCAAGCACCACTTGTTGCTTATAACAGCATTAATAAAATGGGGTGGTAGTATAAGAGCATCTTCCTGTTAACAGGAATCCTTGGAGGGATAATAGGGTTTGTGTAGTTGAAATGTTCTCATGGACTATAATCCTTCACAAAAATACAAAATAAAACAGCAGGAGGATCAAACATTAACTGAATAATGACCTCTGATGACATGGCTCTAACTTGGCTCTTAGATAATGAAAATTAAATAAGATAAGTTATAAAAAGTAGAATCAAGACTGAACTCTGGGAAACACCATCAATACCTGAAGAGGTTCATGATTGTGCAAGTGCAATCAGAAAGATATACTGTACTATGAATCAATTTAGTGGTGTGTATGAAATCTCAATGGGAGTTGGATGGATAGATGAAAAGGCCACCATGACCAGAACTGTTAGAAAGCAACAAGGAGAAGAAAAACAAGTCAGAATTCCTCATCATGGTGATTGTTGTGCAGCAGTTGTACACTAGTGATTTTATCTTACCTAAAATGTTTGACCCCCCCTGCCCACCCCCCCAAAAAAAAACAAACAAAAAAACCTCCAACAAATTCTGAAATGGTTAAGTCATTTAGTTGTTAGTTGTTAAGAGTTTTATTTATGGTTTATTTATGGTTGCTCTGAGAAGTAGAATGAGCAGAAATCCCAGAAGAGTATGATTCAGACAATATGACAAGAGATTAATTTAAATTTAGATTTAAAGATTTAAATTGCGGCCAGTAAGAGAAGAGGATGCACTTAATATTTGGATCAGAACTGTTATTTCAGTGGTATGAGTTGAAAAAGGGACACTAAATAAATATCCCTTCCTTTGAAAAAGATGGATGTTTTTAAGTGTTGAACTTTATTAATTAAAAAAAAAAAACTGGGGGTAAATTCTTGCATTTTTTTTTTTTGTTTGAAAAAATCATAAGCCTTTGGAAACAGTGAGTACAAGGGGCATGTGAACCCTGAAGAGGTCCTGAGATCACATTAAAAAATTAGTGCCCTCTTCCTCATAATAAATTAATTTGAATAATTTACACCATAGAAGCAGGTGTCTGTCGTGC
Organism: Anableps anableps; assembly: GCA_014839685.1. NCBI lineage: Eukaryota > Metazoa > Chordata > Actinopteri > Cyprinodontiformes > Anablepidae > Anableps > Anableps anableps. Next base: position 9,639,492 of record CM026065.1, on the reverse strand, counting down.
GTGTACTTATGATTGTTGGTTGTCCTTTACAGAGTTCCAAACACCAACCTTCAGTTCTTCACTTGCATAGATCAGTTCTGTTTGTGTATGTGTGTGTTGGAGACGGGATTGTTATGGAACAAAGTACCTGCGTGTTTAGAATAGGGCTGTAATGATTCATCGAATGGTTCGAGGACCTCGATGATTATTTGTGTTGCGCAATGCTCTCACTTCCACCAATGAGCTGCTGACGATTGCTAAGTGCTATTAGCAGCTATGGAGGGAGATGGCAAGAGACAGAAAAGAAGCGCTGCCAAGAAAGAGACAAAAAGTGTCAAAAGTGTGGGATCGCTTTAAACTAAATAGAAAAGATAACACAGCTCAGTGGGTGTGCTGCAAAACATAATTGGCTTTTCATGATTGCACATCCTCAATGCGCCGTTCTCGAACACCTCAGCAGGAAACATCCACTACATACATCAAGCTCGTTTGTGGCTTCCAGCAGGTGACGTTTTTGCTCCCTTTGCAAAAGATTAACTTTTATCTGTGATTGTTGGTATAGAATCTGGCATGTTATACATGTACAAAGAAATACTTTTCAGCTAACATTTCATACGTTTAATATTAAAAACGTTTTTCCATACCTCAAACTCGAGACTGAAAGTGAAATGTATTATAAAAGGCAATGTTTACTAATTTCTCAATTTAAGTTTGCTTTTTAATTTTTAAAAGTTAATGTGAAAATGTTTTATTTCTCATCTGTATTTACACAAAAAAAGTTTTGTCATACTTCAAACCTGAGACTAAAAATGATGTTTGAATTGTATTGCATTTGAAGCAATGAAATGTTTTCTTAGTAAAAAAAGGAACCAAATTGTTTTTTTACTAGCATCTTCTCTTCAGATATTTCTTCTACGAGCTTAAGTAGCTACTACAGAATGGGACAATTTTTTTTTTTTATCTGATTACTTGATTAATCATCAGAATAATCAATAGATTACTCGATTACTACAATTGTTTACAACAACCCTAGTTTAGAATGACAGTAGCTCTAAAATCCATTATTATACTAAGAGAACAGATTGTCTAGGAACTATGATTCCTGTCAAGTGATATAAAGATTTAATGAAGAGTTAAAGCAGTGCAACAAGCAAAAAAAAAGTCTTAAACAGAAAAAAAACTTCGAATATGCAGAAAAATATGAATTTAAAAAATAATGATTATTAAGCTAAATGTTTATGTTTCCTAAATAGAATAGGTCTGGAGATTTGTCAGATAATAGTAAACGAATAGATTTTGACTAGAGATTGTAAAAACAACTTTCTATTTGTCAATCAAACTAACAACTAACAAGGGTAGACCAGCTTCATTTGGATGCTACCAGGTTTTAGTCAGGACTCGGAAGTTCAGCTTTTTTTATCCTGAATAATATTGTAGACAGTAAACTAATGGATGTCAAACAATCAGGTGGAGACATTGGCAGTACCAAGGATGGTATCAGCTCACTTGACCAGGTTAGCTGGTGCATAGCACTGTGGCCAAAAGCATGAATGTATTTTCCTAAAGGACAAGGTAAAGAAGATCAGAACTATCTTATGAGCTTCCTGATATCATAGTTATGGCCCCACTCCAAGATGTTTGTTGGATACTGGATGAAGTTCCAAAAGGGGATTTAAAAATAGATGTCTGATAAGAGTTGCCAGATTTCAGTTTATCCACTGAATATTGGAAATCCATGATATAGGATCAAAATAATTAATGTATGAATGAAAGAGTTATTTAGACAAGCTGAATCCAAGGAAGTATTTTTTTTTGCTATCCTTGTTTTAGTCAGGACTCTAGATGTCAGAACAGAAACATCAGTGGACAGAGTAGAAGCAAAACCACAAAACTAAGCAGCCAAAGATCAAGGTAAACTGCAAAATATGCAAGTCTCTTCATTATAACATTGGGATGTTAGGATAAAAAGTTGTAAAGATAGCAATTAAAAGGGGGTGGAGGGGTTATGTAAAATCAACTTGTTTGAGCTTTTTATCATGTAAAGGCATTCCCTCATCAAAGACATACCCAGAGTGTTGCTTTGATTCATTCATGCATGTTTGAGAAATCCTTGAATCTCCCGTGGCAGTTATTCGGGGGGGTGCCTTAACGCCTGCTTATACAATGCGCTACCTATTTTACCCAAAGCTCCGCCTTAGGGTTTCAGTTTCCAGCCAAACTCCCTCTTCATAGAACACCCCTTCCCATGCCTCCCCCACATAGCTCCATCAGACTCGTGGCAGCAGGAATTAGCAAACACGTAGTAGAACTGCACGTCTGCTGATGGTATGGAGCAGCATTGTTGTGATGGTGTACTGAAGCGGGAGTGTCGGAAAGGGTAGGAGGTTCTGAAAGAGACAGAGGCCAATTTCAAGGCATCAGATACGGCTATGATGCAAAGTCAAATTTCGTTTAAGTTGTCCTAATATATACAGCATTTTCATAACGGAAAATAAGGTAACGTAAGTACGTAGGTAACTAATAAAGTAACTTGATTGTTCTACAAAATGACACTATGTGCCTGCAAAATACATTAGACCCCCCCAAATAAGATTTGAAGAGAGAGGCATCAACCATGTCACTACTGCACTAGATAGTAGTTCTCCCTTAGAGATCACACTAGTATTAAATGTTCACAGAAACTAGTTCAAACTGCATTCTGCATGGTTGACCTCTTGATTGGACAGAATGTAAAGTGAGAAACTCAAGTTTGACTGTTTGATTGTTCAGCTTTGTTGTAGCTTATTTTTAGAGTCCACAACTGCTTACTTAGTCAGATTTACAGAAAAGTGGGGGGGGGGGAAATCACTATTATGCTAAGCTGCTCTGAATCTTATCCTGCACTGGAAGTGAAAGCAGTCTTGGGAATTTTAGCAAAAAATGTTTTTTTTTGTTTGTTCGTTTTTGTTTACTTTTTGCCATATTATTAAATATTTTAATTAATAAAAAACATGTTAAAATGTTTACAATGTTCACTTTCTGATCTGAATATGAACTGAACATATCCCATCATGCTACCATCTGTACAGAGCCAGGCTGTGTTGGCTGGCAGATGCTGTGGCTTCTTTCACAAGAGGCCCAAAGGACTTCATTATACCCCCCCACCCCCTTCCCTTCGCCAGCACTTTCACATTCCCTCTCTACACTCCTTTCATGTTCGCTTCTTCACTGCTCTTCTTCCCCCTGCAACCCTTTTTTTAATTGTACCATCCTCCATCTTCTATCACTTAAAAAAAATCATTTTGTTTTTTACACAACTGTCAAACTCCACTTTATTTTAGTTAACTCGGGGCATCATAATTTTCCATGTAAAATGGATGGAAATAAAAAATAAATATAAAATGCTAATAATTCAGACTGACATTGACCCGACACAACAACAACCAGTGGCAACCAGTTTTTTTTTTTACAGAGTGGCTCTTATTGCCATTCTGCCTTCTTCATTGGTGGAGTGTTTGAATTTTGTGAATGTTTGTTTATCAAGAATTATGGTTGGCATACAATATTTGTAAGCGATATACATTAGATGCATTGACGTGTTCTTGTGACGGTTTACGGTAATCCAGCGCGACATCAATATGTATACAAATGTATACAAAGGTTTTTGCTAAATTGAGGAAGTTATGTCAAATGTTGCCGTTTACATCAACCTTTTCGAATCCGGTACTTTAAAATGTGGATTAAAAAACAATGGTGAAAACTTGGTGATTGTCACGCAATGAGTTACAAAACACTAACCTGCTGACGTACATTCTTAGCAGACCCGAGAGGGCAGATCTTAGATGACGAAATTTACGTACCAGAGGTTTTTACGATCAAGCAAGATAGTAGGGCAGCATAGGAGGTATGAATCTGGCCCTAGTCATTTGATTACTTATGAGGATCAACACATCAGCCTGATACCTGAATGGAACATTTTATTGTCCTCCTTATTTTGAAGAGTAGCTAAAAGACATGGGCTTTAGATTCACGTGAACATTTTTACTCCAGGGAAGCAAAAAGTCATGGATCACTAATTAAAAGCCAAAACAAAGTGGATAAATTGCACTTATTTCCCTATAACTGTTTCCAAAAGTGTGGTAAGAAATTCTTTGTAAAAATAAAACAAAAACTCTGAATGTGATCCCCCCACTGAATAAATGTAGTCAAATTAAAGGTTGGATTTTTTTCCAAATTTTTTTCCACTGTGAGATCAAACTACTATGTGATAGAATTTTAATTTATTAAAGTTTTTTTTTGTTTGTTTTTTTTGTTTTTACACATCTTTAACAGGAATGTGAACAAATGGGAAGAGCATTGTAACAGAAGTGCTCTCATGTTATATGTAAAAGTCACAATTTGTTTTATAATTCTTTGAATGGAAATAATTATTCTACCTACATTATTTTTTAAAAATTCTAAAGACTAAAGACATTAATGTTTCATTTTGTTGGCCAAGGACCATCAGATAAGGTTAGAGCATCATTATGTGAATGTTGTGCTTGTTTTTTTTTTCCATTCCGTGTCACTCTCTGACCATCTGTTCTGAGCGGTCATTGTCTGTGTGAGTTTCACGCTTGCTCAGCTGGGTTCTGGCCACACTGCTTGGTATCTCGTGAGGAAAAAAGACATGTGGAGAGAGGTAGATATTAAGCAACAGAAAGAGAGAGAGAAAGAGATGCAAATGATATCGAAAACCTTTACCAAGCACTCTTAAAAATAACGATCGCTTTAAACAACAGATCAAGTCATCAGGAAACTTTTAATGCAATAAATGAACAGAGCTGATATCAAAGTGGGAAAAAAAAAGTGTAATTCTTGTCTCCCAGACCAATTTTTTAATCGCAAAATAAGCACTTTTTGTGATACTTAAATGGAAAAAAATTGCTGCTTTAATCACTTCAGTTTATTTAAGTGCAAGTAATTATTTTCAACAAGTCAGTTTTATTAAAATATACGAAGAATACATGAATTTTCAAGCAAGACAGTGTTGTGCAAGAAACATTGGGATACCAAAATCTATTTTATGTTGCAAGCTGCATCTCCAAAGAAGATTTAAACTTCCCTCTGGTGTATTCTGATGTTTTGTAGATTCCACAAGCCACAGAGATGCTCCATATTTAGTATTTGTCTTCTTTTACCTGCAAATCATTTTAATAATATTTTTAGCCCAGTTTTTTTTAGTGGTGTATTTATATATGCTTTAAACTATATTTGTTCTGGCTTTTCTGCACAATAGCTGTAAATTCCAACTGGTGCCATCGTTTTGAACAAGGTGGCAAAAGCCATTCATAAATTCACAAGAAAAGTGTAATTATGAATTATGTTATGTAGGTAAGTTGCACTGTACAGTCATATTCAATAAACTAGAAATTTATTAAAAAGTTCATTTATCTCAGTGACACAGTTCACTAAGTGAAACACATTATATAGATTAATTACATACATACTGATGTTCTCAAGCCTTTATTTCTGTTGATTATGATTTTCTGCTTACAGCTAATGAAAACACGTTTAATATTAGAATATTACATCAGACCAATAAAAAAAAATATTTTTATTTCTGGATTTTGAGCTTTTTGCTTACCTGCTTGTAGGTTGTTATTTTCAAAAGCTACTTTTAATCTGGCAAATGAGCCTCATAAGAAAGCAAATTCTAATTTATTTAATATGACTATATTAATAAATGGAACTGAACTGACAAGGAGAACAAACAGGACTTTACAGTATTGATTACTTTCTCTTACTGATGATTTGATATAAAATCATTGTTGAAGTTTAGTTTAATAGTTATTTCTTGCATTTAGGAAACTAAATGCTGGATATTTGTACTCGGAAGAGATTTGTGTTTCTGGTTGGTTTCAGGCTGAAGCTTGAGTTTGGCAGTTGAAGCACAATAAATTGTTATGAATTTTGGCACTTCTTTCAAACCCACAGTACAAGAAAATCCTGGCGTGTTGTATCACAGGAACTGGTGTTAAAATTAGCTACATAAGTCTTACAACTATTGGGACAGGCAGGACTCTAAATTCGGAAAATTTTGGATTAATGATGCTCTAAACAGTCATCGTCTCTGACCGGTTGTTGGCAGGTCAAAAACGAAAAAATATACACATATTTCATGTTCAATAAATGCATCAAAACTGAATCTCTTTGTAGCCTGTTGACATTGTGGTTGGAGCTGCAAATATATAATTCTAAAAAAAAAATCATTGCAGTGTTATTGTTTTCAATATCACAATTGCAAATGAAGTTATTATTTGTAAGGTATATTTCAAGTGCTGTGCATTACAAGTCTAGACTTTGGCTGTCTTTTCTCCCCATACTTGATGTTGATCCTACAGATCCACAAGATAAAACTCAGGGATATTGGTGGAGACATCGTGATGAAAGAAGAGAGAGTAAAGAGAGGAAAATGTGAGTTAAATGCGATTAATATCAGCATCGCAATTTTAAACAGTTCTGTTGCCCTGTAATTTTTCCTTCCTGAAGTACAGTGGCTTGCAAAAGTACTCATATCCCTTGAACTTTTCCATATTTTGTCACATTAAAATCATAAACATTTCATTGGAATTTTATGTGAAAGACCAACACAAAGTGGAAGACAACAGTGAAATAGAAAAAAAATATACATGATTCAAAACATTTTTTACAAATAAAAAACTCAAAAGTGTGCCCCCCCCCCCGCCCCCCCCCCCCCCCCCCGAGTGCAACCAGTTGCCTTCAGAAGTTGCAGGATGATTGCTAATGTCTAAATAGAGTCCACCTGTGTGTAATCTGATCTCAGTACAAATCCAGCTGCTCTGCAACAGCCTCAGAGGTTGGTTAACAGAATATTATGGAGCAAACAGCATCATGAAGTGCTAGGAACACAACGGACAGGTCAGGGAGAAAGTTGTGGAGAAATTTTAAGCAGCCTTAAGCAATAAAAAGATTTCCCAAGCTGTGAACATCTCGTGGAGCTCTGTTCAATCCATCATCTGGAATGGAAAGAGTACGGCACAACTGTAAACCTACCAAGACAAGGTCGTCCATCTAAACTTACAGGCCAAACAAGGAGAGCACTGATCAGAGATGCAGCCAAGAGGCCCATGGTGATGAAATGCAGAGATCTACAGCTCAGGTGGGGGGAATCTGTCCACAGGACAACTATTAGTCGTGTACTGCATAAATGTGGTCTTTTTGGAAGAGTGGCAGGAAGAAAGCCATTGTTAAAATTAAAACATAAGTAGTCCTTTTTGCAGTTTGCCAGAAGCCATGTTGGGGACACAGCAAACATGTGGAAGACAGTGCTTTGGTCTGAGGAGACCAAAATAGAACTTTTTGGCCAAAATGCCAAATGCTATGTGTGACGGAGAACTAACACTGCATGTTACTCTGAACACACCATCCCCACTGTCAAATATGGTGGTGGCAGCATCATGCTCTGGGGGTGCTTCTTTTCAGCTGGGACAGGGAAGATGGTCAGAGTTGATGGGAAGATGGATGGAGCTAAATACAGGGCAATCTTGGAATAAAACCTATTGGAGTCTGGAAAAGACTTGAGACTGTGGCAGAGGTTCACTTTCCAGCAGGACAACAACCCTAAACATGACGCCAGGGAAACAATGGAATGGTTTAAAACAAAACATATTCATGTGTTAAAATGGCCCATTTAAAGTCCAGAACTAAACACAATCAAAAATCGAGCAAGATCTGAAAACTGCTGTTCACAAACGCTCTCCATCTCATCTGACAGAGCTTGAGCTGTTTTGCAAAGAAGAATGGGCAAAAATTCCAGTCACTAGATATGAAAAGCTGGTAGAGACAGACCCTAAAAGACTTGCAGCTGGAATTGCAGCAAAAGGTGATTCCACAAAGCATTGACTCTCTACTTTTGTACGCCGCACTTTTCAGTTTTTTATTTGTAAGAAATGTTTTGAATCATGTATAAAATTTTTTCAACTTCACAATTATATACCACTTTGTGTTGGTCTTTCACATACAATTCCAATGAAATATATTCATGTTTGTGGTTGTAATGTGGTAAAATATGGAAAAGTTCAAGGGCTATGAATGCTTTTGCAAGCCACCGTATATCCTTGATTCTGAGTGATTTAAAATTGCTGTACTTCTGATTTCAGAACTAATTTACTAATTGTTTCTCTTTTCAAGTTTGAAAAATGTAGAAATGTGAGAACCTTCAAGTTTTAAAAAAAGTTTCTAAAAGCCTAAAGGTTCAGAGTGTAGCAGACCTGTTCAAAACTAGTAATGTGCCTCGTATCTTAGTCGAGTTTGACTAAACGCTTATGTAAGCTCAAATAAACACACGCATGATGCATGAGCACACACAACCTGACAGATCAGCTTGTGGCTTGGCTTCATCTGTCCAGCTTGACTCACGGCTCATAGAGCTCTGATCGCTGTATGTGTTCGTGTCTCTGTAAGTAAATGTGCATGTGGTTTGGAGCAGGTGATACTGTAACACCTGTTCACTAGTATCACTAACCCCAGGGGGCATTGGAGCACAAACACATGCTCTCAGACACGTACATAGCCTTGTCAGTGGAGCTGAGTTGTTGGCAGAAAAAAACGCCCCATTTGGGATATTCATGCTTCAGTGTGCAATCTCTTTCTCTTTCTGCCTTCCTCTCTGTAATGTGTCCTAATATATCCTGGTGATACAATAGCACAATCTGTGATTTTAACACCATAAGTAATAACTAGGGCTATAGTCCTATAGTTAGACGGTGATTTGGATTCTTCAGTCACATACTAACTTCAGTGCCATTTTTATGGGCTTTTGTTTTTGCTGTTGAATAAAAAAAACAAAAAAACAAAAAAAAAAATCACAGATTTTTCTTTAAGAGTCGGTTAGCTGGGTAAAATAATTATGTTCAGGTTTGACCAGTATAACGGTGCATTCACACCAGCCGTGTTTAGTCTGTTTTAAGCAAACTGTAGTTCTTATTCCTAGAAAGTCTGTTTCGCTTGGGGAGGTGTGAATGCGCGATTGAATTCTGATGGAGACCAAAAAAGCGAACTCGGATCCACCTCCAAACTTAGGTCTCGGCTCGGTTGGAACTCTGGTGGAGTTCGAATGCATATGTGAATGTCAAGCGGACCGGAGACCGCTCCAAAAGCAGGAAGTGGGTTATAGGGCAGGGCATTCTGGGTAAATACAACCAAAACAAACATGTGAGTCTAATGCCAGCTGGAGAGATGGGTCGTAGTCTTTAGTCAAACACAAAAGAGAAACCCTATATATGACACCACTCCATTTTTATTTACATTTCATTAAGAAGGAAGTTGCACTCAGTCTCTTCTTCAGAGGTTTTTGTGTCGTTTCCTGCAATGGTTCTTGGTGCAGCGCCACAACAGCGAGGGGGTAAACTGGTTCCTCAAAAGGTTTGGTTCACTTGACAAAGTGTAGTGTGAAAGTGCACTGCACCAGCTGAAAATGTAACAAATGTTGCAATTTTGGTCCCCAGTCAAACCAAGTCTACCAGACTATCAGGTGTGAAAACTTCCTTCATGTCAGATTTAGGTTATGATCCACAAATAAGATGCTAGCGTCACCACAGTTAGCCAAATGCTGTACCCAGCTTAAAAGCCTTACAGTCTTGTCCATTACTCTGTCACCATTTATTTCTAAAAGCTACCAACATGAGTGGTGAATGCTCATTACATCCTAACAGAATGTCACTAAATACCTTAAATTCCTCACCAATCAAACTGCCCACTATCTGGCTATCAGATGTTTTTAAATACAACTTTGATTTAAAGATAAGATGTGCATATGTACCTGTACGCATGCCACATATATCTTGACAGCTAAGATGACTGTGAGTTTATTAAAATAAACCCATGGTACATTGCCAACAAGAGATCTTCGTGCCAAAATCTAAACAGGAATCCCGAAAGGCAGCTCGCCTTTAAATCCTCACAGAAATCCTCTGATCAATTACAGCCATGACAAAGGTGAATTAAAATTTCGGTAAAACATTGGACATCAAACAAATGTTTCTCTAGTACATTGCTTCTATTTTTGTAGATTTTTTTTTTTTTTTTTTTTTGTGTGTGTGTGTGTGTGTGTAGTAAGCAATTTTGTCTCAGCTTTAATTTGATCTTTCCCAAAACTCCGCTTTGCTTGCAAAAAAAAAACAAACAAAAAAAAAAACCTTGTGCTGAATTAATAAAGTCTGTTTAGGTTTTCCAACATTAGGTTATATCTACATGAAATTGTCCAAAAGCAATTTGAAATCTGATTTTTAAAACTATTTTTCAAATATCTGTGAATTGGTTCTAGCTCAAATTCAGTAGAGTTTAAAAGGGTTTTGACTTTTTCAACAGACCAAACGCAAGCATTTAGATGCATCTGTGTTCTTTCTGAAATAGGATTGTGATAAGAATCATGATTTTCAGCATGATCGGCTCTGAGCATTGTAGGATGAAAACACAAAAAATCCATCTTTTTCCTAATCAGTGACTGCATTATAATATGTGGTCTGCCATTCATTCAGGTTGCAAGAAAGCGGTAGAGAGCAAAACTTTCAGTGGATAACAGGAAGGCTGAATTTTTACAGTGAAGTAGGTCGACCTCTGTCATGGAACATGTTGGATTTGGAAATGTTGGCAGCTGTTTGAAAACCTCACAGTTGGGTAATGATATATATTCTCAACAGAATACACTGCTCTTTTAGCAATCCTAGCCATGCTAAGCTAATATAAAATGATAAATACAGTTTAAAATTTCAATTCCATAATGGTTTTGTCATAGTTTTGAGATAGTTCAATCCTTTTTTCACAGTAACCAATCTCACATATTGGACTTGAGATTACTTCCACCTCTAAAATAAATTAATGACTGGCTGGAAGGATAGAAAAAAAGTATATGCTATTCTTTTATCTTTCTATATATAGTTTCTTAAGAGAGTTACGAAATTGCAGAAATTGGTATTGACAGATCAAAGCTATCAACAATAAAAGAGTGGAACTCAGCACCAGAATTCTGATTGGTGTGTGTCGAGATTTGAAAAATGTGCTTGGGAACTAGGGCTGTTTTTTATTAAAGTAAAAAACAAATTAAGCTCAAAAAAGAAACTTGGTCACAGAAGCCAATTACACTTGTGCATTAAACCACTATTATGTAATAATACTGGCATACGCATATTGGTCTTTACTTGATATAACATCTTGACAGCCCAGCATGATAGTAATGGTTATTTAGACAGAACTCTACTCTTGATATGTGATCCTTACAGGCTATTCCCTCTGTGTGAGAGTGTGTGAGTGTCAGTCTGCATCACACCGTGGTGAAATCTGATTCTCCTGCTGTCCTCTTCTCAACTTTGTGTGCTGGCTGCTCCTGTTTTGTTTCATACTAATGCTCAATGTACGTAGGTGAAGGCTATTTGAGGCCAACATAGGAAAAGGTATCATACAAAATAACCAAAGAATTAAAACAGAAAGTACTTTTTACCATAAAAATTGGAATAGAGGAACAATAAACAAATGGATAGACTAAAAGAAAAGCAAAAAGTGACAGATTAAAAAGGCAGTGAAAGAAAGTCGAAGGCAAAGATGTGTTTGAAGGTGATAAAGGATACAGATAAAACCAAGTACAGGTCAGTTATACTTAGCTGCAGATGTGCATACAACAACTCTGTTTCCCTTCGGAGATGTGCTTGTTCCTAATATAGTTTCCGCATGTAGGACTACATCTCAGGAGACTGGCATCTACATAATGGTCTAAGCTACGCATGCTCACAACGAATAAAACCCAAAGAGGGACCTGCACTGTTAAAACAGCCTGAGAATGTCTGTGTACTGCACAAAGAGTACACACACCCTGCTAAGGATATTTACATCACATGTGCTTACAGATGGGTCTAGTGAACATCCTTGTTAGAGAGGAGTGAAAATAAAATGACTGGGGAAGAATAACTCAGAACCACTTCAGACTCTCAGTTGACTTACCTTGGCAGTACTTTTGCAGGTTTTGTCATTTTCACAAACAGTAGCGATGCTCAAGAGTCAGTAGTCATCTGATGATGTCAAAATCCAACTCTCCCTTATAGTGGAACAAATACTAATACTTCTTGCTAAATGATTATTTCATTAATATCAGCAAGTTAGAGCCATGCAAGCAACAGAATGTTAAGCAACATTTCCCCAAAACAGAAAAACCTGTCAGTTTGCAGACCAGGAAGCTTTGTCTTGAGGAGGACCTGACACTGATGCTGAAAGATCTGTTCGTTAAAGAGGATTACTTGTTCAGCTTTGAAACTCGGCTAAGTGGAGATTTAGGTTACTTAAAAAAATCAAAAAACAAACAGAACATTAAAATTAAACTGTAGATGCAAAATGAACACTTGCTGTGATTTAGGCATGCACGTTTTTAGAAATATATTAAATAGGCACCATCACCCCCCACAAATCTGCAAAAGATTAATGGAGTATAGGAAATGGTTAGTTTGAGGAATGAAATAACATTGAAAAACAGAGGTGACATTGCAATGCACAACTTTAAAGAAGGTGGGATGATTCTTAGAAGACTTTGCTACTCTACTCCTGTGAATGTCAGGTACAGGTCTCTAAATACCCAATGTAAAATTGTTGATAGCCAATCACAATCACCCATAATCCAAATTCAGTTGAAGAACATTCTGATTGTTTCCAGTGAATATTGTTGCTTTAATAGTGAATAACTGCATGTAAAATGATGCTTTGCTACGTTACCAACCACTAGGCCCAAATAAAGTTGGAAGAGATGGCAAAAGAATCACTTAAGAACTAAAGTATGTTTCTTAACTGATCAAAGATTAAAAAAACAACTATCAATCCCCTTCTTGAAAAAGTTGGTTTCACCCTACTTAGGTTTGACCTTAGTGAGATTTTGATTTTTGTGGAAAGTTGTTCCGTTGATCTCACTGGTTACTCAGTAGTCCAATCAGGGCATCCCATTTTTAAATAATTTAATTAGGTCTATTCTGAGATTGTTTCAATGCTCTTGTTAGAACTAGTAGTTTACCTTCCTCTCACCAAGTCAAGTACAGGGAGTGGGAAAGGTTTCTGATAAACTCTAGGCAGAGATAGAACTAGCTTCAAATGAAACAACAGTACAAACCATTGACGTCATGTTGAATCACACCAGTATGAAGTGTTTAAGTAAATCTGCTTTTTTTTTTTTTTTACTTTTTTACAAGAATTTTGCTTTTTTTTTAATGCAAATTCACTTTATTAAAACTTCTGTTAGCTTGCAGATAAGGTCTGAATGATCCCTTTAACTTCAAACTTCTGCACATATACAAAATAAAATCATATTTTTCATGTCACTAGTAGGCTATCATAAAATGCCTGAGTTTGTCTGATTGTTGTCTGTATAAAAAAAGAAACTTTTAGATGTGGGGCCAAACAAGTAAAAAAAAATAAATTCAATGCAAATTTACAGAGAAATATTAAAATAGGTGAAAGTAGAGACAAGATGATAGACAGAACAATCTTTGAGAGGAATGGAGAATAGAGGAGAATAAAGGTGGACAGCCACAGTGTTTCCCCCCCATGTTGAGTCTGTGATCTACATTCAATCTGCACTCTGTGAATTATTGATTGGCCTTTAGCCAGCTGGTTTGTGTGTGTGTATGTTTGTGTTAATATTCTGTTCGTGAGGAGCACAGTTAGATTTTTTTATGCTTTTGATTGACAAGGAGTGTTAGATATAAGGGAGAGTCTGTGACACTGATCTACACAGCCATGTATGTTGCACGTATACATCCCATGTGCAAAATCAAACATTTACACACGTGCACACCAACAAGTAGGTTTGTTGCTTTTTGCAGGATTTGTACATTTTGGTGATGCTGCACTTCCATGATATGTAAATATTAAAGGTTGGATTTTAATTGCAATATTGGAGAATTTATCTTGAATTCATCTCTTCGTTACAAACATGCGCCAACCATCTCTTCTAAGATTTGAATTTCCAAAACAGGAGTATTCTTTATTTTCACAGATTTGCATTCTTTCTTAGGTTTTGGTTTTTCTTTAGTTACCTGCACAATGTCTGCACACTCTTAAAAAACTATCATTAATAACAAAAGGCATTGTTTCTCTTGTGATAATCACCTGTTTCTATAATTCTATGTCACCTCTTTTACAAAAGTCTTTGCTCTTTGTAATAACTAGATCTGGCATTAGGTCTGTGACATGATCTGTGATTGGTCGATGCCTGCTTTAGATTTGGCAGTTTTTTCATTTTTCATTCGTTCTTAACTGCTAAAATCTGGTTCTTATCTTACAGCAATATATGTTAGCTGTAGGTAGGTCACAATCATCTGCATTTCCATTTGTTGTGAAGTAATAATAGTTCCCCAGTTCTCTCTGTCATTTCGAAGCCCTCCACAAGTTCAAAGAGAACTGATACTCTGCAATCTAATATCGTTAACTCAAGTGGTTGTTTCACAGGAAGTAAGTGCTCTCCTCATTATCTGCTGTTTCAGCCACTTGTTCATATTATAGCTTCTTACCCATACAAAAAATCTATACATTGAATTTGCTTTCATTCAATGATATTCTATAGCTGTGTCTTTATGAGTTGTGCTGAGCATCTGTCTCCCCCAACATACCATCAGAAAAATACATACTCAAGGATCACACGACAATTGATACTAAACATCATTTAAGATGAGGGAATACAATAAAATGGTTTAACAAGCAGGACAGTTGCTAGCCATTTGGGTATCCTAAGCACAAGTGCTTTGTGGTGCAGATTTTAAGTGCGATTAAAACAAGGAAACAAATAAAGTGCAATGAAGTAAATGCAACAATCGGGAGTGTAATACAGAACTAGGACTCATCCTATAAACTGTTGTTAGAATAAGACCTGCTGTTTTCACATGTTGTACTTGTTCGATGCAAACCCCCCCAAAACATCAAAAACATCTGACTTTCCAAAAGCAACTGACCCAAATATTCATGACACATTTTGTTTTCTTCAGAAGAGTTATGTGCAAGAGCTTATGAAAACCAGAAAATCCTCAAAAGTATGCAGAACCTTTTCAGATTAAGTGAAGATTTTTCTCACTGATGTTCAAAGTAAATCACTCTTAAAGGACAGGCTGTACATGGGATCATTTCCCATGTCTTTGTTGCCTTCGCATTGATAATTTTTCACGTTTTTCATTTGTTCAAAGCAGTATTTTGTTGCTTCAGTAGTGAATAACTGCATGTAAAATGATGCTTTGCAACGTTTTTCTTTTTTCTGTCTACAACAGTAAAATAATTTTGGCAATTCATCCTGCTTCACTCCCTCCCAGCTGCAACAGAGCAGTGTGCTCAGCTGCTCTGATCACTGTCTCAGTGTACAAAAACGAGCTGAGTAGGATAGGAGGGTGACAGGAGGGAGAGATAAAGAGTACGAGCAACGTGTGAGAATTATGCTGTCTCCTCTTTGTCACTTCTGTCCTGCTTATGTCGGTTTACATGCTTCACACATTTTTATTTAAATATGTTGTCATTATTATCAATTATAAAGATTTTTCACGAGTCTGATTATTTTAGTCCCCCCTGGCCACTTTGTGCCCAACAAGCAGTACATGATGCTTGTGGGCGGAGTGACAGCGCTGTTAACAAGAACAAAAAAAGATTTCAGTTTTTTTTAAACTAATCAATATTTCTTATTTTGTAAATAGAATAAAGGTTTCATATATCACAAACTGTCATCTAAAAAAAATCTCTAATCGTGTAGATAAGTCCAGGTATGACTTGTTCGTATATTGCAATTTGATACTTGGTTAACTCTAAGGTGATGCTAAAGCATCAAGCAATAGTAAAGCATTAAAAGGCACCCTTTTTGTATTTTTCCAAAAAAAAGTTTTATAAGCTATACTTATTTTTTACATGTTTTCATCAACTCTATAGAACTGTCTAGTTCACATGTCTTAGTGTTTTAGATTTTGGACTAAAAGTAATTGAATGCAGTCCAGATTCCTTAAACTATGAAATAGCCCTTTTGGCTTAGCTGCAAAAAAAAAAAAAAGCTGAGAAGCAATTATCAATACATTATTACCCATTTACTTCCTCCACAAAACCAGTTGTTATTGGTTGTAAAATCTTCCGCAGCGTACTGCTGTTTGTCTGCTGGAAGTACTGTTAGTGTCCCAACTTGCATGTATTTTGGACCTTTTGAACAGATGTCTGCCCCAGAGGTCAAACACTGAAACATACTTACACATCATCAGCCATTAAAAACCCCACATCGTGACTGGCTGTTTTCACAAGGCATTTTTTAAACACTTTTCTAATTAACTCTAGTAAAAACACATTTTTATTTATACCAACACCTGTGTCTTTTAACTCCTGAAGTCGCTTTTCGTCTGCTTGTCTGTTTTGCTGCTCTTCATCCATTTATTTTTTGCAGCTATGTGCTGTTTTGCTAGCTGTGCAGACAAAAAAATATTTGCTTGGAATTAAGAATTTCAATGTGATAGCTGTTAAAGTTGAACAAAAATGACTCAGGGTCAGGGTATCACAATGGCATCACAATGGAAATGAACATCACTATGTGTCTTTAAGTCTACGACTAGAACTGATCGCTAAAGTAACGCTTATGCTGGGAAATTATCTCCTTAATGATAATTATTATTGTAATTACATTTAATTGAACAGTAAAAGCACATTATTTAAGATCTAATAGATGGAAGAATGCTGAGGTGCGCCTTCGAAGAGTATCTGGTGAGTAACGCTTGATAAGGACAGCAAAACTGGAATGCTGCAAAAAAAAAAAAGAAAAAAAAAGACTTTGATTCCCCTCAGCTGTTTTTCTTTCTTTCACATCATCTCTTCCTCAGCCCATCCTGGCTGAGCCATCTTTCCTCTTCCTCCTCTTACACTCCTCTTGGCTCTCATTTGCCTCATCCACCGACCCCCTCATCTTCTCTTCTTCTCCACTGCAGTATGGAGAGAGGATCGGAGCAAGAGAGGAGGAATAGAAAACCGATATGCAGAGAGGGTAGTGAAGAATATGCAGGAAAAAAGCAGAAAGTAAAGGTGTTGTGACAAGCTCCATATGTGTGTTTTTGATCTGGGCTGGTTGCTTTCTCTTGCAGCCCAGGGCGCCTTTCCCCAGAAACAGAGCCAAGTGCAGGCATCTTTATGTGTTTATCTGCGTGTGTGTGTGTGAAGCTGTGTGGGCAAGTGTGTGTAGGTGTGAATCCGGTGCTTGTGTGTTTTTTTGCGTTTGTGTTTATGCTTTTCTGTGAGTGAATTGTGTTCCGGTGTTTGCGCATAAGCAAAGTGAATAAGTGTACATCAAAGCTCATTTAAAGCTTAGTCTTTCTACACAGTACACTCAAACTCTCCAAACATGGAATTGTATCGTAAAAATGTATTGAATCAAAATATCCATCTGTATCTATTAAGGGTTGACAGTACTATAAATCAACGTTACTGGGGTTTTAAAGTCAGGCTTCGGTACAATTTCAGTACGCTTCAGTGAAGAACAATAAAAAAAACTACGTTTTTGTTTTTACTTCGTTCAACAGTAAACAAAAAATCTTGGTCAATTTCTAAAGTTAATTCGACTTTATTATGTAAAAAAAAAAAAAAAAAGGATAAAAATTGCAAAAAAAAAATCTAAGAACTGACTGGAGATTTGGTTGAATTTTCTTTTATGAATAAAGTAATATAAGCAGATATAAGTAATGCCTGGATGGAACCACTTGAAAATGGTCTGTGTTAGTATCTAAAAAGCTTTTAATAAGACTGTTCCCATATATGAGAACATATTTTAATCACATTGAAGTTGTCCCAGCTGTACCTGAATGCATGAGAAAATCATCAATATCAACAGAGATTCCTCAGACTTGCATTTACAAATGCATGGATGTATGTATAGTATGTAAGTTTGGGCTGACTAGATGCTACAGGTAGCCATTTGGACATCAGCAGATTTTTCTCCACTCTCTGTGATGTTTATGTTCGGCTTGACATTGTTTCAGGTGAGTAATTCAGTTAAGTGCAGAGGGAGCTATGTACCTTATCTCTCTGAAATATATATGTTTTCGAAAAAAAAAAAAAACCTGCATACACAGTCTGTGGGATAGATGAAGCACTTCATCATGGCTAACTGTGCTAGGCTTAAGATTCTGTGTATGTGCAAAAGCAGCCTCTGTGTTCTTTTAATTTATGCATATCCAGTCCAAATATATACAGTGTGAATGAGTTTTGCAGATGCTCCACTCTAAAAATTATTTTTGAGAATTCCATGTGATTAATTCAATAATGTGGTGTGGATGGGAGGTGCACACAAGGTAAATGGCTTTCTGATTTCCAACGTGGACATGCAGGGCATTTGTTTAATTCTAATGCAAGAACTGGATTTTGTGTCCACAATACTACATTCAGGAATTTTTGTTGGTGATAAAGATCCAAATGATGTAAGATTAGATATTTTCTGATGTGTAATCCTAATCCAGTGCTTCATTAAAGTTGATAAAATTGCTCATATTCCTTGCAATTTCAGTAACTTTAAAATGCAGTAGAATAAACTAATCTATAATCTGCAGTCAGTATTATATGCTCTACATACTGTTGTGACAATCATGATCTTGATCAGCAAAATCCATTTTTCTTGACAGGAGCGCTTTGTCCAACCAGTTTCTGAAGGACAGCGTAGCTATAACACTTTATTAGCTAGACTAAAAAAAAGTTACGAGTTCTGTTTGCAACACGTTTTAAACCTATAGATAAAAGTTGCCCCTCCCCCCTGCTGCATAAACCTAATGCTTTGGTTGGAACAGCTCAACATTTAATGATTAGGTCATGTTACACAGACGGAAAGCTGCAGCAGCCAGTGCAGTCTTTGATTGTAGGAAACACATATTGTTTAAGAAAACCCATATATTTTAAATTTTAAAAAAAAGAGGAAAGACTATTTAAAAAAATTACAAGCATGTGAAAGTAGGCCATTTTCTTTTTAAATGTGCTGTACAAAATGGGGCTGGAGTTATTATAGATGGTCAAATAAAATACAACAAATCCACAACAGGTATCAGCAGTTGGATTCTCTTGCAAATCATTTAAAACTATCATGGTAATCCTGCTCATGGTCTTCATAATTCTTTTCTTACAATTCAGTGGAAAGCCTATTTAAACCTCTAGCTATATTACTAGTTTAATATAGCTAGGGGTATTTTTTTTTTACATACTATAAAGTATTCTGATATCTTATTCTATAAGAAGGTAAAGCAAAAGCAATATTTCCCTTTCAGGTGCAGTTAGGCTTTTCACCAATCTAACACAGTGCCAAACAAGAGTCCAATCCAGCTGTCCAGGACACTCAAACATCAGCAGGCTGCCAATCAGCCTCACAGCAAGTCTGTCACTTTAGTGTGTCACTTGGCCAAGTGTTGGGATTGGTTCTGTCGACTGTGGGAGGCAGGGCCCGGTTGCTGGGGTCACCGTTGCTGTCAATCAAGAGACCCTGAGGCAAAGATGCTGAGGTGAATGAGTGGATAACAGAGAGGAAGAGTGTAATGCTGTGGAAAAAGGCAATAAGGATATCTGACATGGCTTTAATTAGGAGAAGAGTAGTCAGGGCTTTCAGGTATAGTCAGGTAATTTTAAGTTTCATGTAATGCTTCATTTATACAGCAGTTCATCTTTACATCACCATTCAGTTATGCTACTTAAAGCTGACGCTAAAGATGGTTGCGAAAAGCAAATATAACATTTGACATTTCAGCTAAAATTTTAACCTTTTCTGTTGGCTACACAGGAAAAGTTTGAAGCTATATTTTTGTTGTGATTTTAGCTCAAGAATCTCACAAAAATCTACTTTTATCACAATTTTCCTATGTTAAAATAGACCCCTCAAAGTAAAAAACAAACAAAAAACATTACGTTTTTATGCTACAGAACATTTATGCACAGTTTTTTGTGCAGTTTTGTTAACTTGTACCACATAAAATTGGGATATAAAAGTGATGACTTGAAGAAAAGTTTCCTCTTTTTAAATAAAAGTTGCTTTATGCTTCACTTTGGCATGGAATCAACACATTCTTATCCGTCAGTCTAATATATTGCCCACCCATATTTTAGAGATAAAAAAAGATGTATTATGGTTTATTAGAAACTCTATAATTTCATGTAATACAGAATTTTAAAGTTTTAGTAAATCTTCTCTTAAGCTGTGATTTCCACACTTTCATCATCACTGTATTCAAGAAATTAGCTACAACTACGGCTATCATGCATTATAAAATATGCAAATGCTGTGTGAGTAATGTGGAACTTGAAACATTTTAAAATTGATATTTGACGTTCAGTTTTCTGTTCTTTTGTCACATATTGATTATTCAGTGGTGGCTGATGGGATCATCATTATCATCCCAGGGTGGTGAAGTCAATACCTGCTTCAAATCTGAGGGCGAGATGTCATGTATTTAACCCAGTGATAAAAGAAAACAAAGTTTTTTATGTCTTAGAAATTATCTCTTGGAAAATAAATCACTAAGTCCTCTCTAAGATGAAGTGGAAAAGAAAACTAAGACATCCAGGTATAAAGTCTTGTATCAAAGTTATATCCCACTGCTTTTTAAAAAAAAGTTGCTTCCAAAGAACTCCACTTTCTTGTGATATTTGAAAGTGGTCTTGTTCCTAAATGGGCCATTTACTGGTATCACTTTGCAAGATCTTAAAAAACAACACTTTTAAAATTGCTAAAATTCTCTGTTTCAGTGATGTAAAATCATGTTAATAAGATGCCAGAGAAAGTGCCAGTGTCAAGAGTTTTCTCTCAAACACAGAATAACATTGCTCCCCCTCCCCACCTGTTCCTGTGCACTGCACAGACTAGCATCTATTTAACCATCAAATATATACCTGTTATATTTGTTAATATGTTGTATTACAGTTTTTTTTTTTGTTGTTGTTGCTTATGTATATATCAAAATACTAAATATCTGGTATAGATTTCAGGTAGAGAAAGCTGAGGAACCGCTCCCCCATTTTTAAAATTTGGGGAGCAAACGTATGCTTTTGCTCTTCCGCTTTTTGACCCCAAAAATCAGATCAGTAACTGCTAAAATATAGTCTGACCACCCTTCACCTCTGAGTTGCTTCGGTCCAACTCACCCTGTGCTGCTACTGTATGAATTGGAGATAAGTCTCTCCATCTCAATATGAGAGCTTATGGTCATTAATAGAAAAAGTACTTATACAAATCATTCTTCTCTTTTAGTTACAGTTAATCAGGTAAAATAAAGCAGAGAAAGTTTCACTGCAGTGCACTAATCAGTTTGAGGATACAGGCTGCTCAAAACTACCAGTCTGCAGAACTGACATGCAAACACATGCAGGTGTCACACAGTCTGTTTCTATGGCAATGAAGCTCCATGCCATTTGTAGAAAAAGCATCGCACGAAACTAAACTTTGTTTAAAAAACTTTCAATAACTTTTTAAAAATGGAAAATAGTCAAGACAGCAAATACTGGTTCAAAAAAAAAAAAAGCCAAACATCTTTTCACTAAAAGAGAACAAACTTGGGCTAATCTACACAAAACAAGCTCGGTTTTATTCTTCTGAGATACCAAGATATTAACGTGCTGGTGGTCTATATTAATAATTAAAACCATCCGTGATGCACAGATACATGAGCTGTTTGAACTGATACATTTTTTAGATTTTTAATACAATCTGGTGCCCGTCCTATAGAAATATTATAACTGTCCTATAATCGTCTTAATGTTTCATTTTGCCATGAGAATATTCTTTCCACTCCATGACCAGTCTCGATCACAGGAAGATTTTTCAATACTTTTTACTTTTTATATCTGGCAGTGTTAACTCTGATATTTTTCATGGATTCTTCTTAAGAAATGTGAAGACAGTGTGTGTGACAACTTCCTCTGTCACAGTAATTTAAATGAATTATTTTATCTGTGTACATAACCTGTCTAAACACACTAATTTGGCCGTGAAAATGTATAAAAATTTCCAACCACGTCTTAGCAAGAGGCTGACAAAAAGAGAGAGGAAAGTTGGAGACGTAATTAAAATTACATCCTTTAATCCTCTGGACACACACTCATATACCCACAGTGAGCAAGCTTTTAATTAACTATTTGGTGACAAGGGATCGGTTTTGGACTAATTATTTGAACCACACATCTCGGCACTTGTCTCTTCCTCTAAAGCGCTTCCAGAGAGACACACAGGTATTCCACAGTTTGAGCTCACCCAGTAATTGCTAGGTTTTGTGAGGGGATCAGTTTTGCTCTTAAATCCCCTTGAAGCCAATGTCTAAATCATGTGGGACAGAGAGCTAAAGTTAGGCCGCTTTTCGGCAGCAGACTTAAGCACAGCATTATTCGAATGTAGTGTTAAAGCAGGACAAGGCGGCAGAATAACAGGCTTTGGTCTCCCTATTAGAGGTAACCTCCCTGCCTGTTCTGTGTGCACAATAAGTGTAGTACGTTTTCCAAAACAGGAATAATAGCCAAGAAAACCTCTTCCTCTTCCTATTTCCTAAAAATAACAAGTTGACCAGTTTTCTTTGGTGCCTGCACATACAATCTACCAGTCCTTCTAGAAAAGATCTAATTTTAATTTCAGTTGCTCTGTTACTAGCAGCCTTTCACAATAACTTTGTTTCTGTGATTCTACCCTAAACCTTTGTGCCCCAGAACTTAATTACCCGGAACCTTAATCTACTCTGGGGTGTTTGTTTCTGGGCATTTCGACTGCTTGTGCTATGTGTGAAAAATACGTCTCTGGACTCTGAGAAGGTTGCTCTTCTATGCTGTTTCTCAACAAACTGCAAAAAAAACCTGTTAATTTAAAATAAATAAATAAATAAGCAATATATGCTGATGCCTTCACAGTGGCTTTACTTTATAACCTTTTTAAAGTCACTTTAAACTTTATGCAAATATGTAACGGTAACAACTAAAAATATCCTGTTTTAATTTCAAAACAGGCTTGCTGCGTATTTAACATCTTTCAGTGATTTCTATGGGATGTTGTTTCTTTTTGGTTTTGAACACAATACACAATAAACATCTTTTTTTCTAACAACTAAAAGAAGATATAAGAGGAGGATATTAGTTTTGTTTCTTGTGTTCCTGTTGTGAGTTGTCATTTATTATCTACACTGCCTGGATTTAATCAAGCTAATAGGTAGGAGCCTCCTATTGGATAATTCCTGCACAAGTCATTTTACCCCTGCTGATGGAATTAGCAGCTTCTTGTTTCTTAAACAACCATGTTGAAAGAAACATCCCCGTTTAAGAAGGGTCAAATTATCAGCACACATCAAGCAGAGAAAACATCTAAGGAGATTGCAGAAACTACTAAAAGTGGGTAAAGACCTTTTCCAACAGATTATTAAAAACTGGAATGATGGGGAACCATTGCCTTTGAGGAAGAAATATGGTTGGAAAATCCCAAATGATCATGGTCAGCAATTACTTAAACGTTTGGTGACATCAAATTCAAGAAACACAACAGCAGAACTCAGGGCTGTGTTTAATAGTAAACTAAAGGGATTGGGACTGAACAAATTTGCCCTCTTCCAGAGTGATGGGCGCATCAGGGTAAGAAGAGAGGCAGATGAAAATATGCACCCATCATGACTAGTGTCTACCATACAAGCCTGTGGGGGCAGCACTATGATCTGGGGTTGCTGCAGTTGGTCAGGTCCAGGTTCAGCAACATTATGAAACCAGCTGACTACCTGAATATACTGAATGACCAGGTTATTCCATCAGTTGATTTTTTTATTCCCTGATGGCACTAACATTTTCCAAGATGACAATGCCCATTGGGCTGAAATTGTGAATGAGTGGTTCATGGAGCCTGTTACGTCATTTTCACACATGGATTGGGTCCAGACCTTCATCCCACTGAGAATCTTCAGGATATGCTGGAGAATGCTTGTGCAGTGGTTGGAGTCTCTCATCATCATCAATATAAGATCTTGGTGAAACATTAGTGCAACACTGGATGGAAATAAGTCTTGTGATCTCGCAGAAGCAGAAGCTTATCGAAACAATGCCACATCAAATATGTATGGTAATCAAAGCTAAAGGCAGCCCACTTTTTCTTTGAGTGGTGATTTTTTTTTTTTTGGCCAGGCAGTGTATATTAGAGCCAGAGTTGATGCTGCTTCATGTATAAGAAATGAGTCACTGTCAAACAGGATTTACCAATTTGACAAAATCATTGTAGAATTGAAATTTAAAACTGTCTTTAGTATCTTACATTAGTGATAGAATGCTTAGCTTAACTAGGATTACTAACACAGCTGTTTTGCATGTATTCCCTAGAGAATATACAGTAGAGCCTTACCTTGACTGCCAACATTTCCCACTCCATCCAGTTTCATAGCAGGCAGGGGTTAAAAGCTCGAAAGAATAAAGCAGAGCCCCTTACCTGCACTTCGTTCAGGCTTCCTGTGATACCCTGAAAGACCAGCTGTCTCCAGCAGCCTGAATAAACAGCATTTTTTTTTTTTCAGTTTCTGAAAAGTCCATTGCCACACAGGGTCCTATATAGATAAAAAAATATTCAGACACCAGCCAATTTTTTTCCCACCTCGTTTTGGCAAAGATCCACACAGAAGGTTCAGGGTAATATCAAAATGACTACCTCCCTACTTGGAGCCTTTTCTGGGGTAGATTTCTGCCAGGGTAATCTGTTTTTTAACTGGTGAACGCAGTGAAAACGGAGAAGTATAAAGGGTGAAAAACTTGATCACTGATTTGTGCACACACAAATTTGATTTTGGTCTAGTAAGTATCAAATATCTGTTTTATCAGCCTATGTGTTTAAGTGTGTGTGGGCGTGTTTTTTCATGTCTGACTGTGAATGTAGATAAATTTGCCTGTGTAGGTGTATGCAAGTAAGTGTTTGTGTGTGCATGTATATGTGTTCACGATAAGGTGGATGCAGTCTGATTCTAAATCACACATCTTGAGTGATTTAATAGGTTTTGATGAGTCACTAGAAAATGAGCACAGCCACTTTTGTCTTTCAGTACAATACGCTTCTGCCCTACCCCATCTGATAAACACACTCACATTTCACTCCCAAATCCTTTTTACCTCACTGTTTGCGACCAATTTTACATACTCATAATGCTTAACAATATATACTACATGCTTGTGCATACTATTCAGTGTGCACCTGCTTGAGTCTATATTTGTGTGTGTGTTTACTAAGTAATGGCATAGTGCTATACTCTGCAGAAATGATTCGGTGACTAATGTAGTAGCTGCTGATGTCATATGTTTGCCTCTCCTCGGCGCTGTACTCTCTCATTTCCTGGACATTCATCATTTATCAGCCATTCACATTTCATGCTCACACACACAGAGACGCACATGTGCGCACACTCATTATCAATGCGGCAGCTCAAAGTTGCCGGCAGTACAACACACAGGATATAAGCTATTGATATAACATGACAGGTTGCTTTTATTTAGAGAACTGTGAGTAATGAGGAGAAACGGAAGATAGGAAGCTTGGGGAAAAAAAAGGAAGAAGTTGGATAGATGTGTGTTTTAGGCCGCTCAGGAACTTGACTCAGAAGTTTCTAAAATAGAATGAGAGAAAGCAGCAATGCTGTAGCCTACACTGTGTGTCCTAATTCTCAATTAGATTGTTGGGAGAAATTGGTGTTTGTCTACCACTCTGCCATTTAGAGTGGTAGACAAACACATTCTGCAAAAAGATCCAGTCCTGATCCTAATTCATTGTGGATGAATGCCTTGTGTATAAAGAAAAATGTATGGCAAACAACATATTCATTAATTCTATGTTCTGATGACCCTGTTGTTTGTGTAGGTCTAGGTTTTCATTCATTTTCCTTCATATCTGAAGAAATTATTGTCCTTATTGCATATTATATTAGCACATTCTGTTGCTAAATAAGTAGAAGTAGATGTTCTTATTGCACTGAATATTTGATGTTTCTTGTCATTCTCCTCATACAGTAAATTTGTTCGAGTAATAAGCTTATAGTTGGTGATAGACTAGATTAGCTGGCCTGCAGCCTCCTGCTTACCATACGTGGCATGCTAACTGTACTTTCACAGGAAGATTAGCTTAATGACATCATGAAATGATGCTCATTTAGTTTCCAACCCAAAATGTGTCGGAAGGACATGATTGAAACCGTATAATGGAAAACATTTAGTACTTTGGAAAGTATAACTTTTAAAAATTGTGGAGTATCTTGAAACTGGGACAGCACATGCCAAGTTCACGACACATATTGCATCGAAACTTCTCCTTGCAAAGAATGGAAATAGATGAGAATTGCAAACACGTGACCATGTAGAGATAGGCTAAGTACGATCTATACCGTCAGGCTATTTAATCTGTTAATAAAAAATATAGAGGTATAGACCAAGGTATGGACCTGTCCAATAGCAAAAGGTATCCTTCAGTGATTTTCATTATTTTCTGCTATGTGAAAACTATAATTATCTTGACCTTCAAAGGGTGCAGGGGATGCTGTTGGGGGTACACCTTCCCCCTAATGTAAGGATATGGGTAACACCATATTGTTAATTCACTTCTATGGTTTTCACATTTGGTCACAATGTTTGGATAAAACCCACTGACTGTCTCTGCTTCTGCTTATCTTGTTTCTCTTGTACACAGGGGCGTATTTTAAGAGTCACAGAAGCATTTTGTACTCAGTGTGAATTATTGCCGAGTGAGGGAGGGAGGGATGGACAAACTAGTTGGTGATCCTGACAGTTTTATATTATTCCATTGCATCCTGACAGTAGGCTT
This sequence comes from Anableps anableps, assembly GCA_014839685.1. NCBI lineage: Eukaryota > Metazoa > Chordata > Actinopteri > Cyprinodontiformes > Anablepidae > Anableps > Anableps anableps. The sequence continues at coordinate 9,612,713 of CM026065.1, read as the reverse complement.
TAGGATGCAATTTAGCCAGTCTCTGTATACTTTGTGGTCTGTGTGTTTGTGTGTTTTAGCATTTCTCACCTTGTAAGCCCCATTTTTCCAACAAATACCATGTTGTGAGGACCCACTTCTCCTTATGGAGCCCAAAGCCCGGGCCCCATAAGAAGAAGTGCTGTTTTTGGGTTAGTGGTTAGATTTAGGACTCAGGAGTGAATTGACTTTAGGTTAGGTATAGGGTTAGGCACTTACTGGTAAAGATTAGGTTTAGGTTAAGGGTTGAAGTTAGGCTATAGAATGAATAAAAAATGAATGGAAGTCAGTGCAAAGTCCTTGTCTAGACAGAAAGATATAATGTGTGTGTGTACTTGTTTAGCTTTCCTATTTAGGACAATTTCGGGCATATTTACTCACTTTCTGAAGACCAATAAACCTTATGGGGACCAAAGCCCAGTCCTAATACAGTGGACCTCCTTGTTTGGAGTTAGGGGTTAGGTTTAGAGATAAGGTGTGAATTACGTTTGGGTTAAGATTAGGTTTATGAATATACTAGTAATGGTTGGGGTTAGGGAAAATGTCTGGGTTAGGGATAAATGCAGTTACTAAAATGAGCGGAAGTCAATATGGGTAGAAATACAAACTTGAGTGTGTGTGTTTGTGTGTTATATGCTCATCTAATACTGAACTGTTCTGACATTTCTATTGGTTCTAGCAGGTACTGATGCACCCTAGTGAACTGGTGGACCTGTTTATGCTCATATGTGTTTTTCAGTTATGAATAGAATGGCACAATATCTAATCACAACTGCCATTGCAATATATCAATATCAATCACATATTGGATGCTAAATTGGTAGACTACAGTATCTCAGGGGCTGTGCATTAAAACGCTGCTTTCCAAATATATATTTGGCTACTTGGATGGACTTTCACTATCCGTTATGCACTGAACTAATATGGATTTGTGATTAAAAAAAACTCAGGGAGAGTGTTGGGGGTTTGAAATGAAGGAAAAGAGAGCAGAGATACTTTAGATTTCTCAACACGAAAACTAGGAAATATGCAACCAAAGGGTAATGTTGTTTAAATTAAGGGAAATGTAAAAAACAAGGTTCTAGTCATTTTTTTTTTTTTTTTTAGCTTCTGTTCAATACGCAAAAGCAATACTGGACAGATAATGTTAATTTGTCAAGTATGCATGGTTTTTAAAAGACTTTGATAAAGTGCTTTTAAAAATGCAAGTCCTGTTACCAAAAATCAGCAGATTACAGACGGAAACTCTAAAACTTTTGTCCAGCCTCTTTCGGGTCACCACAAATGAGTTTTGATCTAATGAGCAGTGCTGAAATTCATTATTATTATGTTAGTGTTTGTGTGTAATATTAAACAGAGCAAGACATTTGCAGACATAAGCTACTTCAGTGTAGTCACTGTGCAATTTATGACTATTTTTTTGTGAAACTGCTTAGTTTTTTTTTTTAATTGAACATCAATTCAGCTCTTGTATATTTTGTCACTAAATTTGTTGATCAAGAAGCTTTTTTGTCACCTAAAATTCTGCAAGAGCTTTAAGAAGTGACATTATTTTGATGGAACACCAAATGATGGAGAAATGTCACACCATTACATCTGAAGTTGATCTGTTTCATTATAATAGTGCACCGTCACCAGTAGGCCTGCAGGGCGTGAATGTTCTGCTCCTTTGCTTTTACCCCCTAAAATATTCACTACTGCCATTTAAACAAACCACTTGGTATTTTCATGCTGGAACCAATAGTTTAGCTGGTGGCTTAGTGATGCTCAAGGCTTTTTCACTTTTTGTCTCACACACACACACACACACACACACACACACATCCGGACACAGACACAGCATATCCACACATACTGCAGCTGCTTCAGCAGAACTAAAATGGAGATGGTACATGTAGTCCTGTGTATGTGTGTGTTTGTGTGTGTGTAAGCCTCTTCTTGTCTGCTGACAGTAACCTACTTTTATGGAGCCCGCTCACTCAGAATGATAAAAATACTGCAACTCTCTCTCCTCCTTTTCCTTTTCTTCCTCACTACCTCTTCCACCATACTTCTAGCCTAATTTTTTCCTGCATATCTCCCTCTTTTTGTCATTTTTATTTTTCCTTCTACCATAATCTGACTTCTCTAGTTATTTACTCTTTGTTTATTGCTCCTATCATCTTTTATATCTTTTAACCACCTCCTTTCACTGGTCATTTTTAATCGTTTTCCATTTTTCATTGTCAGTTTCTCTTCACCTGTGTTTTGCTTTCATTCTGCTCTTCTCTTTTCTTTTGCTTACCCATGTTCTCCTCTTACGCCCCCTTCCCTGTTTTCTCCTACTTCCTCTCATCCTGGTGAGGAGGTGCTGATGCTGCAGCCATCTGCCGAGCTGAGTTAAGGATGCATGATGGCAGGAGGAAAATGGAAGGGAGAAGCAGAAATGAGCAGAATAGGGAACAAAAAACAGAAGCTTCCAGGACTTGTGTTCTCGATTGATAGAGATGAGGGAGAGAGAGGCTTTTATTCAGAGAGAATAGGTTGGGACAGAGATAGAGGGAGAATTGAGGAGCAAGGTACAGATTGTTGATTCTTGGAACTACTCAAGATGTTTTTATTTTACAAGGAGTGTGGTAAATAGACTAAAGCGAGGCTTAAATTATGAGTCATTTTGAATTCATCTTATAATCATCGAAGCTGTCTGCTGACAAGTGGATTTTCTAAAGGAATAGTCTGTCTATTCCAACTGATGTGGGACAGTAAGTCCTGAGTCTCATTTTGGTGCATTGATGATTCATTATAGTATCTGCTGTAGTTAAAAGTCTATCAGCCAACAGCAATAAGTACATTTTGTAGTGTTTAAATCATTTAAATTGAGGAATGACTAAAACATATATATATATATATATATATATATGTGTGTGTATGTGTGTGTGCTTCAAGATTTATTTCAAAGAAAAGAATGTGGGACAGCTATATTTCATTAATTGCAGATAGTGCATTTACATACATGTAAGAGCAAACAAAAGGGAATTTTAATTATGTTTATGTTTGACCTGCAAAGCAAGTTGCTCAATCAAAGTTAATACCAGTCGGAGTTCATGTTTTGTTCTTATGCATCAGATCATAAAGTGCTCTTTCTTTCTTTCTTTCTGAACAGTTAAAATTTCAATAAAACAAACAGGAAATGGAAAACATGAATAAAATCCAGAAAAATTCCCCAAAAAGTATTTTCACTATTCATGAAATCATAGAGAAAAAAAAGTTAATTTCAACTCAAAGTAGAACAATCCAGTAAAATTTAATCAAACAAACTGAGTTAAAATTCAGTTCAAACTGTTAAATTTAGCATGATCATAATAAACAATTGCAATCCTTAAAATCTAGTCTTGCTAAGAAAACAAATAAATTAGGCTTTTGTAAAACTCAAACTGTCTTAAAGAATCTCTTTTCAGTGTGCAATAATATGGGTTGGGTTTATTCAGACTATTTAATATTCAGACAATTTTTATTGTTTTAACACAAAAGGGAAACATGACATTGTAAAACATCACATTCGTGTCTCAAAGTTTCCCAGCTACACATCCCACCCCAACTTCCATCACAATAGCTATTCCCAACCCTACACCCCACCCTCCCCCCAACACAACACACAGATCACCTTAGTCTTTATGACTGTCAAATATCACTTAGTGAAGCAAGTCATAACAAAAATTTAAACCAAAGTAAATGAATAAGAGAAAATAGATAATTAGAAGAGAAACAACAACAAAACAAAAACACATATTAGATCTCTGCGATTAGATCTTCGATCTTCCTAATTCCCATTACCCAATTTTGAACTGTTGAAAATTTTAGCTTCCTCAGTTCTGACTCAGGACAATACCAAATAACAAACATCCAGAAAGTAGCATAACCAATGATTCATTGAAAAGTCATGTGGTGGGCGCCACCTCTGAACCACTAATTTTTTGGCCGCAGTTAGTCCAGCCAGCCATAATTAGCGGGTGTTCGGTATCATTGAAAAACTGGAGTCATCCAATAGGAGATGCAATACTGGAAGGTTAGTGCTTGTCAACTTTAACAGAGTACTTTTTATGTTGCGCCAAAAAGAACGTGCTTCAGGACATTCCCATAAGGTATGCATTCATGTTCCTATGGTTGCAGGTAAACAGAATGTACAATAAGGATAAAGGGCTCATTTCATCATGAACCTTTCCTATGGTGTTAAATATGTGGGACGACGTAAATTGAAGTGGATAAATTGATGACTGGGATTCTTTGATGGTCCAGCAATGTTAAGCCAAGTTGTATTCCAATCTATTTTTCCTTGTTTATCATCTATGTATTTTTGCCATTCTTTAATGGAATAATCTTGTCATTTTAAGTGGCCTAACAAATTCAAGTAAAAGAAAGAAACTATTTTTTATGGGAGTTTTGTATTAACTCTATAATTGGGTGTAATTTTAAATCGTTTCCCCATAGGATATTATTGGATGCAACAGATTAGCATAATCTGAAATAGTGAAATAAAGACTGTTTCAGCACTCTGTAACAGGTGACCAGATCTTGAAAACTAAGCATTGAGTTGGATCCATTTAAATCTTCAAGTGTGTAAATAGTACTCTCTGCCCATGGACCTCTTTTAAAAGGAGAAGTCCCCGTTAAAAGGAAGCAATTATGCCATAAAGGAGAATGCTTGTGCCATTTTGTTATTCCACCTAGAAACCTTTCCACTACTCTAAACGTTTTCAATAAGTATGAAATGATGGGTCCCTGTCTCAATAAAGACTGTTTTAATGAAACCCCAGAAAAAAGATAATGTTGTCCCATTGGGGCTACAAGATACTTTTCAGTTTCCAACCCTGAAGTATCCGCTTCTGGGTCCAACCAATGCCTAATATGCTGTAACGTAAATGACCAGTGGTATAACTTAAAGTTTGGAACTCCCCAAACCCCTTCTAACTTGGGTTTTTGTAATACTGTCCACTTTACACACGGCCATCTGTTGTTCCATATAAATGATTTCAGCAAGAAAGCCACCTTTTTCCAATAATCAACAGGGGTAGGTAGAAGAAGCATAGAACTTATAAAATTAATTCTTGGTAGAACATTCACTTTAATGATAGAGATCCGCACAGGCACTGAGTTAGGCAAAGGCATCCATCTGCTAAGATCACTTTCTATCTTTTTGAGGACAGTAAAATAATTATTTTTAGCTATAGAAGATATAGATGGCACTACTTGGATACCCAAATAGGTTTCTTGAGCTACAGTGTTTATATGCAATGGGATGTCTAAAGTAACCCTATCTGAATTTAATAACATAAGGGCAGATTTTTTTAAGATTGCTTTTAAAACCAGACAGTTTGCCAAAATTACCTATGATCTTTAGCAATGCAGGTAAAGATGACTTAACATCTGACATGTATACTAATGCATCATCAGCATATAATGAAATACGGTATTTAGTACCCCCTCTCATGATAGGAGTAATGGCGTTGCTTTGACGTATAGATTGTGCTAACGGTTCTATGGAAAGACTGAAAAGAAGTGGAGAAAGCGGACATCCCTGTCTTGTTCCTCTAAGAATGCTAAACATAGATAAGAGATTTCCGTTTATACAAACACTAGCGGATAGATTAGCATATAAAACGTCTATCATTTTATTAAATTTTGGGACAAAATTAAAGTTTTGCCATGCTTACCATAAATATCTCCACTCCAGTCAATCAAAAACATTTTGGCCATCAAGAAAAAAAAGTCCAGTCATAATCTTGGACCTTTGAGATTCATCGATTATATAAAGTAGTCACCTTATGTTATCAGAAGACAGTCTTCCTTTCATAAAACCTGTTTGATCACCATGAATTAGCTTTCCCAAGACGTGTCGCTATTATTTTAGCATATAGTTTAACATCTGCATTTATCAAGGATAAAAGTCAGTAATTACCACATTCTAAATGGTTTTTATCTGGTTTTGGCAAGATGGTAATCAATGCTATATTAAGAGATTTTTAAAAAGCACCATTATCAATAGCATAATTCACTGCGTCCAACCAGCATGGGCCCATTAGGTCCCAGAAATCTAAATATAATTCAACAGGTATGCCGTCAATGCCCATAAAATGTCCTTTATTTGTAAGTTTGAGAGCATAATAGAGGGCTTGTAAAGAAACCCAAGAATCTAAAGTTTTTATATCTTCTGGAGATAGTCTTGGGAGATTAATGTTTTTAAAGAAATCATCTAATTCTTCCTCTGATGGCGAGCATTCATATGCATATAACTGTGTGAAATATGTTCTGAAAGTGTCATTAATCTCCGTAGGTGAAGTCAATATTTCTTTATTTTCTTCTAAAATAGATGGAATATTCCTACTATTTCCTTGACGTTTGAGTGTTATTGCCAAAAGTCTACTTGGTTCGCTACCTTCTGAGTAATATTTATGTTTAGTCACATGCATCAGAAATTCTTCCCTTTGTTTGAGCAAATCCTTTAATTCAGATTGTTTGAACTTCAACTCAAGTTCTTTCTGTTTTGTATATCCAAGATTCAGTGCATTCTCTAATATCTGACATTCTGACTCTAGCTGTTTTATTTTACAATTACTATGTTTTTATAGTGGGAGCTAAACGAAATAGAATTATTTCTCAAAAAGCCCTTAGCGGCCCAGACAAACATAGGATTAGAGACACTTCCCACATTAATATTAATAAAGTCCTCCGGTTTAGGCCTTAACTGGTCAATAAATTCTGTGTTCTGCAAAAGAGTAATATTGAACCTCCATCTGTTAAATTTTGTATGTACCTGGGGAAACTTAATAAGACTAATAATTGGATTATGATTTGAAAGACTCTTTGGGAGAATTCTAACTATTTGAAAATACTGAACCAATTTAGATGAAGAAAGGATATAATCTATTTTTGATGACATTTTGTGGGGTGTTGAATAGAAGGTGAATTCTTTAGCAACGGGGTTTAATACTCTTCAAACATCACTTAAGTTTAACCATGTGGTGAAAACACCCAGGGCCTCAGATGAAGCAGCCTGAGTTGAGGATATAGAGGAATGAGACCTGTCCATAGTTTGTTCATATCTGCTCCAATGATTAATGCATAATCACTCAAATCAAGCAACTCCTTAGTCAACAACGGAAAAAAAATACCTCATAAATGTTTTGACCATAAATAGAACCAAATGCAATTTTTCTCCTTGTAAATTAAGACAACAATAAGCCCAGCTCCCTGTTAGACCAGAATTAATTCTCTCTACTTGTAGATTTATGTTACGTTTCATCAATATCATGACCCCTTTAGATTTAGAACCATCACCTGATGCAATAATAGGCATATAATATTTATTTTGCATTCTATTTATATCTAATAGTTTGAGATGTGTTTCTTGTAAAAGAGCTATGTCCACTTTCTGTCTATACAAAAAATCAAGAATACGAGAACGTTTAAAAGGGGAATTCAGTCCATTAACATTGAGATATACTACTGATAAACTGACCATAGTTTTAGGGTATGGTAAAAAAAAAAAAAGATGAAAGAATCAAACAAACAAATGTACATAAATAAATCAACAAGAATAAAGTGTCATCACTATTTGACTCTGTGATTGCGGAGTTGCTTAAAGTATCCATTGAATAAGCTGTATGTTGGTTATTGTGTCGCTGAAGCCACACCCACCCCCCTCCCTCCTCCCCCCTTGATAACTAATATCCGTGACATTCACAAAGCGAGGTCTTTGAACAGTGAGCTAATGCCACTCCCCTTTCTGTACTTTAAAAATAAATGTCGAACCTAGTGCAAAAAAGAGGGGGGAACACAGAGGAACTATTCACTCCTTCAAGAAAATAAATAAATAATAAAAAAAATTTAAAAAGGAGAGAAAAAAGAAAAAAATTGTAAAAAGAAATAATAATAATTGAATGGGTACTCCATTTGTAGCATATTCAAACATGTCAAATCCCCCCCACCCAAAAAAGGCTTAGCAAGAAGAAATACAGAAAAAAAAAATTGAAATTGAAATGTTATTTTACAGTCAGGCTAAAGAAAAATATCCAATATGATTTACCAGTCCCTTCTTTTTGAGCTAACTCAGGTTCCCATATTGACTGCAGTAGCTAACTCTTTGCAAACAGTGGCATTAGAATTTTCCACATCCAAATCAGTCAAAATACATTCAGCCTCCTTCACAGTATCAAAAGTCTTTTGCTCACCAGCCTCCTTGACTCCCAACAGAGCAGGATAGATCAGAAAGTTGGCAATTCCTTTCTGTCGGAAACGGGCTCTCATCTCTGTGTAGGCGCCCCTGCGTTGTTATACCTGCACTGTAGTCAGCATAAAATTCCAACCGGGTACCGTCAGGGAGGGATGGCTTCGTTTTTTTTAGCTCCTTGTAGGCTCATCAAACTGGCTTTAGATGATTGAGCAGAATAGATGCAATGAGCTCTTTACAGGTGCTTGATTCAGCTCTGGGATCCATTTTGGTAGCATGGTCCTCAAGAAGCCAAGAGCGTCACTCCCTTCAGTTCCCACAGGTAGGTTGACAATCCTCACGTTGTTTCTCCGTTCTCTATCTTCTAATTCATTAATCTTAAGAGCAAGTTTGTCCACTTCAGTAATGCAATTATTGACATCCTTTTTGATTTGGCGTACAGAGCCCTGTAGGTTGTCGACTTTTCCAGCTAACTTGTCCACCTTGTTTGCCTGCATATTCAGTTTGTCTTGGACAGATTGCAGCAAAGCTCCATTCTTTGAAACAGAAGCATTAAGTGGTGATAAGGCTTTCTCCAAAGCTTCTGTGAGCATATTTCCCACCACATATTGCAAGGATTCTCTTTCTGCTTCAATTGTTTGCTTTATTACTTCGGCTATCTCATCCAGCACTGGGCTAGTCCAGTTTATTTGCTTTTTACATGGCATGTCTGAAGAGAGGAAAAGGGCAGACAAACTATGAGAGTTTCACTACAAAAAATATACTAGGTAGACTATAACCGTCACAAAAAAAATGGGAGATCACAGCTTGAGCTCAATGTGGTATGACCATGTCGCTGTGTGCCTCACTGGAAGTCTATTCAGACTTTGTTTATTAGACTTTGAACTGGAGAGAATCAGTTGAGTCCAAATCTCTTTGAACAGTGAAGTATCGTTTTAGTTTATTACTGATTTGGTATCTTGAATCAGATGACAACATTTGCATGACATGCCAGCTGAGTTGCATGGCTGTTTTTTCCTATAGTAACTAAATAATGAATAACATAACCATCTAGTTCTCATTGACTGAACAAGTCAAAAAGCAATATAAAACTATTTTGCAAGTGCTACCCCTTGACATAAAAGTGCCCTGGATGGAGAGCCATGTCTTTTACATTAAAAGCTTTTACTTTACTTTTACTTACTGTAATCAGTAAGTGAAAGTAGATTTCAGATAAGAGGCAAGTTAAGATTAGATGTGCATTTACTCCAGTCGGGATCAAATGTAAAATAAGCTAATGTGCTCCAGTTATGTTTTCAATGAATAAATCAGTGCACTTGCTTGTATGTAGGTCTTGTTGTATTCCCAGCTGTCAGTCTTTAGAGATGAGGCTCTTTCCTTGAGTTGCATCAGGGGAGATGCTGCAAGTGTCTCAGCATTTTTGTGTGTTTGTTTATGAGCATGGTCTGTGTGAATAATTTGTGTATTAATGCATGCACATGTGCATGGATGTTATTTCATCTGCTTGTTTTTTGCAGTCAGTATGGAAATGGTGGATGCAGTAGATTGGCTCCTAAAATGAAACAGTGATGAATACTTGTGTGTTTGTGTTTGGGGATGCTAACGAGGAGTGCCAATCTATGCATTGCTCATCACCATCTGGCAAAGTTTACAGCAGGTATCCTATAAAAAAAACAACTTAAAAAGCATCAGTAAAACAAAACGAGCTAAGGTCGGTAGAAAAGAGAATAAGACTAACACCTTTTTTTATCTGTTACAGGTCTAATTATATCAGTTCATTGTGTAGAAGTACAGAGCAGCATTGTGGAGAGGGGAAGTGCAGGAGAGATGATAAAATACCTGAATTAGAATGGAGCAGTAAGACAAATATGGAGTGATTATTAGTGGTGTAAGAGGTCTGAGAGAGTGAGAGAGAGGGGGAGAGAGAGAGAGAGTGGCAGGAAGGCAGAAAAGGAAACAAGAGGTATGGTTTGAAAGAAAAAGTAGAGGAACAGATCAAACATGAAGCTTGTGGATAAAACTGCATTTTGTAGCAAAAGCTGCAGTATATGGGATAAAAATAAAACATTCAAGCAAAGCAGGAAAAAAAATGAAATGGCATAAGGTGAACAGAAGCACTGAAATAGTCCTTGTCAGGTCTTGCCAACTGACCATTGTTGTTGGCTATTGCATGGAATCTTGCAATATTTATTTTTTTCTTATTATTTTAAGTATTTTGTTGATTTTAAGAATTATATCTGTGCCTTTCTCAGCAAAATCTTACTTTCCAGAATCCTGTAAAACTCTTAAAGATGAATTCTATCAGGTCCTGGTGACTTTTATTGAAGTATCAATTTTGAAATACGGGGATTTAGAGTTTTCTCTAAATCATGTAAAACGCTTGACGTCATCTCCAGCAGTGGCGGTTCTTGCATAAATGCTGCCCTGGGCGAGCCCCTTCTGCACCCAAGACTGGGACAGGATTTTGCTGCTGTTTTTGTTCTGGTGTTATTAAGAATATTTCCATAGGTTTCAAAAACTGACAGTGTATTGACTCAAAATACCAAGATTTCAGGATATTAACATAAAAAAGTGGAATGTAGTCAAACAGTTTTAACTTAAAACAGAAAAACAACAGTATTACTACTAGTGGTAAAATAAAAGAAACTGGTTATTACAACTATGCTATCAGTAACATTTATCAGTTTAATTTGTCTTTGTTGTGAGGGAAAAGTGTAGCAGCCGTCTTTCAGACAACTGAACAGCATTCTGCATCAACAGGTAGGGGAGGGGCAGCATTGTTCCACTCAAGGCTCCATACAGTCAGAGAAAACTCCAGTTTGTCCGGTACTTGCTCCATCATCTCATTCAATACTAGAAACCTGTGCCTAGTGAAAACTTTTTTTATGTATTTATACCCAGCACCTTTAGACATTGCATGATATTTGCACATTTAATTGCTACATTGTTCAATATTCTCATGAATATTATTTGTGTCCCCATCAGTCTGTGAACTTTGTTATTCCAGTCACTAAAATCTAAATCAGGATTACCATGCAGAGCCTACTTTTATGCCACTTTAAATATTATAGCTTACTAAATATTGTAAGATATATATTGAAGCATTCCTTTCTTGGAATTCTGATTCTGCATATTTTGGTATTTGAGTCTTACAGTTTGATATATTATACAGTTCTACTTTTTTTTAGACAATAGCAGTTACTGCAACAAGAAGTTAAATATTTTAGAATTTGAGCATAAACTTCCCTATTCATTCATTCATGGGTCTTTTTTTCCATATTTTGCTATATGGTATCACTCTTTGCTAGATGTAAATGGACTGAGAGCGATCATGACATATCCATACTGCTTTCTGCAAAAAAGCTACTATTTTTAAATCTACTGTCTAAAGGTGATTTTCTTGAAACTATGCCCTAATTTTATTTGTCTGGAAATAGTTCCAATGATCTTTAGAAATACATATGAGTCATCAAATTCTTACTGAAGGTGAATTTTTCAGAAAATTTGACTGTTTAAACTGTCTCCTTCTTCTTTCCTAGTCATGGACGTTTGTGACGGAGATCAGGGGGAAAAAAAGAGAGGGAGTGCTTGCATCACTCCCATAAAGGATCTGACTCTTGCTGAGTCGAGTGCTACACAGTTTCATTTATTTGATAAAGCTTCATTTGGTGTGATTTAAAATCTCCCCTTCATCAGGCTCCCCTAAAGCACAGCCTCAGCTCCATGCCAAAATGCCTCATCAGCTGAAAACATACACACAAACACACTTAGATGAACACACACACACACACACCTTGCTTATGCACAAGTAAACTGATGCATGAGGACATTTTTCACAGGAACACTTAGTTGGAGGAATTTAAAATCGCTGTAGGTGGCTTTGTGGTTGGTTTTTGTATGGGTGTGGAGAGAGGAAGAATTTTAAACAGGCAAATAGTTGATGGTCTCCATGAATAGATTTAGAGCAGACACTTTTATAACTGTTGGTCGACAGGAACTTTTAATATGTGAATAGATAATTGTGGCATTCCTATCAAAGGCAACAAGTGTTCAGATAAACTAATCTACAATGTAAACAATAACAAAAATCCATCTTTGGAATAGGAACACTTAAATTATAATCAGCCGAATCTGCTTTCAGTCTCTTAACCTTAAAATAAACTTAGAAAAGTTGTTGCCTGACAACCATAATACTGGATGTACCAGGGTTAGGTGATGTTGACGCTGTCAATCAAAAACTTTTGCAATCACTGATGTAATCTTGGAAGTGTGCAGGAAGAACACAGTGTGCAGAGATGCAGACTTCTTCTAGGAAGAACTTGTAAAAGGAAAAAAAATGGTGTTATTGCTATTCTAAAACCAGAACAAAAACAACAAGTTTATGTCCAAAGGAAGCAACGTGGTGAAGTGAAAACCAAAAATTTAACTTGTGATGTTCTGACGCAAAAATAAAACAGTCAGTCAGTGCAAAGACAAACAGGAACAACCAGGCAGTTTTTCAACCGTTCTGCTATTTGAAAAACACTTTAACTGGGTCTAAATGTGAGGAAGTTAAGGAGATGTTGTGGAGATATCACAGGACTTGAGTGTAGCTTTTTATGAGATATAGGTCTGAATAGTTTGTGTACACTGAGATGAGTGGTGTGGTGCTCTGCTGCTTCAGTACCAGATACATAATTTTTTCATATTAAAAGATCAACAGACCATCTTGGAATGAAATTTATGACTGTCCCCGAGTGGTGAGATAAATAAGCCGAATTATTTAGATAGTAAGTGATAAGTTCAAGTTTCGGTTCAGTTCTGAGTATCCAGTATTCCGAAGTGAGTCAACCATCTTGATTGCATGGTATGGGATTAGGTATTGTCATTATTTTTTAAACACTTTGATATTTCAGTCACAGTCACATCAATTCTGTTGCAGTGAAGCACATGAGCGGTATACATGGTGTGTGGAAACCCTGGCTCATGATGCACTCTCCAGAATTTTTCAACGTCAGAAAAAATATGTGGTAACCACAGTTATTTATGTGATGACCAAAGTGCATATGTAGCAGTGTAGACTCATAAGGGAAGTGATGTGGAAGTGTTATTTTATTCTGGTATCCTGTTCTTCCAATGCCATTAAAACAAAAGGCTGATATGCCACATTGCGATGAGTGATGGGAATTCCCACCACTTTTCTTTCATGAACGCATACACAAACAGCATTGTGTTAAAGAATTTTTTGAGTTGAGTAAAAACAAGATAAAAGTTAGAGACTAAAGCTTTGATGCATAAGTGGGAATAATTTTTAAATTCTGAAATTTTATGCCAGATATGAAACCACTACCTCTATCAAAGAACCTGGAGGACATTTTTTTTTCTCATGTGCGTTGTACTTCAGTCGCATAAAACATCAGAATTGATTAAAATTGACAAATCAGTGTCTGAAAATTATTCATATTCTTGTTTTGATATTTTACCTGAATAAAGGGCCATTTGTGCTCAATGTTGAATAGAGAGACACACACAGACGGAGCCTTCTGTCCATCTTCTGCGCTTGTTTCATGCATGCTTTAGTCCGTCATCAAGAAGCTTGCTTGCTGATGCGTCCCCAAATGCAACAAACAGTGCAAAAGCACTATAAGCATGGGGGCAGTGTGCCACGGTATATATAGCTCTCACACACAAGACTAACACAAAAGTAGTGGAACTTCTTTCTTTCTTTCTTTCTTGATGCCAATTTAAATAAAACAAACAGGAAATGGAAAAGATGAATAAAATCAAGCAAAATGCCCCAAAATGACCTACCACTTTTCATAAACGACACAGAGAAAAAAAGTTGAGTTCAGCTAAAATAAATTACAACAGTCCAGTTCAACTCAGCTTTTAATCAAACACAATGAGTGAGAATTCAGTTCATGGTGGAACCATGAACAAGTTGCGATATATTTAATGGCCACACAGACCACCTCCATCTATTGCAGTACATCTATCTATCTATCTATCTATCTATCTATCTATCTATCTATCTATCTATCTATCTATCTATCTATCTATCTATCTATTTATCTCTTTCGGAGAATATATGTTATCACTACATGCTCCACTGTCACAACATTAGAAAGGGACAGAGAGAGAGAGAGAGAGAGAGAGAGAGAGAGAGAGAGAGAGAGAGAGAGAGAGAGAGAGAGTTTGGCAGAGCAGTGCCTGTTTTTGGCCATTAAAGAGCTATTTTAATTAACAGGAGAGGAACTCGCACACATCTTTTTCCAGTGCTCACCAATAATGCAGGTGCCAAAAATTTCAGTTTTTTTAATTGCTTCAGATTCAGTCTTTCTTTTCCTGTCTCCTTTTTTTTTTTTTTTTTAAAGTGATGTGACAGATGGGTAGAGGTTAAATTTGTAAGAAAAAAGAACATCCCTTGGCAGAACACGCAAAGTAAGGAAGGCAGAAAAGGGAGAAGAGGAAAAGTAATGATGTTTTTGTTTTTTTTTTGTTTAGTTTTTTTTTTCAATACACCGACAAGAAGAAAAATGCTGGAAAGGGTGAAATGGCTTAAACAGAGAAGAAAATAAAGATTATGAGTTATTTGAAAGGTACTGCAAGAATGTGAAGAAATAAGGGGGAAATAAGAGATGCATCCACTCACACAGGACTGCTACCTCTTGCTTTCAGCAGGTTGTTAGGCCAGCAGAGTGTGTGGCTGCTGAATAATAAATGTTGTGGCAGACATGTCCTCTTACAAAGACATCCACACAGGCACACAGAAAAGTGGCCAGCAGAATGGTTTTAAAAACCAAAATCAGGCCAGATAGCAATGTATGTTTTCAATTTAAAGGATAAATTGATAAATAAGACATATTTCTCTGATATAAAAATCTGAACATATGTGCAACCAATATAATACACTGCCTCTGCCCAAATTGTCTGTCATACAGTATGTTACCTCTGAATGACAAATCTAGCTGAAAATAAGGGAAAAATACATTTAGAGCTAAATAAAACTAAATACACAACAGAAAGTAGATGTTTTTTATCCTTCGTTCTGGCCAAAGATCTGCTAATCCCCAAAAGCAATTTGGGTCTTAATAATTCCTTAAAAGGAAGGTTTTGCCCTTGGAAAATAAGCTTTAAACTGACTTAGGGTGTTGTTATATACCTTCCTCCTCATTCAGTGAATGAAAATGCATAAATACTAATCTGTCCCTGCCCCCCCGAGTCCATTGTCAAAGTTTCATTCAACAACAAATAAAGTTTTTCCATCCAGGTTATTCCAGTGCTAAACTCGAGGCAGTTTCTCCCATGTTTTTTAGAGCAGGAATGAACCAATTGCCTGCCCACAGCAGGAGCCAACACATTTATTAGAAGGCTAAAAAAATGGCTTGAGCTCTATGATTAGCATCATAACGGTAAGAAACTGCAATTTCATACCTCTGATTATATTCATAAACAGTGATGAAATAATTAGTTAAGTTGCAAACAGGATTTCTAATTGCCAGATAGTGCATTAATAGAGCCAAAAATATTCATAAATAGAATTTTAAGTAAAAATGATCTCAGTTTTTTCAAAAGCTTTTTGTTGATTCAGGTTTAAGCTGATTCAGATTTCTCTTTAAGAACAATGATATAAGGAGATATATGAAAAGCATTGAGAATATTTTTTCTAAACTTCTTGCAGTGAGCGGTCATTAATTATTTACGATTGGAGCAGAGGCGATGCACAAGGATGTGTAAGATTTCAGTTGCTCTAAAACAGGATTTTGCTATTTTAAAACAAGGACAAAATCATTATGATGCTGATATTTTTACCCATCTTTAGCATCTAATGTTAATAATTAGCATGACAAGGGTGGCTATATTCGCTAAAACAGGTGTCTATATTTATATATCCGAGAGAATTCCAAAACATTTCTGAATCTAGAATGCTCTATAAAAGTCAGAGGTTAAAAGCTTGAGTGATTAAATAAAGCATCTTTGCTGTACTCCATATAATCTTCTTATTATCTGTTGAAAGTCTTGCTCTCTCTCGCTTTCTCACAGCCTGAAATACATGTCTTAGCATGGGTTGGTAAATGCAGTTCTCTTTTAAATAGCTTCTTGAGTATATGTTTTTCCTTTGATCCACATCTCTATGGTACTGAATGTAGCTAACTTTGATTGTTGCTGTCAGCATAAGGAGCCCTATAATATGTTGCATTCAGTGATTGGAAAGTGATTTGTTTTGGGGGTTTTTTTCAGTTTTTGAACAGATGGTCACTATGAAAATAATCTGATTCAGGCCACCAGCAGATTTTTTTTTGTGCATATCTAGTTGGTGTTTATACATTTAGTTTCATAAAGTCCTTGTGAGAGCAACTCTATTTGGTCCAACCAATATTCATTCACAGTTATTCCAGTGCTAATCCAATTTCTAACTGCCAATAATGTTTTTGTTTTCTCCTAAATTAAGGTGGGGGTATCATGTATTTTCCAGGCACATAGTGCCATTTTATACTATAGTCAAGTAACTAGCTTACCTTCAGTTCTGAAAATTGTGTATATATCAAAAATAAAATTTGACTTTGCATCTGACACCTTGAATTTGACGCCTCTATCTCTTTAAGAAGCTTCTGACCAGGAATGGACTGAGAAGTAGTTCGTATGATAAGCTCAGCAGATGCACTGTTCCACCAGGTGTTTGCTGATTGCTGCTGCCACTACTGTGGTAGAGCTTTGTTAGCAACCCTGATCCCCCCCCAGGGATCAGGGTTGCTAACTCTCGATGAGCAAAAAGAGACATGAGTGCCTTTACACAGGAGCCGGCATATGGCATTGTATTAAACTCATTTTCAGCAAGATGCAAACAGAGCTGCCTGGATATTAGTTGTTCTGTGCCTAGGGAGGAGCAGTCTCTACCCAGGGGAAGAGATGATCATGTCTCAGGCCCAGAGACCAGTTCACAATTGAATGACTAATTTCAGACTAAAAGTCTGTATTTTCTTAGTATAAAAACTTCATTTAAATCAATAAAACAAAGCATCATGTTGCTATGTAACAGCCGATAGCATTATTTGTGTTAATATGAATCTTTCTAAATATTTCTATTGCATTTTTAATAGATGTTATACCAAATTGTAAGGCAAATAATAAAAGTTAGGACATAGCAGGTAAAATGTTAACCCTTGCTTTGAATTTTGTTACTCAGACTTCATTGTGTTTTATTGGGGATTTATTTGATTGACCAACACAACGTAGTACATAGGTGAGGTGAAAAAGAAATTAGACATGGCTTTCAAAGGTTTTCAAATTAAAAAATGAAAAGTGTGGCCTGTATATGTATCTCTGCTCCATTTACTATGACATACCTAAATAAAATCCAGTTGCCAACAATTGCTTTTAGAAGTCACTTAATTAGTAAAAAGAGGCCACTTGTGTGCAATTTAAACTCGCAGCTGTTCTTCAAAGGCCTCAGGGGTTTCTTAAAGAACATTAGGGAACAAACAGTATCATCAAGTTCAAGAGACAAACAGCTCAGGAAGAAAGCTAAGAAGTTTAAAGGAGGGGTATTATGTAAAATCAACTTTTTTTGAGCTTTGTATCATGTTATAATGTTATTCCCTCATCAAAAAGATACCTGGAGTTTTGCTTTGATTCTTTCATGCATGTTTGAGAAATCCTTGAATCTCAAATGCAACAAAAAGTAGTTTTACAAAATACTGACTCACTTCACTTTTTTTTTGGTAAAAAAATGTTAGAAATCTTCCTTTCACCTCACAGTTTTGCACAGTTTTGTGTTAGTCTATCGCAGAAGTTACACTGAAGTTTGTGGCTGCAGTGTGACAAAATGTGAAAAAGTTGCAAGCTACTATAAATTCTCTAAATATTCAAACTTGCATCTTTGAGCAATTTGAGATGGTATTACTGTGCATGTGAGTTTATTTTAGCTATCATGTTTCCCACACACACAGGTGTGTAGCTCGCTTTCACCAGCCAGCAGTTCAGCCTTGTCTTGTTAGTGTGTACTCCCCTGACCAACCTGTCTCATCCTCTCATGTCAACCAGCCTCTTATTCCTCGCTCGCCTGCTAGCACACACACACGTATACACAAACTCCTACCTAGGCCGTCTTCTGTCCGTAGTGTCTGTGTCAATGTTGCATCTGGTAAACATGGCGATAGACACGTACTCCTGCCGTACATAGGCAGACAAACATGCAAGGAGACAGACACACGCGTCCAGACGAACAGGATAATGACTGGACAATTAGGCACATCCTTGATCTGTCTAGATGTATCCAGTCATCTTAGGCCCTCCAGCAGCCATTGGTCAGGCTTGGACACACACATTTAGAACACACACATAAACACACATTGAAAGACACTTTAGTGGATGGAACGCTGTGAAAAGCTGTTCATTTCATCATTCTGACCTCTCTGAGTCAATGGGTTTGTTTAAGGGTTCTGTTCTCAGTTATAGCAGTCACAAACTAATTGACCATTTTCAGAAGATTTTATTTTTTAAAGCTGTTGACACAAATGTATGTTGGCATCAAAAGGCTTCTTGTTTCATTTTTGTTTAAAGTGCAAAAAATAGCACCATGGTCACACCAGTGAAAAACGTGTTTTTATATGGTTTTAACAGTGTGAGATATTGTCAAAACCTTTTTTGCTGTTTTATTGATTTATTAGGCACAGTCAAGGCATGGAGGCTTTTCAGTTTGGTCAGTTTTGTGTGGTGTCTCTGCTCAGTCGAGATAATATAATATAGCTCTTTTTACAGATCAATGCTCAAGCCTGAGATTCCTTGTTGGTCTGACTGAAGGTACAGAAAGAGAATGAGGGTTCAAGTTGATGCACTGTTGATGACATTTTGGGGGCCAATCATGTAGATCAGGGGTGTCCAAAGTCAGTCCTTGAGAGTCAGTGTCCTGCATGTTTTAGTTCTCTCCCTGGTTCAACGCCCTGGTAGTTATGTGGTGTTCGAGTTGTCCTCAGAACTGGGAAATTTGTACTTCCTTTCGTAAAACTTAACTGGAATGCCCTTTGAAGTGGGATTTCCCACTGGGAAACTGGTAGCTACTTCGACTATCCCCAGTTACAACTTGTATTGCCTACTTCATGTTTCAATATGATTGCTCCTCGCATCAACAGTAGTAATATGTGGTGGGGGATTCGTTTATTTTACAAGATACACATGTAAGACTACGTCTAAAGTCGATGTTGCATGTAGCGCCTGCAACTCTAAGCTGAAAAAATTAAAAGTGGTGTTTACTTATGGAGAATAAAGCTTAAAATTATGTTTGTAAGAGGTACTGCATACAATGTCGATGGGTGTCGACATGTTGTCAATGCAACTTCTTAACTAGAACGGTGTTACCTCAGGTCTGACATCAAACCCCGCTCCGAGTTACGAATTCCCAAAAAAATTGAACGTAGCATTATTACCTCCTCAGCATGTCAACGTTCTGCAGAGGCCTGCTAATGAACCATCATTTGATTCAGCTGTGTTAAATCAGGGAGAGAACTACAACATGCAGGATACTGGTCCTCAAGGACTGACTTTGGACACCCCTGATGTCATCCCCAGATGTCCATTCTGGGGACATCAATGGGCATAAGTTTCTGAAATGGAGGGATGGGTGGCCACAAAAGAAAAGATTACAAAATATGTCTAAAACGTCCAGGTGTACATAAATGTGACTGACAGCGCTAAGATATTCGTTCTGGCTCTGATTGGTGGTTTCGTGAGCACTGTATTTCTGCAGATGGCAGTAGGACCACAGGGAGAATGCAGAGGAGCTGGATTTCTTTCAGATTATCTGTCTCATACTGTTAGGACATACTGACAGTTTTAACAAATATGTAAAAAATATATTTTTATAAAATTTACCTACTGCAGCTTTAAGCCTATTCCAACTTCTGATATCTTTATATTTTAGCTGACTCTGGTGTCTTTTTAGGAACTATAATAGTGAAACAGCATCCAGTAATTATTTTTTCTCATTTTTCTGTCAGAGATCATTAATTATTTTTTAGGAGTAAA
The DNA here is from genome assembly GCA_014839685.1 of Anableps anableps. Classification (NCBI taxonomy): domain Eukaryota; kingdom Metazoa; phylum Chordata; class Actinopteri; order Cyprinodontiformes; family Anablepidae; genus Anableps; species Anableps anableps. The sequence goes on along the minus strand of CM026065.1, from coordinate 9,592,486 downwards.
GGTGTGTGTATAAATGAGCGATCACTTTAAAAAGGATTTTCCTATTTTAAAACTAGGATGAAATAATTATGGAGTTTGGATTTTAAACCATCGTTAGCATCCTATATTAATGATTAGCACAGTTAGAACAGCTACAACAGGACACTCTGTGCATATTGTCTGTAGAAGATAAACCCTTACCTTAAATCTGAGATTACCATCAAGCTACGAATGTTTCCAAATTCAGAAAATTCCACGAATGAGAGAGGATGAAAGCTCCAAAGGATAAAATAGAGCAACATTTCTATACTCATTCAGCCTTTCTGTTGCCTGCTGAAAGTCTTGTTCTCCCACCGCTGGAATGAACTGCCGATATCTCGGTACTCCCTTCAACTTCATTTTTAATCAACTCGCTGATATTTAAAATATCTGACTTAGTGCGTTCTTCATTTCATAACAATTTCCATACCAAAGAGTTTTGCGGTAATCTCAAATATGTATAATAATCAGTATATGCTTATTTTTTTAGATTTTTTGCAGAGTGAAAGATGTAGAGTGCATGCATATGTAGGAAGTGTGTCTTTGCATGTCCATTGTACTTGTTTGTGATATGACCCTTAACTCCAGCTGTACTCCATTTGAATGGATGATCCTCACCACCATCATAGCAAACTGCATTGTCCTGGCTTTGGAACAGCACCTTCCTGATGGAGACAAGACGCCTTTGTCCGAAAGACTGGTAAAACAACCTCGACACGCATATGAAATATATACACACCCAGTTATTGTGTGCAGTTAAGGGATTATGCTCAAAGCCCTGCAACCACAGCAACATATAATGAATGGACACCCATACATTTAAAAGGTTGTAAGAGTAGAAATAAACACACAAGACAGCGATGACAAACACTGATGATGATCTATAAATAAAACAGTAAAGATTACAACTGCAAACATTTGACAAAAGTGGTTGACAAATTATTGTATGTGAAATTAATTTCTTTGTACAACTTTGCTTTTTACTTGTTTTGTTGAAGTTTTGTAGTTTATTTTAAAGCTGGATTATTCTGAAAGTTAGAATGTTTTCTTTCTTTAAAATGCAGTTCTTTAACACTCAATAACTGTAATTTCTTCCTAGATGGTCGTAATCAGAACCAATCTGTGTGTGCAAAAACATTACCCACAATCTGCCTGCCACTAAGCCTGGTCTTCATTTCTCACCATCCTTTCTCTCTACATTCATACTCTGTATATTATTTTATCCTCCTTTTTCCCTCTTTCCCTTTTCCCATCCTCTCACCTTTTTCTCCTGCAGGAAGAGACAGAGCCCTACTTCATAGCCATCTTCTGTTTTGAGTCTGGAATCAAGATCCTGGCTTTGGGATTTGCATTACATAAGGGCTCCTATCTGAGAAACGGTTGGAACATCATGGACTTCGTGGTTGTCCTCACAGGGTGAGTCTCGAGTAATACTTCTAGAGACCTCATATTTATTTTATTTTTATTGCATTGATTGTAAATTTAGAATTGTTCTGTGCTGTGATGATTTAAATATTTTATTGTTTTGGTTTTTTTTTTTTTTTTTCACTTAGCCTTTTCATCAAGGACTAAATTCTCTCTCCTTTGGAAAATTAAACATGGCTACTTGGTTTGCTCATTGCTGTATTTGGGTATAAACAATCTGATGCTAAAAAAATCCTTACATTTTTATATCTTCTAAATTTGTATTTGAAGGTTTTGAGCATTGAACTGTTTTTTTTTTTAATTTTTTTTTTTTATTATTATTCTTTTTTATCAGTGTTAAATCTTATTTCAACTATCGGTTTGTATGTTTAGATAATATACAGAAGTAGTTGCAGTAAATAGACTCAAGTGGAAAAGAGGAAAACAGGCAAACACAACAATATGTTTACTTGATTGACTGAAGCTCCTAATTTAGAAATTATGTTATATTTTCATATAAAATATGAAATATTCTTGACTTTAGAATTGGCGTTATTGTGTGTGTCCCTCCAGTACCGTGACTTTCTCCTTTCTCTGGTATCAAACAGACTAATGCAGCCACAGCAGAGGTCTTGTTTGACAAGGTGTGCATGTGTGATCAGGGCCACTCCCCCCTCAGTCGCTATCCTCATTTAATGAGGACACAAACACACACACACACACATACATGGAAAGGCTGGATCAGAGCCTCCCTGCAGGGAGCAGCAACCAGGGCAAAGTGAAATGTCACTTTTTCCAAGAAAAGGAGGGAGCAGGTTTGTTGTTACAGCAATGACAGATAGAGAGGAAGCAAGGTTCCTTCCACCCACCTTTTTTTTCCCCTTTTTTCCTTCTTTTTTGAGTGTTCACTTTAAATCCTGACCATCAAGATGAAATGCCAGTGATCACTTCAAATTTTATCTTCTTAGTGTAACTGGTAAATGGACTGAATTTTATATAGTGGTTCTTCAGTCATACTGAGTCAAAGGGCTTTACATTGCAGCCACATTCACCTATTCGCACTCACAAACGGGCACACATTTATACATCAATACGCAGATTGGTAGAAAACTTGGAGTTAAGCGGCTTGCACGGGGGCACATTGACATGTGACTAGAGGAAGCAAGAATTGAACCTATAACCTTCTGATTTCAGGACAACCATTTGTCTTTCAGTCGGAGAGTGTGGTCATAGACTGAGGCCTGATTAACTGATAAATGAGTGATAAGTAGCTGCCTTCACTGAAAAAACACATTATTTATTGTCTAGTTTCTAGTGCAAATATCTAGTGCACAAAACTAACTTACAAGTAACTTTTCAGCAAGATATAGGAACTTGTTTTAAGTCAGTAATTCCATATTGTTGATTAAAAAAAAAGAAAGTACTAGTTCCACTGGCAGATTTTTTTTCACTTATAATATGGAGAAAATGTCTTGTTACAAGTGAAAAAATCTGCCAGTGGAAGTAGTACTATTTTTTTTAAATAAATATTAAAAAATTGACTTAAGACAAGGTACTATATTTTGCTGAATAGTTACTTGCTGGCTAGTTTTGTCTTATTTCAAGTGTGCTAAGATATTTGCACTAGAAACTAGACAAAAAATAGTAAGATTTTGTGCTTTTGCAGTATTGGGCTCCTTTTTCTTTAAGTTGTTGTTTCCTATTGCAGAAAATGTGTAGAAAATCTGTAAAAGTCTGTATTGAAAGGTGTGTTGAAATGTAGTTGCAATGTCATGCAAAAGCATTCATTCTTTGAACTTTTTCATATTCTGTTACAACCACAAACTAATGTATTTTATTGGGATTTTATGTGAATAAACAACACAAATATTGCATTATTGTACAGAGGAATGAAAATGATGGGTTTTTTTTTGTTTGTTTATTAATTCAAATCTGAAAAACATATAATTCATTTCAGGCTTCTTTACTCTGATACCCCAAAATCAAGTGCAATCAATTGCCTTTCAAAGTCACCAAAGTAGTGAAAGGTCCAATTGTTTAAAACTTAACAACAGCATAAAGGTATCTGTTCCATGAAGGTCTCAGATGTCTGTGAGCAAACATCATCATCATGATTATGAAGACCAAGGAACACAGCAGACAGGTCAGAGTTAAAGCTGTGGAGGATGTTTAAAACAAAGTTAGGTGATGAAACAGCATCCTATGCTTTGAACTTTTCACAGAGCACTGTTCAGTTCATCATCTGAAAATGGAAAATGTATGGTTGACATGAAAACTAACCAACAATAGGCCATCCAGTAGCCAGGCTATGCAAGAAGTACGATAATCAGAAGCACTCATCATAGCTCTGGAGGAGCTGAAGATATACAAGTATGTGGAGAATGTGCTGACAGGACAATTATAGGCCATGCACCTCACAAATATGATGTCTTTTAAAGGTGGCAAGAAGAAAGCAATAGTTAAAAGAAAGCCACAAGAAGTCCTGATTGCATTGGGCCACAAACCATGTAAGGGACACAGCAAATGTATGGAGGAAGTTGCTATGGCATGATTAGAGCAAATGTTTTGGCCTACATGCTACGTGTTTATTATGTTACCATACCATTTTATTTGTAGAGCACATTTAAAAATGCCAACAGCTGACCAGATTACTGTACAATAAAAAAACATTAAATTGAAGACAGGTACATTAAAATAACAACAAATTGTAGAATAAAGTCAACTAAAGTAATGTTATACACCAGAGAGTAAAAATAAGTTTTTAAGCGAGACTTAAAAACAGGAAGAGATGGAGCCTTTTGGAAGAGGTTTTTGGGGACAGTTGGAAACATTTGGTCAGCTGACCTAAGAATGTGTGATGTGACATAGGGATGAAGGAGCTTGCAGAGATAAAGAGGGATAGCCATTTAAATACTTAAAAGCAAATAAAAGGATTTTAAAACACATTTTAAAATGGATGGGGAGCCAATATGGAGATGCTAAAGTCAAAGTAATGTGTTGACTTATGCCAGTTAATATTGAAGCAACATTTTGTAGTAACTTTAAATGTACAAGAGAAGAATGGTTAATACCAATTATATAATGATCTAAATAAGATGTTATAGATACATGGATTACTCTCTCTAGGTGGCGTCTTAGAAGGACAGACTTAATCTTGGCCATGTTGATGCAAAACTAACATCACACATCACCTTAAACCAGGGGTGGGCAACTTCAGTCCTCAAGGCCCAGTGTCCTGCAACTTTAAGACGTGTCTTTGCTTTAACACACCTGAGCCTAATGATCATGTCATTAGCAGAACTCTGGAGAACTTGACTGCATACTGAGGAAGTACTTCAGCCGTTTGATTGAGGTGTGTTGGACCAGGGACACGTCTAAAAGTTGCAGGACACTGGCCCTTGAGTTGCCCACCCCTGCCCCAAACACGTCATCCTTACAGAGAAAAATTATGATTGAAAAAAATATGCGCTGGTAGAGGCGCCCATATTTCCAGCTGTATCTGGAACAAAAGTTGGTTCTCCAAAGTATTCACTTTGGAGGCTGAACACAGAGGCACTTCATACTTTTCAGTTTTTCATTGTAAAATGAATTTTAAAATCCTGTTATTGTCCTTCCACTTAACTAGTTTTTGTTGCAGTTTGTGTTTGTCACATGAAATATGGTGGAAAAGATCAAGCGGTATGAGTACTTTTGCAAGACACTGCAACATTTGAGTGAAAATTTGATGCAACCCCTTTCACAAGTACAGCTTCAAATTCACCAAAACTCAGCTCTTTTTCCACCACGATGGGTGAACGGATGGAGGGATACAGTAGATGTTGGATAATATGGGGAGAGAGAAGCAAAGGGAAAGCCCTCTGAGACCGAATGAAGCCCCTTACCAGAGTAGCAGTAGAGTATTACTGCAGCTAGATAACAGGAAAGAAAAAAACGAGGAGGAGGTAGAGGAAGGAATCATGTGACAGTGTCTCTCTGTTCCCCTGGGTTCTGCATAAGAGGAGAGAAAAAGAGAGAGAGCGAAAGAGGAAATACAACATTTTCTTAATTTGTTCTTGATTTTCCTTATAGACAGTGTGAAGAGGACATAGAGCAGTTCAAAGCTGGAGACTGCAGGAAGGACGAGAGTGATGGCTGTGGGGACAGAGAGAGTGAGAGTGATATATGGAGGAAGAGGAAGGGAGAGAGAGGTTTGGAAGAGGGATGGGAGGAGGAGGAGGAGGGAAGGCAAAGATGGAGATGGAACAAAGAAGGAGGGGAGAGAGAGAAATGAAAAATGCAGAGAGGGAATGAATGTGTGCGTAAGAGCTGCAGTAACCTGCTTTCGTCAGCCCTCTATGATCAATCACTCAGCGCAGCCTATAAAACACACACTGCTGGGGTCTCATGGTGGATATGAACGCACACGAGCACACCCATGAGCACACACACCATCTCAGTCATTTAAGTGTACGTACTGGATGACTGTCCAGCGTCTAGACTGCAAGTTACAGTGACATTACAAACCTCCGCTTTCAATCATTTAGAATTATTCACATAAAAACCTATAAATAAATGCTTCAGGAGCTCTTGTGTTTGTAGAGCAAAACTCAAGCCATAATTCTCCCTTTGCATGTGGGCTGAGTTAGCCCTGAGTTTTGCATTTGATGCATTCCTCTCAATATTTTATACATTTACAAGAAAATGGCTGGTGCGGTTGCTACATTTAAATTCTCCATCCAACACCCTTTAGTCAGCTGTTGGGATTTTACCCCTCCACCATGCAGTAATGCGCAGATGATTCATGTCCATAATATTCAAGAAAAGCTCATTTCTTTTAATTAGATGATTTTAAAAAAGGAGGATCATCATCTGATCAGTAATCAGCCTGTGAGGACAAACAAAAAAAAAATTGATATTCACTTGCAGGCTCGTGTACAACACTTCATGAATTGGGAATTTTTTTGGGTACACTGCCCTTCTGCAGAACAACACAGGGAGAGAGATGGACTTCAGAAGATTCCTGTGTTCCACATGTACCGAATGGCCAAAACATGCTTAGCATATATCAGGTTTTCTTCCAGGATTTAGCCGTATTTAGCTCCCTCTATGTTTTTTATCAACTTTGACTACCTCTACCGTCCATGTTGTAAAAAAGTCTTCCCACAGTATACTGCTGCAAACACCGTGTTTCATAATGAGAATGACGTGCAGAGTTAGTTTTGCATCACATGAAGTTTTTCACGTAGGCCATTAAGTTAATTTTGATTCCATCTGATCAGAACAATTTGTCCACACGTTTATTCGTTCACTAATGTTCACAAACATCAGAGGCCTTCACAGAACAGCATAATTTGTTTTGAGAATGGGGGGGGATTAATGCCAGCCCCGTTTAGTCCACTTTAATCAAACTCCAGTTTGTTTTGGGAGGTGTGAATTTGCAATCAAACTCTGATGTGGGCCTCTTACAATCCTAGGTCTTGCCTCAGTTGAAGTGAACTCTGGTGGAGTTCGAATGCATACATGAATGCCAAGCAGAGCGGAGATCGCTCCAAAAGCAGGAAGCAGACCTTCTCCGTGCTCTTTTGCCTCATCTTCCACTCATTCTGAGCCCATTGTTGAAGAATGTTTGGCACATTTGCCAAAGACAAAAGGAAAATTCTACAACCTCTAAAATCTAACACCACTCTTTTTGTCTTTACGTTTCATGAAGAAGGAAGTTGCGGTCAGTGTCTTGTGCAGAGGTTTTTGTGTTGTTTCCTTCAGTGGTTCTTGGTGCAACGCCATCACAGGCGAGGAGGTAAATATGTTGCTCAAAGGGTTTGGTTCATTTGACACAGTGCAGTGTGAAAGCGAACCCCACCAGCTGAAAATGGAACAAACGTTGCAATTTTGTTCCCCAGTCGAGCTGCATTTACCGGATGATCACTTGTGTGAACCCCCTAAATATAATTATAAACAGGTCAGACTATATTTTGAATGATGTGACTTCTGAAAGCAAATGACTGCATTAAAGTTTTTAAAATAAGTGACTTAAATGCAGAAACTCTTTTTAGTGTATTTTTCATGCTATATATGGCAATTTCTCAAAAAACCTTGAAGTTTGTGATTGTAAGGTAAGAAAATGTTAAAGATTTGAAAGGCAGTTTAAGAACTGTGTGTGCTGCAGCAGGAAAACATCTAAAACATGGACCACATTGGCCCCCAAAGACTGGTGATGGGAAGCACAGCTAATTCATCATAGTTTAGCAAAGCACTTTCACATTGTTACGCAAGAAACGTGGCAACATTTGACGCATTTAACAAAAACTTAAGACTTTTAATTTAGTTTCAAATTTTAGTGTTAATAGTGTCAGTCTCTCTTTTTCTCACTTTTTTTAATCTTCCCTCTTGGTTTCTAGAAGAATGTGTGCTTGTGCAGTGTGAGTCGTGACTGTGCAGGCTTCTGACAGCGTTGTGAAGTGTGTGCACTTGTCTGTATGCACGCACGTGCGCTGACTTCATTTTTGGCAAAGACGCCGGTGAGAGAGATACTTGATGGGAACAAGAATTAATGAGAGGATGGAATAAGAGCAAAGGGGACAGGCACACGGGGAGACACAAAGGCAGAGACACTAAAGTATTTAGTATTCAGGAACATCAGCGCATTGATTTTTATTTGCCATGCAGTGACATCACAATGAAATTTAATCATTTACAGTAGAGTCTGGCCCAGTCGATCAATACAAGGACGCAAAAGATGCCCCTACTACTCCCCTACTGCTTTCCACCAAGAAATAGTCCAAATATAGGCACCTGTCATCTCTCAACCATGAAGTTTATTTTAAGTGAATTTTAAACTATTTACACAAGAAAACTGTATGTCTACTATCTATGCCATACAGAAAAAACTTTTTTTTCCACATTTATTTGCAGAACTGTAAATATGACTAGCAATGAAAACTAGAAACGTCGTAGTTCAATGTGACCCCAATGTTAATCCAAGTCAATCCATATTCAGTAATAATACAAATTCTTCAATACCTGCATTTTTTAAAGCACAGTCTTGCACATATGTTCGTGTCAATAAAGTCAGTAAAATCAATGCAATGTACTGTAAGTATGACATCTTTTTATATTTCTTGCATGATTGCTTGGTTAGCATCACAACAATGAACAAATCCTACTGGTTTCCCAAATTGCAAATAGAATGCACTCAACTTATGTATGTAATATTATGTAATTCCTAGATCTGACCTCCAACTTGCAAAGCAAATTGAACATAGCATAAAAACACCCTCCATTTAAAAAACAACAACAAAAAAAAACAAAACATCTTCAACCATCATTGATTTAGGAGGCCACTATTTTTATCTGGTATCAAAATGTGTTTACATCCTTGAATGACTTCAACTATGTTATTTTTCAAACATTAACATGGCTGAGGTTCTCTGGAGTCGTATTTTTGTCGAGTTATTTCAGCTACAAATGCTCCATGAGCTTAATTGGTTAGCTTAGCATATGTGATTTGAGAGAGATAAAGGAAGATGAATAATGTGGGACGTTTCAAAGTTTGGAATCCTTCTTAATGAGCAAAAGACATTCTCTAAAAACTGACTTTTATGCACTGCAATGTGCGTGACTCAATAAAGGTGTGCTAACAAGCTATTATGCAGCACTGTTGGGTTTAATTTTGTCCACTCATGAGAATAAATTTTTGTATAATATTTAAACTAAAAACATTGGAATTTTATAACATATCGGATTGCCATTTAATCATTTTAGAATAGCTCGCACTGCTAGCTAGCCTAGCAGCAGTGCTGAGTTTGGCAACTCTATTTTGAGTCTTGTTCTATGAACCTTCGAACACAACCAGTAGGAACATCTGTTTAAAACAGCCCAGGCTTTAAATTCCTGTATTATCCACAGCTTATTTTGTATTTCTTGCATTATTACATAAAATGATGTGGATGTGCATCTTGTCAGTTTCCCTTCTCTTTAGCATTGCCTCGATCATGTGCTTTGTATCTTCTGCTGTATAAGATCCATGAAACTGCTGTGCTCCATGCCCAGTAGTGATCATTGAGGTCTACATCTACTGTGCTGTGAGGCTAAGCAGTGATATTAGACAAACCTCTTAACCCTAAATATCTCGCTCAGGTAGCTATGTCATGTAGGAACGATGTTCCACTTGCTGTAAAAGTTGATGAAAGTCTATTTTTCAATATGTTTAATTCTTTTGTGCCACTGCAAAACAAACCAAAAAAAAAAAAAGGCTGGTCATAAAAGAACATCTGCATTTGCAGTACATTTTTTTTGCATATCAGAGAATATGATTCCTCTTTGTATTTTATAAAAACTCAACAAAGCAGAGTAAAAGACCCATCTAGGATCAATGGGGTTTTTTTGTTGTTCTTTCCCTTGTAAGTTTGTCAATGGTAATGATATTCCAAGCACAACGACATAATAATAAAGTAGAATGAGATGAAATCATCTAATTTATTTGATGCTATGGGGGGTGGGGGGAGGCTATCCTGAGTCAGTGATGCATCTGGCCGGGACACTGAATGACATCAGAACCCAGAACAGGTGGAAACAGGAACCTCTGACTCACAGGAGGGACAAATCACACCTTCGTTTTGCGTCAGCAGAAGACCAGATTATTTCGAACTTCATAAACCTTGTTTTTCAGCTGCATTGTTCCTTAGCTATCAGGTTTAATAAACATCTTAACACAAAAAACTTGAAAAATGGAAAGCTCTTAGAAAAAGTACAACTCCTTCTTTCACAACTGTTTGTCATGTCTTTTTGTATTGGCCATCAGGAGGCAGTCAGACATTTAAAATGTTCACACAGGCATGGAGTCATTTAAAAGAAATACTGTAAGTCCAGGAGGCAAAGGCAAACCAGAGAGACGAAGAGAGAGAAATGTCTTCAATGAAAGTTGTCCTTTTGCCATCACTTCCATTATCATTATTGCTCTGCAGTCATTTCCAGCATCGTGACTCTGCTACACATTCTCCTACACCCTCCAGCTTAATGCCCCGTGGGGTATTTGCTGCATTTAAATTGATAGTTTTTAAGGTTATAAGGCTGGATACATATGTACTGGTGGTGTGATTGATGGCATTCTAATAAGTGTGGAAGACTAATAGAATTAGTAGTGTGTGTGTGTCATTTCATCTATGCATTAATTGCTCTGTGATAAAACATCCTCATGTAACATAGTTTATACCACGGCTGTATAGGAAATAAATCTAGTCTGGAAGTAGTTTGAAGCAGAACTAGTTCAATGTCAGTGTCACAACTAAACCTTTTAACTTTAATTTTTTTTTTCTGCATAGACAATGCAGATAAATGCCTCTTATAATTTCACCTGTAAAACCTAAGCATCCTTCTCAAAATATTAAGCTGGTCTCTCATGGCAATGTTTTCTTGACTTTTTAAGATGTTGGAATATTTTTTGGTTTGTACAAAAGCTATCTGCTGTCTCTTTGGAATCTTTTGCTACACAAAATACAAGATCATCTATGTCTATAAGGGGCCAGACTATGAGATTTTTTGTTGTTGTTGAAATTACTAGAATAAAAATCATATTATAACAATAAATTCATAATATTAGCAGAATAAGAGACAATATTACTAAAAGATTGTCATAAAATTACAAAGAAAAGCTGTTTTAATGAGTAAAGCATCGATAGTTATCAAGTTCTGATGTGACCAGCTCGTCAAGTCTGTGATTCTTTCTTCAAAAAAGACTCAGTAGTTTGCTCAATCATTTCAAAGTGCTTCTGCTGATATTAATTTGATGCTGATGTGTTAAAAGATTAAGTATGTCCTATTTGTAAAACTTATCCCAAAGTATAACTTCAGAAGATGCTCAACATTCCTCATTTAAATTTTTTTTTATTGTTTTTCATGTAGGAGTAATTATAAAATTACTTCTTCATTCTACTAATATTACATCTTTATTCTGGTATTATTATGAGTTTATTCTTATATTATTTTTACTTTATTGTCATATGACTTTTTTCTCATATTATTACGACTTTACTCTTCCATCAGACTGCCCCAGGGCAGCTGTGGCTACAATCCAGTATCTTACCACCATCGTGTGAGTGTGTGTGTTAATGGGTGAATGACTGAATGTAGTGTGAAGCGCTTTGAGAAGTTTAAAATGGTATCTCCTTCCTTAATAATATTTTTTTTATGGTCATGCTAGTTAGCAAATACACTGCCATTTCCAAGGAATTACAAAATGCATTCCACTTCAAAAAAAAAAAAAAATAACAAATTTTTTTTTTTTTTTTTTTTTTTTTTTTTTTTTTTTTTTTTTTTAAAAGCCTGGTTCAGTGTTTGGTGCTTTGTGCTCATGCACACCCTTGTCAACAGAAACAGTCACAAACAGAAAAACACACCTACAGACAAATAATGTTTGGCCAGCTGGTTGGTTACGGTAAAGCATTGACTGTTAACCATGCCCTCAACCTTACTGGGGAAATATTTTGAAAGACTCAATTCTGACTTCTCTTGAGTATATGGACATAATATGTCATGGGCTGATGTTATTTCTATCTTTACTAAAATAATATGTTATTACAACCAGTTAATGTCAGCTACATCTAATAACAGTTGTCTTTAATACAGACACTTAAGCAAAAGTATTGAATAAACTTCCACTATATTTAACAGTAGTTTTCAATAGCTACTTGCAATTATGCCTCTTTATGAAACCTTGATTGTACAGTAATAAACTGTAATAAGCTGGTTAATTAGTTGGCCTGTCTGCTCAGGGAGCAAACTGCAATCGGCTGCTTGACAGAGTTGCAAGTCATAGTTTTAAAAAGTAGATGGCATCAGTAACAGTTATAGGTGGCTCAAACCAGTTTCAAAACAATGAGTTGCTTCATTTTTCATGACTAACTACTTAAAAATACCTAAATTTTTCATTCTTGTAAGCAAAGGGCAATTAGTATCTCTTGAGGCTAGGTGACTGGCAGAGTGCAGCAACTCTTCTGGGAAATGCAGTACTAAGACATGACAGAAAAAAATCCAGCCAGCCTTGCAGTTTCTCTGGCATCTCGTTGGAAGGACTTTAAGCAGTAGGAACAAAATGACAGAAAGTTTTAGCATCTTTGGTATATATTAATACCGCTGAGTGGAACAGTATTGCGTACAAATATCTCATGCAAGAAAGCAATCTTTTTGTATGACGTATGCTCCCTGAATTACTTACTTACATTCAACTAAATAAATAATGTGCAGTACTCAAGTCAAGCAAACACACCAATATTCAACTTGCATCACGGAAAACAAGCATTACTCGAGTTTAGGTCAAGATATTGACAAGACTGATTCATAGACAATGTGATAATATTCCAAAAAGTCATGTCTAAAGTAGTAATTCATAAAAAATAATGTCTTCTTTTGATGGGTCTGGTCCCCTATTTCCAGCAGTCACTGGGTAAGAGGGGGGGCGGTCCTCCTTAGACACATGGCCATTCCATCACAATAACACAGAGACGCACAGGACAGACAACCATACACACACACACTCACACCTAAAGGCAATTTAGAGATCAATTAATCTAACATCCATGTTTTGGGACCATGGGAGGATGTCGATTAATGGATGTGTTTGGGGGGCTGATCTCTACTGGTCCTACTGCTTCCATAGTCCTAGGTTTGAACTGTATGTAATCTCTTGAAATCAGTGATATTTTTGCATTTGCATACATTTATTAAATGCAACATGCAGATTGATTGTCATTGGACATCATAATGTGTGGGAAATTCAATCTAAAACTACTGCAGATAGTAGAAAACACATGCTATACACACTTTTAACCAGTTGAAATGACATACACACTGACACCAACCCACACATTTTTGGTAGAAAAGGCATGTGGTAGACAAAAAAGTCCAGACTTTGTGTCCTTGTGAATTCCTGGCGCCCTACTGGCAGAAAAACAAGGGACAGGTGGGCCGTTCAGTTTGTCTGACACAGAGAGAAAGTTAGTGAGATAAAAAGAAAAAGGATTAAAGACACAGAAAGTGTTGCAATTTCAACCATATGTGAGTGAAAACACATCAATGTTTCTGTACAATTAACTGACAGAGGAATGACTACATTGTCAAAGCAGAAATTTTGAGTGACTCTGTTCCTGTTAATGCAACTTTTTACTAATATTATCCAATAGCAGCCCATTTAGCCTCTATACCAGCATAGAGAAATTTGGGAAAGTCATGGAACTGTTTCTTTTTAATACCTTCTTTAAATCCCCTCACACTTAAGTTTTCCACACCATCAAGGTACATAAAGGATGGGGAGAAAAAAAATAAAGAAATAGGGTTGGGTTAAATTTTGTGTTTAGTTGTGGTGGTAGTGAAAGAGTCCATCAGCTGAGTGTTTGCACTCTGCTGAGTTCAGCAATATTGCACGGGTAAGAAAATAGACTGGAAGAATAGGAAGGGAGGATGGAGAATATGTTCAAGTGAGTGAGTGCTTCTATCTTTCTTCTGCCAAGCTTCAACAACCAGGAAACAAAGAGGGAAAAAATGCGGAGTGAAATGAGTTGAGAAGTAAAACTATGGACTAGGAATGCAGTGTTGTGAGGGTGGGGCTTGATGGCAGAAAGTGTACAAGTCTCTTTTTCTTGGGCCAGTCCCAGTTCACTTGTTTCCTCTGCCAGCCTCACCCTTTCTTCTAATGAATGTATTCTTCCATTAGAAAATGGTTCAGACTTGCTAGCTGAGGCCTAGGAGAGCAAAAGTGTGATAGTTGCAAAATAGAGTTAAATGTCCTTATCAACAAGAAGGTTGTTATGAGATGCCTACACAGCACAGAATGCAATTTTAGCCAGCCGTTTCATACACATTTCACTGTATGTTGACTAAAAAGAACTGATGCAAATGTTATCATATGAAATTCAGTTTATTAAAGGGGCAGTATTATGTGTTTTATAGGCACATAGAATAATTTTATAGCACAAGTAACTATGTTATCTTCCGTTGTTACAAAAATGCTGTATATAACAAATATGACTTAAAAGAAATTTGACTTTGTAATTTAATGCCTTGAAATTGGGCCTCTGTCTCTTTAAAAAAGTCCCGCTCTTTCTGAAACTCCGCCTTCAGAAAGTCATCACAACATCAACATATTGTGTAGAAGAAAATGGCTGTGTGTAGATTTAAAAGCCCTCTTTGGTTGGGCCGAAATTGGTTCTCGTTGTGGCAGTTGTGTGACAAAAATCATGTCATTTTCTTCTCAGCCTCATGTCGTCTACCTTGGTGAACTTTTGGTCCCTTTCTGTATGCAAAACTATTGTGTGATTGGTCATATTTTCATGGGTGTGTGTTTATGCAGAAAACAGCCCCAACTACTCAACTTACAGAAGCCAGTTTTTTAGCTAGAAAGCAGGATGGATAGTTTTGAGTAGCAATTGTCCTGGTGGGCCAAAACACTAAGCTCCCCCTGCACGGTTCTGGTCTGATGTGTCTCACAGATGTTTTCTGTTATGTTTTTTTCCAATAACATAGAAAATAAAATGAGATGTTGCACGTTGTCAATCATTAGTTCATCTTCCTCCGAACTTGTGAACTCATAACTGTTGTTCCTCTCCGCCATGATCACTGTGTTTGCTATACAGTCAGTTGTAAACCACATATATGACAAAACTCCATGTGAGGGGTTTCACAGGAGTTCGGCTTAGTATGTCTTGTAGACAACCTTGAAGGGTGTGTGCGAAAACGAATGTACTGCAACCATGTGACCGTGCCTCGACTGTTCGACTTCGGCTCGACCATGCTGGGCCCTTTGCTCCAACAGAGTAGTACATCTTATTTAAAGACCAGTTAAACTTAACAGTTAAATTTAATTTATTAAGTGATACTATGTTCAAGATGCAGTGTCAAAAATGCATTTTTGAATAAGTAAAATTCAATTAGTTATCATTATTTCTATATATAATAAGCAGTGAAAAGTTTATACAGTTACAAAAGACATTTTTTTTATTTACAATACAGCAACACATTGTAACAGCAGGAGTTCTTTATCAGACATTCTCCCTATAGAGTTTTAATTTTAACATCATTAAAATATGCTAAGATTACATTAACAGACACACAAGACCAGAATACAATAAATGAAAGCTGTATCAAGTTCTTAAAATGACACAATTAACCTTTCTGTATCTTAAATAACTATAACCAAGCCTAATAAGGGGACGAAGGCAATTTATTGTAACATTAAATATTGACTTTATTTTTATTTAGACTATTTAGGGAAAACATCCCTACCGGCGGGCATGAACAGGTTAAAGCCATAGACTCTTGAAGTTGGCCGTGGCATATGGCACAAATTAGCAACTAGGAATGCATGATATATTGGCATTAAAATTGGTATCAGCCAATTTTGACCAGTTTTTTAAGTATCGGTATCGGTCTAGGAGGGGAAATTGGGATGATTTTAATAACCGATCTTTATATACATCTTGTTGTCATTTGGTATATGCTTCTGGAGGGGGTTGCCATGTGGCATTTGTTTGGGCATATAACAGTGATGCAGCGCAGGATTGTGGAGTGTTTAGCTGAATCAGAGAAGCAATGACAGCGTGTGGCCATTTGCTACGGTGTCGAAAGGGTAGGGAAATAAATTATAATACTGTAAAACATTGGCTATGGGATAAAACAGCAATATTAATATCAGATATTGATACTGGGCCAAATTTTTTAGATTGGTGCATCCCTGTTAGCTGCAGCTCTTTTATTATCTCTAAGTTGCAAAGCTTGAGGCTTCCAATGTTCTGTTTTTTTTGTTTTTTTTTTTAATAGCACCTCACACAGATGCTTGATTGGGTTGAGATGTATGGAATTTGGAGACCAAGTCAAGAACTCAAAGTCATTGTGCTCCTCAAACTGTTCCAGAACCATTTTCCTTTGCAACAAAGCACCTCCTGAAAGAGGCCAAAAAATGAAAAAAAAAAAAAAAAAAAAAAAATTTATCATTTCCACTTTGACTAGTCTGCTGCAATACATTTGTGAGCCTTGGCCGCTCTTTGCCCCCCTTTTTGGTTCATTACAGTTTCGTTCTTGAACTGCTTTTGATAGAAATGAACCACCGCAGACTGGGAACTCACCACAAGAGGTGGAGATTTGGTGTATTTCTGACTCAGTCATGTAACAACCGCTATTTGGCCCATGTCAAACTTGCTCTAATCATTACTCTTGAGGACAGCGTGTTCATTTGCTGCCTAATATATCCCACACAGGTGGACTGATACAGAGGTTAACACTGTCATTAACCTTCCCAGTGAGGATCATAATGCCTGATTGGTGTATATAAGTATAAAGGCTATAAAGTGTTCATCGATAATATTTTTGAAGGTTATTCATTATGTTATCATAGTATTTACAGTATATAACAATGATTTGTTCAAAAAACCTATTTGAAAGGTTTCACCAAAAAGGTGAGGTCTTCCTTAAATTGCAACAGTTGCACTTTCATTTATTTGTTGCATCCTGAAACACACTTGAAATCTGCTAACGTGTGTGATTTATTTCCATCATTTGTGGTCTAATTATTACTTGTGTATGCAAGCGAGTGTAAGAGTGTGTAAGCAAGGGAGTTGAATATTGAGGACTCAGTGGGAGACGGTGACTGGACAGGAGCTCACACTGTGGTGACACATGGCTCTCCCACACAACTTCCACATGATACACACATAGCCTATGTGCACATCTATACGTGCACACAAGCACATGCAGCTCACGGACTCGTTACTGGCATAAACTTGCTCCAGTATTTTGCATGTTGTCAGTGCATGTGCTATTTTTTTGCCAATTGTGCTGACAGGGAAAAGATGGACACAAGCACACAGCACCACACTCACAACAAACACACCACCTATTAGGATTAACATAGCCATTGAACGAGCACTTTTTATACAGTATTGTTAAGTGATAATTCATGTAGCCGTTCTATGACCT
This sequence comes from Anableps anableps, assembly GCA_014839685.1. NCBI lineage: Eukaryota > Metazoa > Chordata > Actinopteri > Cyprinodontiformes > Anablepidae > Anableps > Anableps anableps. Next base: position 9,575,122 of record CM026065.1, on the reverse strand, counting down.
TTATTGTCATCTGAACAAAGAAAAATAAATGTGGAGTTTTTGTGTTTTTAAGGTTTAAAATAGCAGAGATGCATTTGAAATAAAAATTTTTACAAGCACTATATAAAAACACATATAACCATTATCATGGCTATCTTTCAAAAATCTTTTCATAAAACTTGGTTAGAGTTTTGTCCCATTCCTCCTGACAGAACTGGTGCATCTGAGTCAGATTTCTAGGCCACACTTTTTTAGCTCTGCCTACAATTTTTTTGCATGGTGTTGTCAGGCTTGCAGCTTCCCTCTTCTCAACTAATTACACAAGAAATAGTAAATGGTAAATGGACTGAATTTATATAGCACTTTTCTAGTCATACCGACCACTCAAAGTGCTTTATTTACACTAAAGCCACATTCACCCGGTCGCACTCACAAATGCACACACATTCATACACCGATACACAGATCAGTAGCTATTTGGGGTTAAGTGAGACAGGAGGACGCTGGAATCATACTAGAGATCTACTCTTCCCACTAAACAGCAATCATCCCAATCTTTCAGTGTTAATTCATTCTCAAGAAGCATGTTCTGTAAATTTAACACACACAGACAAACACCTTTCCAGTGTGTGGAATACCACAATTGCAAATGACTCCTGGAAAGTGGTATTTGGTAGAATATTATATTTTAGTATCATGCATGCAAATTCTGCTTGACAATAATACTTTTGGCCTGTTGGACAACTTTCACTGTCGTAGATGCCTACATTTTATGTACATTTTTACTGGCCGAGACACAAAAACTCACAAAAAGTGGTGATGTGGAAAAAAAAGTCAGGAAAATGTTTCCTTGATATCTTGCACCCCTGAAGTTCAATTATCATACATGTTATTTTCCGTCAGTTTCTTCTTTAACCCTGATAATGGTGACAGGACGGGAACAGGTTATGAAAAAGGGAAAACATATTTGACACCACTCTTCCATCACCCCAATACTTTACTGTTGAATTATCTTTTTTGTAATTGACATACATGGTAACTGGATGGATGCATACTTTTGCATGTCCTCAGATGCTGGCACTCAAATAATGTAATTTTTTTCATGACTTTCCTGGAGCATTTGTGTAAATATTGTAAAAACACAGGAAAGCTGGTCTTCTGCATTCAGCTTTGCCATATCTGATCAAATGTGTGTACATCTGTGTCAGAGTGTGGCGTAACATTGCTCTTAAACAGCTTGGCTGATGTCTGCAAGCAGGATAAGTTGTGCTTATGTGTGCAGAAGGTATGTTTGCCAGAATGCACCAGACCTGCTGTTAGAACAGGGTGTGAGAGGGCTAAGTAAGGGAGGTGAGTGTGGGTGTGTGGGATATGCAGGGGGTTTTGACGGGTTAAAAAAATCAATTGCCAGGAGACCCACTTCCTACCCCCATTGCTGCGGCAATGCCGAGATTCCATCAATGAGCAGGGGTTGCGTTTCCTAGGCAACGCTTGTGAATGAGAGCAGATCGGTAACCGTGGAGACTCTGCAAAGAGAGGAATCACCGGTTACCATGGCAATGCTGTGAACAAGGAGAGACTGGCTGAAGTGAAGGTAGCAGGTGACCTCTGCGATCTTCATCAGGGCTCTCAATTGTCATCATCAAATGTGGCTGTTCATTAGGATAGCTACAGACAGAATAGAGATAATGTGAAGAACCATACTCAATGTTTTGAATAAGTAACACAGAAAGGCCTCACTAGCTGTGTTTCTATTACAAAGGTGCGCAAATTCCTGTCGATTTTCTGTTAATGTCGAAAAAACACAATTTCTGCAATTGCGTCGTGTCCATTAAATAAGAAATTAAATTAAAATCACCCTTGAATAAGCTTGTTCACGAGATAAGTCATTAAAAACATGCCGCACCATGATCCTCCAACTACTCCTTGTTGTAATCTTCTTCATAGTTTGTGCCAGTGGCAACATCCGGTTGTTGATCATGCGACTTGTGTGATGCGAAAAAAGTGTTTTCATTGCAGTTTTGCGAAATAAACCAAAGGAGAATTTTTTCAAAAATGGCATGTTTCCATTAAGCAAATTTTATTTTCATAATTTCAATTTGCACAATTTCAAGGTTAATGGAACCTAAGCTACTGTGTCCATAATGCGATCGTGTACATGTTTACCACCCATAAGCCACATTAAATGAGTTTAATGTCTATAGTTCAGCCAATCTAAGGGGTTATTCAAATCAGATCAGTCTAATTGCTCAAATCAAATGTATTTCATCTGAAGAATAAATGAGCCCATCCTGATGAGTTCTTAATAACAGGACTCATAAAGAGAAATAGATTTCTTGACATTTCTATGGTTAATATTAACTTAAATAATAAACAAAATAAAAAGATCCACCATCCTGCAAGGATAAGCATATATAGACAATGGATGGATGGAATAAACAAAATTAAAAAAGAGGATATTCTAAGCTTTAAGTACTCAATACTTGTTGAAAGTTGTAAAAACTGTTTAAATATTTTTAATGATTTAATTTGGAGATTACGAACTGTAAGAGAATCCTGTCAGCATTTATATCAGTGTCCACTCAGGACAGGTACAAGGAGCTTTTTTGAATCTGATTTTCAGATTCTAGGATTGTTTCTATTTCCACAGATATAAGAATCCCCCATGATTGTTTCTCCAGGTTAGAGACACATCCGGACGCAGAGGATGAAATAGCTTCTGTTGACCTATGTGGCTATATTAAGTAGTAGGGTATAGGGTGGTCGTGATACTAAAATGACTTCAAGTCAAGGCTAAAAACCCACCTGTTTAGAGTTGCCTTTGATTAATGATAACAGGAATTGATCAATTTGATGTATATTTGCTTGATTATTTCGATGATGGCATTTGACAAAATGTAATTCTTATTTCTTGTTTCATAATTGGTTACTGTACTATGTTTTTATAGTGTAAAGCACTTTAAACTGCCTTGTTGCTGAAATGTGCTTTATAAATAAACTTGACTAAAATTTCAAACTCTATATTGAAACTAAAAATAATCTTCTCGATGTACCAACAGAATACCATCACTGGGCTGTCTGTGAAGCTAATATTTACACAATAATATTTATGTTGAATGTGAGGTTTACCACTTCACTGGTGCAGATATAGGAGCTCTACTGACCTTTTTAAGTTGCTGTCAAACATCAGTGTCATAGTTTGTAGCTTTAGAACAGTTAGCATGTGGCCTTCAACATTTTTTCTGTCCGTCTGCTCTGGGTTCAGACGCAGTGTTTCTCCTACCATTATTCAAGGGGGGGCGCCTTGCCAACAAGACCGCCTACACCTCCCCCTCCACTCCCCCCACCCCCACAAGTAGATCACAGCATATGTAATAATTGTATTTTTGTTAATTCTATTAAACAATAAAAATAACGCCAGATCACGTCATGCGCTATTTCTGTCCCCACGTCATTGCTCCTCCACTTTTAGCTCTCTCTCAGCTTAGGTTTAGAGCTGACGCATCAAACTGGATGTAAGGGTGCGCATCCCTACGTGACTATCTCACGCGCACTCGGGGCACCGGTTTGTGCGCACCTCCGAATTTTTGTAACTCAGCGCAGATCGCACGTGGGCCACCTTTCACTCAAACTGGACGATTTGGAAGCAGGTTCATTGTACCGGCACATATATGATCCCTTTATGAAGGCTCATTTGGGCTCATTTTCAGAGAGTACTGCACCAAGGTATGCGTCAAGTATAAAAGCCACAGCGTGCAAACTTTTAAAAATGCGCTGATAACTCAGCCTTTACTCTCCTGTGTGCAGCAGCAGAAGTAACTCCCCTAATCTGGTACATAGAGCGAAGATCCAAGTATACAAAATAGCCTAAGTGCTTCATGCCCTGCCCCTGACATGCAGCAGAAATCCAGTCATCACTTAATATAACCTTTTTGATCTGGTTTGGCTGTCAGAGAGGAAATACTTTCCCTAACTGTATAACACTGAGCTTGTAAGGTAATGCATACGAGAGAGAGAGAGAGAGAAAGAGACAGTAGATAAAGATTGAAAGATGGAGAGACTGATAAAAAAAGAGATATAAAAATGAAGAGAGATATATAAATACAGTAAAGAAAATTTGCCTTTTTTTTCTTTGGGAATGTTCTGTTTGATATGTAGACATATTCAAAACATTCAAGTGCTTCTTTAATAATTGTTAAATATATTTTGTTTGTAATAATGATCATTAGATTGATTACAGCAATCAGTTGTTTTACAGAGTGAATGCTGTAATTATAAGACGGTAGGGGGTGCACCAATTTTCTGGACGATCACCCATCTTTAAAAAGCCTGACCTTCTGATTCCAAAATTTGATGATACCATTTTAAAAATAATTTTTTTTATTTTTATTTTTTTTGTGAAAAAGTAAAGTTTACAGCAGTGGGGTGACTGTTGTTAACTGCGCACATGCAAATTGGATGTGGTGGGTGGGTCTTACAGTCAGCTGTTTGTTGTCACCCTCTCCCACCCTACCCCAAAACCAAGCTCCTAGGGGAGACACTGAAACATCTGAAGGTTCTTTACCTTGGATTCAGAGCCAAGGTGTTGATGCACCGAGGGCATGCTAAAAAAAAGTTACAGAAGACTCAAACCCGCATACAAAATGTATAAATTAGCATAGTGTATACTGCAAAACAAACAAAGACTGGCCAGGTTCTAGTGATTAAGTTGGGTACTGGTTCTTTCTGGGATAAAAACTTTGCTCTGAGTCCAGAGTCCAGTTTTCTTCATGTGAGATGGACCTACATGGGGGCAGCATTCAAACAGTAGCAGGATTTTCCTTCTTCTGTGACATTTGAGAGTTTCACAGATGTGAGATTTTTAGCCTTAATATTTCATTTTAACAAAAATGAATTAGAGATGGTTAACTCTTGTGATCTCTGTTTTGTCTTGTATACACAGCAGCGTTAACTAATGTTTACATTCTTATTTTGTAATTTGAGTCCATCCATCCATCTATCCATTTTCTGTACCTGGTTAATTCCTGGAGCGTTGCAGTGGTGAGCACACTCATACCCAAGGTCAATTTTAAGTGGTGTTTGCAGTAGTCATCAATTAAAAATAAGATTTCAAATTTTCTCAGTGTAGTACACCTGAAGAAATATTTGTAGCCTTGTGTAGAAAACAAGAAAAATGCTGACTTGGCATCACTTAAACGCATGTTTTACACATGCAGAAAACCCGTGTACAACACCTGAATTGTCGGCATGCTGTTAGCATATTGCAGCACAGTTTCAGTAGGGTTTGGGCTGCTTTACAGGGTTAATAGTTTGGTGTTTCCCTGCAGCATGAGCCTCTGTCATCACCATCCAAACACCTTTTCCCACTGCAGAGAAAACCCTTCCTTATTTCATCTCTAGAGTATCTCTGTTTGTCTGCTTCTGCTTCTCTTATGAGTCTTACCATCTCTCTTTCTCAGCAGCTGGATCTAACACTTTTGACACACAGGACTATCACTCCCTTTCAATCTGCTCACTCTTTTTCACGCTCTCTGTCTCTTAAGGGGATGTTGCCTTTCTTTCTTCACAATTGGTATTTCATTAAGGACTCTCCGGCACAGTCTTATAGAGATGGGGCTCCTCTGTGATATCTAGTGTTTATATAGTCTCTGTTTTTAAAAAAGGATTAAAATTATTATTTAAGCCCATTTTGAAACACGCCTTTAAAAGAGAGAGAGACACATGCCAACTACAGACAGGAGGAAACATGAAACCATCTGCCTCCACAGCATGTTTAGTGTAGCTTAGTTCAGTGTAGTTTGGTGAGGAAAACGTGGAAAAAGCTGTTGAAAGTGGACAAGGTGAGGCCTTTCAGAATAAGATAATTTTTTTTAGCTGTTGCTAATTTGTGAACACTGTAATTGATGAACAGATTAACCACAACACACTCATTGGTTTTACAAATTATTTGATATTTCATTTACAATCTTTTATGCTTTTAAGCAAGATGTGAGGTGTGTTTTTAAGGAAGATGATAATAATACGGAGGGAAACTTAAAAACTACAGTCTAGAGGTGGGCTGATCGATCCAAAATATTGATAATATCGATACCAAGTCAGTATCAATATTGGATCGATACTAGCATTGTAAGATCAATGCTTTAGTTTCAGTTTCCCTCTTAAAATGTTTGTATTTTTGTATTGTAGTTTCTCAACTCTACCATAAAAAAGATTTTGCTTTGATTTTGTTTCAAATCATATATTTTTTATTTATTTAAAAAACAATACACACAAATTTATTTTGTTTTTCTGTTTCTATTTATCATGTACATATGTTATTAAAGTGTTTTGTAGACACCTATAAACTTTATCTGAATTTTGTCCTTAGTTGTAACAAAATAATTCCAAAGAAAAACCACAAAAATGGCTAAAGGTCAGAAGTCTGATGATATATCATATATATCATATATCATATATCTGAATTTAAACAACAAGTATCGGTATTGGTATTGGTATCAACGATACTGGCCCTGTATTTACTTGATATCAGATCAATACCAAAATATGCAGTATCGCACACCTTATTTGTCCTTATTTGAGAAACGTTGCCTATACTGGTGAATGTATTCTAAAAACGATGTTTTTTTAATCAGATGATTAAATTTAGTCTCTAACACCCTCAGAATTTTTGGGGTTATTGTAATGTGTGTGCACAGAACTTCATGAAGGACATCAACATGTTAAAGGGGGGGGGGGGAGAGTCTGATGGAACCTATAGACGAACAGTTTTAGGGCAAAGCCATAGCAGCATTCAGGTCTTTTGCAATTTTAAGGAACTTTTACATACGTCTGACTTGTAACACAAGGTAACAGTTGTTAATAGAAATTCACCAATCAGGTGTTTTCAAACCAGGTATTTTTAAGACTTTAATCTGTTGATGCTGATTTTGGCTTATTCTGATTTTTTTTTAGGAACTATAAGACAAGAATAATAAATAAGGAAAACTACAGTGCAGAAAAGTGAAACCACAGTCTATAATAACCAATGAAACCGATTTAAAAAAAAAAAAAAGATAAATTGGGAGAAAGGCAACAACACTTTTGATGTGTAAGACAGTAGTCACTGTGAAACAAGGTTTTAAAAATATTTTAAAGACAAAGTTATTACACAGTTTAACAAATTTTAATTAGCATTGATAGCATTACTAAAACAGCACTCTCAATGTGCATCCCTGATAAATTTAGATCTTCATCTTAACTCTGCAGTTACCTTTTAATGAGCTTCTTATATCTTTTTGCTTCACCTGACCACTAGAGGTGTACAATACTGCATATTTTGGTATCAATCTGACACCAAGTAAATACAGGGCCAGTATCGCCGATACTAATTCTGATACTTATTATTCAAGTATGCGATATCATCAAACTCCTGATCTTTAGACGTTTTTGAGGTTTTTCCTTCAATTTTTTTTTAAACCTAGGACAAAATCAGAGATAAAGTTAATAGATGTCTACAAAATACTTTAATAACAATTTTATATATTAAATAGAAACAATTGAAAAACAAAAATTTGTGTGTATTGTTTTCTAAATACAGTGCAAAAAATTATTTGAGAGCAAATCAAAGTCAAATCAAATCATTTTTGCAGTAGCGTTCAGTTACTACAATACAAGAAAACAAATTTAAGAGGGAATCTGAAACTAAACTCTCGATCTCATCATCCTAGTATCGATCCAATACTGATGCTGACTTGGTATCAATATTATTGACATTTTAGATCGATCCACCCACCTCTACTAACCACATCTTAAACACCTTTCTTATTCTGAATATATTTCGCTTCCTCTTCTTCACTCAGCAAAGACTTCCACACTGAATAGTGCGGTCGTGCCATTAAGTGGTAGTAGTTATTTATGGTGCATTACCTGATCAGTATTAGATCTAGTATTTCATGTTCCTTTCCAGCAGCTATCAAATTGATAATTGAATGATTACCAGTGGATTTCTCAAGTGTGGAGTTCAGAGATTGTTCATTAGTCAGTAAATATTTGTCCTGCTACACTTATGTTATCCATCCATTGCCATCTTTTTTATTTTATTACTCAGAAGTAGGACTAAGGATTACTGTGATTTATGTCTTCATTTTATTTAGGTTTTTTGGCCAACATTTGCATTGCTGTCAAACCAAAGTGTTTAGGTTTACTTCTGATTATGTCTTGTATTGAAGAGCTTTTACTGTTTTACCTCTCAAAATCCAATTACTTTCTTCACTGGGAAAACAACCAGTTTATTTCCTACATTGTTATTGATGTAAAAATTCAGTAGTCGACATAATACATTTGTTTATAAGCGGAGTAGTTTTGATTAATGATGCTTCTTTGCCTGTTCAATCATTGCTCCTTAAAACTCTTGACAGCTTCAAGCAGAAAGGCTCATGATAATAAATAAAATAAATCATGATAGTGATAGTTACAATCATAAGCCATTGCTTGCCATTATCTGTACTTTGTATCTTCTCAAATATACCCGAGAAGACATTGTATTAGTCTTCTATTCATTACATTTTTGTCACACATCCTCCTTATTCATGTATTTTCCGCTATTATTTGTAGCAATTCTCTGTCCACATTTCTCTTTCCATTTTTCCTTACAAATGGCAGCATACTTTATGCTCCATCTACTGGCCACCAGTGTGCACTGTGAGCTGGTTCGGCTGTTGCTAGGGACAACTGCTTCTTGAAGAATTGAGTTGTCTGGCAGAAGGGAATGTTTGCTGAACATGTAAGCTTTGCATGTACACTAATTTGAGAGGTACCGCATAAATATTCACCAAAATGTGAGTAAAAAGAACAGGGTGAGAAAGTATTAGAAAACTAACGATCCAATGAAAGTCATGTTACTTGATCAAAGTTATCTTTGAATTACACTTCAAGTATACAGAAAAACAGATCTCAAAGCTAATTCAGAAAACATGAATCACTCTGGTATCATGTCAGACCAATGCATTTTGGTCATTTTGCTGAGGTCTAGTCTGCTGAGACTTGCAGCATGGCCTTTAACTGTGGCTGTTAAAAATCCATTGGGGAAATGAGTGGCTTGGCTGCCAATGCTGTGTCTCTAAATAAATGACCTCTTACTGGAATTAGCATCAAACCTGAAGAGAGATGGAGAAAGAGTTGGGGTGGAAATCAAAGGGGAATGTAAAAAAGCAATAAGAGACAAGAGAAAAGAGTACACAATTAAGCCAGGTTTATTTCAGTGCCTAAAATATTGCTTGTTTTTATGAATTTCTCTTTTGTGCATGGTATCTCATTTCCAGGTACTGACAAATGATAAACATGTAGACTGTGAGACAAAATTAGCAGTATGGTAGGCAATGTACAAATGTCCACAGTTTTCTGTGTTATGAAATACAGTTAAATTGCCTTTTATTAAATCATAGAAAATAGTTACTTTGAAACTGTAATGAATAATGTACTGAATTAGTCATCTTTCTTGTCCTATAACAGGAAGTTTCTTTGCAGAGTCTTGCTGCTTAATTATTTCTCGAAGTGTGGTGGTCTTTTTGCAAATGGCATTTTTTGAGTCTGTATTCTCCTGGTAACGATTAATCAGTTACTAGTTGACAATTATTTCAATAATCGATTCATCACGATTAATTCGATTAATCATTTCAGCCCTAATTGGTTGTCCTCCAGAGCTACCACAGAGCTTCCGTGCTGCCTGTCAGTTCATGTTGTTGACCACGTCTTAGCAGGTTTGAAGGTTAGAAAAATACTATTACATATTAGTGCTTGTATAGTACTTTCCTTAACCTATCAAAGTAATTTTGTTTACTAAGTATTGATAGTCAAAGAATTAAAATGTATGATGCTTCAATAAGTACTGCAGCAAGTGCACCCTAATATGCTGCTGTTTAGAAAAAAAAACCCAGCTAAATCTGCAGCACTAAAGTAAATTCCAACCTCTGCTTCTTGCCTGAAAGTCTTCAGATGATTACCATTTCCCCTCCATCTATTAGCCTTTGAGTGTATTTATCTTTGCAATATAAATGCCCAGTTAGTGAAGGGAATGCAGATCACTCATGATTATTAAGAAGGAAATAGCTGAATCTCATCTCGTCATATCTTCAATCTCTTTGCGTGTTAGAGTAATGCATTTGCAGTATATTTGAGAGTATGCGTAGGGGAATTAGTTGGCTAATTAAATGTATTTTAGATACATTTATTTTATTCTATTAATGTTTCAGTTAATCTACTTTCTTTTTGTGGCTATGCTGCTACTGAAATAAAGCTGTTTCGGAGCGGCATTCTTTTAGTCGCTCATATTTTGCAAATTTTCTAAAAAAGCATTCAGCAGTCGCTTTGAGATGAAATCTGAATGCATTAGAAAAAGTTGCTGATGCCACATTAAGAGATAATATGAATGCAAATGAATCAGTTTGTGAGAAAATTTTTTATTAATCACTGATGAATTGAAGACCATATTAACATTTTACGCCTCTATTTAAACTGTCCTGGCGAGCACTAAATAGAACTGAAAATGTCGTGCACACCAGGGATGAGCAACATGAAATTTCATCCAATTTTTAGTTGTATTTATATTCATAATGGTAAAAGTGTCAGTATCAGCTATTTGAACTTCATAACATCCGAGCCCAACAAACACTGCCTGAAAAATAAAACTCATCCATTAACAAATTGGCTTTTTCAGTACATAAATCACAATAAGTAGTGCAGTTGTACTATTAAGCAGCACACAGTGTTCAATTCAATAAATATAGTGCTTATCTTTGTTGTCACTTTCACAAACCAACTCTGGGAAAAATAGTTGAAACAGAAAGAATAAGAGTCTCAAACATATTCTCAGTTTTTTGTGTGTGCTGGAGGAAATTTTCTCTTTCCTGGGTTATTTTGGGTTATTTATTTATTCCTTGTGTCTAGTTATTCTTTGTTTCTGTGAGATTCATTTTCCTGGTTTCCATGTTGCTCTTCCTCGCCCCCTGCTGCCATTCTCTCTTTTTCTCCTCAGTCTCCTTTCTGTTCTCTTCCCTCACACGTGCAAACAGTTAGCCAATCAGCCCCAATCTATTGTTTCAGCATTCACATTCCCAGTATTTAAACCCTTCTCCTGCTCTTACTCCTTGCTGGATTCTCTCATTACCTAGCTGTTTCTTCCCTGTCGTACTCTGTTGTTTTTGCTCCCTGTATTCCTGTTTTTGTTCTGCTCTGGCTCCCTGCATTCCCGGTGGTTTTTGTAAGTTTTTTGTTCTTCATTTTTTCATTAAATCCTCAAAACTACTCATTACCTCTTCTCTGCATTTGGGTCTACAACCAACTACAAATCATGACAGTTATCTTCACTTATGAATTTCTGAACCATTGAAAACTAAATTCTGACACAAAGCCGTTGTAGAATACAGAAGATTCCAAGGTGAAAACATGTATCATTATAGGTCTAAATTCACACAAAGTTTTTGGACAAGTGCTGGTTAATTCACTAGCACTTATATTTCTTTTTGATCCAAACGTTTTGTCAAAAAAACGTTTGGCCTGTGGCCAAAACTGGCGAGTCAAAAGTACTCACGGGTCAAGAACATTAAAAAAAAAAAAAAAAAAAAAAAAAAAAAAGTAGTCAAACAAATAAAGTAGTCTTCTTTTGTAGGAAAGGGATCTTATTCATTGTAGATCCAAAACTTAAAACTTGCACATTTGCTGTATTAAAAGAAAGGCATCTAGTTTTTAGATTTTTTGTTCTTGATTGAACAAATTTATTCTCAGTATAAAAACAGGATTTGGGTCTCTTTCTTTGAAAACACTTGCTATATTGGAATAGAATAGAAATATAATTTATTGTCCCACGATGAGGAAATTTCTGTGCAACAGCAGCAAAGTGGCAGTGACAGGCAATAACAAAAAACAGGCATGCTAGCACAGAGCTTCCTGACAAGCTTATCTAACTGCTTCCTCTCAGCTGTGGATAAGCTGTTACTCAAACATACAGTCCCATACAAGATGGCTGATAACACCACAGTCAAAGAAGGTCTTCAGGAGTGCCCTCTGTATTCCAAAAGACCTCAGCCTCCTCAGCAGGTACAGTGTGCTCTGACCCTTCCTGTAAAGCGCATCAGTCCAGTCCAGTTTATTGTTCAGGTGAACACCCGGGTACTAATAAGAGTCCATGATCTCAATGTCCACTCCCTGGATGTGCACTGGTGTCAGTGAGGTGGGTCTGCGCCTGCAGAAATTCACCACCAGCTCCTTGGTTTTAGCAGCATTGATCAGGAGGTGGTTCTTTTACAGATGGCATTGTGGGGAGTTGATGGAGAAGTCTGCAGTGTAAAGGGTGAAGAGGAACAGTGCCAGCACAGTTCCCTGAGAGACCCCCGTACTGCAGACCATCCTGTTGGAGACACAGCCCTATGTCCTCACATACTGTGGGCGGCCAGTGAGGTAGTCCAGTATCCACTGGGGACATGTGGTGGTCCACTCCTGACAGCTCCAGCTTGTCCCTCAGAAGTCCTGGCTGGATGGTGTTGAAAGCACTGCAGAAATCAAAGAACATGATCCTCACAGTGCTTCCAGGTTTCTCCAGGTGGGTCAGAGCTTGATGCCGGAGTCAGATGATAGCGTCATCCACTCCGATGTCAGGCTTATAGGCGAACTGCAGCGGATCCAATGAAAACGTTACCAGGGGGCATAGATGTTTGAGGACCAGCCTCTCGAGGGTCTTCATCAGACATCAGGGCTACCGGCCTGTAGCTGTTGAGGGCCTTTGGATGTTTGGTCTTTGGTACCGGTACCACGCAGGTGTTCTTCTACAGTTGTGGTAGTTTCCCCAGCTTCAGGTTAAGGTTGAAAATGTATCCCATGATGCCACACGGCTGATCTGCGCAGCACCTCAGGAGCCTGGAGCTACTTAAAGCTTGGTTATAAAAAGATGAATACTTAGGTTTGTACTTAACATTTTCCATTGAAAGAAAATTATGTCGATAATAATTTTACCCTGATTAGAAATAATATGTTTCCATCAGTATCAACCACCTGTCCTGCACAGGTGAAATTTGTATCATTCTTGAATTGCAGTTGGGGGCCACAAAAAATCAGTCCAAGGGCCACAAATGGCCCCTGGGCCACACTTTAGACACCCCTGCTTTAGTCGAATTGATTACTGCAAGAGTGTCTTCACAGGTCTGACTAAAAAGTCCATCAGACACCTCCAGCTGATCCAAAACCCTGTTCCTCAAGTTCTCACTAAAACTAAGAAAATAACGCACATCACTCCAGTTCTAAAGTTCTTACACTGCCTCCCTATAGCTCAGAGAATAGACTTTGAAATATTTTTCTTAGTTTATAAATCACTGAATGGGTTAGCGCCAAAATATATTAAAGACCTGTTGTTGTATCAACCTTCCACAACACTTCTAGTTCTAGTTTACTCTGCATCCCCAGAACCAAACATGGAGAAGCAGCATTCAGTTTCTATGCACCAAAAATCTGGAACAAACTTCCATAAAACTACAAAACAGCTGAAACACTGAGTTCCTTAAAATCAAAATCCCACCTGTTTAGAGTTGCCTTTGATTAAAAACATCTCGAGCATTGATTAATATATTTGATGATGATTATTCTTGATGATTTGGATGATGGCATTTGACAAAATATAATGTTTGTTGCTTGTTTCATAACTGGTTATTGCATTATGTTTTTATTATGTTAAGCACTTTGAACTGCCTTGTTGCTGAAATGTGCTATACAGATAAACTTGACTAGTAAAACAAAATTGAATGAATAATCATCTGTGGAGATAAATGGCAAAAAAGGAACAAAATACATTTTAAATGAATAAGAACATCAAAAACTAGACACAGAAATTAACAGCAAAAACAGTAAAAAGCAAAGTTTTTGAAAAACTAAGTCTAAAGTGTTATTTTTTTCGTTATTTTCGGACATGGGACTGTGTGACCCCCAAACTTGAAAAAGAATACTCCACTTTATTCCAAAAAGCCACCAGACATCTCTTTTTAGAGGTGTGCAATTCCAGCAACAGTAAAAAAACAGTTTAAAGACCACATCTTCCCTTTTCTGAGAACCTGAGCTTTCCTAAAAGATTTGAACAGGAGTGAATCAGAACCTTCAAATAACTGAATTGTAAAGATTACCTTCAGCCATTATGAAGGAGTGAAATATTGCAGTTCAGTTGTATGAAGAAATAAAAACGTTGATTTCAGTCAGTTCATTGTACCCAGTGAATCAACAGAACATACCAAATCTGCATCACTGACAAAGTACCATCCTTTTTCATGTCTTTCTGTAGAATTCTGTCATCTGTGGGGTCACAGCTTGATCTGAGGACGCTTCGAGCAGTGAGAGTGCTGCGGCCACTAAAACTGGTGTCTGGGATTCCTAGTGAGTTGTAATTGATTTATTTATTTCTAATGAACAAATTAAAACCAACAGCCACCATTGGCCCTTTGATTACTTAAATAAAAAGGAAATTTCCATTTCTCTTCACTAGAATAGGTATAAACTGCCAATATTTAGCTTAACTATTATCTGTATAACTGAGAACACATGCATTTGGACACTTTTGTTAATTTTTCTTGGTTTATTTTTATTCCTATCTTCAGTCAACAATGAATACGTGGAAATTTTAGGAATGAGATACATTGAAATGTTGAATGTAATGCTTAGTATTTAGAAATAAAATAACAGAGCAATGCAGTGTACCTCACCATAAGGATTTGCATCTATTTCAGCTTCTTCTTGGTGTTTTTGTTCCAAACTTTTTCTGAGCATTCACATTGTCATCTAGGCTTACAGGTGGTCCTCAAGTCCATAATGAAGGCCATGATACCCCTGCTTCAAATTGGCTTGCTGTTGTTCGTGGCTATCCTTATGTTCGCCATCATCGGCTTGGAGTTCTACATGGGAAAATTCCACATGACCTGCTACGATGACATTACAAGTAAGCATAAAATGAAAATGGTAAGTAACTATATCCATCAGCAAAAAAAACACAAAACAAAAACAACAACATATACACTGTATATTTGGTCAAAGGTAAAGGAAACTAGGGACCAGTTGGCTGAATTTCATTGTACTTCATCACTTAATTTTGCCAACATGCAGTGCTTTGCAAAATTATTCATACCTCTTAAGCTTTTTCTCATTTTTTTTTTTTTTACAATTGCAAACTTCAGTATATTTATAGTGGATTCGTATTTCTTTTGTTTTTGCATTTTTGTCAGACTTAAATGATTCAGATTATTAAATGAATGTTAATATCAGTTTATGGTTTTATTATTTAAAAAAAAAAAAAGCTTTCCAAACTAACGTATGTGAAAAGCTCATTCCCTTTTAAACTTGATAACTGGTTTACCAACCTTGGTTTGCCATTATTATTTGCAATGACAGGGAATTACTCCTTCACATCACTGTGGGGCGATTTTAGCCCATTCTTCTTTTCAAAGTAGTTTTTATTTAGCCATATTTGGGGGATTTTTTGAGTGATTAAGGTCACTGAATGAATCATTGATGTGGTCTTGTTGTAATTTTGGTAGAAATTGTGCTATTCCACTTTTAATTGTTAACCACATTTTTTTGTCTTTTGTCCCACTCTAATTAGAAGAGAAAGTGGAAGAACGCCCATGTGGTGACAAACTACCCTCCCGATTGTGCCCCAATGGCTCAACGTGTCTTTCTGGCTGGATTGGACCAAACTATGGCATCACTCAGTTTGACAACATTCTGTTTGCTGTTCTGACAGTCTTCCAGTGCATCACTATGGAAGGATGGACAGATATGCTTTACCACGTACGTCAAAAAAAAAAAAAAAAAAAAAAAAATCTAAGTTAAACTTTTCTTTGAACAACCAAATAAACCTACTTTAATTCTAGAAAAGCCCTTAAGATTTCATTTTCAACCAGTCAATCTGCTACTGTTTGAACAAGTTCCAGATTTCTGCATTCATTTTTTTTTACTAATTCAAAATAAATTGGCCAACAATTTTTGTCATTCAGATTTTTTTTCTCTAATTTTTCGGTTTTGAATCAAATACCAAAGTATTTACCCTTAACATTTTGTACCACATCATCCCCTCTACACAGCATTTGTAAAGCTTACTTTGGAAAATAAACAACATCAAAGCCTAAATAAACAAAACAGTGATAGTTCAGATACCATGTACTTGTTTTGGACAATTTAGATATGTTACATTCACAGAATCCTAAAAAAAAAAACAAGAAAAAAAATTGGAAAAACCCACACATAATACCTGATAATAATTAAATTTTGACTCCTAAAGTGTCAGTTTTTTTCCTGAAAAGATGTTAAATATTCTAAACAATTTTACTGTAGTTTCAGTTATCAGTATTTGTAATTGCACCACAGTAATATTCATCATCAAAATAGAAGCTAGTGATATATAACATTTATTATTATAGTACACCTACAGACTTTCAAAGATGTGTGAAACTATAAGTTTGGTTTTGATTTTTTTTATATCTTAATGAAGGGAAATGTATATTAAAATTTTCCTAAAGACTATTTATCCAAAATGTATTTTCCATCTCTCCTCTTTTTTCATCAGTGTGACCTCTTCTCATCTGCCCTTTTCTTGCTTTTAGAGACCCTCTCTCTTCCCCCCTTTCTTCAGGTCTCTATTCTGGTCTGTCTATATTTAACATCTTTTCTGATGGATGAAGCCTGACTTCCACATTCACACATGCAGTCAGGAGGAAACCAATGAAAGTTTAATAGCCATGTGGCAGCCTGCATTGTGCTATCTAGATAAAGATAAACCTGACACATGCACACAACACACAACCAGCCAGTGACCAGGTGACATATCCATTTAGGAAGTTTCATTTCAAATATGGAAAGATAATATTCCCATTCATTTAATTTTTCTGATTGTCAGTTGATTTTGTTTAATGATGGAGCCAAAGGTAAGACATTGTATTTGTGTTCACAATAAGTAACTTACTACAACAAATAAATGTGAATGGAAAGTCAGCTGCAACGCAATACTGCACAAAGACTGTGGTTCATATATTTTTTCTTGAATGAAAAGCAATAGCACCTGCTCTCAGATAAGGCTTTCTGGAGAAAAAAGATACCTTCTAAATAAATATCAAATCCACATTTTCACTAATCTTAGATCTTGTTTATTGTAGAAAAACTTTCCACAATTAAGTAGTCTTTTAATGCCTTCATTCCATTGTACCTTTTAAAAAAGCACATAAACTATGCATGAGAAAAATCATACACCAGAAACACATGTGACATCTTGTGTACAATTTAACATATTGCATATCATGCTCTGCAAACTTTGTTATAAACCCTATTTCTTTCTTTCGAGGGATTCGGATTCCAGTTAGGGGAAAGTTGACCTTTATGAAGTAAGACAGACTATGACTACACTCAAAAAAAAAAAAAAAAAAAAAAAAAGGTTCAGAGCAACCTTCTGTTTAGTAAATATTATCAAAAAATAAATTGGTTTTAAAAGCTGGATTGAAACACCCCCTGGTGTGAAGAAAACAATGCATGGTTGGCTTAAAATGTTCATTATCTGATGGTACCTAAAAAAGTTGGGCACAAAATTACACAAAATTAAAAAATGACCAAAACTGCAAATACTGAAAATATTTGATCATATAGAAAACCCATGAAATTACATGGAATTACATATCTCATCCAGTTATATTGGGCCTAAAAAAAATCCAACCTGGTCCTGACTTTTCTTTGGTCCGAACCCAACGTTAGAGGCCCGAACCTGAAGTAAACATGACATATTATTTTAAACTGATACAAGTTTGAAATGCTTAGTAGTGAAATTCTCCTGTTTTTATCTTTTGTTTAACACTGTCCAGCTCCATTTTGTTGCTTGTTGTGAGTCAAGTATGAATCATCTGGGATGTGTGATTGATTGGAGCAAAGCAGGGTAGGGTACCATGCACATTAGTTGTGCAGTGCATTGCGCTTGTTACAGTCTAACTCCTGCACCTTACCTCCTTTCCTCATCAGGGTGAACTACCTACGCCTCTATTTAAACTATAATAAGTAGATTAACACTACTTTATATTGTGCATTCTCATTTAGTTTTCTCTGTGCTGTATGTATTGTAGGCTTATTAAAAATGCACCACAAAAGCACAAGCCCCCAAACATCAAACATATAATTTTGGCCCAGCCCAAATTTCGGGTTCTGGTCGGGCTTGGGCTATAGATTTAAACTCTAATCCAATCTGAAATTTACTAGATTACACATCCCATATGAAACCCATGAAATAACATATCCAATGTGAAACCTATTGGATTATATTTCTCATGTGAACCCAAAAAAGTTGCATGTTTCATGTGAAAGCCATTGGATTTTTGTTCCACATGAAAGCCAACATATTACATGTCCTATGTGAAACGCATCAGATTTCATGCCCCCTATGAAACCGAAATCCCATAGTTCTGACACTTTTGTGTGACTTATCTCTTGCAGAGCAATGACGTGGAAGGCAGCATGTGGAACTGGGTATATTACATCCCCCTCATCATCATCGGCTCCTTCTTCATGCTCAACCTGGTGCTGGGTGTACTTTCAGGGTATCGTCTGAACTATATCAATCTGTATCTCTGTAAACGACTTCCACATTTCATTTCCATATAGCTTCTGTACACTGCGGAATGTTTTCTTCAGTTTACACTTTACAATATCACAATGAGTAAAGCAAGGGAGAACATAAAGTAAATGTTCCCACAGTGAATTTGCCAAAGAGAGGGAACGGGTGGAAAACAGGAGTGAATTCCTCAAGCTGAGGCGACAGCAGCAGATTGAGCGAGAGCTCAATGGATACTTGGAGTGGATCTGCAAAGCAGGTCAGTTCATGCTGATCGACACATTAATTCTTATACACACAGCTCAGGGTGCCACATTTACATCTGTTACTTATTCACTTTTACAGAGGAGGTGATTCTGGCTGAGGAAGATGCCACGGGGAACTTTGATGGTAACTGATTTCCTTTTTCAACAGAGCTACATAAGAATATAGAGATTTAGTATAAGAGAGCTTAGTAACCACAGCACCAAAATGTGTCAAAAGCAGGCAACAGATTTCTTCTTATAACTTCTGATATGTAACTTTTATTCATTAAATTTCCAAGAGATTGCATCTGAATTGATGTATTGTTTTTATTGGAATTAGGACTAGTCATTTAAATTTGGAAATAAATAAATAAATGCAGTATATGTACGTCAACAAGTGACAGACTGTGGGAGAGGTGAGAGACAGACATTTCAGAAATAGATGAATGAATAATCAATTTTCCTTTCTGTCTCTTGCTAGGTTCAAGACGAAGGCCGACCATCAAAACTAGAAATAACAAAACAGAGCTGCTAAATCAAGAGGAAGGAGAGGACAACATAGGAGATGCAGTAGGTAAGAAAAGTGGATAGATGGTAATACACATTTCACACCTTAGTCATTAATAATTTCAGTTGTAATGTCTTAACAGAATTTAAAAAGCATAGACTGAGCAAAGAAGAGTTCTGAAAAGTTTAAAGCAGCTTTTTGGTCATCTTTTGTGAATGATGCACATAATTTTTCATAAACTGTGGATGATGAGTATATGGGGTGCCATTTGTAGTGTTATACGGTCAAAAATTAACAGCAATAATTTTATGTTACTTAGTCTGTCATAAGAAATAAATGGGGGGTTATTTTTCTAAGTCATATTTTCATTTTATTATTCATTCATTTATAAATGTCACAATTTCAAACTACATAGTTAATGAGTAAGCTAAATATTTAGCTTCAAACTGAGCTAAATATTTTGCACCAGACTAAATATTTAGCTTGAAACTAAACATTTAGCTTCAGACTAAATATTTAGTTTAAAACTAAATATTTTTGTTTGTTAGCAAGGTAAATATTTAGCCTCAAACTAAATATATAGTTTGAAGCTAAATATTTAGCTTTAAACTATATATTTAGCTCAGAGCTTCTTCTCATATTTAGCTCTGAGCTAACTTGGTTTAGCTTGATTAGTCGATTTAGTTTGTAGCTCAATATTTTAGTTAGCAAGCTAAATATTTAGCATCAAACTAAATATTTAGTTAGCGAGTTCAATATTTAGTCTGAAGTTAAATATTTAGCTTAGTCTGAAACTAAATATTTAGTTTGTAAATTAAATATAGCATGCTAATTAAATATTTAGTTTGAAACTGTTACATTTATAAATGAAGGAATAACATGCTGAAAATATGACTTAGAAAAATGAATCCAATTTTTTTCTCTTATGATAGGCTAACTAACCCAAATTATTGCTGTTAATTTTTGACTGTACCTTTATAAATGGAACCCTATATGAGTTTCCCTTCTTTCCCTTAGGATTTGCTCGCTCCAGTATAAAGAGTGGTAAGGATGGGACCAATTATAGTAAAAAAGAGCGACGAATGCGATTCTTCATCCGGAAAATGGTGAAGACGCAGGCCTTCTATTGGACAGTGCTCTGCCTGGTGGGCCTCAACACCATCTGTGTGGCCGTGGTGCATTACAACCAGCCGCCACTTCTTTCTGACTTTCTCGGTGAGTAAATACAAGCTCGGTTCTAAAGAACCTTTTCATAGTTATCATACTCTGGTGAAAGTACACAGCTCCTTTTCTCAGCATTGCAAAACTGAAAGGTAATAGTAACTCTATCGAGTTTTTGTACATTTAAACCAGGGCTTGCAGCTTTTTAAGGTTTTTGGAGCTAGTGAACCTTTTTTAAAAGACAATATACCTTTATGTTTTTTCTGATATTGTTATTATTGTACATAAAAAAAGTTGGGGGTATGTAGCAACCAGCCAATGTAGAGCAGGTAAGTGAAATTATTGCGGTGCATTCTCCAAAACATAAAATTAAACTGGTGGTTTTTGGGCTTTCTCATCAATATTTCCCAACTTTTAAACATACCAGCTTTGGTGTTGCCATCGTACAAGTATAATAAAATACTAAAAATGTAATACAGATACAGTGAATAATCAAGATGAGGTAAACATTTAGGGATGAATATTCTTAAATGCTATAATTCAGTTAAAGCCCTACCTTTTCTTTTAAAATCATGGTCTGTTGTGTATTGAAAAGTCATCAAGCAATTAACTGACTTAAATCATGAAAGTGATGGTGGGAACCAAAAGAATTTAATAAAATCCACTTGAATTTGACTTATTTGTCTTTGGACAGAATTTGATTCTGCACAACTGGAAATAAATTAGGCTTGTTTGTGTTAAGATGACATCTGTTGTGAATCAGAGCTATATAACTAAAATGAATTGAATTCAAGTTCTAAAAGCAAGTGTTTTTAAGCTGCAGTAAGCTGCACTTTGTGTTATAACATAACAGACAGAAACTACCATCACTGAAAAAGCTCCTAAAATCTAAAGGCACCAAATATTACGCTACATCATAATCTAACACAAAATGAACCAATAATTATGGAAATGTACTGGGATTTATTGAAACCAATAATCCATCTACCTAAAATGTAAACCAAACCCTACACTAATGGACTGTTTCTCAAGGCCAGTTTCTAAGTGATTAATAATAAATATGAATCACAGAAATACAAATAAATAAACAGAAATGTAACAAGATTTCTGCCACTTAGTTTTTTAGTTCATAAATTTAAAAATCAAAGATGTTCATAAAAGCTGGTTTTCCAGCAAAATTACCATCACCCAATTGATATATTGTAAACATATGACAATATACTACATGAACATATAAAGTTTACATGAACGTATAAAGTCATATGTTCATGTAGTTCATGCAAATACTAAGATAAGCATATTGTGTTAAAATTGGCTGTACAAATAATGTGTGATTTGAGACACTGTTCACTTTCATTATGCTTTCAAGGACTTTCTACTTTTTGCTTACATTGTTTGCCTGATTTAGTAAATAATCCACACTATTTATTCTTTAGTTCTGTTACATTTAAGTTGGTACTTAAATGCAAGACACATTCAGGAGAATCACCTTGTTGTCTCTGGCCACTTTCCAACATCATTAGCATATGAAGCTGTAGTTCCTCATGGAGTCCATTTATCACCACACTGTCATACACTCTTTGACTCACGCCACCATTGACTTCTACTCATTTTATTCTTTGTCAAATACTCATGCACACTGCTTTCTGACTGTAGTCATCCCCACCTCTGCTTTTATTCACTCTTTCTTTCAGTTTACCTTACATTTGTCTCTGTCTGCTGCTATTTCCACTCTAGTCTCCTCCCTGTTCAACCTCTTTTACTCTCTACATTTGTTTTCCTTTCCTCTACAAAATCTACCTTCCTTATTTCTCCTGTTTTTCTTTCCTCCTCCAGTCTATGCAGAGTTCATCTTCCTTGGTTTGTTTATGTCTGAAATGCTGATCAAAATGTATGGTCTGGGCATCCAGCCCTACTTCCACTCCTCATTTAACTGCTTCGACTGTGTGGTGAGTGCCCCAATGTACACACAAACCTACACACAAACATTCATTCGTGAAAATGCTCATATTTGACTTAAATTCAGACTTAAATTTTTCATATTAATTTCCAATCAGTGCCAAAAAAACATGTCACCAGGGTGCCCTCAGTTAAATGTAACCTATTTTACCTGTCTTGCTTGTGTGTTTTGTATTTTAAAAAATTAAATCGTGAGGACTCTCTTAAGCCTTCTAAGATGCATTTTGTCTACTTGAACCGTTACCTTGAGCAAGACTATATTTATAGAGCAACTTTTAGTTTTCTGTATCCGCTAAAAAAACAAAAAAAAAATCATTGTACACTCCACCACCAACGTGCATTAGTATGCATTGCACAAATAGTGTACTGGCCAGTAATGAGGTAGAAGACGATAGCTTAAACTGATGAGTTCTACAGCCAAATTGGGTCCACAACTTTAGCATTGGTGTCCCTCCAGTGGTGAATTTGTCTGTTGCTACCTTGTGTTTCAGAGGACTAGGAATATATGCATGTTTAAGTGAATGGCGCTTGAATGAAAAAGTGATTCTACAACAGGCTTCTGCAACAGTTGATGTCATGCTGAGGAGGTAACAAAGTCATTTGAATCAGGAGTGTTTCTGTGTGGTATGAGCACTACAACTCTGAGTCGACATAAATTCGACACACATGCATCACTGTTGCCTGTGTTGCTATGGAATCAACACAGGCAACTTAAATCTCACAGCAATAAACCAAGAATAACATTATTTTATCTCATTCTATGCTATGCAGATTTTCTATCTGTACTGTTTAAGATTCACTCACCATGCAATGCTAAATGTTTGAACTAAAACAGCGAGACCCAACTTTTGGATCATTTCAGTTAATAAATATTTGACCACTTGGAGGCCACCTATGAAGCACTGAATTAGGGCTGGGCACTAAAACAATATCTATCGCGATAGACATGTGATCAACATCAAAAGAAAATACATCCGATAGAAAATACATCCGGTAGAATTTAAATCATTTCAGTGAACTCTGATCCAGAACCACATGGCATTCTGGGGGATGTAGGCAGAGGAAAGGCTTTAGCTAGTCAAACTCTCATGGTCCAGCTAAGAAACGGTGGCATCAACTAACTCACTCACTTTTTGGTTAGCTAGCATCAACTTGTTGTGTAACATGTACAGTAGCAGTTTCATATTGCCCCCAGCATACTCCGACATACTTCACTTCTCGCGTACCCGAGGTGGACTCTCAGTGGATTCTCCACTCAAGGTGTACTCTCGAGTACGCAAGGTAGACTCAAAACAAACATCCGCTGGACACGTCCACCCTAAGGTAAATTTTTGCGACCATGAATGCATACTTTCTGATACATTCACTACACAGGAAACTGCTCAGTAGGAAACCATGTACAAATCATACTGTTTTGTATGTAACACCAGACTGTTAATTTTGAAATTCAGTGCAAGCAGTTGCAAGAATGATTAATGTGACTGCCGTTCTTTGAACAGCACTGACAGTTGTGCGGTGGCTGCCCTGGTGAAAAAGTAAAAGGGGCTAGGCATCCAACTAGATCATGAAACTTACTAGTATCCATTTGAATTGTGGAAAATGAAGGAGTTTGTCACAAGAATTGTAGGCAATCAGTATGCTTGACTATTAAATCTTAACCTCCTGCGGACAGTGCACAGTCCACAGAGTACACGTATGCCTGAGTATGTGGGAGCAGTTTCATGTTTTCCCATTGTGTCCCAGAACTGCTTAAAAATAAGAACGATGTGGAGTGAAAGGAGAAAATGAGTGCAACAGCTCAAGAGAAAATTGTGGACAAGAGGAAAGGTCACGCCACCAGTTTGGCAGTATTTTGGATATTTAAAACAAAAACAACCTAATTAATAATTATTGATTACTACTGATATGAAATGCTTATATTGTGACATGTTTTTCAGCCATATCGCTCAGGCCTACACTGAACTTTTAATTCTGGATGGTCAGTTGATCCCTAAATATGCGATAAAAATAAAACACAACAAAAGTAATGCATCCTGTCTGATTTTATTCAATATATATTTATGGATCAACTGACCCTACTGTCTAAATATTTCAAGTAATGAATGTTTTACCACCTGGGTGACACTTGAGTATCTAATTTTTATCCATAGATGGTCCGTTGATCCCTAAATACAGAAAAAAAAATTAAAACATGATGTTGATGTCACTGCAAAAGTAATACATTGTGTCTTCTTTTATTTTCTGTATTTAAGTATGAACTGACCCTTCTTTCTGATGAATATAGTTGATAAATATTTGACCACTTACAGGCCACTAATATCCCATAGAATTTTTATCCCAACATGCTCAATCAATCTTTAAATACAGAGGAAAAAAATAAAACAAGATAATTGCAACTTATCTTCTCTTGTTTTACTTATTGTATTCTATATTTAAAATCAAACCAACTCTACTTTTGGATTAATTCAACTCATAAAAAATGGGCTACTGAAGGCCTCTTATATTCCATTGAACTTACATCCCTACATGATTTGTTGGTCCTCAAGCATAGACAATAATAAAAAATACAAGATGTCAAAGTACCCTTTCCCATCCTGAGGCAGTCCAACATTGTGAATTCTATACCATTCATAATAATACATTCACACTGTGCTAAACAGGTTGCATAAAAAGCAACTCACATACTTGTCAAGTCATGTCACTTCTGTGAAGTGACATGACTTGACAAGATCTGCTTAATTTTCTCACACTTAGAAACTTGATACATTAACATGCATGTGATAGCTGCTTAAACATTTTGATGTCCTTCCTTCTCTTCCTCAAGCACAACCAAGACCATCGTCAAATAATGCTAGCTCAAACCTGAAGCATATTTGACTTGTGCAGTGAGTAGTGCAGGAAGAAGATAGTGGCAAACCAAATCGAGGACCACCTTAAAGTCTTAATGTCTGGACCTCTATTGCTAACAAGCTATTTACTAAATAGTCCACATTTATTAAAATTTATTGCAATTATTTTTAAGCACAACTAAAAACTAAGAAATAAAGGTGGTAGATATTGATTGAATTCAACAAAATCACATTTTCTCAGTAACTTGCTTGGGGATTTTGCTTTGAGTTTAAAGTATTCATTTAGTGCATGTCCTATTATTCTCTAGTTGTTTTACTGAAGTTATATTTCTGGTACATTTAAAACCTCAATGACCACTTGGAAAAGAGCAACAGACACATTTGGGTTTGTACAGCTGAAACACTCCTGATTTATTTGCTCTGTTGACTTCTCTGTAGCCACCATAACAGTCTCCACTCAAACAAGTAGATGATTTACACTTCATTCCTAAAATAACCAAAGTGGAGATGTATTGTTTGTATTTTCTATGTGTGTATGTGTGTGTTTTCAGGTTATTGTCGGTAGTATATTTGAGGTTGTGTGGGCCACCATAAAACCAAACACATCATTCGGAATCAGTGTGTTACGAGCTCTCAGGCTGTTGCGTATCTTTAAAGTCACCAAGTAAGTAAAGATCATTTGTAATCTAGATTTCATTCGAATTCTTTTGTCAGTTGAACACTCGCTAAATTCTTTCTGTAGTAGAAGTTTTTAAATGTTTTCGACTCATATGCAGTCATACTAAGAAATATTAATAGCGGTATCAAGAAGCTTAATAAATATGTTTTTTGAGGCAATAAGGCTGAAGTTTCATAGTTTCATAGAAGTTTCTGCCTCTGTCATCATTTCAGGGCAATATGTAAGTAAAGTTTTTAAATTAGAGATCTAAAGTCTACTAATCCAAAGCTGGTAAATCTCGAACAGACGTGAGCAGATGTTGTTGTATCCTAGTTTTATGAAGGTGAACAGAAGCACAGACCTAGATTTTACTCTCCCTGCAACTTTAACTGTTACCGCCTTCAGGTAAGGACATAGATACAGGACTCCAAGAAAGTCCTGAAATCCAAATGATCCTATGTAAGGGTCCCGCAGGGGGCCGTGAAAACAGAGGACAAATGACAGACAAAGATGAAAACTAAAATATATTTTAAGTACCACAAGTATAACAGATTTGTCTCAGGTCAAAGTAAATCTAAAAAAAAACAAAGGGAGGACAAAGAAAAAGAGAGCACAGGTTGAAAAGGTAGGTTACAGAAACTTCTGGAGAGACAATGCGATTAAGGCCAAAATATCATGGGAATTTGTTTACAGGGCACAGTGTTCCTTTAAGGGAACAATGCTTTTTTTTTTTTTTTTTTTTTTTTTTTTTTTTTTTTTTTTTTTTTTTTTTTAAACAGAAATTGTGTGTAAATTAATACATAGCAACAACGGTTTTTAACCACAGAAAAATCATGTCTTGAGTATTTTCCCCATGCATTTGGATTTCTTCTTCCATTTTTGTAGATATTTTTTCTCTCTACAACTCCCAGCATCTCTTCTTCATTAGCACTAAACTATCTGCACTTCTCTTACATGCACCTTACTCCTCCTCAGGTACTGGGCGCCACTTAGGAACCTGGTGGTTTCGCTGTTAAACTCCATGAAGTCCATTGTCAGCTTGCTCTTCCTCCTCTTCCTCTTCATTGTGGTCTTTGCTTTGTTGGGGATGCAGCTTTTTGGAGGACAGTCAGTATCAACGCAAACTTTACAACTGCCTTGTTTTAGGTGTTGTTGCATGTCTACTTTATTCTGCTTGCCCTGAGTTATTTGGTATTTTCCTCTCCTCAGATTCAACTTTGAAAATGGAACTCCACCTACCAATTTTGATACTTTTGCGGCAGCAATCATGACAGTGTTTCAGGTAAGAAAGAACAAGTTATGTTCTGTTCTTACATGTAATAAGAAACATTTATATTCTCATAATTTTGGTAGTGATGGGAATCTGTCAGATATCCACTTCCAAAATGACAAAGTAAAGAAAATACAAAGCAGATCTTCATTGAGTTTTTGCTATCTATGTCTAGTAAATCATTCTAAAGTGGAATTTAAATGATACATGGTTATACAACTGTGTACCATTAGTTGCACACTCTATAAATCTGCCATTTGCAGTTTGCAACAAGCCATGTGCAGGACACAGCAAATATGTGGAACAAAGTGACCAGGTCAGATGAGACCAAAATTGAACTCCTTGACCAAAACCTGTGTTTAGCAGAAACTTAACACAGCACATATTCCAGAATACACCATCTCCCTAATAAACATGGTGGGGGCAGCATCATGCTCCAAGGATGCTTGGTAGAAAGATAAATTGGGCTATAACATATTCAAAATCACATGAGCAAAATCTGTCTCGCTCAGACTTTGTGCAGATTAGTTTTCTTTCTGTTTTTTTTTTTTTTTTAATCTTTGTTTTTTCCATCTGGCGCCAAGTTTTTGTCAGAAAGATTAATAAAATTAAAATTCCTCTCCTTTCTCTTTAGATCCTGACAGGAGAGGACTGGAATGTGGTGATGTATGATGGGATTGAGTCACAGGGAGGAGTAAATGATAAAGGAATGGTCTTCTCCATCTTCTTCATTGTCCTCACACTCTTTGGCAACTGTATCCTCCCTTCATACTTGCATATGCATACACTTAAATGCACACTTCAATGATGTTCAACATGCTCCAACTTCATAGATGAAAAGTGTTCTTATTATTTCACAAATCCCTAATTTTTTTAAATTATTATTACAATGTTTAATTTAATCTCTAGCTTTTTGAACTCAAGAATCAGTGTTTCCCTAACTTCTTCCACCATAGACACACTGCTGAATGTCTTCTTGGCTATTGCTGTTGACAATCTGGCCAATGCCCAGGAACTTACCAAGGTTCAGGACCCCTCATATAAACTGTTATTTTGGATTTATTGCTGTTTAATTTTAGTTTTTTGTCTGGCTTTGCAAATAATTTCTTCATATCTTAAACCACATATTTATGCCAATGTGACAAACCTACTCAAGATTAGTAAAGTGTATTGCCTTTTGATTCATTTTTTGTGTTATTTGTCTCATTTTGAGGCCTAGTATCAAGAGAAGACAATCTTTCTAAATACATAATTTAACGTGTGTGTGTGTGTGTGTGTGTGTGTATGTATGTTGCTCATTGGAACCAAGTTTGATTGTTTTCTCTGATAGGATGAAGAAGAGCAGGAAGAGGCAGCTAATCAAAAGACAGCACTGCAGAAGGCTAAGGAAGTGGCAGAGGTCAGCCCGCTATCTGCTGCAAACCTGTCAATTGCTGCGTGAGTACACACGTTTGATGTAATTGAACACAGAAACACAATATGTATGCAGATTTGTTCAAAATACAACTGCAGGTGCATCCCAGTAATGTTGAATAATATTGAAATGTTAAGTTACTTTAGTAAAAAAGTCAGAAACAATTAATGAATTACACCCAGTGATATATTTTAAGTGGTGATACACGATATGTCAGCATTCACATCAGTATCGGCTGATATTTGTAGGTTTTTTTGTGACACATTGGTATCGGTCCAATAAGTAAAACTGGGTCGATATTAACTGCCTATATTGATTTCCATCTTGTTGCTGTTTCTCTGTTTGGGAATGTGATAGTGATGCACCGCAAAATAATGTTGAAAAGGTAGGGAAATATATATATATATATATATATATATATATATATATATATATATATATATATATATATATATATATATATATATATATATATATATATATGTAAATATCAGCTATCAACCATAGCAGCACTATTAATATCAAATATCAGTATCAGCCAAAATTTTCATATCGGTGCATTCCTTATTTTAAGCATTTACTTCTGTTCGTTTAGGTGGTTATGGGTTACAACTGTTGATAACTCCAAAATATGTTTCTTAGATGATTTAAATGTTACTTAAGAACAACAGAAAATTGTTACTACTTTATTACAGTAATGTTATAGTAATGGTATGGCCTATACAATGATGGGGGAGATTGCTAACCTGACAGATGTCCAGCACATTTCAGCAACAAGGCAGTTCAAAGTGCTTTACATCGTAAAAACAATCAAGTATACATCAAAATCTTCAAAATCATATATTATCATTCAAATTTTGTGGGGAACTGACTTTTGGGCTTTTATCAGGTGCAAACCTGCCACTAAGTCTACATTTTTACAAGCACGGGCTTACAAAATTCTCATGTTTTTAGTTGCATTCATTTCTACACATTCACAATCAAGCATGCACACATACAGAAAAGACATAAACCACATGTACTGTTTGTCTTTTGCATCTGCCTCCCATCATTAGTGATTGGCAGGCATTCACAAATGCACACCCTCACACACAAAGTGACACACTGTCCTATGAAATATGATTAGGCAATTGTTCACTGAGTGAAAAGAACAGATTCAGGGCTTTGTTGAGTATAGAAAAGCGAGAGGCGGACAGTCTAAACTCTGTTCCTTGCAGAAGAGAAATGCTGACATCAAAACAGAGCTCGAATAAGCCTGCTGCCACTTTCAAAGTCACTTCGGAGACTCTTCAGCAGTTTTATATTGAGAATAAAGGTCAAATATTGTAGAGTACCTTTTACTTGGAGGATATTTGAACTGTGATTCTTCCAACGTACAAGATTTCCAGTACATTTTCAACCATTTATTAAGCAAGTTTTCTACATTGTGCAAGTAGCTCTCTTCCATTTTTCTTTTATATTATTTTGTTGCTGCAATTTTACCCTGTTTTACACACTTATTTATCACAACATTCCTCTTTTCCTGTAGATTTACCATCCCCTTGATCTCTGCTGTCTTAAATGTCTTTACTTACCTTGCACTTTTATAGGCTTGTGACCCACTTTTGTTTTCTTCCTACATTCCCCCTGCAACATTTTTTATTTTGTCTGTACACTTTTTTATCCATACCTCTCACAACAGTAAGGAGCAGCAGAAGAACCACACCAAGGCCAATAAGTCTGTGTGGGAGCAGAGAACCAGTGAGATTCGGCGACAGAACCTGATGACGAGCCGCGAGGCGCTCTACAATGAGCTGGAGCAGGATGACTGGAAGGTGGGAGGAGAGGGAGAGGAGGTAAGTATACCCCTAGATGCGACGTCTGTAAGGATATTGATTTCATGTGAAATTTTGACAGTCTTTAGTTGTTTTTTTTTTAACAACTTACCATGGAATGTCATGCCGTGCCCTGGACACACCATCACAGGGTTCTGACCTGGTTTTAACCATCATTCGTTCTGGGTCATGCTGGATCCACTGATGTTTTAATTCCAGAGTGTAATATCCCTTTAAGCTTGTAAAAAAAATGTTTGCCATTGCGCTGCTATATAGGACAGCTTGAAGCTGCATGTTTGGGAGCAATGCATTATTAAAGTGGGCCATGCTGAGAAAGCCAGAGCTGCACTCAAAGACGGCAGGCAACTCAAAATTGGAGCAGGTCAAAAATGAATCCAAGGAAAGACAATCAGCTGGACATAGCTCAGCAAACTGTACGTTCAAAAGCATGACAGTTTACATTTAAACTGTTTATGTGGAATATAAAAATGGTTCACTATTTGCTGAAGTCTGTATCTCTGTGGCTTGGCAAAGGAAACCAGATAAAAGCCTAAGCAATGCTGTATATTCTAGGCTTATTCTGCATTCTTTAAAGGTCTAGTTTGAAGAATGTTATGGCAATGCATGGCATTTGTACAGAATTTTAACAAACTTGTAAAAGGCCCAAAAGCTATCCAAAGCACAAAAAATTGCATTGTCCGCTGTAGAGACACTCTACTGTCTTGTGTTGGTTATCCCAATAACACATTGGTCCAATATGGTGACCATAAGGTTGCCAGTCGATAAATCAAAAGATTACACACTAGATTTTTAAGTATCAGTTAACTTAATGTCCCTTTATTGACAAAAGTTAAGCACTCAAGAAAAAAGGGTTTGAGTTGGATGTAATTTTGCACAATTGCGGACCAATAAAAAAATAGTTTTCCAAGGACCTGGCACATCCCGAATGGACACCAGATGGCATGAATGATGGTATCATAAGTGAAGCTAAAGTGATGCAGGCTGGTTCCACAGTATTCAACAGTCAAATACAGTGAGCTAAGGTTTTCAAACACAAAGGATGCCTTGCAAACTAATTAGACAGCTTTTTAAGCATATAATGTAAGCTTAATATCAGTTCTATTTTGGGTTTGCATGAGGCCTTTTGATATGCAGCAGCCTAACCTATGGGGAAAAAAGTCACCCTCATGTGATGAGCCTGGTGAATCATGACAGACTGCACCAAGGAAAAATAGTTGCATTACAAAAACCGATGATATCTAGCTACAGGTATTACAGTCTTTGTAGCACCATCTATCATTCTGCAACATGTCTCGATGACTCCCATCAGCCACACTTCAGGTTCATAGATATATATATATATGTATAGGCTATCATTAACACAACAGCTGAAACTGAGCATTTGGAGGGTATGGTGTACATGTGTGGTGGCACCACTGAGACAGGACCAATGCTGCTAATGATGTAGAGAGCTACCCTAGTGGCACACCAGCTATCATCTTGGTGTCAGCAGTCATAAGGTGTGACTTCAAGTCTCCTTTGGTAGTTATTCAGGGGACGCTAAGAGAATAGTTTGTTATTGTGAAAGTCATACTCTTTCAACAGGAAAATCCCCATTCACACATGATGCCCGTGTCTATAGACTATTGCTACATGTTAAAATCTTCCCATGATCAGCCGTTCCCCTAATCTTTCCCCAGCTCAACATGTGTGGGATCACCTCAGATATCATCTGTGACTTATTGTACTAGATCTCAAGAGCCAATTACAATAGTTGTAAGACGACTTGCTTGTTATCCATTGATTTTACATTGTAATCATTGCAATCCAGTCACATGACTTATTCAGTTTTATTTAATTTCTACCACTTACTCAAATGTCTGAAAATTGATTTTTAAAAATATATGTCACACATGTGCCAAGTTTTAAAGGCTAAGCTTTTAACATTTTGAGTGTTTCAAGACCTCTCCTTTTTAATTCCACTCAGGTGTCATACCCACGGAAAGGACGTGGCGATATGAAAACACACCTGGACAGACCATTGGTGGTAAACCCACAGGACAATCGCAACAACAACACCAACAAGACCCCACCTGGTGAGCTGCCGCTGGATCAACAGTATCGCCGCCAGGATAATGATCACCGATGTCGTGCTGCTCACTGCTGCCACTACCACCATCACCATCAGAAACCCACTAACCCAGACAGTGTGGATACAAGCCAGCTTATGGAAACAAACATGGGGCATGGCTTTAGCTGCACATCTCTGGGTAACATTGAAGGAAACCTGGAGCGCCACCGGGACGAAGAAAAGTACACCCACCGGAGTCATCGAGGTCATCGGCACAGGAACAGAGAGCACAGGGAGGCTCGTAGCATTTCTCCCCATCATGGTGAAGGTGCAGACGGGAATGGTGAAGCAAGAAGGTGCAGACAGCACCGCAGGGCAGCCAAAGAGGGGGATGACGGCAGAAAACATCAATGCAGGGCAACAGAGGGAGATGGAGAGAAAAGCGAAGAAGAGGGTGGACAGAAGACACGACGACATCGGCATTGCAACCAGGAAAGATGCAGAGGACACCGTGTCAGAAAGTAATTAAAAAGAAGAATCTATTTTTCATGCAGGAGGCAGTATAGCTTGGTTTTGTCAAACTGAGAGGTGTCAAATTCAGTCCTTAAGGCCGGTGTCTTGCATGCTGTTGAAGTTGCTCTGGTTCAAAACATCTGAATCTATTAGCTAGTTAATTACCAAGCTTCTGCAGAACTGCATGACATTGTGAAAAAATACTTCAGCCATTTGAATCAGCTGGAGCAGAAACACCTAACAATGCAAGACGCTGATGCTTAATGATTGTGTTTGGACACTTTTTGTCTTCTTAAAACTCTTAGGCTTTGTAATTTTTCAATACTTACATCATTTAGAAAACAATGATGAAAAGATGTTACATTTATTACATTTTATTGCCTTACTTGTTAATGATTTTATTTTCTTCTCATTTTGCTTCATTTATGTATCTTTCTGTACCATATCTATTCCATTGTGAATGTCAGGGAGCATCACAGCACCTGTCCCAGCCTCTCAACTACGCGACCCATACAGCAGTACAATGAGGACCTTGACAACTTCCGCAACAACAGCAAGCTGGCCAGTGCCCAAGTGCACCCTTACGATCTCCCACCCGATCACCCAGATCATCCGGACCACCTCAACAACCTACTGAACTGCCATGATGCTGACACTCACACCCTGCTTCATAGCATGGACAGCCTGATCTTGACCAGCATAGCAAAGCCTGACTATACATCTATAGACATGCCCCCTGTGTACCCCTATCCCTCGACCAATGCAATTTTGCAAGGTAATCATCATGAGTATGCAGCTAGGTGCAGTAGAGTTGAAAATTAAAGTGTTTTAAGCTTAAAAGCCCTTATAGCATCAGTGCGAGCATCTGATGCTGTAAGACTATGTCCAACTGGCTAAATATTACATTAGCATGTAAAGTGCAATTTCATAACACTTAGAACAAAGCCAAAATTTATTGCACTCCAAACAGTCCTTTGCAATATGAATATTGTGTAGACTGATATTGTGATGACAATATATTTGTGATATATTGTGCAGGCCTACTCTAGATTGGGTTAATTTGGCTCATCAGTCCAGTAGATAAATCTAAGTTATCAGTTTTTAATTGATACAATCTGTTAAAACAAGCCACAGCTTGACCACCTGTTAGCCTTCCATTGACACAAGGCTTTTTTCCATTTCCTACAAACCCGCTGCATATAACGTTTTTCTACCACATGTAAGGGAATTATAACTCATAAGTTCACAGAACATCACTATAAAGAATCTGAACAAACCTTTTAATTAGGTTTGTTCAGCAAGTGAAAATTCTGTAATTCTGCTTTTGACAATATGTCAACATTGTTTGGCCATGTACAACAGTGTAATTCACCCTTATGTATTTCTGTTTCTTAATACAATGCTGGTGAATGTGTTGCATGTAGTGTGTGAGTCTGACCCTTTTCTGTCAGTCTGTCACTTATTTATCCTCCGCTTACTTTCTTCTCTGTGCTCAGTGAACAAGAACGCCAACACTGACCAGAAGAAAAGTGAGGAAAAGAAGGAGGAGGAGGATGAGGGTGAAGATGAAGATGGGCCTAAGCGCATGCCTCCCTATAGTTCCTGCTTCATAATGTCTACCACCAATCCGTGAGTATTTTTCTGTCTGTGCTAAATTTGAGTCAAACTCTCAACATTGAGTTATTAAGTACCATATAGGATTGAAATGTTTCTTTTGCATAAATAAAAAAAATGTTCAACATGTGCATGCATTTATTTGTGTTTGCATCAGGTTTCGAAAGTGCTGTCACTACATCCTGACTCTGAAGTATTTTGAGTTCAGCATCCTGTCTGTCATTGCTATGAGCAGTATCGCCCTTGCAGCAGAGGACCCCGTGAAGCCTGACTCACCACGAAACAATGTGAGCCATTAATGTGTTAGGGGTTTTCTTATCACATTTGAATGTGTTCATATCCACATCACATTGTTGGTAAAATGCCACCCAAGAATGTAAATATTTGCAAAGTCTTCCAAAGTCCAAAATTTATTTGCCAACTAAAAAAATGTCAGCCTTTCTTTGCCTTTAATTTAAATTATTTATGCAATCATGCAGCACCATAAAAATTCAACCCCTTGTTGTATAATCACTGATGTTTATATTGATTTTCTATACATAACTGGTTGAAAACACCGAATGCAGAGGTCTGCTTTATAACACACGAAAAATGTAATCATAGACAGAATAAATTCATTAAATAACCTAAGCAGATACACTACATATAACTTTTTGTACATAAAGACTTGGGATGTCCTTATATCAAATCTGTTTCTCAAATAAGGGTTTTATTTTAAGGATTGGTATGTTATGTATCTAACTAAACTCAACTCCAGATGCCTGTTATTGTACTTGCTATGATAATGTCAGCTGCATAGTCACATTAAGCAGGCACATTTTTTAAATTACAGTCTATTTTTATGTGCATGGCTCTGCATATTATTGTGCTTATGTAATAAATTAGGGTTTTTCTCAACCATCTGACCATTTTTCACACTTTACAATTATGCACACAGAGAAAGCGAGACTGTAGTGTCTGCTACACCTCTCTGTCTGTATGTGGCATATGACCTCCTCTGCGTTGTGCTTAGATTTTGTCAGACACCCAGTGTTGCCAACTTAGGGACTTTGTCATGTTTAATTTGGTAGTGCCAAATGTAGCAAAGCAACCTTTTCTGGTGGTATTAAAGAGTTTTGGAGACTGATATAAAAATACTCAAATGTGCAAAGCACCAAGGTAAATGGAAAGCTTTTCTTGCATAAGGAATTATGACATTCAAATCAAGAATCAGCTGAAGAAAGTTTATTAGTAGTTGAAAACATATTTAGTGTTTTTTACTCACTTCCCCCAACAGTATCCTATCACTTTTACATTTAGATGCACAATGTAGTTATGCAAATAAGCTAACAGCTACCTGTCACTTTGGTCTACCATAGACCAACTTAAATACACGTTGGTACATTTTGCATTGCTTAAATCTAAGTTCATAAAACAGGAGAACAATTTTTTTTTAAAGTTTTTACTTAGACGATCAACTAAATCCACTTTGAAAAATGCTACAACCTGAATTTTCAACATATCAAAATACAGACTAAACCTGTTAACGTTAGCTAGCACCTCTGCAAACTGCTCTGTTTGAAAACTTTCCGTGCAAGAGCAGTGTTGAGATTGAAGACAACTATTGTTGTATATTTGGTCAAATAAATGTTAATTGATGCCTGTTTAGGTAACACTTGGTCAGAACAATAATTATCTTAACCTAGGTACACTGAGTTGGACAAAATTCTGGTGTTAAAAATAACTCATATGAGGTACAACAAATCTTTATCAGGACAACCCTAATAAAAGGTTTTCATTGACATGAGCTATATGATTAGACTCATGATTTAATCCCTCCTGTTCTCTTTTTGTCCTTTCAAATATGATAATTGTACTTCATGGTCTTGTGTTGATCTGCAGGTGCTGCGTTATTTTGACTACGTTTTCACAGGGGTCTTCACATTTGAAATGTTGATCAAGGTAACAAAGTGTCACTGAGTGAATGTGGGTGTTTTGTGTCTGTAATGAGTATATATTTTTTGACTTTGTTTTCTGTTTTTACTTTTAAATGTGCAGTGAAATTCTGTGTGTGTGTGAGTGTGTATCTGAAATCAATATGAAAGGGTTCCTACGCAGTGTTTAAAAATAAGGAAAAGTATGGAATTTGCCTTTACTCTGTTCCAAGTTGTGATAAGTATGGAGAAAACTTTTGTGTTTGCAGATTTTACTATCAATGCTTTGTGCTAAAACATTAAGAGATTAATATATATCTATATCCAAACACCGGATGAGTTTTCTCAGCATCTCTGCTATATTTGGTAAAAAAAAAAAAAAAATTCCCCCAAAACTAACAGCCCCCTCTCCCCCCCAAAAAAGAAAACAATTGTAGATAAGTCTGTAATTATAAATTGATCAATGTGTGGGAACCCTAACATACTTGTATGTATGCATGTTGTTCTGAACACTCTTTATGTCTTCCAGATGGTGGTGCTGGGCTTGTTTCTCCACCAAGGGTCTTACTTTCGTGACTTGTGGAACATACTGGACTTTATAGTGGTTAGTGGTGCTCTGGTGGCCTTTGCCTTCACGTAAGTTCCCCCTTCACCACCCCCTCACTCTCCTCTCGATCACCTTCACCACCCACACACACACACACACACACATTTTACCATCCAGTGAAAGGCCCTGGCTACAAAGCCTTTTACACTCAGTTAACCAGACAATCCTGATCTCTCTTCTCTCTCTCTATCTGCTATTATCTCACCCTGGTATGTCTAAAAAAAAATCTTCATCCTATTTCTCTTTGCTATCTGCCTTTTCTTTCTTGCTTTCACTGTTGCTTTTGTTTGTTCTATGTTCTTTTAATTCTTTTTCTGTCTTTCTTTGTTCTCTTCCTTGGGTATTGTCTGCTCAATTCATCTCTGTTGTTGTTGAACCCACCTTCTTTGACTGTGGTCACTGTTTTTCCTTCTTTATTGTTCAACGTAATTCATGTCTGGTTTCCATCTCAGTTTCTTCATCAGTCAGCATTACATATATATGTCTATCAAGCGGTCTTTCTCTATGTATCATTTCCACTGTAATCAGCATAACCCCCCCTCATCTTTAACTGAAATGTGTCCATGATACTTCTCATCTGAATGTCACATCTCATGTCTACACTCTAAAACAAGAAATTGGCCTCTCGAAATTTGCTTTTTCTTGATATTTTTTGGGAGCTTCCAGGAGCTTTCCTGAGGTTCCAAAGAGGGTTTTTACTTCCACAAATGTCAACCGTATTGGATAAATATTCTTACTTCTAACATGAAAATAAGTTTTTGGAGTGTAGTGGCACCATGTCTAACTTCCTCTTTCCTCCCAACTGTCATGGAAAAACTAACCCTACATCGGTCCCTTAACTGTTTTGTAAACAAGTACTCACCAGTTGCTCCTTTTAAACAATATTGCTCCCCATCTTCCTTGCTCCTGTTCCCTTATTTTCTCCTATTTTTCAAATCATGCCGACCTGATATTTCCTCAAACCAGGCCGTGAGTCATCCCTTCCTCTTTTCTTGCATCTAAATCCCTAGTTCTGGTCCTATAACTCCTTGTTCTTACCACTACAAACTTTCCATAACCTTATTCCTTATTAATCACATACCCTCTCACACCAGTCTTATTCCTAACATACAGCAAATAGAATACTACACAAGTGGATGCTGAGTTTCTCTGCATGCTGAATTTTCCATCATCACTAAAGTGTAGACTCCTTCAAGACGCTCAACATTTTTTTTTGGCATCCAGCTAATAAAAGAAGTGGAATTCAAACTTTGTACGTCATGCCCAAAATTTGATAAGCCACTTTTGGTTTTAGATACACTTTTGTAAGAATGGTGTTAGATTTTTCTTTATACAAAAACAAGAATGAAATAAATTACAGTCAATTTATCGATAGAAAAATCTTATCTGTTAATTCTGTAAAAAGAATTTCACAGTAAAATACTTTGAACAATATACCATGTATGCTTACTTACACATACAGTGTGTTTCCAATGACTCCAGGTCAAATCCCTCCTTCGTCATTTCCTGTCCCCATTTTGCGGCGACACATTGGCATTCTTACTGATAAATAGCCTAATGTGTTTTGACTTATTTCTGCTGATAATAGAGTATTTTTGATGAATTATAGATATAGGTAATCATAAAAATGTTAAAGTTTCACATATGATTTCAGATAATTTTACATTAGTTTTGGAATTATTTATGTTAAACTCTTTTCCATTGACTGTAGCTGGGTCAGTTGAGTCTTTGTGTGAGATTATGACCCCTGATTAAGCCAAGATAACTGAGCAACTTCCTGCTGACAGATGTTACTTACTGGAGTCAAATAAATGCATTTCCTTACAGTCTACATTAATAAATGATTGAAAATTACTTTAAATTATTGTTTGTTAAAGCAGGTATGAACCATACTAAAAAGGTCAGGTGCCAACAGATCAAAACTGCAAAGGTAATGGAATAAAAAGGGTAAAAAAAAAACACACCACCCACTGCCAACATCAGAAAAACAAAAACATTGGCTGTAGGTTTTTGTCAGAAAACTAGCTTCTAGCTAGCATCACTTAACTCACCATTTATGTTACTTTCCTCTTCCCAATAAAAACATGTTTAACTTCAGGTTTTCAGCTTTATACCAGGAATATAACAACACAGTACAACTCAGTTGTTTCTGAATTAGACCATTTGCAGCAACTCGGGTACATTCCTGCCCCTGACAGTAAGTTGTCAAAACAGAATACTGTTCTGTTCAAACTGCGAAATGGTCGCTATGGCTTTAGGGCTGAGTCAGTTTAACCACAACCTCATAAATTTGCCCTCTTCTGGTCACTGACAGATGCTATTTTTGACTCCTGTGTGACACTGTAAAAGATGTAAACGATTTTTTGTTGTTTTGTAGCAGTGGGTATTGATACTTTTGCAGTGTTTTGCTTTTTTAAACCAGACCGTTTCAGGTACACAAAGGAACTAAACGGGATGTTTGACCATGCGTCAATACGTAACTCGCAAAGAGTTTGTGTTGTAGCCACTTTGACAACTTATGATTTTAATCATCTGTAATCCACTCAAAGTCAGCCATATAAAACATGGCTATGTGACTCTAATAAATAATATCAAGCAGCAGGCGGTCATTCAGCGTTATTTTAGTTTAATCAGGTGCCAATCAGCTCTATCTGATAAAAAACAGACTCAAAAATATGTGGTACTATAAAAATGTCTTAAAATAATAGAGCTAAATTAAATTAAATGCAAGATTTGTGCAGTTTGAAGACCATTTATCAGAATTATTCATTAGAATACTTGATTCTTATGAAACTGATAAGGAATAATCAAGCAATGGATACGAAGTGGTTTGTTTATGGGTGTAAAATGGACAAAATGGCAACAGCTGAGCATGAGTTAGCATTATGAATTAGTGAAGGAGCATGTGGGTTTTTTCCAATTTACTTTATAAAAAAAAAAAAAAAGCTAAATGGTCTTAGTCTATACCAGTGGTTACCAAACTTTTTTTTTTTGACTCCCCCAGCTGTCATTTTAAAACTATTTCAGTCACTCTTTAGTAAACAATCCATTTTCTGAAAGTCTCGTGTGCTGAGGTGAAGAACCATAATCAATATAAAAAAGTGTTCCTGCAAGTTAGGCTCATGATGTATTTTCTTAAAAGTTTAGGTCAGGGTAGACCCTTCTGCTGTATGTTAGGAGCAAATACCATGTTCCATTATTCCCCTGGATCACACCTCTCATCCTTATGCATTTCTGTCTTTTTATAATCCTTCTTGTTTCAAACTGCATCAAACATTTATCTGAGCAACCAGCTGACAAAGAACCATTAAGCCAACATCATGTCTTCCTAACCAAACCACACCACTACTTCCTCATTCATCTGCATTCTCCTTGCTGGAGGTCTCAGTTGTTCAGTATGTGGGGGTGAGGGCATCCCAGACACCTTTAACCCTTTAAGTGCCCAGGCTATCCATATGCCACACAGAGGGAAGCTGGCAGCAGGACATCATCTCGCCCTCTTACCCCTCCTTCGCTTTACCAGCACACATTGAAGCCTACACACACACACACACACACACACACACACACACACACACACACACACACACACACACACACACAGATACGCAAGTCTGACTTTAACGAACCTGAAGGCACAGGTATTTAACTCTCTTTCCTCTGCACGGCCTGGGAAAGTACAGTCGAAGGGAGGGGAAAAGGCAAGCATGCTGGGGTAGGGTGTGGCGGGTGGAATGATTTGTTTTACTCAAACACCATAGATAGACGAATAAATACAGTGCTGTGAGAAAGTCTTGTCATCCTTAATTTGTTTCATATTCTGCTTCAAAGAAGCCAAGCTTTCTTACAGTATTTTCCAGTCCTAAATAATATTTATTTAGACATTTTAAAGGTTTTCAGGGTTTTTCTTTGGACTTTCCCTGGATTTTCACTCATTTTCAGTCGAGTACCTGACTATGTTTCTTTTATGGACCTCCTACTTTGGGACAAAAATACTTCAGCCATAAAACCATTCCTCAACTCAAGGGATAAACCATTTTTGCATCTACATATGACAGAAACAATAGCTAAGGGCCTGTTTTAAATTTAAACTTTAACACAGGGCAAGAGTGGGCAATTCGTTATTCAAAAAGGCCAAATGAATAACTCTAATCGCTGATAAAGGCCTCATCATTGGCTGCATGTAATTGTTTCAAGTTTATTTGAAAATAATCTTTAGACTGTAGGTAAAAGTAGTCATTGCAGCAGCTGAGTAACGAAATTCAACATGCCATACTGACAAAAAAAAACTTTATTTAACCTTTTAATAATAATTTTTGAAAAACAATCGCCTTAAAAATTTGCAAGTATTTGTGTTTCACTATATATTTATTTTGACAATGTTAATTCATGTTATAATCCCTGAGAATAGGAGTCGGTTCCCTGGCAAGCAGATACATTGAATACTGCAGAGTAGGGCTGCACAATATTAGGACCTTTGAGTGGGATATTCTTGCTCCCAATGCTCTTTATGTCGTTCAGCATCTTGGGCATTATGTGTTAAGTGTGGGCATCTACTGCAGTTAGACTCCATCTAACAGGCTAAATGTCTTAATAGCATGCAACTTGGTTCTTAAGGAAAATAGGAAATAACAAAAAACCAGTCATTTGCAATGTTATGATATTGTTTCAATGAAATATTTTGCAACCCTTACAAGTTAATGTGTTATTAAAAACACTGGGGCACACTCAACGGTGCTAATGTAACCAAGAATCGACTCAACAGTCTCCCTGAAACTAAAATCTTTATTTTTTCTAAATAAAAGTAGCATTTTTTGGATTACACTATGCCCGTTTCTTTTTAGAGTTTCTATTGACCAAGAATAAACGGGCGTAGTGTAATCCTAAAAATGCTCCTTTTATTTAGAAAAAATAAAGATTTTAATTTCATGGAGACTGTTGAGTCAATTCTTGGCCGTTCTGGGACATTTAAAGGGCCATGTGTGGCCCGTGGGCCATAAAATGCCCAGGTCTCCTGTAACTACCGCACTTTGTGAAAAGCAGCTTGTCACTAAAACTGAATTTGTTTCAATTTCTTATTATGATGACATGAAAAACACCAAAGTAGTTTATCAACAAATAGCTATTTATTGGTTCATCTGAACAAGGATGGATCTCTCAGGTCCTCTGTTAGGTCTTTGTTGGATTTTGTTTTATTTCTTAAAGACAAAACGTGATTTTGTAAAACATGTTAGGTCTGATTCTGATGCTTCTTGTTCTTCTACTTCTTTATTATGCATTTCTCTATATGGTATCATAGTCATGGACAAAGACAGCAGCAAACAAATAAAAAGTCCAAGGGAAAGCTTTGAAAGACCTTCAGAAAGCCCAAAGAACTCTTGATCAAAACTAATTTTAAAAGCCTACAAGCTCATTTAGTTCATTGGAAGTAAACTGTAAAAAAAACAAGTGGTGGTTTAAAACTGTTTAACAGCATTATACAGTGGCTTGCGTACAGTATTCATACCCCTTGAACTTTTCCATATTTTCTCACATTACAGCCACAAACATAAATATATTTCATTAGAATTGTATGTGAAAGACCAACACAAAGTGATATACAACTGTGAAGTAGAAAGAAAATTATACATGATTCAAAACATTTTTTACAAATAAACTGAAAAGTGCTGTGTGCAAAAGTATTCAGTGCCCCTGAATCAATGCTTTGTGGAACCACCTTTTGCTGCAATTCCAGCTGCAAGTCTTTTAGGGTCTGTCTCTACCAGCTTTTCACATCTAGTGACTGGAAGTTTTGCCCATTCTTCCTTGCAAAACAACTCAAGCTCAGTCAGATTCAATGGAGTGTTTGTGAACATCGGTTTTCAGATCTTGCCACAGATTCTCGATTATGTTTAGGTCTGGACTTTGACTGGGCCATTCTAACACATGAATATGTTCTGTTTTAAACCATTCCATTGTAGCCCTGGCTTTATGTTTAGGGTGGTTGTCCTGCTGGAAGGTGAACCTTGGCCCAAGTCTCGAGTCTTTGGAGTGGAGTCTCGACTCCAACAGGTTTTATTCCAAGATTACTCTGTATTTGGCTCCATCCATCTTCCATCCATCAACTCTGACCATCTTCCCTGTCCCTACTAAAGAGAAGCACCCCCAGAGCATGATGTTGCCACCACTTTTCAGTTTTTTATTGGTAAAAAATGTTTTGAATCAGGTATAATTTTCTTTCTACTTCACAGTTGTATACCACTTTGTGTTGCTCTTTCACATAAAATTCCAATGAAATATATTTGTTTGTGGTTGTAATGTGACAAAATATGAAAGTGTTCAAGGGGTATGAATACTTTTGCAAGCCACTGTATGTTTAATACATCCCTGTGTATTTTCATGAATATGAAAATGCTAGTGGAGTGAGGGAGTCAGGTAGGGAAGCTTGTTTGTTCATTCTTCTCAAATGCATGTAGTGACTGCATGAACATGAACCTGTGATGCAGTAGACGGCGTCAGTCAGATGTCAGTTCAGCAGAAAGAGTCAAGCTCAAGTAAAATGTGTTTTGAGACTCTTGCCTGATACATTCTGTCAAAAAGCATTTAAATCGAAGGCAAAGCAGTTTTAAAGGTAGGACCAATGCCTGAAAACTGAGTGAAAATACATGTATAGCACAAAGACATTTAGATTGCTTGAGGTGGCATGAATGAAGTAACAGATGTTAAAGTTGAAGTGGCTTACTCTCATACAGCCCTGCTGCAGTTTGTTTTATTTATTTATTTTATGTTGAGCTCTTCATGCTGAGCCTATTTTCTTTTTTCTTGAGAAGAATATCTTGGGAAAAAATAATTTATCAAATGTATCCCTTCACTAAAGAAAAAGTCTGATTTTGAAAATTCAGCTGCACAGAGTAGAGCCTTCTAAGTCTTTTATCTTAAGTAACTTCTTAAAATTCATTTTGTGGAAGAAAAAAAAAGTTCACGTTCACTTTGAATTTAGTCTGGATAACTGCATTTTTGTGACTAATATTAACAATAGATAAACCTTGTCCAACAACAAAACTTTCAGTCCCACTTTATGTATTGGACAGTACTGAAGCTCCAAAACAATCTCCAATTACTTAATAACATAATATTTTAAGTTATTCCATAAACAAGCACTCAGGAAGTCTAAGTTTATATTATGTTTGATAATTTTTGTGTTTCACAAACTGGGAGTAAAAGAAGCTGACAGTGGGTTTGTTCATCAGTCAGGCTTGGAGAGCTGGCAGTTATTTGCAGAAATTTTTTGTGAAATGCAAACCCCCCCCCCACTATGTTATAAATGTAATTTTCTACTGTTTTGTGGGACCAATCCATGCCTGCTACAAATACTAAAAATATTAAACATAAGGTTTTATTTCGTCTCGAATTTAGTGGCCTCAAAGCGAAACTAATCACAGGTTTTGAAAAGATCTGACATTATTTAAATGAAGTAAGCTTTGATATTTAAAAGAAGCATCACAGTATGACTTGCTGATATATAGTGCCCCCTGGCTGATAGGTTTGTAACAGCAATTTGAAAATCACTCCACTGCACCACCCTGCACAGCATGACTTCCTGTTGACAAATCAGCATCTCCTCCTTTCTTTTATCTGTTGCTTTTCCTTCTTCCTCTCACCTTCTTACTTGGCTTACTCCTCCTGATCTTATG
Source organism: Anableps anableps (assembly GCA_014839685.1). Taxonomy (NCBI): domain Eukaryota; kingdom Metazoa; phylum Chordata; class Actinopteri; order Cyprinodontiformes; family Anablepidae; genus Anableps; species Anableps anableps. The sequence continues at coordinate 9,530,282 of CM026065.1, read as the reverse complement.
CCCTCACACCATATTTGTTCCCTCTAAAGATGCTCACGCATCACTGCTACCCTCCCACCTTCGCCTCTTCGTCAAACCTATTCCCTCTTATCATCTGCTTCGGTGCTACACTTAAGTACAGTGTTGCTCAAACAGGCACAAACACCTGCAGTTTCACTCTGAAGCATGACGTTATATGAAACCAGATAACTTGAGGAAGCATTGTACAGATGATTTTTTTTTAGCATGGAAACAGTACAATAGCTTCATATCTGTGTGTGTCATAAACACAATTATACTGCTTTTGGCATTCTCTAAGCAAATGCTGAATGTTTTGAAGCCATGTGACTTTATCTTGCATGTAGTGACAATCCTCTGTGAGAATGCCCTTTGCTGCTATTGATAGCATGTGTGTATGAGACAATACACACAAATCCTGGTTTCTTGAGCCTCCACTCATGAATGATGAGTGAATGTGCTCTAAGGTCAAGCAAACCTGGAAAGGAACTCTTGTAAAGAGTTAAAAAGCAATTTTCTTTTTCTGTGCAGATGTGCATGCTGTGGAACTTTGATAGGAATTCCTCTAGGTGCTGCATATATAATGAGGACAATTTGTGCTGAGGATCTAGTCTAATTGATCATTATAGTCTGATTAGATAGGAGTCAGTGAAAATGGATGCACCGATTGAGATTTCACTTCCAGTTACAAAGCTAGTCCTTCACGGAGATTGTAGTGGGCTAAGGCCCAGGATATCCACAGCAGGAAAGGATTTAAATAGAATTTGTCTTTTGTTGGATTTGTGGAACCAAGGAAGTATGTCAGGTTAAAGCAATTTTGATAGAACAAATTGTATTTTCCCAGAATAATGTTGCTGTAGTTTAAAACAGATAAATTGGGAGTATTGCAGCAGTTTAAAACAAACAAGACATTGAAGCAAGGATATAACTCTACAGTTTATTATACCAGTTTAGCAAAAAAGTATGGATGTTTTTTTTTGTTTGTTTGTTTGTTTGTTTGTTTGTTTTTTGTTCCATCTGGCAGATTATCTGTTGAAGTTGATTTTAGTATTTGGAAAACATCAGTTTAGGTATTTCAGTTGTCTTGTATTAGCAAAATATGCTCCCAATCCTTACTTCTAAGCAGTGTACATTGGTCTTCTCAACAAAATAATCAGCTGCAAAACAATTCTCTCTCAATAAATTAGAACATCATCATTTATTTTATTGTTTTTAAAAAGTGGTGTATTTTTTGCAAATGTACAGTGATTATGGCTTACAGCTAATGGAAACCTGAAATTCAGATTCTAACAAACATTTCATATTACATAAAACCAAATAAAACGGATGTTAATGTAAAAATGTTGGTCAACTCAAAAGGACGTGCATGTACTGAATGTACTGTACAGTATTTGCACTCAATAATCAGTGCAGTGTGTGATGGAGGACCATGTTGCTTCAATAGCTGCCTTCAGCCCAGTTAATGTATTTGGTGTTTTTCATCTGCCTCCCAAAAATACCCCATAGATTCTACATGTGGTTTAGGTTAGGTGAGTCAGATGGTCAGTAAATCAGACATTGGTACTTTTGGCACTTCTGGCTTCATCCAGACTCCAGTTAGATTCTATGCTGTGTGAACCTTCCCTAAACTCTTAAATTGCATTTGCTCAATAGCACTTTGAAAACTGTGGCTAACCCTGTTACTTGTGCATTGTTCTTCCTTCTACCACACTTTTTCTTACTGGTCAACTATTCTTAATATGCTTGAATACAGCACTTTGTGAACAACCAGGTTCTTTAGCAATGTCCCTTATTGGACAACCTGCCTTGTGAAGGAGGATGAGCCTCAATGACTGTCTGCTGGACAACTGTCAGGTCAGCAGTCTTCCCTGTGAATATGTAGGTCAAAACATGGCTTTTCTGTATTAGAAATCCCTTTTTATTGGCCAAATTACACATTTTAATTTCCTAAAAAAAAAAAAAAAAAAAAAGGGTTGGATTTTCTCTAGCGGTGTGCCATAGTCATCAAAATGACCAGAAATAAACTGTTCAAACATGCTACTTGGTGTGTAATGAGGTTATAGTATGTACTTCACTTTTTCAAATGAAATATTTAAGATAAATTCACTTTTTGGTGATGTTCTTATTTATTGAGATGTACCTGTATGAGATATAGAGCAGTGGCTATTGACTGCTGTTATTCAACAGTCTTCTGATCTTATCAAGACAACTTCATCAGCTGATAAGTTTTTTCAAAGGGACCAATTTTTACAAGTTAATGTAATAAGCCCCGCAAATATGAGCAATGACAAGGGTGATTTTTTTTTTTTTAATAGTGTTTCGTAAGGCTCACCATTGACTGTACAATTCAGACAAACATGTTATATAAAATCCAGCATAGCTACAAGGGAGACAGGAAATTACATACTGTAGTCTGTGGGGTTTATGGGAAAACTGTGGTCTCTGTTAAAGGGTGGCTGAGGTATATTTCTAATCAGGTATAGCCATCTTGCTTTCCTTCCTTCTTTGTCTGTCTCTCATATAGATGTATCTTTTCCTGTTTCTACCAACCCCCACCCCCCCTCTCTTGTCTTGTGTCGGTCTGTCACTATCAATGTGTGTTTCTGTGTTTGTGTGTCTTTCCATGTGTTTTTCTCTGTCTTCCTGTTTCTCTATCTTTCTCTCTGTTGCTGTCACCTTGACTTTCGCTGTCTCCACCTTCGGTGAAACCCGACAGGAGCAGCACCCGGTAAAGTTCCTCCTCTGTCCTCTCCCGCTCTGCTCCCCGTGCACTGTAACCGGATCACGTTGGCTACTATCTCTTTCTTTCTTTGTTCTTCTAATCATTTGAGTTCATTCTCGCCGTATCGCTACCACTTGTTACCTTCCGTTTCATCCTAAACACACACTTAAAACACTTCCTCAGGTTTGATTTTTTTTTTTTTTTTTTTTTTTTTATTGAAACACCTAGAAAATTCTATGAAATCCCAGACTATTTTTTTTAGGAAGAAAATGTTCAATCAGGCATGTCATGGAAGAAGTCTAACAGGAAATATGTTTACACTTGCGCTCTTACATCCATAACACAGAATTAATAAATATCAGAAAAAGTATTCCAAAATGGCAAAATAAGCAGTCTTCATAGTAAGTTTGTCATACAACCTGGAGTTGTTTCCAAGGCTGGCCAAGCAAAGAGGACAACTGGGAAAGAAAATTAAAAAATGATACAAAAGGTAAAGAGAAAACAAGGGAAAATAAAAAGCTGAAATTTCTGTACTAATAACAAAAATAAAACTTTATTTAAGTCTGATTTTATATCATGTCTTAGCTGTTTCCAATTTGCCAAGCAGCTGTCAGTCTCTAAAATATTAAACACCCATGCAATGCTTTAAATAAAGTATTTGCCCCATTACGGATTTATTCTGGTTCTTCAGATGTTCAATCAAACTACATTTTTTGACAAAGATAAAAGATAAACTGCTTGAACACAAAATGCAGTTTTCAAATAAAAACATTTCAGACAAAGAACATCATAACAGCAGTGAAAAATGTTGGCTGTAGTGTGAGGGTCTGGGGCTGATTTACTGCTTCAGGCTTAGATGACTTACAATGACAGAACCATTTTGTTTTCTACCAGAAAATTATGGGTTATGCAGCAGGACAAAGACCCAAAGCCAACCAACAAATCCACCTCTAATTGGCTCAACAAAAAAAAAAAAAAAAAAAAAAAAAAAAAAAAACAAAAAGACAAAAAGGTCTTGGAGCGGCCTGCTGAAAACCTGGACTGAAATCTTCTTTTGATGCTATACTCTGACCTTAAACAGGCCGTTCATGCTTGGAAATTCGGTTTGGTAGAATTAAAGCAATTCTATCTGCAAAGAAACATAGACGTATTCTCAACTGTTTAAGTACATTGATACAAAACAGTTTGGTTATAAGTACAAAATGCACATAGAAAGGAAGGAAATCCCAATGTATTGGTTTGAAATTGGGGTACAGTTTGATAGAGGTGTGAAGTGACTTGTCCGTTTCCCTTATTTGGATACACAATAATGATAAATTTATGAGCAAAATTGCCTGGAAATTTCTCTTGCAGTGCAAGAGAAATTTAACAGGTTTCGCAAACAATTAGTTTGATAAGCCTTTTGGAGCACTTGATGCAGATCAATATAATTTTTAGCCAGTTAGCATTCAGTTCTCCAGATGTCTGGTATTATGAAAACCCAGATTTGGGGAAAAGTGCAAATTTAATTTGGTAGTCAAAAACTATTTAATTTTTGCCAATTATTTTAAAGTAATAAAATATTAAATCCATTTATGCTGCAACCTCAAATAGCTATGTGAGAGAATGTGTGGACAAGGATGCAGCCATTTCTCACACCTGTGACCTTACAGGGCTTTACTCTAATACTCTAAAGCTGTTTTCATAGACACCTCCATCCTGCTCAAATTTAAATGAGGAATGCCTATTGATTGTCGTCTGAGTGTCTCGTTGGCGGGCACACAAACACCCACACAGAGACACTTAAAGCTGCCAAGAGTCCAACTCAATCAATCAGCTCTAAATCGAGCTGTCGTTCATTTTCTGTCACAGGAACTGAGTTCATAGTTTAAGAGGAAGCCTTGATAGATCGTCCGTCTTTCTACCCAGACTTGGCAGGTTTCCATGTCCCTCTATTTTTTTTCTTTCCTCAGAATGGCCCATGCACTTACTGAAAATATTAAGTGTTCTATTTATTACCTTAATGCCACTTTTTTTCTTTCAGGAAATTGAATCATGTGTGAAATGCTAATGTTATTGGCTCCATATGAGTACAAAGCTGAACTTTAAATCGTTCATTTCTGCTCCTTCTTATGACTTGTTTGTTGCTTTTGTTTTTTGTTGGTTTTTTTCATGACACAAGATGTTGTGTTCTGTAAGCAACATCACAGGTCCAAATATTCTCACATCGCCTCCGATTCCAGCCTTGGACACGTTTATTTTAGCCTTTTTACAGAAGCACATTAATAAGTGTGATTTCTGAAATCTTGAAAAAAAATTACTGGAAGCTATGTGAAAAAATTCTTTACATAAATCTATGTGGAGATAATTCTAGGATTATGCCCAAGTAATCCTAACAGTGCAACACTTGAAGGCTGGACTTCACATTTTCCCATCTAAAATGTTCACTTCTATCGAAGAGCTGAACAGCGTCTTACCGAAAAAGAAAGAAAGAGGTTTGGCCGGGCACTCTGCCGGGGAGTTGCCTGTCGCTATGCAGTGAGTGATTGCGTACTTTATGATGATGAAGATCATATTAAACAATGACGATGATGCTTCTTGATGTCCATGAAACCAAGAGGTCAGACAACTTATTGTGTTCTCTCCCCACTGGTTTCATGTTTGACTTGTTTATTTTTCTGCAAAAAAGTGATGATTGCCCACACAAATTAAATGTACTTTTTTTTTTTTTTTTTTTTTTTTTTTTTAAAGGCACTCTTGTGTCATGTATTATCTTTTAAATTAAAAAAAGGGTATGGTGAGAGCCCTTTGTGACTAATCTGTGGAATAAAGCATCTATTCTGCTAGCTAACGTTTCAATTTTGCTGTTTTTGTTCCATGCTGAAACACTAGGGGGAGCAGCAAAGGCAAAGACATCAGTACAATCAAATCTCTGCGTGTGCTAAGGGTGCTGCGTCCACTTAAGACCATCAAGCGTCTCCCCAAGTTAAAGGTAGAATTTAAAAGCTTTGCTGATTTCTCTTATTTCAGGGGCTGTATATGTGAAGTTGCCTGAAGCTTATCTCATTCAAAAACCCCTAAAAGCTCCAACTGAGTAGCATTGAAGGAACCTCTTTTGGTGATGTTTTAAATGTTTATAGCTGCTCAAAATGTCATTCTACATTAGTCCAGAACCCAGAAAACAAATTCTGACTCTTGTGATTTTTTTTTTTTTTTTTCGAGTTTTTAATAGACGCAAAACCTTCTCCTGTAGGCTTAAAAAGAAACTGCAGAATGGGGGGAGGATTTATTTTTCTTTAATCTGCAACTTTAGCAACTTTCCCACATGACAATCCAATGTTAGACTCCAAAGGAGAAAAACCTCCTTGCTATGTGTTTTCATGCTGCTACAGCATCTGTGCAAAAAGTGAGCATTTCCAAAAGATGACTGCCCACTCAGACTTGCTCTGTGCAGAAGAAGGCATGATTTTGCCGTACATATAAGGGTGGTAGTCTGCACAGTATTCAATAAGGAAAAAAGCCTAAACCAAGAAATATCTGAATGAAAAAGTTACATTTTAATTTTGTCTCAAAATTTTATACACTCATAAAGTTTGTTGTAATTTGTTTGTCGCTACATGCTCATCAAGGAGGAGTGAATGCTGCAAGTCAATAACTCAATGCGATCTGCTGGGTTTCCTTAGATAGAAAACTTTTAAAACTAATTTTAATAATTAACTGAACATAATGCACTGTTTGATAACTAGGATCAATTGGAATGTATGTGTGATTAAATTTGTAAAGTGCCTCAAGATGACATTTGTTGTGAATTGGCACTGTATAAATTGACAGAGTTGAATTTAATACTTAGTAAATAATTGTGTTTTACCGAACAATCCTTAAATGTTAGAGATGCACAGATCATAGATTTATGTTGTCAATGACTATTTGATTTGATTTCAGAGTCTCCCTACTGACTATAAATAACAATGAAATGCTATTCTCTACTTTTTGGATAAAATGAAAAGACTTAATAAGAAAATGTTTATAATTCAATAAAACAATGATTTTCCTCTAAAATATAGCTCAATGGGCCAGAGCTGTTTCTCTTTACATTAATGAAAATATACAAATACACTAAAATCTTCTATAATTTAAAAAACTCATTAGAACTCCATCGTATCTTCCTCACACCACTATAGGACTGATTGCTGCTAACCAACATTTTCTTTTTTTTTTTTACACCACTTCATTTCTATATTTCTTCCCAGTTTTGGCAGGATATGTCCTCTTTTACATTTTTTTATTATTATTACAACACTAACATCAACTTTTTCTTCCTTTTTGTAACCTCGCAGGCAGTTTTTGACTGTGTGGTGAACTCCCTGAAGAATGTGTTGAATATTTTGATCGTCTACATGCTCTTCATGTTCATCTTCGCTGTTGTGGCTGTGCAGCTGTTTAAGGGCCGCTTCTTCTACTGCACAGACGAATCCAAAGAGTTTGCACGGGACTGCAGGTTGGTTAGGAAACAACAAATTGAATATCCAAGCCCTTCCTGTGTACTGCATACTGCATGTCTTCCTGTAAAGCTATAATAAACTCAGTCTTTCGGTGGTGATTTTCAGATTAGTGGATTGCTGTTGTAAACACTGGTAGGATTTATAAAAAAAGAACCAGTTAAATTCTAGTTGTTCACGTGCTACCACCTAGTTGCAATCATAGGATATTTCTGGGTAATATTTATTTTATATAAAACATCTAAATATTTGTTTGAATTTGTTGTTCTTCCTCTTGCAGGGGCGAATATTTAGTCTATGAAAAAGATGAGGTAAAAGCCGAGAAGCGGGAATGGAAGAAGTACGATTTTCACTACGACAACGTGGCTTGGGCCTTGCTCACCCTCTTCACCGTCTCCACCGGAGAGGGGTGGCCACAGTAAGTGGACAGTGCACACTCACCATAAGGGAAAAAAAAAAAAAAAGACTTTAAAACTATTTATGACAAAGCTGGAGATCAAACTTGGGATGGATGGTGTTCGTAAAACATCACAGTAACTATTTTCTGTTTTCTTTCAAGAATAATAGGATATACGTTGTTTTGGGTTGTTTTTAATTACTGTTTCTCCTTAAATCAGAATAAAGTTATATCCTTTTTAAAATGATTTTAAGATGAATGTTCACTGCTTCGTATCGCTTTCATATGTTTGGATGGTTTAATGATAATTATTGGATCAGTTTTAATAAATAACTAGCTAGTGGTGCAGGAACAGTTTGACAGTGTCATTAACAAAAAAGTTGAAGCATTTCAGAGCCCTTTATACAAACAGTATGTACACTTTTTAGCTATAATTCAGCAGCTGATGTTAAAAAAAAATAGCTGAGCCCTCTATGGCTGGGGAACCCCAGCCACTGGGCTCATGTAACAATCATTAAATTTGTGTAGTAATTTCATAGTTACTAATAAGCTGAATGTGAGAGTGCTTTTATTTTGAAAAGCTGAAAGCCTTTTGGAGGCTGGTGTACAAAAAATTCCCTTGGAGCAACAAAAATCATAAATGTTTGGGTAAAATTATCACACAGCATCAACAGAAATGTGATCCAATTGTTGGAAAATATACTAGCACATAGTATGGTTTTGTTAATCAGTTTTTCACCCTGTTATGAAATATCTATTATTTTTTTTAACTAATCTTTTTGTCTCCTCTACTTGCAGAGTGTTAAAGCACTCGGTGGACTCCACTTATGAGGATCAGGGCCCAAGCCCGGGATACAGGATGGAAATGTCCATCTTTTACGTGGTGTACTTCGTTGTCTTCCCTTTCTTCTTTGTAAACATCTTTGTGGCTCTCATCATCATCACCTTCCAGGAACAAGGGGATAAGATGATGGAAGACTACAGCTTAGAAAAGAACGAAGTGAGGAATGATTTGAAAACTTTTACACAGTTGTTGGACAAAAGTAATCTATCTATATTTGTTTTGATGTTCATTTTTGAAAATTTTTCCTCAGAGAGCTTGTATAGATTTTGCCATTAATGCCAAGCCTCTGACTCGCCACATGCCAAAGAACAAACTGAGCTTCCAGTATCGCATGTGGCATTTTGTAGTGTCCCCTCCCTTCGAGTACAGCATCATGGCTCTGATTGCACTCAACACAATTGTTCTCATGATGAAGGTAGGAAACAGAACAGTTACACAAGCTTATCCTAGAGCAGCTTTAACAGAAGTTAAACCTAAAACAAAGAACCTTTTTACAAACCTCTTTGGTTCTTTTTCTGTCTTTTTTGTGTCAACAGTTTCAAGGTGCATCTTTAAGTTACGATAATGTGCTGAAGTACCTAAACATGGTGTTCACCACCTTCTTCTTGATGGAATCTATCCTGAAAATCATTGCTTTTGGTCCTTTGGTAAGTCCTACACTTAGTACCACACAGATATACAAGTTGTGTATTTATCTAGGTTGACCTAGCTCTATGAGCTCCTATGTTTCATCCCACTATTCATTTATAAAGCAGGATATTTTAGTTGACAGATCTAGAGCAAGTTTTTCCTGTCCCTGAAAAACCCAGAACTTGTGCGCAGCAGTCACCCTACAAAGTGATTTCTGCAGGATCGTTGTCCACCACTGCTTAATTTGTGCCATCATTGAACACCTTCCTACTTCTGTGTCTTTCAGAATTACTTCAGAGACGCCTGGAATGTTTTTGATTTTGTGTCAGTCATCGGGAGCATTACTGACATATTAGTAACAGAGTTTGGGGTAAGTGTGGTGGTTTGATTGTCCAATAAGACATTTATGGATGTGAAGGTAAAAACTAAAATATTTCTAAAAGAATCAAAACAAAAAGACATTAGAAAAGTAAATTAAAATATCCACTGGTTTACTGCAGGTTGGCTTCAGGTCGTTTCACCCCTTTGCCAATTACTACCAATGATTTGTACCAGTAAAGTAACCATTTCATACCCATGGACCTGATCTATTACATATAAGTTTAGTTAACATAATATAAACTATTTCAATTTAGTTGCCAATTTAGTTCAGCTATGGGGATAAATCGTTACCAAAACAGTATAATCAGATATAATGTTGTCTTTATCAGCTATTTATTATTTTAATTTTTATTAACATGCCAGAGCAAAAATCTAAAATAATCTCTTACTTTTATTATTAGTTTTAAAGTTAACACACAGTGCCATACCTCTACATGTTCTAAATACCCAGACAAAACTCTGGTCACTCTGGCACTTCCTTTGGCATCTAATAAGGATTTTAAACTGTAATAACTGTATGATTTTTTTTTTTTTTTTTTTTTTTTTTTTTTTTTTTTTTTTTTTTTTTTTTTTTTTTTTTTAATTGCAACAGGTTCGAAATTATAACTGTTTAAATGTTTGGTATATGTTGCTACCAAAAACTGGCCCATTCCTGGGAAGCACAGTTTGAAGTGCATAAAACAGTAGTTAACGGAGTTCCAAACGGATTTTCATCCAAAAGTTAGCGTGCAGGAGTTTTAAGTTTCTTCAGGATACTTTGTAACTGTACAGTAACTTTGAGATCCCTGAAAGTGATCTGTTTCCATTTACCACCAGGTTAACAATATCTGCAAAAGTTGACCTCGATATAATTTTTCTTCAATGTGTTACTTTATCTTTAAGCATTTTATTAAAATGTATTGATTAGCCTGTGGTTTGGCGATGGATTTGGAATCAAAGAGGAACTTTGAATGGAATGTGCTTTACTACAACTTACCTGTTGTTGTTTTATTAGTGCTTTTATATTGGCACCTATAATGATCCCGTCTTCCTCTTCTATCTCTTTACATGCTTTCTTTAAACCTATCTACTCTGTTGGCACCCTTCGCCTCTTCTACTCCCTCCTGTTCTGATATAATCCATCCAATCAAAATGCACTATGAAATCCTTCATCGTGTTATCCATCCATGCTGCACCATGACATGTGGTGGTGGTGCTGTGATGATGATGGTGATGGTGTGTGTTTTGCCCCCTCCCCCCATGGCCCTGCCCAATTAAACACACAACCAACCACCACCTCCTTCTTCTGAAAAATCTGTTTAACCCACTCACAATTTACCTCAACTTAACAAAAAAACAAAACAAAAAAACAACTAAAAATAAAACTTCCTCACCATTCATCTGTCTACATCTTCGCACATGTAGAATCTGGTTGGTTTGTAATTTATTTTTCAAAGCTTCCTGCTGCACTTTCATTGGTCATGCAGTTCCCTGATTAATTTCTTACCCTCAGCCACCTGGTCTCTCATGTGTTGAACCTTACCCCCAGTGCATGTGCTTTTTGGATGAGTCCTATTAAATTGTACTCACAAACAGTCGAGAGGTTAGTTGTCAATGTAAATATAAACATATAAACTATAGACATATTGACTTTTTGAAAAAAAAAAAAAAAAAAGTTTGTCAGCAGTAAATTTCATCACATTAGAATCTGAGGTTTACTTTTATCCCAATATGATCAAAATGGATAAACGAAAATTCAAATTGACTGCAGTTTGAAGGTAGCTATCAGTATCTGAAAGATTACTTATAGCAGGGGCCATACAACAGTCTAGGTACCATTCTTAAAATAACTAATGCTATGAATGTACAGAGATGACATTTTCTTTATTAGTTTATGTAAAATAGTTGCTTTCTTTTCAGTTTTAGAAAAGAGAAAAATATTTACCTGCATACTAAAGTTGGCCATAGTGTTGAGCAATTTCTAAACTTTTTCTGTAAGTTTGGTTGTTTTTGTTTTCAATAATTACTGCATACATATTTTTAATACATTTTAAAACATATTTTTAATTCCAAAGGCCACCTAATAAACTATCTGTAGTTTTGTTTTTTTAAAATGTTTAAAATTTGTGATGTCTACCATGCAGAAAATTCCTAAAAGATGATTGCATAACTTTACCCTAAACCTTTATCCCCAGAGGCTAGAGGCTCAGGGTAAAAAGTACTAAGGGCCATTTTCTATGGTAACTTACATCCTTGGGAGACTGTCCTCAGTGATCCACCTGGTTCATGGAAGAAGTTCCAAAGGTGGGAACATGCCTTTAAATGTACCAAACAAGATGCAAGCATCTACTAAGCTTAGGTACTTGTCGAAGTGAGTCTGGCATAATTGTTTTAATTTGATAATTCAAGCCCTTTTTATGACATTTCAAATTTATAAAACAAACACTAGGAATTGAACTTGAGTAAAGGATTTTCAGTATCATGGAAGATCTTAATAGCATTTAGTTACCAAAACCTACCAGGTAATATGCATCTTCTAGAAAATATAAGCTTTGATGAAGTCCGGCTAATGGCGCATGTTTTAAAGTTTTGAACGGGCTCAGCCTTTCTGGCCCTCTCTGGTCTGCATGTAGGCCAGCTATCAAGAAGTATGCTGTCATGCCATGTCATGCTTGTGCTGAGGTTGCATGCTAATCCTTCCATCTTCCCCTCCTTCTTCTTCCCTCTCATGCTGCTCTTATAGCCTTGTCTGTCAACCACCAAAATTCAAAAAACCTGACCTGGAAGTTTGGATGTTCATTTTTAAATTCTATATGACACTGCATCAGTTTTAAAAGCCCTAATTTACAGCCCCACTCTACATAATCTGATTTTATGTGAAACTGATCTTCTCTAGTGATGCACAGATTTTTTGATAGATTACCAATCTTTGATTTTGTGAAGCTCTGACCTGCTTACACAAATTTCAGCTGGCTTCAGTGATATCTATTAATAATAAAATGTTTATTAAGACACAAAATATTATGTGTGTGCATATATATATATATATATATATATATATATATATATATATATATATATATATATATATATATATATATATATATATATATATATATAATAAATCAAACCAAAGAAAGAATTTTATTTCGTTTTTGTTTTCTTTACAAAACAGATTATAGTTCACTGTTTTTCTTTTTTTTCAGAATTCAAACTGTAAGGTTCATGTTATCCCACAATATTTATTTTTGCAAGATGTATTCAACCAAAAAAAAAAAAAAAAAAAAGAAACACACTGGCAACCAGCTTAATATTTCTGAGTGAAAAGCTCTGATTTGCTGTTATGTGTTACATTTTTAAAATTTTCATTTATTTTTTGCGTTTGAATTTTGAAATAGATTATTAATCATCATATTTGTCTCATTGTAGGTTAGAGAGAGCTGTCCATTCCAACAAGATTTTACTAGTGTTTCAAAAACAAAACTGTGATTACAGTGTTAAGGTTTTAAGCATTTTATTTTTACCAATTAGCACAATGCTAGCACAATTCGCATGATTAGCATGGTTTACAGTTAGCATTACTGATAGCATGCTGTAATTCCCTATAAAGTAGGGCCTTATCTTAACTGTGAGATTTCCAAAGGTGTACAAATATATCCTAATGTGGCATTTTCCATCTAAAAAATAGAAAATTATTATTTTTCATTAATAGTCAGCTTTTTGTTATCTGCTGACATGTAAAACTTATGTTGTTGCTGTTATAGACAACATCTCTCAGAAAAGACAGTTTCCTTTCTAGAAGCTTCACTACAACTACAACAACATTTTAATAACCAGAATCATACTGAAAATAACTGAGTCTTCTTCACACAGCAACCACTTCCACACAGAAGCATGGTGCATTTTCTGAAGAAGATTTTATAATATCTCGATCAACAGTCAAGTGATTTCTTTGTACATCTGTAGTGGGGTGTTTCTTTATTATTCTTAAATTTGTCTGTGGCTGTATTTGAAAAAGCATAAACAATCTGTAAAGTTTAAACAGAATTAGCAAGTGACATTATTGGTGTCACAGGCAATCCAAACTCAAGGTCTTTGCTTTAAAAAGTATCTATTTACCATCTGTGAGTGATTGTGTATGGGTGTGTGCGTACACTTTGTCAGGTGTGTGTGTGTGTGTGTGCACGTTCATGTGGTTGACAGGCAAAGTTCTCTGTGCTCTAGTCTGTATGTAGCCTGCTTGCATCAGCGATCAGTGCATTTGATTATAAAAAAAAAAAATGCTGTATAAGATTGGATGATGACCATAAAATTCTTTGAATTAGAAATCACCTTCTTTTCTTTCCCATTTATTTTTGTTTTTTGGTCCCCTCTCTCTGTCTATCATTTTCACTTATATTTCAGTACCGGTATGTTTGAGATTAGATAAGTTTTATTGGTTTTGATTTCTTCTTTTTTGGTCTTCTCTTTCCTTCACTGTTTATTTTGTCTTTTTGTTAAGTTCTTTCATTATCGTACAGGATGATTGTAAAGGTATTGTTGCTTTGTGAAACTGACAACATGCCATGTTTGTGCTACAGAATAATTTCATCAACTTGAGCTTCCTGAGGCTTTTCAGGGCGGCTCGCCTCATTAAGCTCCTGAGACAGGGGGAAACTATTCGGATCTTACTGTGGACATTTGTCCAGTCCTTCAAGGTATTCAGGAACAAACATATCATAATAATTAAAAAAGCAGGAATAGAAAATAGAAAAGATGAAACTGACAAGTATTTCTTGTCCCTGCTATGGTAGGCTCTGCCATATGTGTGTCTACTCATTGCCATGCTCTTCTTCATCTATGCCATCATTGGCATGCAGGTAAGTACTGCTGACAGAATCAGTTATAAATAAAGAAATATTTTTTCTTGCCCCAGTATCTTAAGAAAAACACTTTACCTGCTATTAAGGCAGTTACAACAGTCCAATTTTTAAAAGAGATATTGAAGCAGAACATAGGAACCCATAAATAAGGACATATTGAATTTAAATGTTATCTGTGAGTCCACAAATCATCTTTTTGATTACATTACATAGACAGGTAATCAGTTTGTTATTGTTGACTGCTTTGTTTATTGACTGGGCTTGTACAACAGTCTCATTTTTGGCTAACAATGCATTCCCAGATGTTAAGCACAGCGATTGCCAAAGATTATAAGTCTGTCTCCGTTCTCTTGGCAACCTCTAAGCAACAAGCCATACTTGTCCAGTCTTTTTTTTTTTTCATTTTAAGGCCATGAAATTAAACATCTAACATGCTCAGTGGGGTGTGTCGAGTTGTTTTTGGTTTTTTTGGTTTTCAGTATTGCAATTTCTGACTTTGAGGTGAATTTTCTGGAAAACTGGGCAAATATCTTCATTTTTTCAACTTGTGAATAATCTGTCTCTCTAAACAATGATGAACTTGAAATAGTTTAGAAATTGTCTAATAACCTTTTCCAGATTGTGTGGCAGCAACAGTAACTATCGTATGGTCAGTGCCGATGTGTCTCGTTTTTGGCTTTGTTTTGTTGTACATCTGTATGCAGACCACCAAACTGGCAAAACTCCTGTTTTTTTTTTACCTGGTCGCACCTTCTGAAGACCAAGTAATCATTTAATTAGCAGCACATGTTGGTACTTTCTCTCCTCAGTCCTATGAAAACAACAAGTGTTTATCTTGGTTTTCTCTATGACTGTAATTGTGCAAACATGAAACGTCTGTTAATATGGTATTAATACTCAGGTTTATTTTCTTTTTTTATTGCTTCTTTGTTAAGTTGTTTGGAAACATAGCTCTAGACGAGGAGGAAGAGAGTGGCATCAATGAGCATAACAACTTCAGAACCTTCATAATGGCCCTAATGCTGCTTTTCAGGTAAGCCATATATGAATTGGTTTCTATATTCTATTTGTTTGTCTTGATGTGTGATAATTAAAAATAAATAATATCAAATCTATTATTGTGATATTACAAGTATATCTCAATAAATTAGAATGCCATTAAACAATTTCATTTACTTCAAGTATTTTAAAAAAGTGAAACGTGTTAGAAAGTTTCATACAGTAATATATATAATGTACTTCTAATTTTGATGACGTTTAATCCTTGGTTGAAAGATGATTTTGCATAAGATACTGCATCAATGTGGCATGCTATGGAAGCGATCAGCCTGTGGCACTCCTTACTGTTGTTTGCCTCTTCATTATTTCTTCAGACTCTAGGACAAAAATAAAATGATAAATTTTTCACGTGAAGAGAGAGTTTTTAAACAGCTGAATCTGTTTCTTTCCAGTACCCTGGCAATATACTTCTGATGTTGTTGCAGTTCAGTTCAGTTCAAAGTCAATTCAAAAATACTTTGATCCTGAAGGGAAATGTTATTATAACTCATATTATCCAAGGCTCTTCAACAGGGATGGGAATTGATAAGAATTTATCGATACCGATTACGTTATCAATCTCACTTATCTATGCGATTCCTTATCAATTTTCTTATCGATTCTCATTGAGTTAGGAAATTAACTCTTTAATTCAAACTATGGACCATGTTGTATTTGATTCAAACTAAACTGAAGCTGGCTTAAAAAATAAGAATCCCTCTGCCAGATTAACATATTAAAATGAAATGCAACTTTTTGCACATCAACAGTTTTTGTGCAGACAAATCTGCATGTTTGCCTTTTAAGGAAGGATCTTTCAAGACTTAAAGGTTGTTTACAAAAGGTGCTTTTAATCTGACACATGAGCCTCTTCGGAATCCAAATTCTAATTTATTGAACATGACTGTAAATGTTATTATGAGATGCAGATTATTCATACAGCATGGCACTAACATTAATACAATAGCCAGGACATGGAGGAGATTAACGTTACCTGGGACATTCATGGCAAGAGATCCTGTGCTGGATCCCGTTCTCAATTCTTTGCCCATCCCTATTCTTCAAAGAGTTGTTGTAGAAGTTGATAGCTTTAGGCACAGAAGGATCTCCAGTAGTGGTCTGTATTACAGCGGTTCTGAAGAAGCCTCTGACTGAAGACACTTAGTTGTTGTAAAGCAGTGACCAGAATGCTCAGGGTTGTCCATAATTTTTGTGATTTTTATGAAGAATCCTTCTTTGCACAATCATCTCCAGTGGTTCCACACTAGTCTCCGGAACAGAACCAGTCTTTTTTTTTGTCAGCTTGTTTAGCATTTTTAAGTCCCTGCCTCTGATGCTGCTACCCCAAAAGGTAATAGGAGAAGAGATTAAAGTCTCCATAACAGACTTATAGAAGATATACAGCATCTTGCTGTAAACACTAAAGGACTTATGCCTTCTCTAGAAATACAGTCTGCTCTGTCCCTTCTTGTAGAGTAGACAGCTTTACTGTTGCATCTCCAGTTCAGTCTGTTGTCCAGGTGAACACCGAGGTATTTATGCTCCTCAACCACCTCCATTTCTTCTCCCATGATGGAAATAGAGCTAGACCTAACCCCGTTTCTTTTGAAATCTGCAATTTTCTCTGGTTCAGGAGTGGCTTAACACATGGAATGCTAAAGTTGTAGCCTATGTCCTGGACCTTTCTGCGCTTGGTGGTTCTTGTACTGATTACTGCCACATACCATGCCTTGTAAATACAGTCACTCTTGAATAGGCTTAGCTTTGCAATCCTCTCATGGTTGGACTTACCCCTATTACATATGCAAATTTTTTCTTCCACACTTTTTCCTTCCACCTAATTTTCTATTGATATGCTCGGTCACAGTGCTGTGTAAATGCCCAACTTCTTTAGCAATGACCTTTTGTGGCCAACCCTCTTTGTGGATGGTGTCAATGATTGTCCTCTTGATGACTGTTAAGTCAGCAGTCATCCAAGTGATTGTGTCAGCTCCATTTCCATATTAAAAATACCTTTTTTTTTTATTGAGCTTATGGAATATTCTAATATTCTGAGAAACTGAACTTTGGGTTTTAATTAGCGGTAATCCATAATCAGGATATTATCACATAATCATCATAATTACATTTGTGTGTAATTGATCTTGATATGAATTTAACTTCTTAATTTGAATTATTGAAACAAATTGCTGTTCCAATGTAATGATAATTCAGTGATATTCAATTTATTGAGTTGCACTTGCATATTATTAGGATATTATAAAGTGATGTTTGCTTTAATACCTTCTTGGCTGCTCACTCTTTCTATTCCTATGTATTTACACATGCAGGAGTGCAACAGGTGAGGCGTGGCATGAGATCATGTTGGCATGCCTGGGAGAGAAGAAATGTGACCCAGACTCAGGAAATACAGGGAAGGAGTGTGGCAGCACCTTCGCCTACACCTATTTTGTCTCCTTTATTTTCCTCTGCTCCTTCCTGGTGAGAAATCATTTAACTGCTTGAACTGATTGTTTAACATACCAGACAAACCTGTTATCCAGCTTGCTTGATTTTATTTTTCCTTTCTCCCAGATGCTGAATCTCTTTGTGGCTGTCATCATGGACAATTTTGAGTACCTCACCAGAGACTCCTCCATCCTGGGGCCGCACCATTTGGACGAATATGTAAGGATATGGGCTGAGTACGACCCAGCTGCCTGGTGAGTGCCAAGGAATCATTCTCATGCAATTACACTCATACATGTCAACTGTTTTTATCTATTACATCAATATTTGTATGCACGCCTTACCACTGACTTTTTCCTCTCATCCCAAAATGGGACAAAGTACTCATGGCAGATGTGGGATGATGAAACATCGTGTCGACACAGTCCAAGCAAAATGTTTTCTAGGCTAAACAATGACTTTACCTTCTCCACCTTCTTTTTTATTGTAATGACCTGCTATGCTAATGACCTAAATGTTACCCACCCCTTTTTGTCTTTCCTTATTACGTGTTTGTGGATTTTTTTCTCAGTGAATAAGAGCCCTTTTCTTCTCTGTGTTTTGTTTTTCTAATTTTTTTTCCTCGTCCACTCTGTTTTCTTTTTCTTTTTTTTTTTTTTGTTTTTGTTTTATTTTTGGATTTTGTATGCTCCCTCACCTAACTCCCCTCCTTGTATTTTTCTTGCAGCGGGCGCATACATTATAAGGATATGTACAGTTTATTGCGAGTTATCTCCCCTCCTCTGGGCCTTGGCAAGAAATGCCCACATAGGGTGGCCTGCAAGGTTTGGACCAAACCCATAAAGCACAAACTTAAACGCAACCTGCTCGCCTTTAAGAAACTGGAATGAATGTTGCTCTTTATCACTTTTAAGACAAGTTCTTTCTTAGTTTTTTTGTTTCCATTGGTTTGACTTTTCTGTTGGGGTTTGCATTTTCCAGTTGTTTTGAATTCATTTCACCACTGAATCATTCCTTTTTTGGGGGAGGGGTTCTGTTGTTTATGCATTCTGACATGATGATGAGAATGTTTGGGACAATGCAGAAATGCACACACACTCTCTTGCATACAATCACAAACACACTGATAATGGTGTGTGAAGCATGAACTGGTACACTGCACTTGCTAATGTCTTTTGATTGAACATTGGAAAAAAATGACACTTATTGTCCTTATTTTTATTTTTTAAATTTGTTAACAGTATATTTTAGACTTCAGTCAGTCAGTGTCTTTTCTTTTTCTGCTTGCTGTCTAATTTTTGCCTGGGCAGAAAATGGTTGAGCAATGTGCATTGATCTGTTTGACTTGGGGTGTGGGTTAGGGATATGGAATTCTTATAGAGGCCTATGCAGTGAAGGTTTGGTCTTGATACTCTCACCTTAGACCCTCATACCTGCTAACGTAGACAATTGTCCACTGATTTAAGTCATTGAACCACAATGCTGTGAAGATTTTTTTTTTTTTAGGCAATACAATATCCAACTTCCATCCATCCATTCATCCATTATCTTCCCCTCAATCCGGGGTCGGGTTGCTGAGACAGCAGTCTAGGCAGCCACTTGGCATAGCACTTCCCTGGGATCCCAAGGCATTTCCAGGCCAGCTGAGAAATCACATCATAGTAGACACCACACCAATCCGCCTATTGATTTCCTGCTCCATTTTTTTCTTCATTTGGGAACAAGACCGCGAGATACCTGAACTCCTCCACTTGGGGCAAGACAGGGGACTTTGGCAGTATGGGGTACTAAGCCCCTTGATACGGGCTGTCAGCTCCTTGTTTGACCAGTGTCAGAGCTCGATGTGCATTGCTGGCAGCAAGTCAGACTTGTTTCTGATGAGAGTTGAACTCTGCCAAGGTTGCACTTTGTCACCAATTCTTTTCTAGAAATATCCAATTTATTAAACTATTAAACAGTCATATCATCTTCTCGTATAGTTGGCTTAAAGAAAAAAAACAGACATCTGTTTAACCTTGTAAGAATTTACAGTGGTTAGGAATATCATTACTTATGTGAAAAATGTTGTCTTGGTTTTTGCAGGTTTTGCAAGCTGAAAGGTTTCTTTAGAATCCACTCAACAATACATGCAGTAAAAGCATTTTTGTTGTTTGTTTTTTTGTAAAATTCTAATCTGAGAATTTATTATTATTGGCAAATGCAGCAAACACTTAAGTCAAAAAGAGAGGGAATCCACTATTTAAGATCATTTCTCTTGAGAAAACAGAAAATCTTACCAATTAGAAAATTATTCATCGTCTGTTCCTAACTTTCAGGGATAAGCTACATTACTGCTTAGGGTCCCTCACACAGAACTAAAACTGCCCTGTGGTTTTCAGGATTTCCCAGATCATATAAATTTCAGAGGTTTCTGCACCTTCACCGTGAGTTTCAGTATTGCTATCAAAAATAAAACAAAAAACAAAAGTATTTTCATCAGCAGCAGAACATGCAAATGAGAGCTTTCTGGACTGAATGGTGTTCAGTGATGATTGTGCAATTTTGCACAATCTGAGTGCAGGCAGAAGAAATCATGTACACAATATGTTAAATTTCTATAGTTTACATATCACTCTTAAGAACTGACAGCACAGAGGCTCTGAAGCCTTAAGTTGTCTTTGTGAGGTGCAGTCCAACTATGGTAAAATAATATTATAAACCCCATCAGCCACTGCTGGTTAATTTTTCCACTTCTCCCTGTCCTCCCCCTTTTTCTCTTTAATCTAATGTGAGCATGACTTGCATTACTGGCATGATGCCACCATGATGGCCACTTCTCCTTCAAATTCTTTGATGACTGAGCCACGCTGGTCTACGTGGGCACCACCTTATGGATCAACTTCACCTGCTGCTACCAGGCTCTTCTGCACAACATCCATGACTCTGATAAGCTGCCACCATAACCTCACAACAGATGTTTTGTGCATGCTCAAAATGATGGGGAGCTCTTACAGTCACAATGTATCATTGACCTCCTCAAGATTTTGTACAGACCATACATTTTCCTGTTAATTTTCTTTTTTTCATTGTGCTATCTTAGTCCATGTAATGTGACCTTAAAAACGCTTTACTGGGCTTCTCCATGTTTTTATAGTGATTGCTCTATAGTGCCATGTTGACATTACCTAACTTCTTACATTCAGAAGTGGTAACAGTTTATATTCATGCATACTGGAATAACAAGACCAAACCTGATCTGTTTGTATTGCTGGTTAAAGAGGACAGAAGGAAAGGGGCAGGGTGTGTGTGTTATTTAGGGGAAGGATTCCGGAGGTTTTGTGTTCACCAGTAATCTCTCAGTAGCTATCTATGCTGACAGATGTTTTTGGAAAGAATTGTTGATATTGACATTTATCTATCCTGTGGCCTTTTAAAATGTTGCTCATAAAGCAATTATCCAATCTCCAATGTAATTACCTACCAAAAAAAATCATCAGCTTGTTTTGTGACCAGAAAAAGAGAGTTCCTTCTTCTAAACCACGAGCCTAATGATGTCAGTATATTTTAAGTTTGAAAAGTCTTCAGTGACGATTTTGTATGAATAAACTGGAATCTTGAAGAGATATTGCATACCTATACATCAGAACTTTTTTGATGTCATTAACGAAATCAAGTCTACCTCTAGTCTTAAAGCCCTTCAAAATTCCATGAGGGAGTTTCTTGAACATCTGGAAGTGCAGCTGTGTTTGGAGACTCCTGGTGGACATGCAGCCTCAATACCAGACTGCATTGACTTGTCAGAGTGACTCACTTCGGTTTCTGCAGTGGCGCTTTTCTTTGCCTGCTAGAAGCCCCGCTGTCAGTTCTATCCGAGCGGCGAAAGTGGGTAAAGTTCATAAGAAAACAAATAATTATTCCCTTTTCACCTCGTATAGAACAGTAACGCAAAACTAACTAACTTTTAACATAAATTACACCTCCTCTTTAAACCCTTCCCTGCCTAATCCTGGTCTTTCTTCCTACCCTCCTTTCCTCCCTTCACAATTCTATGAAAATACCAGACTGTAAAAGGCACATAAAACATCCCCTTGTTCTCTATCGTTTTCTTTCTATCTCTTTTCTCTCACCACAGCAACCACATTTCCACAGTGACCAAAACAATAACCTCTGTGTATTTGTTTCCCCCCCCCTCCCCTTCCTTTGTCGATTTCGTTTTTTTCCTCCTCATGTTTCCACCCCCTAACACACCTCTGTGTGTCTCCCCTTAATATTCCCCATTCCTACCCTTGGTTCTGTTTTTTTTCTTTCATGTTCACGTCGTTTGTCTACGTTTTGTGTGTTGTGTGTCAATGTACGCGTGCTGAATGTGGCCATGCGATGTGTGTGTGTGCGTGTGTGTTTTGTGGCCACTCCAGCGGCCGGATCAGTTACACAGACATGTATCAGATGCTAAGACACATGTGTCCGCCGCTAGGCCTCGGGAAGAGGTGTCCTGCCCGGGTCGCCTATAAGGTAGACTCGCCCCCCACCTTACCCCTCCACCCTCCTCAGCCACCTCAACCCTCTTTATTCCTTTTTCCTTCCCCACATTCCTTTCTTTCCGCCTTTGTCCACCAATCCCATTTCTCTCCTTATACCTCCCCATCGCTGGGGAGAACCTCTCTTTTACTAGCTGAAACATTGCTGTTCCTGTCCTCCTCCAACTCCTTATCACCCTCTTCTCTCCACTTCCCCATCCCTCTCACCTCCTCCCAGTGGTGTTCTCTTCATTGTTTGTTAGTGGTGGTTGTGGTGGTGGTGAGCGCTGTCCTCTCTTCTCTCTCTCCGACCGCGGGGATGGAGGGACGGGCTTTTGTTGTGCAGTCAAGTGAAGTGATAGTGGGGTGGTAGTGAGTCCTCTCTTTTATTTGCTCCAGTCATGCCACAGAAGTAAGGGAATGTAGGAGGGTTTGCCAGTCCTTCTGCAATCTGCATATACATGTTCACATGCACACACATACATACGCACATATGAACAAAGCAAAACATTATGGAATGAGCAAAATCTTTGAATGCAGATGTAACAAAAATAAACAGCACAGTGAATAAGATGAATAAACATCAAATTATACTTCAAGTTTCTATTAAAATCGTAATTCTTTAGACTATGAAAAACTAAATCAATGTAGACTTCGCACAAAAATATACTCTAAATACAAATTATTAATAAATATGGTATGTAACCACAATATTGTTTTATGCCTCTTTCTTACTATGGAAAAATTAATGTTCTTCTTACCATTTATTGTGGAAAATGAAAATTGGAAACTATCACTGATTGATTTTCATTAATATTACATATAGTTATAGCATGTGTATATGCATAACAAAAGTCCTAATAAACACTTGGAAGCCAGAGTAATTTTTTTCATCTGATAATTTCTACTGTATTTAACATACAAGCAGCAGTGAAAGTGAGATTGTATAGCTTAGCTTACATTCACACAGTTTGACTATCTGCTTACAAAGCAGTTACAGAAGGACCGGTAAGGGTTTCTGTCTTCAGTCTTCTGCACCTCTTATTTCTGTGGATGGCACAATAGGCAGCTTAAACACATGCCCAAATCCACCTGTATTCATACAAATAGAATCCTACTCATGTAAAAATTGCTTTAAGAATGTTTTGGCCCTAGTAGCTTGTTGGCCTTTTTGATCAAGGTATGACTTTTATTTTTTATATTGCTTTCTATATTTGTCAACCTAAGGAAAACTTTGGCATTTTTGGCTTCTTGAGGCTATGACCACCAGGATAAAGTTTTAGGTTGAACTTTTCAGCATTTAATTTGTCTTTGTCATCTTTCTCTTTGTTGCTCTGTCTTTATATTACTGCCATCCAGGTTCACTAAAACAGCAGCGTTAACACATGATCGATGATTGAAGATGCTCAGAAATGAGCTGTAAATGAAATATGTTGTTTGGTTGTAAAGAACATTAAAAAGTGACATTAGGTTAAACTTACAAAAACAAAAAAAAACAAAGGGCCAGCACCATAAGCACCATAAGTGTTCCAAAACAGGAACACTGACAAACCACAGAAGGTAGCAGGCATTGAAACTTGGTATGGAAGAAACAGCTTTGAATGTGAACTGAAGAATCCAGGAGGTATAAATGCTGGGAGAATGAGGACAAGATGTGACTAGTTAACAAAGTGGCAGTAGTTGAAAGGGAATATGGCATCTGAGCCAACTAAGGGAGGTTGACTAGAAGTGAAGATTGACAAAACAAATAAAAGGCAACGATAGGAATCAGGAAAGCAACAAATAAATGGAACAAAACAAAAGAGTGATGTAGAATACAATAATTCACTAACATAACAATAACACCTTAAATATAACTTAACCCCAAAGTAAGAACCCTATACCAGTGTCCTTTACATCAGAATGCTTATGTGACACAGGATCTCCCAAAGGAACCCTGAAGGTTGGCCTAGAGACTGCAGAATGTTGCGAGGAAAAAAAAAACAAACTCTGTTTATATTCTAGAAGCAGCAGAGCCTAACAAATAGGTTCTGGACAACAGTCTGGAAGGTAAGAGGCTGGTACCAAAACTCTGGAGGGTGGTTCATGGACCACACAGACAGGCAAAGCAATTCACAGAGCTCAGAATTATTTTGAGGTGGGTTAACCAGCCTCATTGGCTAAGTTTAATAGTCGTACTCAACCCACTTGGGGAGCACAGGAAAAGTCCCTAGTGGGGGTGGATCTATTTTGATTCCCTTGATAAGGCCAGGAACTCGCAATCTGGCCTGAGAACTCATAAAAAGGAATAATAACATTAATAAGGAAGTTGTCTTACACCCTTTTGATGGCAGCAAGAGCTTATAGAGAAGGGTCATCCCCAATCCTCTTGGTAGAAATAGGAGGCTGAAGCTGACCCTCCTGGTTTGCCTCAAGAATTGAACCCACAACAACTTTAAAGACTACAGCGAGCATTAGCGGTCTGACACTTGTAGACTTAACAAGATGCATCACTGAGATGAGTAAACACTTCAAATTCGGAGAGTCATCTGCCAGACCATCCAAGACTGAAGAAGCAGTGTCAGCAGCTAAGCCCTGTTTGACTTAAGAAGTGGGATGTTTGCTGTATCTCAGAAGGTATGAGCTGAAACTTTGGTGGCGAGGCCTAAAGCTGTGACCAGGGTTGAGTTGACAGTAGACATAATTTCTGAGGGAAGGAAACTAGTCTGCTTTGCCAAGAATTGTCTTAGTGAACATCAAACATTTGATACTCATTAATTTGAAACAGGCATATGATTCCTAAACTTACAGTTTACAGTTATCAAAACCAAGTACCTTTTTATATTTTCAGTTTTGACAAATGGTTTAAAACCAGTTATTTATGTATTTTTCATTCTGTTTTATTGACTGAACAAAAGTGACACCCTTTAGTGTCTCTTGCTTTTATTGCATCTGGATGCCAGCACCACTGTTCTTTCTCTCTCTATTATTTATGTTGATTTAGTCCTTTATTTTCTTTCCTCCTATTTTCCTTTTTCAAAATTTGCTTTGCTGTTCCCTGTTACTCGAAGGTCTTGGGTCTTCTTTTAATTTCTGTTGCTTTTTTTCAGCCTTAAATCTCTCTCTCTGTCACTCTACTGCTGTCTACTTCTGCAACTAATTGTCTGTCAACAATCACAGTCCAACTTCATTTCATCATCCCTTTGAACATCCAGGCTCACATTTTTCTACGGTACTCCCTCTTTGTGATCTGTCCACTGTTTTCTCTCCAGAGTGGTTAGCCTGTCTCTGAAGTTGACTTCATTATGTATTTTAGCCTTTACAGTTTATAGTGAATACTTTTGTACAGAAAAGTTCATTTAGAGGTCCTTTGAAATCAGAAGACATCTGGAATAAGAATGTGAAGCTTCAAACTGTTGTTACTTGCAATGCCTAGTCGACGTTCTTGATCTAATCCTCAGTAGACACAAGGCTTCTCCCTTGGCAAAAAGAAACTGCATTAACTGATTATTGCTACTTCTTGAACTGACCTCTTAACCCCGTCAGTGTTGTTTTTAGTCCTTGTCTTTATCTCTTGTGGTGTTTTGTAATATTCAACCACTCTTTTCCTCTTTCTTAACACACACATACACTTTCTTTTAACCCCAGATTATTAATATCTTTTTATTCTTCTATTATTTCAGTGTTTCTACAAGCCTTCTCTCTCCCTCCTCATTTTCGCCTTCCCTTTTATCTGTAACTACATTTCATAAGCAGTCCTACATTGACCAAGTCTAGCTCTACTAACTGTCCCTATCATGCACCCCCTTTATAATCTGTTTCCCCTTATCTTAGAATGCTACTACCATAATGTCTGGTTGGTCCAAAACAAAAATAAAACAAAATAGAAAGAATATCATTCATCTCTTTTTGATGTCCCCCAAGTTTTTTTCTCCTTTTAGGCAATGCCACAACTCAGATCCCTTCTAGTTTTGACACCCACTTAAGACAATGCACCCGTTTGGCATTGAGAGAGATCTTGATATGACATAAAGTGCTACCATTGCTGTTTAATTTGATTTTGGTCAAAGGATCAGTGAATGTGAACCTGTAGATGCTGAAAAAAAATATATTTTAATCCGAAAGGTAATTCCTGTGAGTTGAGGATACTCTCTTTGCGCGGATGCATGGCTGCTTGTCATGTAAAAGTTTTGATTAAAGTTGTGGGGTAATGGGTAGGGTAGATGAGTTGGGGCTTATTGATACTGAGAGTGAAGTGAAAGCATGTTGCATGCTTTGTTTGCATTTATGTGATTTTTACTGGGGGAGTTGTATGGTGTTTGCATGAAGTCTTTGCACTTATCTGTTGCATGGCTATGGGTAATATCAAGGCTGTTGCCTGCTGAGCGCTGTGAATGTTGGCCGATGCCCTTTGCCTGCCACATCACTTGGCTTTGGGCATGCCCGACACTCGCACACACTCATGTACACAGGCCTATCGCCATGTCGTGCCCTTCATCGTGAGTGCCCAACGCTCATGTTCGTAGGTAAATCTGATGGATGCCAGCTGGTCAAGATAGGTACGGCAAGCGACCCAAGCTGGCCTAGCTTGTTTCGTCCTATCTGCAGGTTTCTCCATCTGTTTTACCAAGCATAGATATGTGAAGACAGGGAACCTCCTTACAGGTAGGGGGAGCTCAATAGCAAGTGCCTTGGTGAAATGAAACCATAGCTGTCTCCTGAAACCATGCAGATCTACACCAGTGATACTTTTATTGCTCTTCAGTCAATTGGTTTTTGTCTCCAAAGGACTCCAATTAAGTTTTCTTAATTGCAGTCTGTGAAAATATCTGTTTTAGTGGTCAGAGAGGGTTGGATGAGGGTGGGGATGGCAGGGGGTTGGGCACGTTGATGTATGTGAACTGTCATATACATATATATATATATATATTATTCTATATGTGTGTAACAACAGAAATGTGTAAATGTGCACAAGCATTCACACATATAGGGAACATGGGCACAGGTTGGGTCGGATGCCATTTTGGCTCTGATTGTTCTTCCTTTGTCGTTTTGCAGCTCTCACAGTTGCTTAGCAGCATTGGATAGTTGTGCTGTCTCATAGAGTATCACTGGAGAAACAGGAGACACCAGGACTTACTTTGACAAGTTTGTTAAAGTTCCATCAAGCAAATGCCCTTGTATAAAATTACCACAACTGCATAGCATGCTTAGCACATGGAACTTCAACCTTTCCTGATACAGCTGGACAGTTAAGACCCAAGTTAAGATTACTGTCTGGAAACTGAGTCATTTTTCCTTTAGGAAATAAAATCTGCAATTGATATGAATCCGGTCCAGCTATAACCGGCTGTTGTCTATGGAGCTCTCTCAACCCCGACCCCTTCCCTTTACCCTTTACCCATCCTTGAGATTCAGGTACACCTCACCTTAGCGAGGACATCTCCCTTTCTCATCCTCTCATCCTGACTGGTTCTCCACAGAGGCTCCTTCGCATGGATCTGCCTGTTGCTGATGACAACACAGTGCATTTTAACTCCACCCTCATGGCTCTGATCAGGACAGCACTGGATATAAAGATTGCCAAGGGTATGACTTAAGATTTGTCCCGGTACTGTCTGTTTAGCTGTGTAAGTGCATCTCAATAAATTAAAAAAGTGAAACTTGTATTTTATAGATTCACTACCCGCTGAGTGATATATTTCAAGAGGTAAAACACATAAACTTTTTGCAAAACGCAGAAAACTAACAACATTAGATGATATGGCTCCCCAAATCATCACTGACTAAAAATTTACACTGAATCTGGATTCTGTTCCTCCTTACTCTTCCCCAGACTCCAGGATCTTGATTTTTTTTTTAATAAATGCAAAAGTTGCCTTTATCTGAAAAGAGGAGAACCAATAAACAGCAGTCCAGTCCTCTCTCTCTTTAGCCCAGAGAAAAACCTTTGATTTTGTCTCCTGTTCAGGGGAGGCTTAACACAAGGAATTTGACTGTTGTAAGCCAATATCCTCCTCCATCTGTGTGTGTGCTTTTGAAGTTCTGACTTCAGCCACAGTCCATGCCTTGTGAATTATGGCCAAATTCTTGAATTGCCCTTGGTTTCCCTTTCACTCTTCTCAAGGCTGCAGTTATTGTTAATTCTTTTTTTTTTAATATAGGTATAAATTATACAGACTGTTGAAATATGTATTATTTCATAGCCTTTATTCACTCTCCAGAAATCAGAGTGCCAACTTATTGCTTAGACAGATGATTTTGAATATTGGAGTGTCCTTATTTTTCCTTAAATTAAAGGCTTAAACTCCTTCTAGTGGAATGTCTCCACTAGCTGTCTTGTAAGAGGAAGGCTGTTCCTTGTTGCCACAACAGAATGGAGGAACCTTCTGTCAAGTCACTTGGTTCAGGTCTTAGAGAGCCAATACATTTATAGGTAATGAAAGCAAGGTAATTCAGCCTGAAACATATGCTAGTGTTGGTAGTACCTTCAGACAGTCATTCACTTGACAGTCAGAAGTGTGCATATCATAGAGATCAGATGTTGCTGTGACTGCTCTGCAATGGTTCAGTTTGGTGATGGTCCTATACTTTGGGCTATCTGCATCTACACCAATGAACTTTAATGCCTTTATTTGTAAGTAACCCAACTGCCTGAGAACTGTCTGTGAAGCCTTAATCCGGGCAAGGCAGACGTTCTTCATTACCATCCTGACCTGGGCTTTGTAGACCCTGTACTGTTTGCTGGCCTGTATGCATAATGCACCGAGTTTGGTATCAAAACAATGAAACCATCATTTTCAACATTTAACAGATTGATCAATGTGGTCAAAAATACAACATTAAGTTAAGATGACATCCGCTTTCTGGACAGAATCATTGTTGTACTTGATGGGTTTGAAAGTGACCTTTCATGTATCCGCTCACTTTGTGATTTTTTTTTTTCCATGTCTTTGTGTAAGCTTTCTGCCATCTCAAAACTGTTTAATATTTTGGGTATAATGATGTATAGAGGTATGATGTATGAGGTATAATCATCCATGTAAGAATAGATTATGGTAAATTGTACTATTCTCCATCTTCATGGAAGATGTTGTAGAACAAAGACCAACAGATCCATGGGAAACTGACACATTGAGGGGGCATGGTGATGGTGATTGACCAGTAAGGACAACCTTGATTAAACTTCCCTGACAGTAGCACTTTTTCCAAGTGTGTCAGGGGCCAGTTATCATCTTATATTTGTACAAAACTGTTGTAGATGGTGTTCATGAGCATCTGCTGGACAACTGCCAATCAGTGGTTTTCCCTATGATTGTGTAGGGCATTACATTATTTATGTTAAAATATATATATATATTATTTATTGGTCTTATGTAATATTCAGACATTCTAAAATTAAATAAATTTGGCATCATTTAATAATAAAACAGCAAAAAGAGCAGAAATAGATCATTCTGTGTAAATGAATCTATATATTAGTTTAAGGCTTGAATTGAATTAATGAAATAAATTCACTTATGATATTTCATTTATTGGGATGCACTTTTATTTAAAATAAACTAAATAATGTGTGTGGCTTTCTGTTGGCTTCTCTTTCACAAAAATGTAGATCATATCTCTAACATGCCTGACATGAACTAATTACTTTTTTTGTTTTTGGGTGAATGTGTACATGTGTGAATTGATAGGCATATTCCCTTAGTAAAATTATAGTATTTTGCCTCCCTTTTATATCCTCTTTCCCTGGGTTTATGTGTTTTCAATTTGTGCTAATCGGATGTCTGTTTATGTATGCAAATATTCAATGTGTATGTGGGCACTCGGTCGTTGGCTAACCCAGGCGGTGCAGATAAGCACCAGATGGATGCAGAGCTGAGAAAGGAGATGATGGCTATCTGGCCAAATTTATCACAGAAGACTCTGGACCTGCTGGTTACTCCACACAAGGGTAAGTTACAGGAAAACAACTCACGGTGGGCATAGTGGTGTACTGTATCTGTGTCCAATCACCGACTCACCAAGAGGACAGCTTCTACCAGTCAGTGTCATTCACTGCTTTGCACCTCCTGATCAGACATATGCAACATGAACACAAATTATTTTTAGTTCTTACACACATGCATACATGCAACAGTTAACCATACACTACTGTCCAATCTAAGGTATAAATGACAGTTGCTGCCCAAAGTGATGTTAACCTTGATGTGAAGACACTAGGGGTGAATTGATATGTTTGTTCATGTCAAACCATGATACACAGAATGCAGTCAAACAAAGACCACATCAGCTAAAGCCCACCCGTATCTGTTACAGGGGAGCACTTGTTATAGTTTAAGAGCTACAACAACAAAAATCAGTGTATGGAGACATTTTCTGAAACTATCCACAGTTACAGCAGTACAAAAATACCTACAAATGATGACATGCAGGAACATGAGGGCCCACCTTCTTGTTTTTAATTAGCGTTCTGCAAAAGTTCAAGGTTTTTAGTGATGTGGAAAGTGATAGGGGTGATTTGGCAAGCCTTTCATTCACATTTTCACACTTTGCAATGAAGAAGCCAAATCAATAAATCAAAACACGCCTTAAGGAAGTAAATCCTTTTGGACACTAAATTAATGTGACCATGTGCTACAACTTCAGGGTTTCCCCAAGTGTATTATAAGAATGGTGGGCCACCAGGCTTTACTTGTCCCAAACAACGCTTGCTTATTATTTTTTTTTAGATATATGTTAAATATCATTTAAATGTCATTTAACATATAGTCACGCTTTTAGAGGTTTGCGTTTAGCCCGCAGTGAGAATGTGAGTGCATATCTCTTTGAGAACAAAGAATAATGTGTGGCATGTGCGTTTACATTTCACACCTGCTCACTCAATATGTGTTCTAGCTCTGTGTCTCCGCTGCAACTTGATAAAGTTAATATAAATGAACCACACCATCAGTTAATTACAGACAGGTCTTTTTCATTCTGAGTATTCCTTGCAAATACTGCATTCACTTGGATAAATAACAACCAATCACAACCAGCAAAACAAAATACTGCACCAAGCAGGACAAAACAAAGAAAACTTAATACAAGAAATACTTGAATATATACCACAATTTATTTAGTTAAGCACACACATACTTATCATTGTCCGTTTTAGGTAATATTTATTTTACTTTTAAATGTGATCATGGTTGACCCAAGGTTGTATGGGGCCTTAAGATGAATATAATTTAGGGCCCCCCCTTCTGTTAAGAACATAATCACCACTAATAGTATTTCAATACAAATTTGGTGGAATTTAGGAGAGGGGTGCAAATTTAACTGGCTGAGCTTATAAGAAATCAGTGATCATTTTTTATTTGTGAACAAACCTAGCCCAAACACAAAGATTATACTCATAGCATCAGATTATAGCTATGGTAACACAACAGTCAAACTATGAGGATTATTCTTTGCACTTTTACAAAGTAAACTTGCCAACTCAATTAAATCTTAAATTTAAATGTCAAATGATTTAAGGCTTTTATCCATGTTGAAACCATTAAATACAATTTAATAGCATTGTCATTCTCAATAAACAAATGTTAAAATTCAAATGTCATTCCTGAATTCTTAGTTTGTAATTAGATGTAAAGACAGCATACACTACACATAGTCAATTGCATATGCGTTTACTCAGAGGCACATTCTGACACCCGTACCCTCACTGATTATCTCTTGACCCACTCACTCAATGCTGGTATCAGGGGTGCCTGCTATAGAAGATCCTCTATAGAAGTCTTTTCACTACAGGAAAATAAAGATCAAAAATATTTTATCTCAGCTAATAATTTTAAATAAATGCAATATTTTTAATTTTGGTTCTAAAATGGGCCAAAGAGACTATTATCTTGCATGTTTATAAGTATATTCTACTTGTTCAGCTAAATGCATGATTGAATACAATATCACCTATCTGCTATTCTTAAAAAAGCTAAGTAAAAGCTAAGTATGATAATAAAAGAAATATATTAATGTAAAGAATGTGGAATCAGCTTTAAATATGAAGGACTTGTAGCCATGCCACTTTGAAAACCGGGACATTAATTTTGAAACAATGCTGGTTAAACCATAGCAAAAAATATATCAAGACAAAGCTCAATATTTTTCTATTTAAATGTTTTTGTGTTTCATCCAAACTCTGGAACTACATGGCTGGAGTTTTTAGAAAAAAAATTGAGCTCCTGTTTTCTAGCAATTATTGGTCTACCATGTCTACGTGTTTCTTAGTGAGGTGGCTTGATCGTCCTCAGCTTTCATAAACTTTTAGGTTTTTTACTAGAGTATAGCTGTACAGTTAAACTAGAATGTTAACCACAGTATATAGTATATAGTATAAACTCTGCCTGTGAAAAGACTACAAGCTTTACTGTGCTAATAACTGTACAGTGTTGTAATATTGTGTTTTTTGTGCACCAGCAATGGTTATAGTTGTTAAGATTCTTCCAGAACAACAAAGAACAGTTATTAAAGACCATACTAGAAATATAGAGGCTGGAGTTGCTCACCCAGAGTTTTTATTAAATAAATTACAACAATTTAATTATATTTATTGAAGCAAAGATATTGACCTCAGAGTCATAGTAAATTTGGAAAAAGTTATCTTGAATTGCTGTTTGAAGCAGCCATTCAGACATCAGCTGCCCTAATCCCACCCACTGGGTTTGCTGGGTGAAGTTGACCGTTTAAATTAATTCATGATGTGCTTCACCCCACGAACATGAAATAATTTATGAAATCATAAAATATGTCTAGTTTTTTTTAAATGAAATCAATACATTTGAGGCACATATAGTTAATTCAGTGTAATCAATTATGTCTATTTATTTCCAGTTTTAAAAAATAAATGACACATTTAAATAATTATTTCATAAGTCATTTGTTGTGATTTGGCACGCTTCTCTCTCGATACCAGATGGGCACTAGCCATTCTTTTTTAACCCATTTAAAGCTGCGGTATGTAACTTTTATTTAAAAAAAATATTTTTCTACATATTTGTTAAAACTGTCACTATGTCATGACAGTATGGTATGAGACAGATAATCTGTGAAAAAAATCAAGCTCCTCTGCCTTCTCCCAGTGCTCCCAGTGCTATCTAGAAACAACCAATCAGAGCCAGGAGGCGGGTCTTAGTGCTGTCAATCACCGTGCCTGTGGGGTTGTTCATCCCCCTTACCCCCACCCCTCTTGCTCTCCACTACATTGCAGCTCGCAGAGGCTAGGCTAGTTAGTATGGCCACCGATGACAACAGATAAACGGTTTTCCTGCAAGGTAAGTTGTTTCTCCGCCATTAGATCCAGTAGCTTGCCACCATCAGCTTGTGAATGTGTGCATGAATGGGTGAATGACCAAATGTAGTGTAAAGCATTTTGGGGTCCTCTGGACTTGATAAAGCGCCGTATAAGTACAGGTCATTTACCATTAACCATTTACCATAAGCACATTTAGCATTGAGTAAATTAGATTGAGTGACAGCGCTAAGACCTTCCTCCTGGCTCTGATTGGTTGGTTTTGGTTGGGAGCGGTGCATTTCTTCAGACGACAAAAGAGGCTCAGGGAGGAGGTGGAGGAGATCGATCTTTTCACAAATTATCCGTCTCATAACATACTGTCACAACATGGTGACAGTTTTAACAAATATATAAAAAGTAAAGTAAAAATTACATACTGCAGCTTTAGGAAAAACATTTTTTGTGTATCTTATTCTGTGACATTCAAATGTTTGTGATTTATTGAAATAATGTCACTCACTGGATTTTTTACAACTCCAACACTTTTATTTTCTTAAAGTGTTGGTTAGGTCATCCATCGTATAAAAGCCGAGACATTTTACTTTTTTAACTGAAGCGAAGATCCTATTGAAGTTCAAAAAGACACAACTTCTGCCATCGCTGGTGTATTTTGCATGTTGTTGTATTTTTCTGTGTCTTGTCTCCCACTCCCATTCCCCCTCACGGCTCAGGGTCCCATCTCGCTCGGGTCTAATCTTCCAGGGTAACTTGTCATTTTCTCAGCAGCCACAGACTTGACAGTGGGCAAAATCTACGCTGCCATGATGATCATGGAATACTACAGACAGAGCAAGACCAAAAAGCTGCAAGCCCTGCGAGAGGAACAGGTAGACCCCCGCCAGGCATCCTTGGGAAAGCCTCAACATGCACAAAGCTTGATTTGTTCCTCAACTCTTGCTAGGCATCTTTGTAGGATATTTCTATGCTTTTGGATAAATGTGCTTTTTGTCTGTAAATATGGAAAAAAGCATTAAAACAGATGTTTAAATTGTATAAAGATGCCTTTTTAACCACCCTTCCCTTGCCTTAAATAGATGCTCCTATACTTTTTTTGTTTGTTTTGCATGTGCCCTGACGTTCTTTATAGCATCATGTTGTTCAGTTGGTCGTCTTTAATCTTTGCAAGTTAACATTTTCTATATAGTTGCAACCCTTTTCTTTTCATACTACTTTAGATTTCCTTTCTTTTTCCATGTTCTGATGGTAACGCTGTTTTTTCTGTTTTTTGTTTTGTTTTTGTTGTTGATAATTTTTAAAATAACGATGATGATGATACCACATGGCCTTACCTTTTGCACATTGTCAGTGCTCCTCCCTTCCTGTTAGTGAATGACTATGAGATGCACTCGCTTCCCACTGTGCCAATATTTTCAGTCGTCTTCATGCACATTTGGAAACATCTCTCCACTCCTGATTTGATGCAACAAGGCGAAATATTCATGAAATGGGTTCAGTCTGTCAGGCATCTGCTACCTTCAAGTCCAAAAAACTTAAAAATTGCTTTAAAGCCACAAAACCAGCTTCCTGAAATCATCAGTTAAATTTGTAATTTCACTGTCTTTAGTGTCATATGTTAGCAATTAGCAGAGTTAGCATTAGTAACTATAAACAGCTGTCCCTAAAGAATGTGGATCTTTATGTTAACTCTGAGACTTCCTAAAAGTTCCATGACAAAGACTGGAAAAACAAAGCAGGTTCACTGAAATATGTTTACCCTTCCTGTTTTCTGCTGAAAGTTTCCAGTAGCAGCCAAAAATACCAGCCAAAACATATTATTATACTCCTGACTGATACTGAAAATATCTAACTCTGATTTTTCTTCCTGTAGTAACAATTTCCACACCAAAGCGGTGTTTGTTAGCACAGCCTATTAATGTTGCATTCACTGACCAGAAATAAATGAATTTCTGAGTTTCTGAGAAGCTGTCACCGGTTAAGTTGAAAATATGCTGAATATGGTGAACACATGATTTATTTGTTAAACTCTTAAAAAAGTAGAATAAAAACCTAAAAATAAAATCATGAAATTCCAGTTCATGTCTTAATATCTCAATTGTTTTTATCTTTAACTGGCATATTTATATTGAAAATAAACATTGTTTTTATTTCTTCTTATAAGAATGATTTGTTAATTCATTTTGTTAATTGATCTCTAAAAGCTGTGAAGAGCATTAATGTCTGTTTGATCCTCAACTATCTAAATGTTAAAAATATTAATTTCCATGTCAGAATAAACAGATATACACAGTAGAAGGTAGGTTAAAGAAATAATGTTAATTGAACTGATTTATTAAGTCATTGCTGCTCAATCAATTGTTTGGAAGCTGTGCACAGCATTTATTTATGGTGCTTTACATCTCCAGTAATATTATCTCCTACAAAGGTGGGTGCATTCACACACAGCAGCCCAAGTCCAACGCAAGCACTCCCCTTTTTGGAGATGCAAAAAAACCTCAGTATACATAGGGAATAAAATCTGTCATCAAACCCAGCATTTTGTATTGCTGTCTAAACAAAAATGAGATCAAGTAGGTGCAGAGTTGCAGGTTGCAGACCCCTGATCTGTCCTAAATTTATTCACATAACTTTTCAATTTTGCATTCTCTTTTGCAAAACAAATGCATTTCAGTGGTGATTGGAGAGTATGTTAGTCCAGTTTGATGTTGCAAATTCAGAAATGTGTTGCTATGTCCTTGCAGAATCTGTTTCATCTCACTTTATTTTTTTCTGTCTTCCAGTCATATTTTATTATCATACAATATAAAAGGAGGAATCCACCTTAAAAAATATCAGACTGGATAAGATGCCTCTTTAGCCGATTTTGGTGTATGGCAATGTGTTGTTTTTTTTCTTATAAATTGTCCATAGGAAGAATGCATTTTATTTAGATTTTAGTTGTTCTGGATCCTACGACACATCACTAAACACACACTACACACATCACTACAGCACATCACACTACAACACTGGATCATACAACACCTTATAGTTTCAGTGTACCTTTCTGTATATACTGAAGAAGCAAATCCACCCACCTTTGATTTAAACAGACAATTTTAGAAGACAGTTTTCTTTCGAAAATGAAAGACATATGATGTTTTTCGTAGGGTTTTTTTTTTTTAATTTGTTTTTAGAAAAATAATAAGATACCACCTACAGGGCAACTGTTAACTACTATGTATAAAAATAAATTCTTGCTTCAAGCACTGATAAGAACAATACTTTATATATACCAGATATCAGGACCCTGCATGCTGCAGTATTAGGATTTAAATATTACATTGTACAACATTTACAGTGAAAGCAAAACCTTCACATTAAGTACAATGTATTCATAAGCAGTAGTTAGTAAAATGGTACATTATTCTACTGAGACCCAAGTTGTGCAGGGAGTTGCCTTAGAAGTCAGTCTAACTCCCTCTGTCAGAAATAAATATTCATCCTTCAGTCTCCATGGTAACCAGCTGAAGTGGTGACTGATAGCGGTTGTAGTTTAGAGTTGTGACGATTTAACTATCCATTGTCTATACCACCCCATCCACTTACACTTGCAAGGATGGGTGCCTATATCCAGTAGTTATTGGGCAAGAGGCAGGGTAGACCCTGGACATATCACTAGAGACACATAGGACAAATTACCATGCACACACACACATACCTAAGGGCAATTTAGAGAGACCGGTTAACCTAACAGTCATGTTTTTGGATTGTGGGAGGAAGTCAGAGTACCCGTAGAGAACCAACACATGCACAGGGAGAACATCCAAACTCCATGCAGGAAGACAGGCTGGGATTCAAATGCAGGACCTTCTTGCTGCAACAGTTCTAGGAACTGCGCTACTGTGCAGACCTGGCAATTGAAGTATATTAGAAAATGCATTTATTTCTTAAATTGAAAGGCAATGTTTAACAGTGAAGAGTGGATTCTTTCTTAGCCATTTGTTCATTGGGCCTACTTACAGTAGCTCCATTTATTCTCTTTCACTACGTCACTTAAAGGAAATCACAACTGTCTTTGATGTTTATTATGGGTGTCTGTCAGATTTTTTTATTTTTGTCTGCCTTTTGATGTCTCTTACTTTGTTTTGTAGTCTGTTGTCTCACTGTCTCACATCTCTGTCCTTCTCATGGTCTCTTTTTATCCATCTGGAGGGTGATAAAACAATGTCTTATCAAGCTCTTCATCTTTGGCTGGTCCAGGTTTACCTTCACCTTTAACTCATACAATCAAGACCTTATTTTGTCAGTTTGCTCTTGCTAATTTTTTTTTTTTTTTGTATTATTTTGTGATATTGGTGGAATGTTGAATGAAGATTTCTGTGTCCAATGTCTCCATGTTCCACTGAGTATCACAAATTTCTATCTAAGCCATATCTTAAACATCTTGCATTAGATAAGTTGATGTTAACTGTTTGTTTCCTATTTTTTTTCATTAAGTCATAGACTATGACTTTAATTGGCTATGGGTAATGTGAGATGAGTCTGTTGAAGTATTACCTTTTGTTGACAGCTGAACTGAATTAGACAAAATCTGGTTTCCGAATCCTGCCTTATTTCTGCTTCCTGGTGAAAGATAGCAATAAAAATACATTTAGGCCAAAAAGAAGAAATTCAAACTGGGGATTTCTCAATCAGGACTTTTTGTCTTCTACATCAGTCAGAGTCATTTTACAAAGCTATGAGCTATGTCTAGGAGGGAGACAGAGTTATACACTGAAAGACAGAGTCAAGTTTATCATCTGTAAAAGGAGAACATTACGTTGGTGGCCGCAGGAGTTCAGTCAATGCTCCCCTTAAGGTGTCACAGATAAAGAGAACACCAGACCACATGTAGCATCTATGAAGAGTTAAAAAACAGAGAGAACATGAAGTTAAAAGCTGAAATAACATCAAATTGTGCAAAATTGGCGATAAGGAGGAGACTGTACCAGAGGCTGGTAAAGTGGTCATTCTGTCCTCCAGCAGCCTAAGCCTATAGCAGCATAACTACTGAGTTAGCTCAGGATAACCTAAGCTACTTTAACTATAACATTTATCAAAAAGGAAAGTTTTAAACCTTGTCTTAAAAGTAGACAGGGTGTCTACCTCACAGACTAAATCTGGTATCTGGTTGCACAGGAGAGGAGCCTGATAGCTAAAGGATCTGTCTACCATTCTACTTTTAGAAACTCCTGCAGACTTAGAACAATGTGGTCTGTTCGGAACATATGAAACAATCAGATCTCTAATGTATGATGGAGCTTGATTATTAAGGGCCTTATATATGTGAGAAGGAGAATTTAAAATTCCATTCTGGATTTCACAGAGGGCCTGGGTTTTATTAAAATCAATCCCACATGGGTTACTGTATATGCAGCAAAATAATAGGTTATATTGTATCTGTTTTACTACAATAATATTGGAATCCTGTGACATAGCACAGTTCACTTTATCCATGTTTTTAACCACAACAGATACTTTGCCTCAGCAGGAGTTTCAACAGGTCAGCCTGAGTACCCTCATCCAAAACTGGTTAATAAGGTTTAGGAAGCAACTGTAAAGTCAAGAAAGCATATCATCTTAAACATGCATAATTTTACCATTTATTTCTAAACATGTTTTTTACTCTACACAAATGCCTACAGCCTTAAAAAAAACAAAAACATGCTTTTCTTTTGTCTATATTTAGATGTTGAGTGAACTGCTTTCTTGCTAGGCTAACACAAAGAGCAAACAATAGCTTGTTTACTCTTTGCTCTAATATGACTTGTTGATATTTTGGCTCAAAATATGCTCCAATGCACTTTGTTTATTGTCTCTGAACAAAACTTAAAGAAAAAAATAGTAATATTCGTTCTTCTAGCACTTTGCTTTCAGTGTCGCAGAACTTAAAGATTAGAGGTTCAGTTTACACTATAGGCAGTTCTCCCAGGAACCCACGTTACATTATGCTGTAGATTGAGAAGTAGGGACATTGGGTGAGGATGTTTTTTTCAAGGATGAACCTCTTTCATAGTCACATAAGGAAAGATATCATGGGGTGCTTTCTGTCCTGGAGCATTTTGCAATGGGTCCATATACCAACACATTTTGGTAGCATTAGTACACCTTGCACCATTGTGGAGAATGACAGCAATGTATGCTGGCAACATTCACATCACTGTTTCCAGGTTTGCAATTAAAAAAACAAGTCGGTCCATCAGGAAAGTGCATTATGGGAAACATGCTGATCATGTAGCAGCAGCATGTGTAGTTCAAAAAGACATGGTGCCATTCGCACTGCCAAACTGGGTTTTTTTTTCTGCTTAAGAAAGTTTTTTTAGGAACACTGTTCAAATTCAATAAAAATTGGATTTATATGTGTTTCTATTTAAGGGCTCCTCTGCACACTAATGGGTACAGCTTGTATCAGAAACAATCAATCAGTCAAGCCCTCTTCAGGACCCTGAGCCGATACTTGTGATTGAATCTAATTCTAATTAATAATTCATAGTGATTCCAACACATTTTATGTACAATTATCAGATCAGCCAATTAATGAAGGTGTAGCCAAGAATGCTTCCTGTAAGTTCAAGTGGTTGACCTTTGATATGCCTGATTGAAGCAAAGGAGCTTTATTTTGTCCTACAATTTGTATAGAATCGGATGTCAATCTTCCACCAAATTGCATGTTACTCAGAAACTATCTGATGAAAAAGCAATAGGATGGTCAATTTTTAATTTCTGGGTAAATTTTTTATTCATGTCATAGTTATATGGTAATGTGCTCTAAAATGTGTGGATTAAGACCAATCTTAACTCTAACTCCTAAGGTAGAAGTTCCACAGTGACGCAGATCTGAGATCAGCTCCCTCCCTGAACATAAAGAAATAAGTTGCAAAGGAACACATTTCCATTCTTCCTAAATAATAGTTCAGGTTGAACAGAGGAACTCAGATCAGTTGTCTGGTGGCCAGCTTTACCTTTGAAATCCACAGCCATGTGCTTGCTGATGGCGCCCCCATGTGGGTGCATGC
Organism: Anableps anableps; assembly: GCA_014839685.1. Classification (NCBI taxonomy): domain Eukaryota; kingdom Metazoa; phylum Chordata; class Actinopteri; order Cyprinodontiformes; family Anablepidae; genus Anableps; species Anableps anableps. Next base: position 9,489,707 of record CM026065.1, on the reverse strand, counting down.
TGCGAGTGCATCCTGTGTTTGTGTCCTTATGTGTTCCCCCTGTGAGTGTGCCTGATGCAAGCCTGCAGGCCATGTCATGTATCTCACACAGAACCGAACGCCATTAATGTTTCAGCGCATGGAGCCACCCTCTGAGGGAGGGGGCACGGATGGCCAGGGGGGGCAAGGCCAGAATGGTCTCCCCGGCATTCAGCCGGACAACATGAACAGCATGTGAGTAAAGTGCATGAGTAAATGCAGGCTTATGGACTCTTTACGTGTTTGCATATGTTCTTACTCTAACATGTCAAAACAAGAACCTCTTCAGTGTACTGCCTTGAAGTGGATTATAGTGTTGGGTGATAAATCTTACATTTGCCCACATCCATTGCAAAAGCATATATTTGCCTGTAGTATCACCCACGGACCAGCTGTGGACAGCAGTGAGCAATAGAAAGCAATTCAGGAACTACAAAAGATGAGGTTTTCAACTATCTTTGAAGGTCCACACCAATTTCCTTTGTTGCGATCCATTGCAAGCCACTAAAACATACCGGTTTCAAAGCATAAACTGAACATGTTTAATGTGCTTGACTCCTCAGGACATTCCTAAAGGTTCTGTCATTGCTGGCACTAGTCAGAACTTCTTTGTTCATGAAAATTAAACTGAATTGGATAGCTTTAATGTTGATCTTCAACAGGGAGTTAGGATTTTTGCTTTCCTGCATATTTGGATTGTAGTTTGTAGAACATTTTTAATAACTTTGAAATGATCTGCTCTAATTAGCCGAGATGCAACATAGCTGGATAAAACATTCACAGAGATGTGTAAGATCCCCTCTAAGTTATCATAAAATTTGTATTAAATAGGTAAGATTTATTTTTTTAAATCTTCCTGGAGTCAGCTTCAAAAAGTACTCATGTACTCATGTAATATTAATATTAATATTTTGTAAAAATTTTCACTTGGTTAGATTTGCTGATATTTAGGGACTTATGTACACAAAAATATACTGCACCATAAAAAGTACTTTGTCCTTTTGATACTTTTAATTCAGATCATCAGATTTTTATATCAAACAAAGATAACCTGAGTAAATATAATGCAGCTTTTGAATGATGATTTTATTTAATTAATCTGGCCCTATGTGAAAAGTAATTTGCCCCCTAAACCTGTTAAAGCAACAACTGTTATTAAGCGTTTCCAATAACTAGCAATGAGTCTTTTATTTGTCTTGAATTTTTGAGCCCTTCAGAGAGGAACTTGTTGATAAGCTTCAGACCACAGCCTGATCACAACCTCAGGTTTTTCTGGAAGAGACTAGAATCTATTGTTCCATTGAGTTCAGCATCACACCTCTATCACCATGTCAGGTTGTTGGTTTGATGTTCTTTCTCTTTAATGCTGTGATGGGACAATGATTCCCAAGTTTCCATCCCTCGTCAGTCCGCAGAATACTCTGTCAAACACTTAACACTACAGAGTACATCAACAACAAGTTTCATGAGATACAGTGCATCCGGAAAGTATTTACAGCGCTTCACTTTTTCCACAATTTGTTACATTACAGTCTTATTCTAAACTGTTTTAAATTAATTTCATTCCTCAAGATTCTACACACAAGTACCCCATTATGACAATGTGGAAAAAATTCTCTGAGTGTTTTGCCAATTTATTAAAAATAGAAAACCAAGAAATCACATTTACCTTAGTATTCACAGCTTTTTCTTAATACTTTGTTGATCCACCTTTGGCAGCAGTTACAGCCTCAAGTCCTTTTGAATATGATGCCTCCAGTTTAGCTCACCTATCTTTAGGCAGTGTCACCCATTCTTATTTGCAGTACTTCTCAAGCTCCATCAGGTTGGATGGGAGACATCTGTCAGTCACTTTCAGATCTCTCCATAGCTGTTCAGTCGGATTCAAATCTGGACTCTGGCTTGGCCACTCCAGGAAATTCACAAAGTGGTTGTGAAGCCACTCCTCCGAGATCTTGGTCATGTGCTTTGGGTCATTGTCCTGCTGAAAAATGAACTGTCGCCCCAGTCTGAGTTCAAGATGCTCTGGAGCAGGTTTTCATTCACAGTCTCTCTGTACACTGCTGCATTCATCTTTCTCTCTATTCTGACTGGTCTGCCAGTTCCTGCTGCTGCAGAACATTCCTACTGCATGACGCTGCCACCTCCATGCTTCAATGTAGGGATGGTATTGGCCCGGTGATGAGCCATGCCTGGTTTCCTCCAAACATGATGCTTGGTATTCACACCAAAGAGTTCAATCTTTGTCTCATCAGACCAGAGAATTTTTTTTCTCTTAGTCTGACAGTCTTTCAGGTGCCTTTTGGCAGATAGATGGGCTGCCATGTGCCTTTTTTTAAGGAATGGCTTTCATCTTGCCACTCTATCTCACAGGCCTGATTGGTGGATTGCTGCAAAGATGGTCATTTCTGGAAGGTTCTCCTCTATCCATAGAACACTGGAGCTCTGATAGAGTGACCATTGGGTTCTTGGTCACCTCCCTGACTAAGGCTCTTCTCCTGCAATCGCTCAGTTTAGACAGCTGGCCAGCTCTTGGAAGAATCTGGTGGTTCCAAACATCTTCCATTTGCCAGTGATGGAGGCCACTCAGCTCAAAGGGACCTTCAAAGTAGCAGAAATATCTTTCCCGAGATTTGCACATCAAGACAATCCCGTCTCAGAGGTCTACAGACAATTCCTTTGATGTCATGCTTGGTGTTTGACCTCTGACTGTCAACTATGGGACCATATATAGACAGGTGTGTGCCTTTCCAAATCAGATCCAAGTCCAATCAACTGAAGGTACCACAGGTGGACTCCTGTTAAGGTGTAAAAATATCTCAAGGATGATTAGTGGAAACAGCTCAGTTTTGAGCTTCATAGCAAAGGTTGTGAATACTTACATAAATGTGATTTCTTGGTTTTCTGTTTTTAATAAATTTGCAAGAATCTCAGCAACTGTTTTCAACATTGTTATAATTTGTGTTTAGAATTTTGAGGAAAGAGATTAATACAATTTGGAATAAGGCTGTAGCATAACAAAATGTGGAAAAAGTGAAGCTCTGTGAATATTTCCTGATGCACTGTAAGCTTAGTCAGGGATACTAACAGTTTAAAAATGTCAGTTTAAAACAAATCAGGATTGTAAACATCCCTAATTCATATTACCAATCAGTTAAATAGCTCGCACAACTGTGAAGTGAAATTAACCATTTATCCAAGTTGAACCTGAACCTGTAGTTGAATTTTGTGTGTATATTTGTATATTTGTATGTGTCTGGATGCCAGACCTCCCGAAGGTGGCTTGACTGAAAGCCAATCATGGATGACGGCTAAAGCACAGGAAATGTTCCAAAAGACTGGTAACTGGAGCCCAGACCGACCCTACCCTGATGACATCCATGAGAACCGCCACAATCCCCAGGTATGATGAGTCCAAATCGAGTAACACACGGTATCACATTGTAGGATGTGACTCTAAAGCAAAGTAAACATTTTTCCAACCATACATTTTATGTCTAAGACAAGTTCCTCGGGATTAATGATATGATTTAAAATTACCAGATGTATGAATGGAAATCCTACTTAGGATTCCAGTTGTTGCAACACATATGACAAGCTTTACAGAAATGGACCAAATTAAACTGTGTCAAAAGGTATGAAAATACTTAATTTGTCTTTCCTTTCCCAGTGTTTTTTTTAATGTGTTACATAATCCTGAAACATTTGTCCTCAGTGTCATTGCTTTGCAGAAGTTGGAGTCTGAAATTTTATATCCCATTATTTCTAGCAATAGATTCTTAGCAAACTTACTTCTTCATACATCTATCATCTTCCTCTCTCTCTATTAAATTCCCACTCATAGTCTGTGTCTCCACTGTTTCTTTAATCTCATCATCCTGCTGTTCCTTAACCTTGTCTCTTCACTTCTTTGCCTCTCCTTGAGATGCTGGTTTGGACTTATTGGACATATTTCATGTTGTGCACCTTCTCCCTCTGCTCTGCACCTTGCTTTCACTTATTTGTTGAAGCTTTCACTCCCCAAAGAGTTATGTCCAGTTTGTAATATCTGACATATGAGCAAATATTCGTTTTTGATTCCAGAATATGCCTTAAGAGAGTTTTCTCTCCTAAGGCATAATAACACCTTTGATGATGATAAAAGGAAATATTAGGTCATTTCTGCTGTAATTTGAAATATTTGGTTGGCAGCTTTTTGCAAGAAAATGTTTCAGTCTTTCTAAAAATAATTTAGCCATTGTCAGTGGTTGAATTCCTGCATCATAATGGTATGCACTAATCTACATCACATGCTTTATCATTTACTGATTTTTTTACTGACAGTATGTTGTGAAAGTATTCATACCCCTTGAAATTCCCAACATTTTGTCATACTGTGACCAAAAACTTAAATGTATTTTATTGGGATTTTATGTGATAGACAGAACAAAATAGTGCATAATTAATGTAAAAATCTGAAAAGCGTGGCATTCATATGTAATCATTCTATCCCAGTATAATTACAGCTGTTCAGTATAGGAGTAGAAAGGGAACAGCATCATGCAGAACAAAGAGCACACCAGACAGGTTTGAGTAGAACTTATCTAAAGGTTTAAGGCAGGGTTGAACTCTGGAAAATTTCATGTGGTACTTTTCAGTTAATCATCCAAAAATGAAGAGTATGGTACAACTGTAAACATATCAAAACATGGTTTCCATCTAAACTGACAGGCATTGTAAAGAGATCAACTATGGAAGCAGCTATAAAACACATGATAACTCTAGAGGAGCTGCAGAGATCTCTAGCTCAGGTTAGGAAATCTGTTGAAATCTCTTAGTTGTGTTCTCCACAAATCTGGTCTGTTTGGAGGAATGGCAATGTTGTTGAAATAAAACCATATAACATCCCCTCCACTGTGTCAAAGCTCAAAAACTTTGTGTTCTTTCTGATTAACGGAGACGTAAGTCAGATGATTCCTCTCCGGACATTTATTAGGAACATCAGGGCAGGTGGTACAGGTCAAGCAAGGACCAATTTCCTGCTGGAAAAGGCAATGTTCTAACATTCAGATCTTAGGGTGTTTTCACACCTGATAGTCAGGTAGACTTGGCTTGATTGGGGACCAAAATTGCAACATTTGTTAAATTTTCAGCTGGTGCGGTTCGCTTTCACACTGCATTGTGTCAGACGAACCAAACCCTTTGAAAAACCTATTTACCCCCTCGCCTGTGGTGGTACTGCACCAAGAACTACTGAAGGAAATGACGCAAAAACCTCTGAAGAACACACTAAGTGCAAATTCCTCCTTTATGAAATGTAAACAAAAATGGAGTGGCGTGAGATTTTAGTGGTTGTAGGATTTCTCTTTTGTCTTTGGCAAAAGACCACAAGCCATTTCTCCGGCAACTATTAGACTCTCACATTTGTTTTGGTCGTATTTACCCAGAAAGCCCTCCCCTATAGTCCGCTTCCTGATTTTGGAGCGGACATTGGTCTGCTTGCATTCACATATGCATTCTAACCACACCAGAGTTCACTTCAACTGAATGGAGATCTCTGTTTTTAGACGGACCAGAGTTCACTTTTTTGGTCCCCATCACAGTTCGATTACCCATTCACTCCTCCCCAAACAAACCGGACTTTCTAAGCAAACAAACTAGAGTTTGATTAAAGCAGACTAAACAGGCTCATGTGAATGCCCCCTTAGTTATATAGCATAGAATGACATCAAACAAGATCAACATAGTGTGTTAGTTCTATAGTTATTTCTTACCCTAAATAATACATCACTGGTATATAGCATAATTCATGGTATGTTCTAAATAGATACGTCATTGATGCACTTTATTATCAATGTACATTGTCTGAGCACTGTTCAGAACAATGTGGACTGAGGGAGCCATCTTCTCTCTGTGCCTGCTAGTGTTTGGAGGCAGATAAGCTGGCCAGTTATCTGTTGATGTCCTATCCAGTCTGACCTCACTGGTCATATTTATCAAAATTGGCACTTAGAAGAGTATTCATATCCACCCTCCTCCCGCCCTCCCCTCTTCTGAATTATTATTTTTCTACCTAAACAGCAGCTTGACACAAGCAGTGTGGGAGTGTGGGGCAACCATGTGGAAGATAGCAAAGATTACAAATAGGAGAAATGTACTTTGAACACACCATTACACCTAGGTGGTGGCAGGGAAAGAAAATTTTGGAAGAAAACCTATTAAGGGTTATAGAAGATTTGAGTCTGTTTGTTGTTTTCCTTCCACTTCATAATTATGAACTGCTGCATGTTTATCAGATAAAATCCCCATAAAATACATCAAAGTCTGTTGTTATTTTGTCAAAAAATGTGGAAATGTTTTGGAGAAATTATTATCATTGACAAGGCACTGTATCTTATCCATACAGGACTTGTCGTCCTTTAGTTTTTTGGGAGGGATTTTTTTTACACAGCAGAAGTTGCAACAGCTAATTTATGCAACTTTCTGTTGCATAAATGAAGCAAAAGATTAACATTTGCATAAAATTTTCTGGGAAAAAATACCCTATGAAGTTTTATTTCATTCCACCTCCCTTGGTTGATCAGTGAGCCAGTACCATTTCAGTGTCCACTCGCTCAGCAGACAGTGGTCACGCCCCCCCCTCTCATTGTGTTTTACAGACTGTAGAGATGAGGGAGATGGGGCGGGACGGGTACTCCGACACTGAGCCCTATCACCCAATGGATGGGCATGGGAGGACCCTCTCCATGCCCCGCCTCTCAGCAGACAACCAAGTGAGCACGTTCATCCCACCTCCGTCATCACTGTCACACCTCACCATCCTTTTTTGTCATTACTCGTGTTACCTCCGGTAACTAGTTGAAGTGAATCAGCAAAGTCTTTCTTTGAATAACTAGGATATAAGTCTTACAATAAATAATGCAAAACATTTTGTTGTTTGGATTATTATATTACTTAATGAATTTAATAATCATACATATCCTCAACAACAAAATATTTTGCATGCTAATTTTTACCCGAATGCCTTGTCATGCCTAAAATTCATTATTATTGGATAAACGATGATGCTCAGAAGAAATACTAAAACAGATGTTTGCAATATTTTTACAAATATTTTGAATGGAAATTTTTTGAGAAAGACCTTTGTAAATTCATTTCCCACTGCCTTGTTAACCTGCATGCTTTCCTATCTGTCCATCATCTTTTCAACCCTCCCAATTTCACTTTTAAGCCTCCACTTTTCCATTAGCTGTTCCACTGGTGCTCAGATCCTCTTGGAGCATCTTGAGGTGCTTGTTAGATTTAGAGCAGCTTCCAAGATGGGGTCTAAAGACTGGAAAATCCAGATACATATACAACTACATATCTGGAAAAACTATTGTCCCAGTCAAAGTTTGACTTTTTATTTAATATAACCAAATACATTTATCCAAACTGATGACTTGTACATTATATGTAAATTATATTAGGGTCCTTCCCTGTTATATTTATTGGTTCATTCCCATCAAATCCTTGGTGTGTCTGTCTTGTGCAAACTGTAGCCAGAGGTAGCGTTTTCCATACCCACATTAACTTTCCTGATCATTTAATGAGGAACAACAAGTGGGGAAATTCATGTGAAAGTGATAGATTTTGCAGCTCAAAGCTTAAAAATGTTTAGAATAAGTGTGAAAGAAGTCTATTACCAGTTGGCTTTGCACATGTGACATTCTGATTGCTTGGCAAACCCTACCAGGAAAAAGGTTTATCTTAAGTGATATTATTTAAAATTTATTGTTTTTTCCAGGTAATAGTCATGTCTGATAGATCGGGACATATTTACTTAGTTCCTGAAAACAAATATTGTAAGATGTAACAATTTTAGACTTTGAACCAAACATTAGGTTGAATAGACTAATGAAATACACTGTTATTGAGTTTTAGGTGTGTTATAAAAGAACCACTTGATATATTTTTTTAGATTTCTGTGCAAATATGACATAAAGCTTACTAGTAGACAAAGATATCCAGTTCAGCATATCACCAGAGTTGGCACTAGCCATTTTTGGGCCCTTGGCAAGATTATGGTTTGGTGCCGTGCTTGACATTTACCTTTATGCACAGCTGTATGTATTAAAAGTTAATACATACACACTACATGGATGTAGATGATATTTTCCTGTTGCTGAACAGCAAAAGCAAAACATGCAGCTGCAATAAACAGGTTACTGGATATGCTCAATATAAATTATTCAGTTGCGATTTTGGAATTATAACATGAAAGAAGTTGCATTACACTCAGTTACACAGCAGCTAGAGTATCTACAGTGACATTATTAGGCAACTGTGCTTTACTTTAATTAAGATAGCCTAAGAAAATCCCACCATCAACATAAAACGAGCAGAGCTGCAACATGTTCTACATCCAATAAGCACAAAAAAGCTGACAAAGAGGGAGCTGTTACTAAAAACCAACATTTAGAGCAGCTCTGTTCTTTAGCCGAGATAAAGCCTTGCTCCAATAATCTAATTTATCAACTGTTTTATAAAGGATATTTAAATTCAAAGCTTTGTTATCCTATTCTGTTTACACTGAGAACATTGCAAACAATTTGATTGTTCTGTGAAATATATTTAAAATAAAAACAGATAGGAAAAGATGAAAAGCTTCATCTGGAGTGTTTTATGGAGTCTTGCGGCAGCCTTGGAAGGAGGAACATCTTATCCTGCTCTCTCTTATCCTAATTTGATAGTTTTACCGGTTGAGTTATTTAATATCCCAGTTTTTATAGTTACTCTTACATTGTCTACCCTCATAACTGGATTACTTCAAATTTAAGGACTGTGGGATTTTTAATTTTACTTTACTCTTTGCCTTATTTTTTCTACTTCCAAAATAAACAAGAGCAAGGTGCATCTGGTCGACACCAGTAGTATTATACAAAGACTTCAATCAATAGAACTGAAGGTTTCTCGACTGGAGGTAAATATAGAAATCAATGCAGGTTCTGGAAATGAAACAACTCTACCGATGTCTCAAAACAACAAACAGACTCAGAGCACCTCTGCAAGCAGCTCACCCACCTGGAACTGTCTTGAAGCTAAGCCAAAAAATAAATCTCATCTTTTGGATCTGACTAGACATCTAACGGGATGGACCCCCCACCTAGATGAGACAGCGTGGGTAGCATTGAGCCGAAACATTCCCCCCGTCAACACCAGCACCAAAGAAAACACAACAAGCAGTTGGGGCTGACATGATTCCACCTTCCTTGACTCTAGTACCACGGACTAATCAGCCAGCTTGAGCCATAACACATCCCATTATGTGTCCAGCTGGAAAGCCACTAAACTCTGCTGGAATTCCACTGAAAAACAGGTTTACTGCTCTGCAACAGGAGCCTACGACAGACATCTCGCCTCCAAATATCAATAAGAGGGTATGAGACAAGACCAACACAGCCACCTCCTAAAGTGACCCAGAAACCAAAATTTATGCCAAATGTTCTTCTTGTCAGGGAAGCAGCAGTGAATGTAATTTATCATCTTTGCAGTACAAAGAGAAACAAAGGTAATCTGCTTCCCAAATGACAGTGGCTGATATAACAGAGAAAATACTCCCATTAACCACTGATCAGCTGAGCACTGAGAATGTAATAATTCACATTTGAGCTAATGACCTGGCTAGGCAAAAATCTGAAATTCTGAAAAGGACTTTAGTCACTTTCTAAACATAGTAGGAAATCTGAAATGGAGGTGTTTATAAATGGACCAATGCTAAAAGCTGGACATGGAGATGAGAATTACAGCAGACTGTTTATGATTAATAGATGGCTTATTAAAGAATGCTCTTCCAGCTCCGTGAACTTTATTAACAATCAAGGTTTTCTGGGAGTGCTACCATCTCTTCAGACAAAATGGAATTGGCCTAAATAAAGATGGGAAAAAACTTTTCACTGCCAGTATTTTCGATGCTGTTAACAATAGAAGGTCCTCTCTCCAAACACAGGACAATGACATCATTGTCCCAGCAAAGATTGTAGAAGGACAAGCATAAACCCAGCAGGCTCAAAATGTTCCAAGACACACCGATAAGCAGCCATCTCCCAGAACTCGAGCTGGAAATGGAGCTGTCTGCTCTCTTTGGCAAATTTGACTCTTTTGAATATTTGGTAATTGAGAAAAAAGGTCATAAACAAACTCTGACACTAACTCTATACAAAACCCTTAAATATGTGGAAAATTTTTTCATTGACTTTAATGAGCTTTTATTTGTATATGCATTGATTGTAACTGTTAAATAACTGTTGGAGAGTTCAACATCCATGTTGACAGGCCCAAAGACAGGTGCAAAAAAGGTGTGTGATACAACTTGATAACTTTGGTTTGACTCAATATATCAAGCAAACAATGCACAATCAAGGACACATTCTGCATTTGATCATCAACAAGGATGTAAATATTTCCAAAGTCTCTATAATTGATGTCGCTCTGTCAGATCATAACTTCTTAGATTGGATCAGCTGATTTTGGCCAGTCGGTCGCTAGGTTCAGTTTTCCTTTCCAGGGCATTTTATTCACAGCGGTGGGAGGTCCATGAGAATAAGAAACAATATGTAGCAGAGGGTGGGTTGTTGTTTAATTTTTTTTTAAATTTTATTTTCAATACTAAGCAGGTGAAAAGAGCATTAGTCAGGGCTGCACACTGATGCTGTTATTAATTTTTTTTATTATTATTATTACTTTTGTGTGCTGTTGCAGCAGCTGTTACCCTAGGCAACTGTCACTACATATGACAGAAAAATAATATCACCTGTTGTTTAATAATGACAGAAAAGTGTTAGTGTGACAAAAATAAAAACTCTGATACTTTTAGTATCTTGTGTTGCCCCTTTTGTGCACTAATGTTTAAAGGTAAATTGTACACTATCTCAGTAGTTTTTTCCAACATGAAAACAACTTTAATCTTGTGATGTTTGTTGTTTGCCTACATCATTCTTGCTGAATTTAACAAATGCTTATATTTTAAGCATTTTTAATTGCCTTAAGCTAAGTGTAGGAAACTTGACTTGTATATTATCATGATCTTTTGTGACATTTACCTTTATGACTACAAACGTGAGAATTAAGAGCATCATAAAGTTCAACACAATTTTATTGGCTATGAATCCAGATTTCATACAGGACAGAGCCGTTTTAAAACATGTTACCTTGATACAAAAACTTGGTTGGACAGCTAAATGATGCTAAACGATAACAAATCAACATTAATTTGTGGTAACGTAAGTATTTATATACTTGTGCCATGAAAAACTACTACAGATTTATTGTAAGATTTTTTTTGTCAGACTTAAATGTTTCATTTATCAAACTAATGTTAACATCAGACAAACATAATCTGAATAAGTGCAAAACCTAAACCAACCTTGCCAAGCATGGAAAAAGTCACTTACCCCTAATCCTACCTAGTTGCAGCAACAACTGCCATCATGCATTTGGGATAACTTGCAATGAGTCTATTAAGTCACTGTGGAGGAATTCTGGTGCACTCTTCTATACTGAATTTTACACCTTAACATATTTTTTTTTTTTATTAAGCCTTTGTTGACTTATCTGTTTGCATGGGTTTTGAAGCCTCTGGCTGCAGTCACATACATGCACATCCATGAAAAAGAATCATGGCCATATTCCAACATTTCACTACATCAAGTCATGTTGTTCTCACTCTGGTATGTTGATTACTATCTGAAGTATTTCGTTTTTAATAGTAGGATAAATAGTTGAAAAATAACAACCATGGCTGTGGTTGATGGCTTCAACAGAACATCTGAGTTTTTTCACCAGGAAACATCCAGTAATGTTTTGGGGTTTTTACATGACATGGGACAAAATGTTAAAATAGATCTTTAGTGTTACTGGACAGAAACATCTGCAATCTATTTTCAGATAAAAGCATTAACATAAAAGCATACTTGATATGTTCTTCCCAATATATTTAGTCTGAAGGATATATTTAATGTAAATTTGATTTTCAGATTGGGAGATTTCATAATGCTTATACGGGTACTTCTAAAAGTGAATGACAAGCGTTTTGAGTGTGTGTGTGTGTGTGTGTGTTTGTGTGCACTATGAGTGTTATACAGTATGTGTGTCTAAACTCTGTGATCGACTGTCATCTAACACTGCTCTGCCTTACAGAGAGCTCATGCTGGTAAGTGTGTTTATGAGTGTGAGCGTGTGGATGCATATGTATTCTACACTGTTAGTGGCCCTCTCCTGTTGTACGCCACATGCTCCTCTGTCCAAAGTCTGCACACTAGCCTCTGTGTACTAACTGGGTTCTCTTTCTCTTTTTCCTGTTTCCTGATTTTTATCTTCCCCCAAACCTGAGCTGTGTTCATTTTTTGCCACATAATCAAATCTGTTCTTTCCCTCCCATCTCTCCCTCTACTCTTTCATATGTTCTTCCTCTCTTCTGTCTTACCTCCTAACTTCCTTCATTGTTTCTTTCTCTCTTCTCTTTGCTCTTTTGGGCTTGTTGACTGTGCCACATTTGGACCTATGCTTTGTGTGTGTGCGTGTGTGTGTGTGCCACACTGCTCCGCTCCACGTATCATCTGTGTGTTTGCCTGCTCTGCAGCGGAGGAGACACAGACCCCGCGGAAATAACCTCAGTGTATGTACCTCTCTCTCCGTCCCTGTCTGACTCCATTCCCTGCCCCCCTGATTTTCTCTGTCACTTTGTTTTGCTCTGCTTTTAAATTGTAAATTGCAAGTTAATTTTCTGCCTCCTTGAGTGCCATATGGGTTGCTTCAACCAAAATTACTTGGTGTCAGTCTAGCTGTCACTCACTATTATAATGAGTTTCCTTTTAGTCGCTATTTTTCATACTTTACTTGTCTATAAAGATTATTGCAAGTGCATAATATACAGCAAAAGAATAGCCTCAATGATTGGTTAAGAAAAGTAAAAACTCAGTTAGTGCATTCCATACCTACTGGCATCCCTTGTTCCAAAAGGGGGTCCAACATATGGGGTGTCGTTTGTAAAGTAAATCCTAGTAAGTTTGATGATCTTCATAACTCAGGAATTGGTAACAAGAACAAAGCCAGTGTAGTTAAAAACATTAATTTCATAAGTTCTTTTCTCCTACTAAATAAATACACTTTTCATGGATTTATTTTAAAGCTTCTTTTCCTTATCTTTTTATGGTCAGGTAGCCACATCAGATAGTTTTCTAAGGTATCATTACCTCCACCTGCAGCTTAAATTACAAACACATTTTTCAAACCTCATTAAATTTCTTTACTTTTGAAAGAAAGTAAGTTCTTACTGCTCGTCGCTCATTGTATTGACTTATTAATTCATGTGTATAACATGATGTAGCTTTTTAAACAAAAAATCTGAGCTTCCAAAACCCAAAATATTAATAATTGGGAAAGGCACACATATTGAGAACATTTTGATGCTCCTTTTTATTAATAATACATTTTCTAAATATATACCCATTTTACTGATGAATATAGGCTGTTACTACTTCTTGAAAGGCAGCTAACAAGAGAACCCTTATCGAAAGAGTCTGACTTAAAACCTATCTACAAGCAGAAAATACAACTGTACATCATATTTACCAGCATAAAGAAGGGGTTGTTGAGCACATACTTCTGTTTCAGGATTTCTTTTTGAAGTTTTTTTACATCATATATTCTCAAGCAAATCTTCTTTCGTTTTACTTCACATTTTTTAAAATATGTTTGGATATTTTACTTTGCCCAAACTAATAGAATAAACAGAATCAGTTTCTCTGATTTGTCAACTAATGGCATATAAAAGTTTATTAAAAGTCAAGTTAGCTTGCATTTTTTGTATATTTTCCAAAGGGAGCATCCTTTTGTATTATTTATATGAAGCACACTCACCTGGGACTCCTAGTTTCTTTCAATAACTGGGACTTTTTTGTCACTACTCAGATCTCGTTTTATTTCCTTTTTTCTTCCCTTTGTTCCTGAGTCTCTCTTTCTGTTCACCCTACTTTCTTTCTTTCCCATGTTTGCTTGTATTAAGGTCACACTGCTAACCATTGTTTGCTAACTTCGGAATTTTGCCCGGAGTTCTGCTCGTACGCAGCATCTGATTGTATGTCCTGTGGGGGTTTTATGCATACAGCGGTGTGTGTTCGAATGTGTTGCATCTCTGCTGATTGGTTCGACAAAAGCATGGACTCCCTGAGATTACATCTCAGGAATTGGCAGTGTGCCGGCATGTCGTTGGTTGTGCATGATTTGACAGAGTTTCACAGCAGATATAAGAGGGCGCAGTAGGTGAACAAGGGGAAGTTGCTTATTAGTCGAGACTGTGATCATAATGAAGCTGTAGCTTGTAAAGCAGTTTTGTCTGATGAAAGGAGATGATGCATGATTTTTGTCATTTAACCTTTATTTAACAGGTTAGTCCCATTGAGATCAAAGATCTCTTCTACAAGGGAGACTTGGCCAAGAATTAATTTTAGAATAGAGTACACAGTGATGCGTAAAGGGACCACAGTAGGTAATAAATCTCAATGTACCATGATATGCACCATCTAGCATGCAAAGACAATGGAGCGAAGTGATCATATAAAATACATCTCCATAGTTCACAACAGGCAGACTGTTTTTTTTCCACCAAGCAGGACTTATTTCTATAGTGAAATCCTAAAAGAATTTTTTGTTCTTTACAACTTTCAGAATATGGTCCTTAAAAGTCAAGTGACCATCAATTAAAATCCTAGATATGTAAAAGTAGACATCAACTCTATTTGTTGTCCATCTCTAATCAAGATTTTCTCATTCAGTGTCGATCTCATAATTTTTGAAGCAGTAAAAAAGCAAATATTTTGTTTTCTCTACATTTAAAGCAAGTTGCAGTTGACAAAATTGTTAATATATTCCATCAAATGCAACTTGTAATGACTGAAAGGCCTTGGCAGGAGTGGGTGCTGAGCAGTATATAATATTGTCATCTGGTTAAAAATGGAAATTTGAGTTTGTAATATTATATCCAGTATTATTCAAATAAATAATGAATAGTAATGGATACAGCACAGAACCTTGAGGGACACCTTTTTTCATTTGCAATACCTCTAAACAGTCTTGGTTCTGCTTGTTGAGAAAAACCAAAAGGTGAAAGACATTTGGTTAAAGTAATATGATCAACAGTATCAAATGCCTTTGAAGAATCAATGAAGAGGGAGAGGCAACATTGCTTCTTATCAAGAGCTTCAGTTATATCATTTATAGCCTTCAAAGCATCAGTAACAGTACTGTGATTCTGGCAAAAACCTGACTGAAATGGAGACAAAAGAGAGATTGTGGCAAGAAATTCTTTGACCTGTTCACTGACAAGAGATTCAAGCACCTTTGCCAGGACTGATAGTTTAGACATTGGTCTGTAATTGTTTAAAATAAAGGGGAAGAAGAGGAGTAACAAGGGCAGATTTCCAATCCAAAGGGGATTTCATTTAAAGTCAAAGTAAGGTTACAATATGACACAGCTGTAATCTCAGCTGCCATCTTTAGGAAGGGCAATTCAGTAATATCTGAGCCAGCTGGTTTTCTAGAGTTGAGTTGTTTTAGAATCCTAATTCTAAAAGAGTAAAGTTAAAAACTTGAGTATTGTCAATGCTTCTTTCAAGAGTTTGTGATATTTCATCAAAATTGTCAGGGTAAAAGAAATAGAAGACAAAGGCCAGAAGAAATAAAATTATTAAAATAATTTTGAATTTAATTTCTATCACTAAGACCATTACCAAGTATACTGGGTGGGGAATTAACTGAATTACATCTAGTAGATAAAGATTTGATGGTCATCCAGAAATTCTTTGGGTTCTTGAGATTTTCTGTTGCTAAAAAATCTGATTTATTGAGGAGAGAGTTACATTTATTTCTCAACTGTTTAAAATTCAACCAAAACCAAAGATTTGTCTGCCCCATCCCACATAGTATTATGTTTGTGTATACATCTGATAGATCTGGTTTAACCCATGGATTATCACATCCTTAAATTAAGTTTGTGGAAAGGGGCGTATTTGTCTGCTGTACTCATGAGGTTTTTGTGAAAATATTTCCAGGCCAACTCAACATTGTCAAAAACAGCATTTTTGTTTCAATTAAAATGACACAAATCAAGCAAAAAAGCTTGGATCGCAAACCATTTCATATTACTTTGTTCAACAAGTTGAGGCACATTTTTAGAGATTTTTGTGTCTGTCACTACTGCAGTCACAGAGTGATTAATCATATTAGCGATGCATTTTTTTGTAAAATTTTACATTTAACTGAAATCATTTCAGCGACTATGCTGGCAAAACCTTAGTGGCCCACAAGTGATTTTGGAAACACATGTGACAGTTGTCACATTTTTCTTATGCTGATGATCTTTGAGTAAAGAAGATTTAAATGTATTTAAATACTACTGTTGCCATTTTAAACATTTTTTGTATTATTTTTATCCCAGATACTAAGGAACTTGTATTCCCAAATCATGTGGATATAAAATGCATCTACGCTTAGCAAGGAGTAAAGATTTGTAGTATTTACTTAACCCCTTAAAGGGGGAAATTGGCCTGGAGTAGCTGTAAGGAAAACAGCCTTGTTGGTGCTGTTGCATAAGCTACTTTATGAATTAAAGAAACATAGCTATATAACTGTTTTTGCAGTTCAAAATTCTGCTTCCATTTTCTTTCTAAATAAAATTAAAGTCAGTTTAAAGTAGTAATAAATGTGTGTTCTGAATTTGTCACACCACAGAAGTACAGCGGGGCAAAAAAAAAGTATTTAGTCAGCCACTGATTGTGCAAGTTCTCCTACTTAGAAAGATGAGAGGTCTGGAATTTTCATCATAGATACACTTCAACTATGAGAGGCAAAATGAGGAGGTGGAGGGAATCCAGGAAATCACATAGGATTTTTAATGAATTCATTTGTAAATTATGGTGGAAAATAAGTATTTGATCAATAACAAAAGTTCAACTCAATACTTTGTAACATAACCTTTGCTGGCAATGACAGAAGTCAAGTGTTTCCTGTAAGTTTTCACCAGGTTTGCACACACTGTAGATGGGATTTTGGCCCATTCCTCCATACAGATCTCCAGAGCAGTGATGTTTTGGGGCTGTCACTGTTCAGACTTTTCAACTCCCTCCACAAATTTTCTATGGGGTTGAGGTCTGGAGACTGGCTAGGCCACTCCAGGACCTTGAAATGCTTTTTAACAGAGCCAGTCCTTCATTGCCTGAGCGGTGTGTTTGGGATCATAGTCATGCTGGAAGACCCAGCCATGTTCCATCTCCAATGCTCTCACTGATGGAAGCAGGTTTTGGCCTAAAAATCTCACGATACATGGCCCCGTTCATTCTTCCCTTAACACGGAGCAGTTATCCTGTCCCCTTTGCAGAAAAACAGCCCCAGAACATAATGTTTCCACCCCCATGCTTCACAATAGGTATGGTGTTCTTGGGATGCAACTCGATATTCTTCTTCCTGCAAACACGATGAGTGGAGTTTTTTCCAAAAAGTTCTATTTTGATTTCATCTGACCACATTATATTCTCCCAATCCTCTTCTGGATTATCCATATGCTCTCCAGCAAACTTCAGACGAGCCTGGACATGTACCGGCTTAAGGAGGGGAACGCGCCTGGCACTGCAGGATTTGAGTCCCTCTCGGCGTAGTGTGTTGCTGATGGCAGCCTTTGTTACTTTAATGCCAGCTCTGTGCAGGTCATTCATCAGGTCCCTCTGTAGTCCTGGGATTTCTGCTCACCATTCTCATGATCATTTTGACCCCATGGGATGAGATCTTGCATGGGGCTCCAGACCAAGGGAGACTATCAATGGTCTTGTATGTCTTCCATTTTCTTACAATTGCTTCAATAGTTGAGTTATTCACACCAACCTGCTTGTCTAATGTAGCTTCACTCTTCCTGGCCTGGTGCAGGTCTACAATTTTCTTCCTGGTGTCCTTCAATGGCTCTTTGATCTTGGCTATGGTTGAGTTTGGAGTCTGACTGTTTGAGGCTGTGGACAGGTGTCTTTTATACAGATAACGAAGACAAACAGGTGCCATTAATACAGGTAACAAGTGGAGGACAGAAGAGCTTCTTAAAGAAGAAGTTACAGATGTGTGAGAGCCAGAAATCTTGCTTGTTTGTGGGTGACCAAATACTTATTTTTTTCCACCATAATTTACAAATAAATCCATTAAAAATCCTACAATGTGATTTCCTGGTTTTTATTGCTCATTTTGCCTCTCATCATTGAATTGTACCTATGATGAGAATTACAGACCCCTCTCATCTTTCTAAGTAGGAGAACTTGCACAATCAGTGGCTGACCAAATACTTTTTTTGCCCCACTGTATGTGTTATTAATCACCCAGCCAAATTTGATTGATTAAAAATCCTGCGAAGCATATAAAATTAGGTCTCAAAAGTAATGAGAAAACATCTGTTTTCTCTGCTCTGAAACACTGGGGGTGTGTCTGTTAGAGGCGCTGAAACCACGCCCACACGCAGGAACTTGTGCAGCTTTCCTTTACAGCATTTATCTATTTCATTACTTATAACCATTTTGTTCCATTGTACAATAATAAACATGGTTATTTCATAACCGTATTTATTATTGCACAATGGGATGAAATGGGAAACAATTACAGGAACTCCCATGGTTTGATCATCAGCACAAAAACCTGAAACTACCAGAGATGGAACTGACAGATTACAACTCAACATTTTCTCCCTCTGCGCCTGGCTAATAGCTGGATAGGACCCGGCTAATACCTGAAAGAAGCCCTGAGAGTAGCAGCATCTCCTCCCCACATCACCTACATTTCCCCGTTTCTATGTTCTGTGTTGCTCCTAAAGTTTGTAAATGTTTGTGGTTCTACCCACGTGTAAAACTGCACATCGCTGCTCTTTGAGGAGCTGAAATATTTCCACACATGACCGTGACGCTTACTTACGTACTTATTTATCAGAGATCAGTGGAGCAGAACGCTACTCTCTACTTTATTTCACATATTAAGGCAGCAGATGGAAGAATTACTGGCTCCTACCTATCATGCCAGTTTAGTTACTTTCAACTGTTTTCATGTTCATGATAATTATTTATATGAGGATTGGATTCAGTGTGAATATCAGTTCTAGACTATAAATAATCGTTGTGGGAGGGCTTGATATTTATGTTTCCATCTGCACTCCACTGGTCTCAGATGTAGCAGAAAACCATTTATTTCATGAATATTATTACGCACACAGCTACTAAAAAATATTGTGAGGGATAAAACTAGCTGAGGAGCTTTGTGCACATAAACGATTACCTGTGGAATAATAGTGTGTTGTCTGATGGACTCTACTACATGCACTGAAGTTAGCAAACAGTGCATGGACATGACAGGATACACAATGTAAAATCATGTTATGGATTTGCACATTTTGTAATATTTAGTAGTTACTGAGCATTACATCACCAGCACTTGGAATATTTAAAGCTGCTATCCTGCACATTGTGGCATTCAGGGAAGATGCAAGAACATGGTGAATGAGGCATGATTGGTTAGGTAGCTAGCTAACTGCAAGCGATCATTGGGCAAGCCACCGAGGCTACATTTTTATACCACTGGAGCAGCAGGGGCGGGGTTATGCTGAAGGCAGCCGTGTAACGACACGCAGCCGCCCTTTTAGACACACCCATAAAATTCTGAAACACAAATCTTGAAACCCAAATTGAGTTACAACTCCATGATTCAAGTCTAAATGGTTGGTTGGGAGACTTTTTACATGTTTAATCCATTCACAACATTTATAAAGAATTCCCTTTACACAGCCTTTAAACTGGTGCATCTCATTTAGCATATCCATCACAGAAATATGGTACTTTGTCTTACTTGGAAACGGTTTAATACAGAGTTTCCAATGTTTTTCATGTAAAGAAACTGTGTACTGTCTTTAAGATATGAATAATATAATGAAAATGTGGTTCAGAAATTGTTTTTCTGAGTGATTATTGATGATATAAAAATCATTCGTATATGTAAAAGTAAAAATACGACTACTAAGCATTATATAATTTCACCTTTGAGATCAACAAGATTAAATAGTCGCATTGTGTTGACAGAAAATCGCTCTTACTGGAGTAGATAGAAATGTTGCCAAGACCAATCTCAAAACAAAAACCTTTCTTCCTGTAACCAAAAACGCAGAAAACGCAGGTATAACACATCGTGCTTACGTACCTGTGGCTATATAACTGTGCATGTACACAGGGAACGTACATTGTCTCTGTAGAGTTGTTCAAAAAGTATACAGACTGCTGTCTCTATGAAGTGCAGTATGTAAGTGATGTGAGGCTTTGCAGAGGGTTTCACAGTGTTCTGTACAGAAATGCCTGGAAACAAATGCAACAAAAACGGCATCCTTCAATATTACACCATATTTTATGGTAGCCTAAGTTAATGCTTGTTCCTTTGCATGTTGTCTGCTATCTATAAACCCATCAACTGCAACTTAGCTGTCTTGATTGTGCAAAAGTTTGCAACAGCATAAACATGCTGAATGATCACAACTCTGCGCTTACCTGTACATGCTTGGCATTGACATTAACACAAACATTTGCAGACCCTTTGCTCAAAATATAAGACAGTAAAACAATCTTTTGTTTTTCTTATCATCATGACGCCTGAATCTGATAACATCATACTTGAAAGACCTAAAGTCTAACTGTCTTTGCAAAGTAAAGATCAGTGGGGTCTGTAATTCTGATAACATTAAAAGATGTTATTCAAAAAGATGCATTCTTGACATTTAAATAACATTTGCTTTCAGATGTGTGTGTGGCAGCACATTTTCCATCAAACCACCAAAGTGTAATTTTTGTTAATAAATTGTAAACTTAATTTGGCCTTGTGATGGAGTATGGTAATTTATCAGCAAACTATACTCAGTACAAAGTTTTTCTTCACAGTTCTCAATAAAGTCAATTAAAGAAAGGTTAAAGTGTATTTTTTATCGAAATACAAAAAGTTTAAATGCAGTATTCATATGGTGTACATAAGTTTTCAGACACTTTTAACTTATGTAAATCAGTTCTATTGGATTGGAGTGACACATCATGTCTCTGTGTGGCAATGCAAAGGAGTTTGGGTTTGGCTGTTGTTGCAGGACAGTGACCCTTGCCTGACTGCATTGTATCAAGTGTAAAGTTGAGCCCAAAAGAGGATTGTTGTGTGGAGCTGTTTTTCAAGAATTGAGCTTGGCCCTTCAAGTTCCACTAAAAGGAATTCTTAATGCTTCAGCCTACCAAGTCATTTTAGACAGTGTTATGTTCCCAATTTTGCCAGAACAGTTTGAAGATGTCTCCCTCCTTCTTTAAAATGACTTTGCACCAGTGCACAAAGCAAGATCTATAAAGACATTGTTGTTCAACATCAGTGTCTGACCTTACAAATGATTGGAGAAATCATGAAAATACCCATAGACACACTCTTAAACATTGTGGATAGCATTCCCAGAAGAGCTGTTATAGCAGGTGAAGTGTCTTGCTGAAGGACACAACGACTGAGAGAGATGGACCAGGGGTTTGAACCAGCAACCCAACAGTTACAGAATGCATTCCTACAGCTGTCATCACACATAATAAAACTTGTGGATTAAGAATGGGATGCCTCTCAAGTTGTGTGTGAAGACAGAAGAGGGAATACTTTTGACAATCCAGTGTAGGTAACTGAGTTGGAGTCAGCTGTTTACACTAAAGAGATTTTCTGTCCCTCACAAGGAAACAATGCAGACAATAAAGCAAAACTATAAACTCACACACAGACATTCAAACTTGATTTTTTTTTTTTTTTTTTTTTTTTTTTTTTTTTAAGAATTACATCAATTAAATGTGTTAAAGAATTTCGTGGGCAAAGAAAATTGGAGTAATTTAAAGAGTATAATTTCCTGTTGAAGATGCCACTTTTTCATTATAGTTCTAACAATATATCTGTCTAATAAGAATGGCTTTCTTTGTTTGCTACCAGAGTATGAAATGTGGCTGCCATGAGTAGAAGTGCAATATCCTCCTCTGCGATGTGCATGTGAGGCATGGTTTTTATAGTCCTCTTGCTTGTTCTCTGCCTCTTTCTGTCCTGCCTGTCAGTTAATATCTCTGTTTGTTTCATTCCCTCATGTTTTGTGATGATGTGGGATGATTTGCTTTTACATAGTTTTTAAGTGCTCACTCTGTGCCGATTACAGGCATGCATAATGAGCAAGTGTTGTAGTAATGAATCAATGGAGATCATTCGAAACCTCGCATTTGGTAAAGGTTGAAGGTGTTAAAAATAAACCGAGCTTTAGGTATCCATGTGCACTGAAACTACAGCTCGCCTCTTATCTAGTGCTGCTGACACGAGAATCATAATAGACTTTTAACATTTTCATCTCTGTGGAAAGTCAAATAAGTCCTTACTTTCACAACTCAGAATAAACTCCAGCTTTCAGGAGGTAATAAATCTAATTTCTCCCCTTGTCTTTCTCCCACTTCTATCATCAATACCACCCTCTCCCCCACATCTTTCCTTATCCTTTCTCCCTTTTCTGTATTTCTTTCTACCCATTCTTTTGTCCTTCAAGACCATCACCGACAACAGTCCAATGCGTCGCTCTACCTCCAGTCTAGTCCACGGGCGTTCAGGTCGTGGAGTGAGGCTAGATGACTACTCGCTGGAGAGGGTGGTCTCTGAGGAGGGGAGACATGGCGGTGGGCGCAGGCACAGGGACAGAAGTCATCGCACTTCACAGCGATCGCTGACCAGATATACAGATGCCGACACAGGTGAATCAGTTGACACCTTTTTATTTTAAAGTTTAGACAACAGAATCTGTGCAGTTGTCTTTAACGTTCAGTAACCTCCTGGAATCTAAAGCAGAACATTAATCTCTATCTTTCAGAGATTGCTAGTTGTTGCAAAGGGAGTTGAGGTTGTTGTCTTTTAACTTAACACCTTCCTTATTTGGGCTTCCTTAGAGTGTAATGTGCTGAAAGTGGACAAACCTGTTTACAATCAAAATTCCTTGCAATGTCTTTTAAAGTGTTAAAAGGCACGGCAGCAAAACTACGGCAGTGTTAAATTAATATTATGTATTATCCTTAAGTTTTAAATGTACACTGCAGGATTTCCTGCGATCATCAATTTCAACCATAAAATTTCTTGCAAGGAACTGAAACGCTTTAAACATTTCCACATTTTGTCGCAATACAACCACCAACTTCCATGTCTGGGGACCGATATGACTTGGTGTATAATTGTGAACTGTAATGAAAATTATAGATGGTTTTCATTTTTTACAAAACTTAGGGGTGTACCAATAAATCAGCCCCGATTTCCTTATTTTTTGGAAATTGGCAGTCGGCCAATACTTGTATGAGAAACCAATCTTACCCACTGATCTTATGTTCCTCTGCAAAGGTCTGAAAATCAGCCAGTGTCCCCTTTTGCTCTGATGTGAGAGAGAACTGACTGACAGACCCACCCATCAGGTCACGTCTGCATGTGCACAGTTAATAATAGTCACCCCACTGTTGCCAACTTAGTGACTTTGTCGCTACATTTAGCAATTTTTCAGACAAAAAAAATCAGTATTGGCTAAAATGGGATTCAGCAGGTCAGGCTTTATGAAGATTGGTAATTGACCAGAAAACTGCACTCGGTACACCCCTAAAATAATAGGTGGTTTGCATTTTTATTCAGGTTTCTTTACTCAGAGACCAAAAGAATAGACAAAGCAGAATAAAGACCAAGGAACACAGCAGACAGGTCAGGAAAACAGTTGTGGAGGTTCAAGCAGAATTAGGTTATAAAAGTCCTCAGATTTGAATAAATGACCAAACACTCTTCAATAGATCATTTCAAAATGTAACAAGTACTGCACAACTGCAAGTCAACCAAGACATGGCAACCAACATAACCAGGTAGATCTTGCAATGAGACTCCTAATTAGAGAAGCAGCCAAGAGGTACATTAAACTCAGGAGGAGTTGTAGAAAACTCCAGCTCAAGTGAAGGGATAAGTTGTCTATTCCACAAATGTGGCCTCTATGGAACCGTGGCAAGAAGAAACCCATTGTTGAAAGACAGGTGTAAGAAATTCTATTTTCATTTTGCTATATTCCCTGTAGTGGACACCATAAACATGCAGGAGCAAGTGTTCTGGTCAGGTGAGACAAAAGCTGATGTTTTTGATCTAAATATACAATGCTTTGTGTGGTCGAAAACAAAAACTGTAAATCACTCTGAACACACTATTAACATGGTGGAACTTTGTGGTAAAAGCATCATGCTTTGGGAATGCTTTTCCTTCAAAGGGAGAGGGAAGCTGGTCAGAGTTGAATGGGAGGTGGATGGAACAGAAATGCAGGACAATCCAGTAAGAAAACTAGTTAGAGGCTTCCTTCCAGCAGGGCAAATACCTTAAATATACAATCAGAGCTCCAATGGAATGTTTAGATCAAAGTAAATTCATATGTTAGGATGACAAAGTCAAACTCCAGACCTAAATCTGTGTCGAGACTTCAAAATTTCTCTCTATCCAATCAAATGTAGCTTTGGCTTTTTCACACCAAAGAATGGCCAAAACATGTCAGTCACTGGATTTGTTAAGCTGGTGACTACATATCCAAAAACACTTGCAGCTGTCATTGCAGCAAATGGTTGTCATCAAAGTATAAACCCAGAGGGCCTAAGTACAAATGCATGGCACACATTTCAGATCTTTGTTCAACCTTTGAGAACCACGCACTGAAGTTTGTGGTTTTAATGTGACAAGTTTTCAAGATACATTTTTAAGCTAGTTTTTAGAAAAAACTAAATAGAGCATTATTTGAATGGAGTCCACATCTGCAACTGTATGAGCTAATTAGATCCTGCAAAATTTCTTTACAAGGCTGACATGGTTAATTATTTTTTTTTTTTTTTTATAATTGTAGAACTATAGAATCTGATCAAGAATCCTTTCTTATGCTTGGTGGACATCCTGGAAGATTACCGAAAGCTGGAAAAGTTCCTCTTAGAAATCCACTTGACTTCCTAATTCTTGTGGATTCATGGATGTTCAGTGTTTTATTTTTGTTTTTAAATATACTGTTTTTCTTCTGTGAAAAATATCAATGATTTGTTATAACATCAACAACCTTTCTCCTGTGGCAGGTACCTGAACTAAAAGCTTATGTAACCTTCATGTCTGACTTTGACAGGTATCATATCTATTTCATGTCTAGGTCTGGGTACAGACCTCAGCACTACTACACAGTCAGGTGACCTCCCTCCCAAAGAGCGTGAGCGGGACCGTGGGCGCACCAAGGACCGGCGTCATCACCACCACCATCACCGTCATCACAGCTCAATGGACAAGGAGCGCTATGACCGCCATGACTACCCACATAGACACCCCCAGGACCGCCACTGGTCCCGTTCCCCTAGTGAAGGGCCTGATGGAAGAGGTCACAGACAGGTGAGCTCTAAAGATAGCAAGATTTAATGGTAGTTTACCATTAAATCTTTTATATAGTCTATGTCTTGTGAATTCCCATTGATGTGAAATACCTTATAGTGTAAATATTTTTACCTCAGAGAGTTTGGTTTTTGTTCAGCTGCAGGAACAACAAAGTTGTTCTTTGCCAGAGCATACTTTACAAGAACTCAAATCTAGAACTCCTGAGAAGTCCTCCTAGGTCCCTCCAACTGCAGCATTTGTCAGTATAATAATCACGCCCAAGTCCAGTTTCTGACTAATTACACAATATTTGTAGGACACCACACAGGACAATCATTCTTGGCTTGAAAATGCACCAAGCTCCCAGAACTCCTAAACTAGTGCCCAACATCCCAAACTAGAGCTACAAGAATGGAATTATGTCATTTTGGTTTTGCAGACCTGGGAGAGAGAACAAATTTCTCTGTTCTTAGGGAGCATATATATGCCTTTTTACTCAGGTGTGTGCTGACATACATCAGCATATTTCTCCCAATAATCTGGCATCACCAGAATATCCTGCATTAATTGCATACCATGAAGCAGCTGTCCAAGTCTCACTTTTCTCCATCTGATCAATCTGTTTTACAAATGATGGTTTACCTACACTATAGTAATGTGGTGTAGCTGTGAACATCTTATTTAGAGAACACCATCTATCACACAGCTCAGACTCTTCAAGTCTTTCTGCACTTAGTTTGCTTACATGTTATTTGGGCTTCAATAGTAATATTAGGCCAATAATACACATGTGGTGGATGAGAGGAACTTAAAACACTGTTATACAATAAAACCGCAGCTGGAATTAACCATTTTGTTCTTCAATCGACTCAGACAGAGAAAAAATGAGTCACAGCGGAAGCTAAGAAGTTAAGCTGAACAAGAGTGGTTACTGATTCAACACAACATCAGCAGACATTTCTTTAGGGAAAGTGGACACATTAAAAGTAAAATCGGATGTAAAATAATGCGTACCCAATAAACTTTATGGTCACAAACAGCTGTGGTCACGTCTGCAGTGTGACTGACTCTCCGTGCAAGCCTCAGCTTTGGCTTGTTTCCTCCCTGAAATCCGAGATTCCAATTGTTTCATAATACTGGTTCAAAAATGTTTTATAAAACAAAGACTGTTTTGGTGGGTAAGCAGAAATCAGTTCTCCTCACCTGTTTGTCTCAACAGAACTTAATCATGTTTTCTCCATAGATGATCACTGGTATAAGAGTTAACAGTTATTTCCACAACCCTACTTATGGATTTCAATTTATGTGTGTTTGTTATGTTTTTTACTTTTTTTGTCACTCTTTTTTATTTGTCCTCTTTTCTGCTACCTGATGTTGTTTTTGCTGTCAATTTGTTGCTTCATTCATATGTTTCAACAAATTTTCACTAATCTATCTATCTATCTATCTATCTATCTATCTATCTATCTATCTATCTATCTATCTATCTATCTATCATCTGTATCCATTGCTGTGTTCTACTCTGGTCTTCTTGTTGTGGTGTGTTTTGATTTTCCTTGTTTACATTTTGCTGTAGGGCAGTAGTTCAGTAAGTGGCAGCCCAGTCCCCTCCACCTCGGGGACCAGCACTCCACGGAGAGGCCGCCGCCAGCTACCACAGACTCCTGCTGTCCCACGTCCGCACGTCACCTACTCCCCCGCTGTCCGAAAGCCTCTGTATGGTCCCCCAGGTCCAGGTCGATTGCGCTCACCCTCCCCTCGACACTTCTCTCCGCCGGATCACGACAGAGGCTACCACCACCGACCCCCATCACGTCACGCCTCTCCACACCACGGCGGCTCCTCGTCCAGGCACGGTTCGCCACGCTCACCTCGACATCAGTCCCCACACTCGCCGCTCCACGGGTCACCTCGGTCTCCACATCGAAACCGCTGGAGCGGTCCCCCACCAGGGGACAGCCTAGAGGGTGATGGGCCCTTCTACGAGAGAGATTATGAGTATGAACGGCATCATGAGCCTCCCGCCTATGAGCAGAGCCTCTCCCATGGAAACCCTCATCCGCATGGTGGAAATCCTCACCCACACCCACGCTCACCAAGGACTGCTCGTCATGGGCCTCCTCCACCCCCTCACCCACATCCACGCAGGGTTCCTAATGGCTACCGTTCATCCTCACCTTCCCCACATAGGAGGGGACCACCAGGGGCACCTCACTCTCACCACAGGCCTCCCCATGCAAGAGGGCCCCGCAAGAGCCTACATGAACCTTACAGTGAGACGGATGAGGATGACTGGTGCTAGCGACGACATGAAATGCAGACAGCAGACGATGCTAAAAATCATCACCTCCAGTGCTCTGGCACATATGTAAACTTTTAACAATGTGATGGTAAAGTTTTTGAGACTCCCTGCCTTCCCCCTTTAAACTCTAAAAAGATGTAGGGGTGGAGGTCGAGGGGCAGTGGTGCTGCTAGGAGCCTTTTACACATTTTGCAGAAAAATAAAATCTTTGACAAAGCAGCACATGGTTATGCTAAAATCAAGGAAGTCCAGAGAAGGCCACGCCAGGGCACAGTTTACCTCTGCCTCCCTCAGTCTCAGAACTACAGTTCCCATAACTAGCCTGCATTATCAAGGTCCAGTTTAATGGGAAAAGAGAGTTGAGGGAACAGAGATCCAAGGAGGAGCATGAGGTTCTAAAACAATGTGATGTGATTCTTTCAAAGCCTAACAGCACTTTGCTCAGACTGGCACCTGATCACTTAGATTTGTCAGATGTGTACAAGCTCTCACTGGCCAGACTACTTCAGAAAACAGAAAATAAGCTGAAGTAAGGAGTACACCGCTTTGACTCTGCTCTAAAGCAGATATGTTTAAAGAAAAAAAATTATGTAACAAAAAGCCAGGATCCCCCCACTAACCCTTACATGCCAAGCTATGCCTCCAGAAAATGAAACTTGAACAATGAAGAAGACAGTGAAACTTTACATGACAGTGAAAATTTAAAAAAGGGAGTACTTTTACTTTATCTTTATGATCTCTCTGTGTCCAAGGGGACAGAACCTAGGAAGCTCTGCCTACACTGCAAAACCCAGCCAATCACAGTGCTGGCTGATGATATTCGATGAGTTTTATCATCTCTGTTTACTGTTATGGACTCACTTGATGGGGATGGAACTGCTGTGACATCACTTCCTGTCCAGATGATGGTGGATGAAAAGTGGTGATGCCCAATGTAGGCTTCCCTTCCTGTTAAAGAGCACTGGAAGGATGGGCCTAGGTTACTAGAGAAGGGGACTGGTCACTTTGTCAATCCTTTCCCTGCTCTATTGATCAACCCAGCAAACAGAGAATGAGGACCTGACAGGAAATGACATCACAGATGTTGGAGGATGGCAGAAGATAGGAAAGGAGGGATGGGGGAAAAAACAGACTAATTTCTTCAGTATTTCTTCTGTCGATTACTTCTCCTTCTTGTTCTTCTTCGGACATTTGAAGCTTGGTTCTTCTGTTGCATTCGCTCAGCCTCCTTTGATCTTTTTCAGAGTTCAAAAATTGATGGAAACCTGCATGATTGATATAATCCATATTAGAGAGGAAATCTAAGTGGTGTGGGTGGGAGTGGGACCTGGGGGGCTTTATTGGAAACTTAACATTTAGGTTCACAAAAGAAGTTATCTTCTTTCAAACTCTCTCTCTCACACACACTTTCTCCGTATCTCTGACTCTCGTACCTGTCAAGAGTCATTTTTTTAGTTTTTGTTTTGTTTTTTTTACCTGAAACAGACTTTAACAGATTGACAGGTAGTTAATTTGTCTAAGTTTTCTGTTGAAAGCTCAGATTCTGAAAAAAAAAAAGAAAAGAAAACCTTTACAGGGTCACATGTTCATGTCCTGTCTTTTGAGAAATATAATGGGGAGAGAGAGTGGACAGAAGGAAACTTCTACCACACTTAGGTTGTTATCGTTGATGATAACAGAAATTAATAATGGTTTTTAATGTCAATGCAAATGAGTGACAATGATGATACTGGTGACGATTGACTGAATGTTAGAACTGTTGATGTAGACTTGCTGTCATGTTAATTGGAGTTCAGATATGATGTGTTCATCTAGTTTTTCCATCCCTTACGTTGATATCCCATGTTTAGTGATGTCTACCGGGTTCCCGATACCTTCGTGCAATATTTTTGGGCAATGATGGTTTTACGAACATTTACTCAGCAGAGCTGCGTGTTGTAACACAGCTCTTAGTGAAGATGCATTCCCTCTCCAGAATAGTGGAGGTGGAGGTCAGGGGAGTCTCAATATCTGTCCTGCAGTGACCCTTAGGGTCTCATCAAGCCAACCCAAAGATCAGTAACACGTGTTTAGAGTGAAAGAGTACAACATATTGAGAATGTGAAAGCTGATTTTACATGGTTCTCCTTCTAAGGTTGACATTCTCCAACTTGTTGCCAAAAAAAAAAAAAAAAAAATCAGTGACCCTCAAGCCTTTTTTGTTTTAGCTCTATAGTTTAACTGTGGGGTTAGTTGCCAGCACTGAAAGCACAGCACTGGTGGTACAGGGTTGGTGTGGGTCAGTGCTTGAGGTGGTGTTTTGGCCACTAGAGGGCAGTTATCAGCACCCATTTTTCCCCTGCCTTCCCCTTCTACTGGACAGTGCTTTTCAGCCACATCCTAATGTCCTGTCCTGCAATCAGCTTTCCACTTTCTATAAAAGTTGTAATAAATATAAATCAAATTCTTTGTCAGGAAACATTGGTACGCCCTGAGAGCTGCTGTATCTTTTCATTTGTCATTTCATTTTTCCACCTGCCCCTCCTTTAGTACTTTCTGCGAAGACACCCCAGCCCAGTTAAGTGAGTTTGTAGCAAATCTGAATCGTTCTCTGCCAAAAAAAACCAAACAAAATGCTTAAGCAACCAGCTTCTTTTTTCTCATCTAGCTTTATGTCAATTTATTTGCTTTAGCATCCATTCAATTAGCTTTTTAAAGAGCTAAACTACACCACAGAAGAGAAATACCTTGGAATAATATTTTAACGACAGTTATTGAATGATCAATAATTCTAGAATAAAGGAATAGAGCATAGATAAACATAGTTCATTACCTGAAGATGAATATAAATATAATGTTGTAGATGAAGTTATTGATAAAATACAAAGTATAAATAGAGTTGCAGATGTTTATTTATTTTGCATACTAATGCTACTTTTTTCATGTAGTCGCAAAAATCAGAGACAAACTGCAGTACAGACACATTTTTACTCTATGCAGACCTCATTTACATCTTCAGAGAGGAACCTGCAGCCCCAAAGTGCTGCAAAACAAATTCATAAAACAGGAATCCGCACACAAGAGATGACATAAAGACTGATACCACTTTTTCACCTCGTCATGCTACGTCACACCCACAGTGAGATTTTCTTTTTATGAACATCTGTTGCTGCTTTTTTCTATTTAGCCCTTCCATGGCGGATCCCTTCTCCCCATTAAAATTTCTCTGCTTTCTTGAGATTTGTTGCCTCCAGGCCATGATTTTAAGCATAGCTTGGTGAATTGGATTGGAGATGGGGGTTGTTATGCTAGTTTGGTAGAAGCAAAGGGGTGCTTACCATAAAACCTTCTGTCCTCACCATCCAAGAAGTTACAGCAGGTGAGGATTGTTCTCCAAAGCCCCCTACAGAGCCACAGTGCCTTCTGTACCTGAGTCACATTCATCACCCCCTGACTCCCCAGTCACAGTTGCTCTCATCAGTAACCCCCTCCTCCTTATCCCCTCCTTGTGTAGTCGATGTGATCAACCACGCTACGCCTTAAAATCAAAAATCACCGGCTCCCATGCTAGCATTTGAAACAGGGAGTGTGATGATTTTGTGACTGGGCCACGGTCAGGAAACGGTCAAAGGCTAGGCTTGATGTACGTTCAGAATGGGCTGAACTATTTAAATCTCCCATTCAGGCACTCAGTTTTGTAACAGCTACCAAAAACCATAAGAGACCCTCACAGTTTCAATCTGAGCCGTGTGGTTTTGACTCAATGGCCATTGTTTCCAGATCCTGCTAGCTGGCTAGCCCCTTTGGCTTCAGCATTGCTCCAATTTATGTCCATCCCACAGTTGTCCTGTGTACAGTTTCAGATGATGTACTTAGAGGTTTACAGAGGTGCAAAGCTTTTTGCTTACTTCTCAGGTCCCTCTAGAGCTAGGTAGCTAGTTAGACTACATAGGGAAGAAACCGCTACAGAACAGGCAGCTCCCGCATTGAGTTATTGTATGGTTTTACTTGGCATGGTATCTTGTTGTTGATCTCACCCCTCTCCTTTCACCACAGGTACATTACACCCTTCAAGCTCTTACATTTCCATCAAAAGCCTGCAGAAACAGCAGCATCGAAGTGACACAACTTTCATTTTGGTTCTACTCACTCGTCCTGAATTGTAACAGCGGATCCCAAAAGGCCGACACACAACATTGCCCTTGTGTGAAAGCATGTTGTGTGTATGAGCTTTTTCCAAACCCTTATCCCATTAGTTTGGAAAAAAACATCTAATCTTTGTTTTTTAGAATGTTATAGTTTTTAAAACACAGTTTATGGGAGGAATGCAAGGTTTCTGCTCAGTCATCTCCTGTCTTTATATCTGCTTTCTGTCTTAACCCCTGGCCTTGTCACTCTTTAGTGTTAATATCTGAGTAATCTTTATTTTTTCATTTCTTCTTCCCCATGGGCTGAAGGAAAAATTAACAAACGTATCACCCATCCGCTCAGTCGGCTGTGAAATTGTGTCAGTGGGTCATTTGTAAGGTAACGTGTTGACAAAAACACAAAAAGGGCTCTCTTTAAAAAAACAAAAAAAAAAAAAAAAAACCTACACAGTGAGGATTAATGTACAGTAGTTCTGCCAAAAGTTGTGCTTATGTAGCTAAAGCCACGCTGAGGTCTCCCCTTTGTACAGCACTATATGTGTGTGTGCATGCATGTGTGTGTAAGGAAGCAGGACATTGGAGTGGGGGGTCAAAACAGGATGAGTGGCTGATCTTGGGGGTACTGTTTTGGGTGGAGGGTGGCTGCTTCAAGTGGGCACGGCAGCAGAACTTTCAGTGATGTTGATACGCAATTTCACAATGGCACTAGACCACTTTTCAAGCTCACACTCAAGTCACCATTTTTCCACCATCAACTGATCCTCATCTACTCCTATTGTGAGAGGGTCAGGGCTACTGCTGTGACAGGGAGACATTTTACTCTGTGACTGTATGTATGTTGTATCTGTGAGTCTGTATGTATTCACCATGGTCACGTTTGCGAAGGCTGAAACTGTTAATCAAGTAAATATTACCTTCTCTGTTCACAGTTATGAGACAATGAGAAAAAATTTGCATCTTCAGTCCACATAGACTGTACAGTAAAAGAGTAAAAACTTTTTTAAAAATTTAGGGAAATTTTTTTTTGTTTTGTTTTGTTTTTCTAAGAATCCACTTGTGGGGCATCAATGTGGACCAGATATCAGCAGATTATAAGACTAAATGATATAGAAACCCCCTTTGTGCCCAGTACCACACCAATGTTGGAGGATTTGATGGGGGTCTTTCTCTTTCTCTTCACTGTCACCATTAAACTTTAATATAGAAGCTCAAGGCATTAATTATACAGATGGAAGTAGTCCTATAAGGTAATTTTCTTACATTAGATCCTAGAAAATAAATTTAAAACATAGATGGACAAAGTGGGAGTGAATCGTCCCCAAAGAATTAATGTGTGATCAGTACAGAAAGTACAGGTGGAGGAACAGTTGTGTGGAAATTGACCAAAATTACAGAAGTGCAGCAGTTTTGTTCGCTTAGCACTTCTTTAGCTGTGCCCAGGATTGAAAGTCGACTTTGCTGCCATCTACTGGTTCCATATTTGTATTACAGCGTTGTTGTGTTTTGTTAGTTTTTTAATTAAATGTGATTAGAGCGATTTTTCAGAAATAATGAAAAAAACTTTTACTTTAAACTATATATTCACAGCAGAGCTGATGTGAGTCATCAATGCTAAGTTAACATTTTTGTGTTCTTCCTAGCATGACAAAAGAAGCATTTTTATCAGTGCTCATGTTAAAAATGTTACCTAAAGTACCTCACATTCACAATAACAAATTATCCCCCCCCCAAAAAAAAAAAATAAAAAAAAAAAAAATAAAAAATTTTAAGTTATTTAACTTGTAATCCTACAATTTAGAAACTTGGAAATTTTTCCCCTAATCAGGGAAATGTATCAGCCATTTAATTTTTAATTTGTTAGATTAATTGTCTAATTGATTAGATGTTTCAGCCCTTATTGTATGCTTGGGTGAGTGATGTGTACCAGTCCTTTTATTATCACGTGTGTCCAAGTGTGTCGTCACACCATCAGCTGCAGAAGGTAACCCTCAGTGCCTTACACTGTACAGGACATGATGACTCTCTCCACTCGTGATTATCACTGCATCATCTCTTTTGTTTCTCACCCTTACTCATTCCCACACTGGATGGGTAAGAACTGTGTGGTTGTGTGTGTGTGTTGAGAATGTGTGAAAGAGTGAACTGTGGGGGAGTTGGTTGATAATCTTATGATGTGTCTTACTCATCCTCTCACCATGTCTCATGTCATCAGATGTACATTTGGCTCTGTAATTTATGTGTAGATATTCCATAAAGTTTCTGAAAAACTCCAGTGTTCATCGTAAATACTTCTGTTATGGTCTTGTTCTGATTCATTTCTTTTACCCATTCCCACTCTTTACGTTTGGTCATTCCAGCATGCTGTTCATGTTATACCATTGTTGAACACAAGGTTGCAGGATTACGCTTTCTTCTGTCATCATCAGTGAGACAGAGAAGACGGAGTGAGTTAATGCCTGTCTGTGTGGGTGTGATTTCTCTGTGAGGGTCTGTCTGCAACATGACTGTGTTTCTTACACTTCATGGAGCCAAAAATGCTTCAGAGCTGACAGATATGGGCGTCTTGGTGTATTTACCTGAATTTTGGGGCTCTCGCAAGTAGAAATTTTATTTAATGTACACAATACAACAAAAGAAAATACAAATTTTAAGTTTTTGTTATAAGAATTTATTCAGGCACATATAGTGGGCATTTTATTTTTTGCAAACTGCCTCGTACTTATTTTTGAAATTAAGGATAATACTTCTAATCCGATCTCTGAAACACGTTTGACTCCATACATTTACACGAACATTCACTGTATCTCCTCCTGTCACCTCTGCATCCCTGAAGAACCCTCTCTCCATTTCCATTTCTCTCTCCACAGCTTTCAACCTTAATTTTTTTTCTCCTCCGTTTGTTTCCATGAGCTCAGCAGAGACAAGTTGCTTCAAAGGATTTATCCTCAGCATTTCATTCTCAAAGTAAGCATCAAAGATGCTGCAGGCAGATCTATTTAAAAAAATACCTGAAAATGCCAAATGTTTTCAACAACAGATCATATTTATTCATTTTCTTGTTAGTAAACTATCAGACTTACCATTTTTTTGACTGCTAAGAATTTAGAAAATCAAACTGTGTTTATAACTGAGTAATAAACTTTTTAAAGAACATAGTTTGTTGAGATGGCCTACACTTTTGTAGCCAAAATCCACCAAAATGATGCTGAACTAGAAAAAATGGTTGAAGTGAGAATTCTTTAAGAGGAAATTGTTCAAAGCATACAAACTTAGAGAACTGAATAACCAATGCTTCCAATGAACAGTTTCCTATGAATTGTTGAATATTTCAAAGCATTCAAACACAAAATGTTTCTTGTGCAGCGATGCAGTGGGACAACTCTCTGAAGCAACTGCAAAGTATCCATCTCATAATATACCATACCATCCAACGCTCGAGCCAGTAGAAACTGAACCAGTGCCACACTAGAAAAACCATACAGGATTCATTGAGCAAGTTCAGGGGGGGAAAAAAAATATGAGCATATATGGCAATTTAAGATAAAAGAGAAGTATTTAATTACAGATTTGCATGTGCAATGTGCATGCCACTATGTGGGGTTAACAAATCAACTTCAGGAACTAAAAAATGAAATTAAATATAAAGAAAAAAGGATATATATGTAAAAAAAAAAAATATATATATATATATAGAGAGAGAGAGAGAAAGAGAGATAGATGTTTTTAAGAGCAATGTGTTTCTTTTTCTTCTATTTTTAAAAACAAAAAACGTGAAAAACCTTTGCAAAAAAAGAAATATATATATATATATATATATATATATATATATATATATATATATATATATATATATATATATATATATATATATATATATATAATTTAAAAAATAAAGACAAAAAATGGAAATGATTTTGGTGATGAAATCAAAGAATGTTTGTTTGTTATATTTGCCAGTTCTTTCACTGGGGAGGGAAACCGTGGGGCAACAGTTAGATAACACTTTAACCTTAGGGGGGGGTTAAAAAAAAATAAAGAACAGTGGATTTTAAATAGCGGAACAATGCATACATAGCTTTTCTTTGATGAAAAACAATCCCTTTGAAAGTAAAGAGTTGCCTGAACCTGAACCTGAATCTGGTGATGTTATTCCCATTTATTCTGGCTATGAAGTCCCTTCTTTTTCTCCCTTTCTCTGACCATCTCTTTCTCTTCCTCGGTTTCTTTCTCTATCCTGCTGTTTCTAAAAGTGCATTTTGTAATTTAAAACTGAATTCTTCCTAAAGAACCAGAATAAACCAGAGAGAATGCATTATACCCATCCTTCAGTCTGCTCTTTTGTTAAACTTGCACACAGTTACACATCTCGGAGGGTGGATCTGACATAATTGCGTTTTTGTTGTTTTATTGAAAGTCCTCAAAAATTTATTGAAAATTAAAGAAGCAAAAATTGTAATTCACCACAGCTGGAAACAGATGTTTTTTATTGACTGTGTCCTAGAACCTACATTTCATCATTTGTGAATTTTCTTGCTGTAATTTGTACTAGTATTCTGGAAGGAGTTTTTCATATTTTTATGTACTGGTTTTAGCCGCAGCTAAACATTGATGACGTGTTCTAAATGGTTAGGACTGGACTTTATTCTTTATTTTTCAACTGTGTTCAACCATGCTAATTATAGTTATTGTCACCTCAATACCCAAAGTCAAGGATAATAAAAATGGGTAAAAGAAAGAACTTGGGTATGCAACCAAAAGTTGCCAAAACTTTAGGACCTTGCATGTATCACATCAAACCTGGGCCTTTTTGCATAACATAGTGGTCAGTCAAAAAGACAAAAGTGATAGCTCAAGTTTCTACCTTAAATGTGAGCTCAGAAGGTGAAGATTTATTTGTCTAGGGGGAAAAAATAAAGTCAGGAGAAATGTTGCATGAGAGCAGGAGCTCGAAGATCTAATGGACTGGCATCCTACCAGGAGAATTAAAAAGCACTCTGTGGTAAACCTAATCCTCCACAGACTCGAGGTGAATTACCACTAGTGAGAAAAAAAATTATAATCCAAACATGTAATTTCTGGCAGCATTCAAGTAAGGCTTATAATTTCTGCTTCACCTCTAGCCAGCAATATTACTTTAATTTTAACTATCATTACTACCTTTTGTCAAAACACTGTGTAACCAGGATACCTCACATTAGCAAGTCATGCAGTGGTTGCATAAAATATAGCGTCAGTGAATGGAAGCAGCTGGAAATCTTACTTTTTCTACATGTGTTTTTTACATGCAAGGATTTAAGTATAATGTATCTATACCTATTTTACAAACGTGACACTATTTGACCTTATTTTTGAATTCAAATGGAGAGCTGGTACAGGTTTGAGTCCTGTTCTCTAACTGGCTGCGAACACATTCTTATTCTACATTTTTATTCTGCCTATTGTTCAGTCTAACAAAGTATTTCAGTCAAAAAAATAAACATTTTAAAACAATTGAACATTACCATGGGTTAAGATTTGTATGCACAGAATTTAAAATCTTTCTGTGCTGTACTTCCTTGAATATATTGCTGTCAAAAATGTTGATATGCAAGTTGTACACCTAAAATAGTAAACTGGTCATTCCTGAAGATGATTCAAACCATATCAAAAATACTGAAGCCAAATGAGGAGGCAATATTTATTACTGGTGTGACTAAAATTTAATGGCATCTTGATGGAAACAATTGTGTGCTGGGACAAGTTCTCCACCAAAATGAAAGGTTTAGATCAAAAACTTCAGAGATTCTTCAATGGAACGATATGAGTGGGCTGGGTTATTATAGACTTCAGAAGTGATCAAATAATTAAGCAACATAGAAATTAGTTTTCTAAACACCATTTAAGTATTATTTATTATAATATCCAGAGCAACCTAAAGTTGAGGTTAATTTGAAATATTCACTACAAACCATTTCATGATTTTATTTTTTTTTTTACACTCTTACACAACTTTGGTCTTTCAACTGAAAATGATTTCTGCTCCTGTAAGGGAATATACAACTCATTTCCCTGAATAAATCATATAAATGGCTTACCAGACAACTATTCCTCACTTTTGACATGCTGAGATCTTGCAGAGCAGTGTTCTATTTATGTGCTGTTCCTAATGAAAAAGTACAGCTAGCTCCATAAAAATTTTGACAGAAACAACATTTTCCTAATTTTTGTTCTGTAAATTACCACAATGAAATCTGAACAAAACAATTCAGATGCAGTTGAAGTTCAGACTTTCAGCTTTAACTCAGTAGGTTGAACAAAATGATTGCATTAAAAATGTGAGGTGTGAGGAACTAAAGTATTGTTTATGAAATGGACTTCAGACTTATATAGCGTTTTCAGGACCATCAAAGAAACTTTGCAGTGAAATCAGTCATTCCCATTCACACACACACTACTGGATTGTAGAGTGATTGAGGCTGCCATACCGTGCCATCAGCCCTTCTGACCACCACCAGCAGGCAAGGTGGGTGAAGTGTCTTGCCCAAGGACACAACGACAGAGACAGACAGGACAGAGGCTCGAACCAGCGACCCACCAATTGCAGGACAAGCTCCTACCTCCGTTGCACAAAACACAATCCCTTCATTTCAGGGGCTCAAAAGTAATTGGACAAATTAAATAATTGTAAATAAAATGTTCATTTCTAATACTTAGTTGAAAACCCTTTGTTGGCAATGACTGGCTGAAGTGTTGAACTCATGGACATCACCAGATGCTGCATTTCCTCATTTTTAATACTCTGCCAAGCCTTTCTTGCAGAGGTTTTCAGTTGCTGTCTGTTTGTGGGCTTTTCTGTCTGAAGTTTAGTCTTTAACAAGTGAAATTCATGATCAGTTGGGTTGAGCTAAGGTGACTGACTTGGCCATTCAAGAATATTCCACTTCTTAATAAACTCCTGGGTTGCTTCTGTATTATGAAACACCAACTAATCGGTTTGGCTGCCTTTGGCTGGATTTAAGCACACAGTATGTCTCTGAATACCTCAGAATTCATCCAGCTGCTTCTGTCCTGTGTCACATCATGAATAAACACTAGTGACCCAGTGCCACTGGCAGCGATGCATGACTAATCCATCACACTGCCTCCACCATCTTTTACAGATAATGTGGAATGCTTTGGATCATGGGCTGCACCATGCCTTTACCATACTTTTTTCTTTCCCTCGTTCTGGTAGAGGTTGATCTTGGTTTCATCTGTCCAAATAATGTTCTTCTAGAACTGTGCTGACTTATGAGGCTTATGTCTCAAGAATAAAAAGACTAGATTGGACTTTGCTAAAAAAAAAAAAAATAAAATAATAAAAAAAAAACATCTATGCTATGGAAGAACATTCTTGCAACATAAAGTGAACCCTTTGTATTTACTTTCATCCAGTCTTCTCTTTATGGTAGATTTGGATATTGATACGCCTGCCTCCTGGAGAGTGTTGTTCACTTGGTTGGCTGTGGTGAAGGGGTTTCTGTTTACCATGGAAATTAATCTGTGATCATCCACCACTATTGTCTTCTGTGGGCATCCAGGTCTTTTTACATTGATGAGTTCCCCAGTGCTTTCTTTCTTTCTTGGATGTACCAAACTGTAGATTTTGCCACTCCTAATACTGTAGCATTTCTCAGATGTTTTTT
The DNA here is from genome assembly GCA_014839685.1 of Anableps anableps. NCBI lineage: Eukaryota > Metazoa > Chordata > Actinopteri > Cyprinodontiformes > Anablepidae > Anableps > Anableps anableps. The sequence goes on along the minus strand of CM026065.1, from coordinate 9,450,129 downwards.
TTTTCTGTTTTCGCAGCTTGAGGATGGCTTGTTTCACCTGCATAGAGAGCTGCTTTGACCGCATCTTTTCTTCACATTAAAATCCTCCAAATCTTCCAAACGCAAAATCTTCCCTCTGCAGGCCTGGTTGACAAAGGACAAAATCTGATATTGATATTGTACTCTCTGGGCCAGAATGTATAAGAAAGAAAATGTAAAAGCCCATATTACTGTGAGGTGTTTTAATGTAGATAAGCAATATGCAACTATTTGAAAACAATGATATCATAACCCCTGCAACCCTAATCTAGACACCAAGCACATCAGACATATCGACAAGCTTCAGTTCCATGCTCCAACCCTCCTTTGTTTTTGGTGTATTTTCGAGACTGTTTTAAATTGTTACATACACATCTAGTATAGCTACTATAAATCAGGGCTTTGTGATGACCACTCAGAAACACTGACTTTGTTGTCCTTAAGACACTTTGTAACCAATTTGGCAGTATGTTTTGGGTCATTGTGCTTTTGGAAGACACCTTTGTGCCCAAACTTTAACTTCCTGGTTTGAGATATTGCTTCAGTATTTCCACTTAATATGTTTCCTGATCTATATTGTGGAAATGCATCAGTCCTACGTGAAGTAAATTCTTTGTGCTCCAGTACTTTATAGTTTGGATGACATTCTCAGGGCTGCATGTTTCCTCCTTTTCTTTCAAATGTAACCATCATTTTGCCCAAACATTTCAGCATTAGTTTCATCAGACCTCATGGGATGTCTCCAAAAACTAAGTTCTGTTTAGAGTCACAATCTGCATTCTTTTGATGTTGTTTTTAGAGAAAAGGCTTCTTTCTTATTGAATGACATTTCAGCTCCTGTTGGCACAGGACTTGATTTACTGTGGATAATACTAAATTTTAACGAGCCTCAGCCTTCCTTCTCAGAAGGTCCTTTGCATTTGATCTGGGGATGATGCACACATTTTGCACCAAGACACGTTCATAACTGGAACTTTAGACACAGATAAAAAGAACTGGTCACCTTTGTGGACAGCCTTTGAATATATAAACATAGCACCTTTAGGAATATTGATATAATGTAGTAATATTACTGTGTTTAGGAATGAGCCAGACATGTAGAGGTTCAAAATTCTCTCCCTGATACATTGGCTGCCTTAATTTGATGTTACCCAGATGTCATACAAGGTAATAGTGTGTTTTGGGTGTTGTCTTAAAATACATCCACAGGTGTGCTATTAATTAATGCAAATATTGTGAATTAACCTATCAGAATCTTACAAAGCCAATTCATCATTATGTGGGCTTTTCCAAATTGTTTAAAGGTATAATAATCTCAGGGTATGTATATTTAGAATTTGGAGAAAGTAATAATGTCAACATTCTGACATTTAGGAAATATAATTATAAATTTGGTATTCCTTTCATCTGACCTAAAACTGGAAGATTTTAACACAATTTAAGATCAGGCAGTGATTAAAAAAAGGTTATGTGGCTTTGAGTATGTCAACATATGGGTTTAACTGTATAAACAAAAACCTTCATAACCTTTAAGTTGTTAAAAAAAAAAGTCATAACTTAAAACTAACTTGATCATTTCTGCTTTTAAGTCTGATCTGAGCAAACTCAATAACATCATAAATACCTAGGTGAGATATATCTCTTTTTTTCATAATTCCCTATGAACGCAAAACTAACCTTGACCTCATGTCTCATGTCTCTACTCTTCATAAACCTGCTCAGTGGATCTGACTGCTTTTACAAGGGAAACTGAATGTTTGACAACATTTCTCTTGTTTTTCAATATGTGTCAATATATCTGTCATCCAAACAGCTGCTTGAAGTCATATTTATTTAACACATCATATGAAGACACAGAGTGATTATCAAGCAAAAACACAAACTGTCAAATAGTCCATTTGTTTCATTGCTGGCTCAGCACTTAACTGTAAAACAAGCCACATGAAATGAGTGTCATCTTTTTAGGGATTTTGTTGTGGTTGGTTGAGTTTTATGCTACAAGTAACAGAAATTTTAGAAGGCATAAATGTAAATATTTTTGTTTGAAAAATTAAAGAAATACTAAATAAAGTATTTCAGACTCTGCCTCCTCCTTTTCTTCCCTTTCGTTGTCTGTGTTTTGCAATAAGTTGCTGTTGAGGACTATGGATGAATCCCTCTCACCTGCACAATCACACAGCCTTCTACATGTTCCCCTCAGGTGACATGTCTTTGGCATCCTTCCCCCTTTCTATTTTATTATTTGTCCTACTTTTTTAATAATTACTGAATCAATATGTCCACCTCCCCTTCTCTGTGTGTTGTTTTGCTGACCTGTCCGTTCCCCACCCACTCAAACATACACTCCACCCACACTGAGAGCAAAAAAACACGCAAGCATGTTCTATTTGATTTGGCTAAAAAAGATAAAATTGTCTGAGCTTGAATGTCACTAAAAGCATTACCTCGAGCCATTAGACTGCCCACGGCATCATTCACATACACACACAATCAGATGTTTCATGAGCCCTGTCCTTCTGGAGCTAAGTCCTAAAATAGTCTCCCCCTACATTTTCAGCCGCCTGTCGGCATTAATGCATCACTTCCTGTCTGTGCCAGCTCTGCAGCTGCCACACATAGTCAAATACACTCCTACATGAACATCACCATTATCTTTTACATACATAAGTTTATCCTCTACTGAAACAAATATCAAACATTTCATAAATACCATTCTTACATTATTCTCAAATAATTAAACAAACAGAGCATCACTGACAACTTCCTCTACCTCTCCAGATTAATACAAAAGTCAATGATATTTCAGCAGAGGGTAACTTCCTGCTCTTATAATCTCAAAATAGGGTGAAGGTAATTCACAAAAAGTCAACTATCTGACACTGTGGCATCTGAATTTTCCAGCTATTTTTCAAGTGCAACTCAAATATTGCAACAGCAACGCTATAAAAATGATACTTTATCTGATGCTACGCTATGCAGATGCTCTGTCTGCACTGATGAAGTTTTACTCAGCTCAGCTTTCTGAATGCTTGAAGTGGCTGACATGACAGGGGAGATTTATTTTCTGATTCATTCAGCTAATTATTATTTGAGCACTTTTGGTCACAATTTTTTTTTAACACATCAATCTTTCAGCCTAACATGGTCAAGTGATCATTAAGTATAGAAAAATGTGAGACTATGACATCATGGCAAAACCAACTTTATCTACTGTTCCTTAGAAGTACACTGTAAACTTTGCATTCTTGTGCAAAATGCATGAAGTGAATGCTGGTGTCACTATTCCACTTCCTGGTATAAATGGCAGAATGGTGTCAGTTAAGATGGATAGAAACATATATTTACCTTTGCCAACTTTAGGGGTTATAGTTCATCTTTTCTGATCAACCAGTTTCTAATTTAAATCATTTGGCATCATAATAAAAAGGGGCACACTGTTGAAGCCTACTTTCCACTTTGATATAAACTTCGATCTACTTTAACTGTCTTTTTCATGGAGGGGCACCAGTGTAGTCAGAGCATATATATGACTGTCAATTTGTCACGCTCAAGTTGGTTTTTTGAAGTACCAATAAATACATGTTAAATTCCTTCTTGTAAGAATCATTTTTTTCTGGCTAATTTAGAAATCCAGGAAACTTTTTCATCAGCTTTATTCAATTCAGTAAAATGTGCCCTTCAACTGGGAGTGGAGTGATGGCTCCGTCCCCGAACAACTATGTTGGAAAAGTCTTTTTGTTAGCATCATGTGTTTCATTTATTTTTGTATAAAGTTCCCACAGGTCTGTTTTTTTCCACCTCCACTGTGGACTATGTTTCAACGAAAGCGTAGCAAATGATAAAAGAGTGTATCACCTTTGTTTTTAGAAATAATCTTTCCAAGCAAATATTGAAACCCCTCAGCTATCCAACGTTCGAACGATTTTGTGCAAGATCCTCCATCTGAGAAACAAAGGGGAGACTGCCCACCTGCAGAGATCCATGCTGGTTCTTTGATGACGCATAATGATGCAGACCAAAAGTAAGGCACTCTGCTCCTCATACTGTAGCTGTTTATTTACACTATAAACTGTTTGATTCCTGAAGGTATTTCTGAGAACTCGGACCTTATCCCTCTCTCTTCCTCTTTCTTTCCTAGATCCCTACCGCTTAAGTTTTTAATTAGCATAGTTGAAAGTTTTTTAAATGTTTTTTTTTTGTAGTATAAAAATGTCCTCTTTTAATAAATAGTGTACAGATTAATTTGTCATAGTGTTTCTAGTAAATTTCACATTTGTTTCATTTTAGATCATCAATGGCAAACATACATCAGTTGATTGATTTGAAATATGATTCTTGATTGTATTGGTGATTAGCTCTCAAGAATTTAACTGAAAATTATTCTTTTATTGATTCTAATTGAATTTGAAATCCTGAGGAAAAGAATGTTTCTTTTAAAGTTTATTAAAATACTGTGAGGAAAACAGGTTTTTACTCATTCAAATAGATTAATTTTGAGTGGCCATTTTTCTAAGACTTATCAACTGATGAACATTTATAATGTTCACTAACTCTGCCACATTGGTATATTAGTATTGTTAGGTTAATATTTTTGTTGAATATTTTACTCTAAAATTTACAACAGTTTTTATATATTTGTCAGAGCAGAGGCAATTCTGAACATAACTCCTAAAATAATTTGAGTCTAAAACCAAGGGAGGATGTGTTGTGACCTTTACCTCTAATAGTGAAGGTTTATGCTTATATATTATGCTATTTAATATGCATCATTTGTTTACATTTCAATGTCTTTTTCAAAAAGGCTTTGTTACATAAGATTTGCGGTCTAATGCAGTGATAAAATGTGACTGCACCTACGCACATCTGCACACAGCCCCTGTGTTCGTCACACTGTTTATCTGCCTCCATTACAGGCAAGACCACGGTGGTGGATGAATGCATGCATCCTGTGACATTTCCGGTCCTGTTCTTTTTTTAGCTCCAAACTGTCAGAGTTCCACGTCACTGCGACTGTCTGGCCTCTGCACTCTGCATCTTAATCGTGCTGCCTCTTGTGAGGCTGGCCCCCTCCTTTGCAAGATCTGGGCAGGGAATACGTTGCTGGAAACATCTCTGTTGAAACGCAGCAAGGATTTATGAAAGAATATCTTTCTTATTCAGGGGATTTTGTTTTTATCCCTATATTTTTATACAAGTCCAAAAAATTATACACAAATTAGGACTGCAACTAATGATTAATTTACTAAGCAATTATTCCATCGCTTTTTCTGACAATTAATCGATAAATTGGATTTAAAAAACTGGCACATTCTGATGATTTTTCATTTAACCACTTAAGCCTTATTTATGTAATAAATAAGTACATTAAAAAATGCAAATAAATAACTCAAGTCCTTTTTTTAAATAAGAAATTTAACATTTTATTGCCTAAAAATGCAACATTTGTGAACGCTTCACCACTTGTCTCAATGGATGCATCTGCAGATAAAAAAATTACTTTTTGCATCAACACATGAAAAGCTCAGCCCTTTCTGCTTGATGTAACATCAATACAGTGTAGGGCTGATCTGTTGATTATTTTCTGTTGAGTATTTTCACACCCTTGAAAAAATCACGGTGTCTTGTTAAAGCCTAAAACAGATGAGAAGCTTTTTTATTACCAGGAGCTGCAGCAGTAAGAAGTACACAACTAAAGCTCACTTTTCTCCAAGGCACCTTTTCACCTCTTTTGATAAACTGATTATTCCATTAAGCTGGAAGGAGATGCTGAATTTATCCACAGTTGGTCTCTTTTCAAAACATGTATAATAATGCTTGATTGGTTGGAGCTCTTTGTGCTGTCCAAGGACGTGTTGTTTTCTTTTGCAGGCACGTGGAACACTGTGTACCACTTCTGACGAGTCTGGCTGTGAATGACTTGGAGCTGGGAGACGAGCAGATCTCTTAGGAGCAGTTAAGGCAAATTGATCCAAATCCTGCTGATCAATGTTAATAACATGCATCTGAAGGTTCCTGATGATAGAATGCTGAGCACTTCAAACAGGATGAGGCTTGTAGGTTTTATGGTTTCATACCACAGAATGACGAAAATGTGAGAAGGAGGGTGACTAATAGCAGCAACTCTTAGCCTCCTAATTACTCTGTGAAAAAGAATGTGACAGTTTGTATGATATACAGCATGTGTTTATGACTAATTATGACTGTTCAGGCCAGGACTACGCCTCAGTTTTCTCACGTTTCTTTGTTCTTTTTCTCAGTTTAGTAATAAATGTCACAATAATTTTATCCATAATCTTGTTATTTTAATAATTTTTGCATCTTTGTTTCACTGAATCACAAATGCTGTTACGTTCTGAAATCCTTCTGAACGTTCACCGCAGCTTGAAGGGGGATTTCAATGGATTTTGAAAGCAAACTTCACAGGGTGAGCCTGCAGATGGTTTGACCCAGATCCTGGACTTGTTTTTAAATTTTTTAAGGTAGTGATAGAGCTGGAAGATCGGACTCCTTGTGATAAATCTGTGGTCGGGGAATTTATGTGAGTGTTTATTCTGTGTGTGTGTTTTTTTTATAGAGATTAACCCTCATAAGTTCATACAGCAGCTGATTTATGTAAACAACATCTGTGAATGAATGTACAGAAATTATTTTCAATCAGCTTTTCTCATTTATGGGGTTCAAAGAAAAATCTGAGGAGCTGAAGATATCAGAAAAAACATCTTTTTTGTACATATTTCATTATTATTATTATTATTATTATTATTATTATTATTATTATTATTATACAGCAGGGAAAATGCCAAAATAAACGTGACATTTTTCTCACTAAATTTATTTCGAACAGGGTTTTCGACTTGAATTTGACACTATATATCAATGACAACCCCAGAAAATCAAATCACGCAAACAAATCAAAATAAATAAGTCCATAAATTAATTATTGTGATAAAATTGAATGACACAAGGAATAAGTATACATTTTAGCTTTTTTTAAAGAAAAAAGCTGCAATATATCAGTAGTTAGAAAGCAATCCTGCACTCTATCAGTGCTAAATAATGTTAGCTGGTTTAGTTCTAACTGGTGGTCTATCAAAAGGTTTATTTATCTGAGTATTGAATTAAGGTTTTACAATGTCAACTCACTGTACCTACATTATATCAAAAATTACCTAATTTATGTACAAGTTTTTGTATTTTGCTTTTTATGTAAGGATTATTTGATTTGTTAGTGATCTGATGTGAATTTCATGTTACTAGCTGTCTTGAAAGTACACTGACCAAAATGTATTTTCCCTGCTGTATATCATTTTAATAAAGATGATAACCTGAGCAACCAGGCCAACCAGATCAACATCATAATTACCATCCACGAGTTTCAGAGTGTAGACTCAAGGCAGGAAGTCAATGATGAAGATAGCCTCAGGCTGTAAACACCACCTGCTGCTTTATGCTTTTCTTTCTTTTTTTTTTTTTTTTTTTTCCCCAGCAGCGGTGTTTGCTCCACAAGCTGTTCTGCTGGTGCGTTGCGTAACTTTAATGCCCCCTGTAATAAATCAGAGTGAGATCATATTGGGAAGGAAGGATGTGATTCAGAATTCCATCCTAATCCACAGGAAACAACACACCGAGGGAAGCTGTTTGCGAGGGGAAGTCTTATTGTAAGCAGGAGATTAACAGTACCGAGTCACTCCTGGTGCCGAGTCGTACCAGCCTCCACCCTCTAATAAAGGATTAACCCTGTGAGCTGTGTGGCCTACAAATGTGGAATACAGGACTCTTGCATTTCCTCAATCTAATCGTTTAAGATAAATGAAGATATCAAGACGACTGATGATTACTCTTTCAACAAGTTTATTACAAACGTTGACAACATTGATTTCATCACATCAACAATTATGAAGCAGCTTGACATGTGAGGTCATGACATTTCACAGGTCAGACATGAACAACATGAATCACAGTAAAAACAGTGAATGTCCAAACGGGCCTGGCTTCTAAAGACATGCGCCAGCCTGTTTATTAAAGCACCGTATGACTGCAGAATGCAGGACAGTCCAGCAGCAGTAGTATTGATTTCACAAAGTCCACAAGAGCAGCTGAATGTGCGAGTGAATGCATCTGCCTCAGTTGTCCTTCTTCTTTCAGTGTTTGCGTTGGATTTCCCGTCATGAAGACAGGAAATTCCCTGAAATTCAGGTCTAATCTCTGCGTTTCTGCATGTGTCGACGTGTGGTCAATGGTTCACCACTTCTGCTCTCTGATGAACACCCTGCTGATTCACAAACACACTGTCTGACTCAGCAGTTGTAACTTGTTTGGAGTCGCTAAACTGAAGATGAGTCATAGGGAAACAAGAGGCAACACAACCACAACTTCCCCCTTCAGTTTCTTCCTCAAACTTTCCAGCCCTCTGGCCTCCTTCCTCGTTCTTTTTCTCCCTCTTCTCAGGGCTTTATCTGCCCCAGCAGGCACGCTGAGTTTGGCTGAGAACTCCTTCCATGGCACCTGTAATCCCTTTGTCCCGGGACAGCTGATGTAGGTCAGCTCCTTGGTGCTTATAGGTGGATACGGAGTTGAGAATCACTCCACTTCAAACAGTCCAGCAAGGGGCTATTTTGTCCCTTTCTCTGTTCAGAAGGCAGGTATGACTTGATTCAGAGACAACGTAGCCAGGGACTCCCCAGCTCCGACGCGACAGCTGCCCAGTGGAGCCGCATACCTTTCCTCCCCGGGCTCTAGCCTCGCCCTCTTGCTGGGAAGGAAGTCGGGCGCCGCAGACGCTTTGCCCCGGCGTTTCCTGGACTGCCTCGCCGGGCTCAGGTTCTCTTTGTCTTCGATGGTGTCACAGTCATAATCTTCCTCCTTATTGTCCGACTCCTCCAAGACAGTCTCTGAGGAGTTTATTTCCGACAGGGGCTCCGGCTGAGACTCTGGCAGCACCGGGCTGGAGCTGGTGTCCATCGGCTCCTCCGGAGCTGACTGCGCTCCGCTTGGCGCCTCGCTCTCCCGGGAGGAGTGGTAAATGTCCCGGGCAGACTTCATGACCAAGGACAGCAGGAGGCTCCGGTGAAGTCTCAGTCCCCCTCTTTGAGTCCGGGAGGCGTACAGCTTACTTATCGACACAGCCAGTATCCGCCTGGCTTCGATGTTGACTTCCATTGCTGTTGTGGCACTCATTGTTTTGTTTTTCTATGCGTAATTACGCACGGTAGTTTTTGGGACTTTCAACAAAGGGTTTTTTTGGCCCCTAAATATTACTTCGATTCTCAGTTTCTAATCTATTTCTCAGTTCGGTCTTCTGTTGTTCACCAGTCGGTCTTCTGTTATGCTCGGAGAAATGAGAGTATGCGTGTAGTAGGGCGGCGTTTTATTATGTCTGTGACGTAAAGTGGACTTCATTCCTCAGTTAGTGACTACCAGGCGCCTCCCACACCTGCTATGGCTACACCCCCCAAGCACACGCCAACATACACACACACACACCAACTCAGACACACCATCTGTTCCGTCTGACGATTTTCTCTCACACTTTTTTTTTTTATTATTTATTTATTTTTTTATTTATTTATTTTTTTTTTTTTAGATTTTTGCAAGAGGTGCCTAATTTGATTAAATTCAGTGAGGTTTCATTATCAGCCATCTTTCTCTTCCTCATTTCCTCCCTCCCGAGCTTCTTTAAGAGATGAATGCACGATACAGCTTTTGAGACCTACTGTTAAAATATTAGCCTGTGTAGAAATGTACCTGATTCACTGAATATTACATTATATTATATTATATTATATTATATTATATTATAATGTATTATATTATATTATATTATAATGTATTATATTATATTATATTATATTATATTATATTATATTATATTATATTATATTATATTATATACGCATAGAGATTGTAAATCTATATCAACAATTCTATTACATTATTCCAAAATTGTACGCACATGATATAGAAAATTAATGTATTATCTAAAACACTTCTTCTTCTGGTACACCTTTGACAGCAGTCTAACTAAATAAGGCATTTATTCAAATATATTTATTATTATTAAATATTATTATTATTATTTATTATTATTATTATTATTATTATTATTATTATTATTATTATCATCATCATCATCATCATCATCATCATCATAATCATCATCATTATCATCCTTTTGCAAGGTGTTCTAAGTACGATTTTCTGTTCATTATTAGAGGAAGTGATATAGAGCAGGCCATTTAAACGATCTGAAGGAGAAACAACATTCAGCATGAAGAGATGATGTCAGTCAGTGTTTACATTCTGGTAAAAACCCGACCAGCAGTTCGAAGAATTTACGGGGGAGAGAGGAAGACAACGTGTCCCCAGTTACTGGGGACTTTCTACTTCCCCCGCTCTTTCTCTGTCAAACACACACACACACACACACACACACACACACACACACACACACACACACACACACACACATAATAGCGCCATGTCACTCTCTCACACATACACACGCTAACACAGAAAAGCACACGCAGAAATATACACGCAGACACACGGTTTCCTTATATGTACTATCCGGTAGTAAAACAGCCCCAAGGGAACGCGCTCAGTGGAAAAGCCATGACGCTGACGCTCAACCGCAGCTCCTCCTCCCCTCCCGGTGCGCGCGCTCTCTCTTTCTCGCTCTCGCTCCTCCCCGTCGGACTCGCACAGCAACAGCGATGGCGTCATCAGAGCTCCATATTTGGAGTTGTCGCCGGTGTAAGTAAAGGTTACCAGGCAGCGAAACGACTAGGTTCAAGGAGTACGAGCCGAGTCTGCTTTTAGGCGCCCCTTCAGGAAAATAAATCATTTAAGATCGTTAGGCCAGCAAAGGACCACAATCTGCTGCAAAACGGAGCTTTTGTAAAAGCCTTGCTTTTATCGAGTGCACAAGACAGCCATTTATTTAGTTAGTTATTTTTTGTATGTCTTTGGGGCACATGTTTCGTTGAACTTTCCAGTTACTGCAATTTAAGTAATGGGTCTAAAACTCCAAGTCTTTAGTGACTTTTGCGTTGAAATTTGTTGCTGGTCAAACTCACCTCAACCAAATATTAAACCACCTCCTTAGCATGCAGTCATCTTCATCTGAAAGTTCTGCAGATTTCTTCAGATGCACTAAATATTTAACTCAGGTGTACAGAAGCAGAGATAGTTCTGACCTCTGCTGGACATCTAGCACTCGGACTGAAGCTTGAGGCCCCAGTTCCTTGTATTCACACAACTAATGCATTCTTAACCCCGTCCAGTGCACATTCAGCTTATCTTGGGGCACCCAGGTCAGCACAAAGGCATGAAACAGTGTGTGCTTACACCAAAATCAGAGGTAAAAAGGCAGCTATAAAGTGCCTAAAAATATACATACTATCCTTGTTATTCTCTTCAGTTCCTACCACAGCTGAGAGAGACATACTTTGTTCTATTTTTAATATGGATGCTTAACAAATAAGGAGCTTGAACTCAAACTTGATCTTAAAAAACATTTTTACTTCCTTGAATGCTGTTCTGCTTTGTGACTAACTTTGTGATTCAATGACAAGTGGAGATTCTTTTCCAAATAGTACAACCTTCAGAGATACTATCTATGAAAATAAAAATCCAAAGCATTCTCAATTCCTTTTTTTTTTCTTAATGCAAGCCTTAAAAATGACACACCACATTGTTATCAGAGACAAAATTACACTAGGAGATCTAATTTGACTTGTCATGCATGCATGTGATAGTGTGTATGTTCATTTTCTGCCAATTACACTTGTTATACATAATATAAGCATTCATGGCCAAGCAATTGTTCAGTGTTGTAAAAAGAAAAAAGAAGTTGCAACCATGGAAACTTCTCAGACAACAGTACTTTTCATCTCACATGTGATATGAACACGGCACTGAACTCAAAGAGCACATCATTTTCTAATGCCTCTGCTCATTCGACATAAATACATTGTAACTGCAGAAAATGTGGACCAAGTACAGTTACATTTAGAAGATTCCCTTTAATCCTTATTGTGAATGCACAGAAAAGAGTCTTGATTGGAAATAAAATGCTTTATTGAATGGAAGGACTTTAAAAAAATCTATTTCTTAGACCTGTATAGTTATTGGGATTTACATTGCATGTAGTGTGGATAAGCAAAGACTTCACTTTAAGAGTGCAGCCAGGCGTTTGCCATGGAGACAGTGTTGTGTGTGATTATACTTACATCGCCTCTGCCAGAGGCCAAATGTGCGGTGTAGTGTATGAACACAGAAACAGGGTGGGGCCTGTTTCTTCTCCAAGCAGCATTTCTCTTTGAAGAACAAACACTGGTTGGTAGGGCTGGGAGTTGACCTAGTTACAAAAAACATGGCATTTACTGGCAGACATTAAAGGAGGAAATATAGGAAATAAATAAAAAATAAAATGATAAAGACGTTCATTTTTAGAAACAACAGGAGAATTTCAGGAGCAAGGACAGCGAGTTTTGAGATTCATTTTCTACATCTACAAACCATATCATTATATCCTAACTTATTTTGTCTTTTTTTTTTTTTTTAAAGCAAGGGGCAATGCATATTTCCATCAGTGCATATAATTAACGCAGTCTTGAAACTTACTTGTAAAATAATCAACAAAATTGATCATTGCTTCTTTAATCAGTTGCATCTGATTATGTTTCTGCTATGGTGACCAACTTTATTGGTTTAGATGACTCACACTGTGCTCAGAAGGTCCTTCATTTGATTCAATAAAATAGGTCTAAAAAGCCACAGCACACTACCAGCAACCACACATGCAACGCAGCTGCTGTTATAACAGTTTCCCACAACAGCTTTCTAGTAATTATTACCAGAATTGAGTGGAAATAAAAATACCTTAGAAAAAGGAAAGATGTTCATTTTTATCAGTCAGACATGTATTTACAGAGACATATTTGTTGAGTGTCCGGTTAAAGTTCCACCTGTGAACATCGGCTAAATCATACAGAAAACTTGCAATGTGAACAGAAGAGAAGAGCACAATGGAGAGGACCCACTGCGATATAAAGTGACTGTGCACAATCACTTTATACTTTGTATGTATGTTCTGAACTGTTGTTCTATTGACAAAAGGGGATTGTACAAATTACTGACAGCACCAACTATTGTACCATCTCAGTTAAATTTAGTTGTTAATGCAATACAAGATTATTTCTTAGGCATTTTACACATCTTTACCAGGGGTGTCAATACAGCTTGCCAGGACTCTAGAACTAATGCTTCTATTGCTACTGAACTAGATGCCCAGTAATGATTGATTTTAGTTATTGTTCAGCATCTAAAGCCAGTATTTTCTATAAAGGGTTTAGGAGGTAAGAAACATTGACTTGACGGAGATATTTCCTTGTGAAATTCTTTGTATTGCAGGAAGAGAACCAAGTCATGTTTTATTCCTGGTTTCCTAAGCTGACGACACAAGGAAGACTTAAGGGCGCCACTGCGTAATGGATCTATTTTTAGACACGTTCTCTCTTACTGTGGTTGTTATCTCCGCACCAGTTTCTTTTGTTATAATATGGCCCACTTGCTCACGTCAGGTGTTGTTTTTTCCAGTAGAGGTGATATTCTGCCCTGCTACATAACCATTGTTTGGGAAGGCTTCGATTTTCCTCTGAGCAGAACTGTACAGAGCTGGATAGAAAAGACAGAAATGATATTTGTAATGCCAAGGAGTGAAATGTAAAATGTTATAAAAAATAGGTGTCAAGTTATTTATCAAAAGAGGAGCTATTCTCACTCAGGACAAGACAGATCATGTCCTCTCAATTTTTTTCACAAAAGGAAAGGAAGTTTTGATCTCAGGTGAATGATTTACTCTAATATCTTATTTAGGGAAAGTGCATGGAAAGGAATATGTTCCTCCATCTCATCTTTGTAATGGAGCAGATCTGAAATATGACTTCCTGCTTGACTGCACATTCTGGTTTTCCAACTGACATTTTATTTTCGATTAGCAAAGACCGATCTCCTTTTTGTAGGCAGTTCATGTTAAGTTACGAAAGCTAAATCTGCTCCTTCTATCCAATGGTGGAAGAACTGGAAGAAGTTTCCACTATAAAACATGACGGTGCCAACACCATGCTGAGAAAAGGTTTTTTTGTTGTTGTTTTTTGTAAGCTGGGACTGGGTAGCTGGTCAAAATAGAGGAAGATGGATGGGGCTAAAGATTTTAAATTGGGACAGAAGTTCAAACTTCAGGCAGGAAAATGATCCAGAGCAACAGTTGTATAGTTTAGATCAAAGCATGTGTGTTAGAATCATTTAATCTAAGTCCTATTGACGTAATAAATGTCAGTCTTTTCATGTGCAAAGCTGGAAGTGACGTACTCCAAAAGACTTGTGAGCTGTAAATGCAGCAAAAGGTGTTACTAAGTGTTGACTCAGCAGGGCTGACTTTAAAAAAAATCATGCCATATTTTTCCAGTTTTTATCTATAAAACATTTTGAAAATCATGCACTACGTTACGTTGGCTGCTCACATTGACTCTCAGTAAAATACAAAGAAGTTTGTGTTTGTAACATGGCAAAATGGAAAAAAGCTCAAGAGAGATTTTGCAAGGTTTGTACAAGCAGGCAATTGGCTAAAATAAATAGATACTATTGTTTTTTTAATAGTTTACACAATTATATTAAGACATAGTTCTACAAAAAATTTCTTAAAATGTCAATTAATTCTCAGCTCATCCTCAGCAGTAGTAGTTTTTTTTTTTCCTTTTTGTTCTTTTTGTTATTATTATCATGCTTCAGTTTGGTTTTATTTGAAGTGCAAAACCATAGAAAACAATAAATAATCTTTTGATGTTATGATGGTAATATTATAGTATGAAACCAGAGATATTTATTGCTAAAACAAGAGTCAGATTCTTGAATATATATGAAAGGCAACAGTTTCTCAACAGCTGCTGTAGAAATAAAAGTCTGACTTTTTGAGGACATGATCAATGTAGATAGCTGAAGCTCTATATTGTTACAGGGTGTTGGGGTGAAAGAGGAGGAAACAGGATGAAGACAGGAAGAAGGAATTGGGGACAGCTTGGGTTGGATTGAAAGAATAAACCACAGGAACAAAGACAATGGGTGGGACAGGATGGGAAGAAGTGCTGGGAGAAACATGCATGCAGGGATTTGGAGGATTTGCTGAGCTTGGCATTTTTTCTTCCAATGTACTGTAAACTGATATGCAATGCATTCCAAAAGTATTAAAACCTTATGATTTTTTTCTACACACATTTTCCCATTGGCTCAATTGATGCTTTTTACTGGAATTTTATGTGACAGACCAACACAGAGTAACGTATTGTATTAAAGTGCAGGGAAAAGGATACATTAAAAACAAAAAAAACAAAAATGTTCTCAAATAAAAATCTGAAAGTGAAGTATTCATTTGCTTACCAGTTTCGCTCATCTAGAGACTGAAATTTGCCCATTCTTCTTTGCAAAATTGCTGAGATTGGATGGCTTCTGTACACATCAGTTTTTGAGTCTTGTGATAGAGTCTTGCCTTAGATTCTTAATCAGATTTTGGTACTTTATGGGACCATTCTTTATGGAACCATTCTCATATATATGCTTTGATCTAAGCCATTATGCTGTAGCTCTGGCTTTATGGCCACGGCAGTGATCCTGTTGGAACCTTTACCACCTCTAACAGGTCTTCTGCAAATGCTTCACTGTGTTTAGTTCCATCATTCTTCCTTCTCTCTGGTGAAGAAAAGCCTTCCCCAGAGCATGATGCTTCCACCACCATGTTTCAGTATCAGGATGATGTGCTCATCTTTTTAAGTTTTAATTTTGAGCTCATCCGACCAGAATTACTTCTTCCACATCTTCAACATGGCTTATACCCATCCATCCATTATCTTCTGCTTAATCCACGATTCAGTCGGAGGAGAAGCAGCCGAAACAGTGTTCTTGCCAGTGTTCCATAAAGACCATGTATGTGGAGTAGGCTACGCAACTGGAGTAAAAGGAGGCTGGGTGATCAGAGGCTGTGGGGAGAAGCCAAAAGGAAAAGGACAACGAAAATTAAACTCTGTCCAGATTCTGTTAAAAATTAACAAAAGATTAAGTTTCAGTGCTAATATTCACATATTCTACATTTTAGGGTTCTGTAATAAAAACGTTCGAAATGGAAAAAATAAAACAACTTTATCATATTCAGAGAAAAAATATCCAGTACAATCACTGCAAGCAATCAAGTAGCTTATTTATGTTGTATTTCAATTGTGAATGTGTCCAAATTTACTAGTATAAGCCCCGTTCTGATTTCCATCCATCGTCTTGTCATTGCAAGTAAGGGCTGGGGGGCTGGTTGCATTTTTAAATTATGAAAATTTAACTAACGCATATCTGATTTTTTTCCCGTTTTGATCACAATTTTTTTTTTTTTTTTTTTTTTTTTTTTTTTTTTTTCCCCTCCATCCGTGTTTTTCCGGAGTCGCACATTTTCTAAAACAAACAAGGCTTCCATAAACCTTAGTGAACCAACACCCAGATGTCATTCTGTTACGTAGGTGCGTTTCATTTACATTTACGTGTCAGGAGTAGGGGACGTCAACCGTGCGCATGCGCTAGGTTTACTGAGGAAGGAAGCAATGTCGATAGAGGACCCGTTTTTCGTTGTAAAGGGGTGAGAAATAAACAAAAAGAAACCGAAAAGCAATTTTTTGAAGATGTTTAGTTATAAATATGAAATATTATTATCAATTAACCACACAATGACTGTTTTGGTTACTTTTAATGAAGTTATGCCAGAAGAGTTAGCACAGAGGGTGGCTATAACTAGCTAGCTAGCATGTATACACACAGTGGCGCAGGGGGTAGTTCTTGTGTTTATGCTTGCGAATACTATTAAAAGACATGCTTAACAAAACCTGATTCATTTTCGTTTCACTTGGCTCGAACTGAAATTACCCTGGCTCCTGCTTTGAGTGAGTGTAGTGAAGTAATTTCTAGCTAGAGGCGAATCTGTACACAGCCAAGTGTCTATGAAAGGTACAGTTAATCAGCTGCTGGGTTCCGCATTGTAATATTTGTTTGATGCTTGTCTTTGGTTTCCAGGGAGGTGCAGAAAGCCCTCTCTCGTGCTCGAGGTCTGTTTGATAGATGGGAGGAACTCTTACAGGAGGGCACACAGGTGAGCTATTCTTCCTTGGTGGATAGTTGACAGCCACACTTTACTAAATAACAAATTCACTCCAATTGTCAAACATTTTCAAAGAGAAAATTAGCTATGTCACTATTTACACAAAAGGAAGATAAATGCAGGAGTGAACAAAGCGTTAAATATACAAAAGATAGACCAATACAAATCTAGCAATAAATGAGATCTTGAAGCAAAAAGATACATGAGTTTCAAAGTTTCTGTCAACTAAGTCTGAAAAGTGTGGCAAGCATTTGTATTCAGTCCCCCTTAATTAGCACTTTATAGAACCAGCTTTTGCTACAATTGACATAATGCCACCTGTCAATCAGTCCAGTGGGTTTGTCAGCAACTGACCCAACAGGCGGTCTCAGTTTGTTTGGAAGTGAAATGGCCGTTGCCTGGAGGAGCTGAACCCGCTTTATCATTACAAATGTGCTGTGGTCATAGAGATTTTGTGAAAAATAATAGAAAAAAATGGTTAAACGTTGTCAGTGGAGAACATTTAGAGGGCGGGAAAGAGTTTATTCCATTTCCAAAACCCAAATGGAGTCTGGAAAAATATGAAAGATGGATAAATGCCAGCGACCGATCTCATGAGGAGCTGAATACTACACTATAACGGTATAACTACCACATGTTCGTCTGTATGAAAGTAACTGCAAGTAAATCTCCCCTTTTTTTTGGTCATCATTGCATCATATGCTTAGTGGTTAAATCAAAGATTAAGGCATAAAGCTGGGTCCAAAATAACAATGTTTTCATTAAAGTTTCTGTGTACAGCTGTAACTTTTCAGGCATGTGGTTAAAATATTCATTCACAGCCTGACATACATGATCAAAACATAGTTCAGACTTGCTTATTTACGGACTATTAAGTAATTATTCACCTGCTTTTTGAAAGTGCAACATGCATCCAACACAACTATGCCGAGAAGGGCGGATAGACACGACAGAGAACATTATTATTATTATTATAAAATAGATGACAAATATCCTCCATCAGTGCCAATGAGCAGCAGGACTACATAATTCCAGCGCAGCCTCACATTATGGCACAACACGATTATGCATGCTCCATAAATCATGTGGACAAAAGATGTCTGAGTGAGCCAGATTAATGCAGCCAGACTGCTGATAATATTTATGCCATAAAACCAAAGCTTTAATATTGTGCCATGTTACTGAAAAACCAAAAAATCAATATTAACAGCCACCAGAGAGCAGAAAACCATCACGCACCCAAAGGGATATTTCAGATGAAACAAATAAAAAGAGCCCCCCACCCCAAAGTTAGAGACTGGGCTCTAATGAAACACATTCATCTTTTGTAGTTTAGTGCTCCTTATTTGACCTGAGTCAAACAATGAGGTCGTTAGCAGGACTCTGGAGAACTTGACTGCATGTTGAGGAGGTAATTAATCCGTTTGATTCAGGTGTATTGGACCAGGGACCCATCTAAAAGTTCCAGGACATCGGCCCTCGAGGCCTGGATTAGAGGACCCCTGATCTAAACTATTCCATTAAAGCTACTGGTTCATGCCCGGGGTTGTTGTCCTGTATGGTTGGAGATTGGTTGGAGTCGGTGATATGATCTTTGTCCATTATGATCAATAGAAAAGGTCGTTTGAATTTCCTCCTCCTCCTCTTTGGTCCTGCTTTGCATCCATGAAGTAACAATTAGTTGGATTTCATTTTATTTAGAAGGGGTTGAATACAAATGCAAAACACACTT
Organism: Anableps anableps; assembly: GCA_014839685.1. Classification (NCBI taxonomy): domain Eukaryota; kingdom Metazoa; phylum Chordata; class Actinopteri; order Cyprinodontiformes; family Anablepidae; genus Anableps; species Anableps anableps. Next base: position 9,431,188 of record CM026065.1, on the reverse strand, counting down.
TCAGCATTTATTTGGAAAATAAAAACGCTAAAATCGGTTGTCATTTGCCTTCTATTTCACATTTATGTGCTACTTTGTGTTCATTCGGAACATTAAACCCTTCTAAAATACATAGAGGATTGTGATTTTAAAAGGACAAAATGGGAAATAGTTGAAAGGTTTTCCCAGTTCAGATCAGTTTTGAAAACTCTGGTGACGTCTTTTACATTTTCATCACCTTTCAGCATCTTTTACAGAAACCTGTAGTATCTGTAATCATGCTCTATTTTTTTTTTTCTCACTGCAATCAGTCGAAACTCAAAGATGGTCAGAGATCCTCAAACACTCCCCTCTGAGGAGTGTGTTAACGTTATTATCGCTAAGCACTACATAGCATTATTAAACAGTGTGCAGCTGTTTGGTTGGTGAGCGTTGGTGTCTGTGGTCTCAGGTGAGTCGAGATGAGCTGGACTGGAGTGCCAATGAGCTGAGGAACTGTCTGAGGGCCATCGACTGGGACCTGGAGGATCTCAGTGAAACCATCAGTATCCTTTAAATTTCGACCAACCTCACATATTAATCCCACTGAGCTGGTGGTTGGTATGAGCATCAGTATTTGCATTTTTATTCACTTTATCCTTGTATATTTCATCGGATGTGTGAACTTCTGAAAACTATTTACTTATATCAAATATTAAAGCATAGATCTGAAATAAAAAAGGAAAGATATACATTTTGGAGAGACGGAGGAGCAATATATTTAATGAGGAAGCTCTCACAGTTGGTATATGTAAACAGGTAGTTTATTTTGTTTGATTAACACAGAAATTATGCTTGTTCTGCTTTATAAATGTTTTTATATGAAATGCCAACAATGTCAGCAGGTTTAGGTACTTTAGAGTATGTTGTCTTTTAATGCAATGTGTTGAAATGTAAGCTTTTTTTTTTTTTTTTTTTTTTTTTTTTTTTTTTTTTTTTTTTTTGTCATTTTTGATGAGTCCTTAACTGGTTCAGGCATTGTGGAGTCAAACCCAGGGAAGTTCAGGCTTGGCGACAATGAACTTCAGGAGAGGAGAGACTTTGTGGAGCGTACCAGGAAGTCGGTTCAGGTAACTTCATTGCTACGGATTTGTCTGTGGAAGCAGAACGGTCTTATTTGTACAGAAATTAGTAAGATCATCATAAATCTTCAAAGGCAAGATCATGCATTGTGTAATTATTCTTAATTTTTTTGGATAGAATCTTTATTATTAATTTACTATGCTCACCATGGTCCCTAGGTTGGTGAATGCTTTGCATTGATCAGACAAGACTTTTTGTGGTCTCATTTATCTGTCCTTCTGTTTCTTGTTTGAACAATGATCACTGTAGAAATTTCTGTCATAAATTATTAATAAAGATTTGTATTTATCCTTTAAAAGTTGGCAGTGGTGCAGGGGTAGAGCGTGTGACCCGTGTTCAGAGGCCTTAGTCCTCAAGGCGGCGGTCACGGGTTCGAGTCCTGGCCCCTTGACCTTTGCCACATGTCTTCCCCCTCTCCCACTGCCCACCGTCCTGTCATTTCTCCATCAAATAAAGACCACTAGAGGTGAAAAAATCTTTTTAAAAAAAGTTGGCTTAAAAGGAGAGGAAACTGTCTGGAATCGTATCTTGTAGAAACCCTGAAGTTTAGTAAGTTGAAAATACTCTTAAATTTAGATGTTTGTCAGGTTAGAATTGGAACCGTTCATATCATGCCTTAAAGTAAACTAAACTTATTAATCTACTGAATTGTCCCATGCACCTATTATGTTTGCATGTACGTACAAACCTTCCCTTTCGTTCACTGTTTAGTTTCAAAGCAGACGATCACCTTCTATAGGTGACAGAAGTGAGAACTGCACGAACAAGACGATCTGTAATTTTACCATTGCAGTGTTGCCAGTAAAACACAAAGACTGCTTGTGCTTTTACTGTTTTTACTGTAAGCAGCCCTGAGTTCTTGATACACTTCACTTTATTTGTTTTCCCACCTGGTGAGGAGCTCTTCACCTAAATAAAGATGAATCTGTATCTAAGGTGTTAGCACAAAAGAAAATATGAGTCAGTTTCTAGCACCGCTCAAAAGTAAAGGTACATTTCTAAAATAGATCTGAAGAGAATTCAGTCATTTGAGACCAATGAGAGAACTTTGCTGAGAGGAATAAAAACCGTTTTGATTTTTACTGGGGCAACAGAGAGACAAATGTAATGAATGAAACTTGTGAACTGAGGCAAGCTTTTAAAATGACTGCTATGTTATTATATGTGAAGTAACAGATAGAAAATGTTTCCTTGCAGGAGATGAAAGATGAATTATCCAGCCCGTCTGCTGTGGCTCGGGCAGAGAAGAAGAACAGACAGGTCAGTGCTTCCTTTAAACGCGAAATAATCCAGATTTCTCTATGGGACATTAAGAAAGGCCTTCTTTTTCTTCACCGTTTTTATGTATTTGGATCTTGTGTGTGTGTGTGTGTGTGTGTGTGTGTGTGTGTGTGTGTGTGTGTGTGTGTGTGTGTGTGTGTGTGTGTGTTCTGGGCCTGCTGGCCTTAAAGGAACAGGACCGGTCAACAGGACTGGAGGCTCATCTGGTGTCGGCCAACTCTCGGTACATTCAGGAGCAGCAGGAGCAGCAGCAGGTAAAGGAAGAGGCTGAATGGACGCACAGGCGAAATGAAGGGCGAGTCGATGAGTGGAAGGAAATCTTTGAAGCAAGTTTTAGATCCAGAGCAGAGATCGGAGGGGCAGTTAAAACGAAGGCAGCTAAGCTCAACGAACAGTGGAAGTTTTTATCAGGTTTATGCCTTCTATAATTTAAAACAGGTGTGGAAAGTACAAATTGGAAGGAACAGCAGTCACCATTTGTTCAAGAACACTTTTTTTTAAATATTTGTATAAGTTACAAAGACAATAAAATTAAGCTAAATTTGTTCATTGGAAATTGTAGACATCCCTATGAAAGCTTTCTTTTTTCCTGAATTTTAGTTTCCAACTTTTTTTTTTTTTTTAATATAAATTCTCCAGTTTCTAAAATAAACTTCTTTTTATGTTTTATATTTTTATTGATATTATAACTCACTAACATCAACCAAACCGTTTTATGAGGTTATTTAAATGTTTTTGTGAAGCTTTAAAAAAAAAAAAATTCTACCTGTTTTCTAAACTTGTTTTTGTAATGCAAAATAGTAGCAGATATGCTTATTACTGATTTAAAGAAACAGACCAAGGATAATCCAGATATATATATATATATATATATATATATATATATATATATATATATATATATATATATATATATATATATATATATATAAGATCTTAAAATTCACAGTTCCTTAGTGTTGCCAAGAACTACTGATGAAAATGTTCAGAAAGTTTTTGGTTGTGCTGGTTTAAATATAATGAGAAAAGCTTCTTCATTTAATTCTAAAGGAATACCATGTTTTGGTATCGATCCGATCTTGAGGTGTTTTTGTGTGTGTGTGTGTTTTGTTTTTTTTTTTCTTTCAACTATTTTGCTAAGATCTAGGACAGAATTTGGACAAATTTTAAAGGTATCTACAAAAACAAAACTAAATTGTGTGCATTTTTTTTCCAAAATAAACAAATTGAAAAAAAAATTATAATTTGAGAGCAAACAACAAAACAAAAAAAAAAAAAAATCTTTTTTGAGATAGAGTTGAGAAACTACAAAAATAAAATCAAATTTCAAGAGGGGATCTGAAACTAAAGTATTGATCTTACCACGCTAGTATCGATCTGATATCGATTTGGTATCGATATTACCGTATTTTCCGGAGTATACGTCACAAGTTTTTTTATTGTTTGTCTGGTCCTGTGACTTATTGTGAGGAATGTTTTTTTTTTTTGTCGCATTTTTTTTTTTGACTGATGCGACTTTTACTCTGGAGTGACTTACAGTCCAGAAAATACGATGCTGATATTTTGGATCAATTCGCCCACCTCTATTTCACTTCCATTGTCACAAATAAGGTGATTCTGAAGATAACTGCTTCTAGTTATTCCTGCTTAAGAAGGTTCTATAAAAATATCATCTTGAGTTGACCCTTAATTTGATTTTTATATATATATATTTTTTTATCTATTTCTGTGCCGTGACATGTGAAACTTAGAGGTTTGTTAACTCTTTATGTAACAGCATATATAGTATTTCCTGTACAAGGCAGCCCTTTCAGACTCAGATGACTAGGATGTTTTTGTACTAAGAGATCTTATCAAAGTCACCATAGAGGGGAAAAAAAGATGAGTAAAGGACGTGAGACTCACTCTGCGGGTCAAAGATCTGTTTCTGCTTTCTCGCTGTGAATGAATTGAAGGATTCCTTTCAGCGTCAGACTGAAAGAGACGTTGGGGTTTTTTACTTCCTGTGGTGTGGGATGACAGGAGTGCTCAGTGATGCAAGTGTGTCATCACACATCCTGCCAGGCTGTAGTAAAGTCAGATATGAATTAGAAAGAAATGCTGCTTGTTCTTTACCAAGTGAATTTAGTTGTTGTCATTTCTGAGCAGCATCAGAATCACCTGAATCACAACTTTTATTGCTTTTTGTGACCAAAAAAAATGAGATCGGGGGGCTGGGAGGGTCTTATGAAGAGCTTTTAGTTCACGGTTATGTGTGGTTTTTGGGAAAAGGTGTTTGTTGAAGGTCGCTATAGTAAACATCCTGGAAGCGGATGTTAGTCAGTGATGGGATTGAAACGTGTGTGTTTGTGTGTGTGTGTAGCTGATCATACAGGAGCAGGACGAGCAGCTGGAATTGGTGTCAGGAAGCATCAGAGTCCTAAAAGACATGTCTGGACGTATTGGAGACGAGCTCGACGAGCAGGCTGTGTGAGTGCTCATGCTTACAGAATGTTGCACAAACTTCTTCAAGTATTTGTTTCATTTACGGTAAATTAATTTCAACCAAATACTAACCAGTTTCTACGTGGTTTTGCTAGGGAAATCTAAAGTTATTGATGTGTTGAGATTTTTTTATTTTTATTTTTTTTTTTTTTTTACCAATAAAGGAAAAAAAAAAAATCCTATTCTTGATAGAATATATTTAAGATGGAGTATCTCCCAATAGAAGGCTGAATAAAAGGTGCACGTTTTAATGATTCTGTTCATATTTCTTTCTTTATGGCTCTTCAATTAAATAAAAAAAAACAACAACTTTGGGACATTCCAAGAAACACTTACTTGATTTACTTCAATCTCATAAGAAAGCATGATTCATTGAAAACCACACACAGGACCCCTGGCTCGCCCTCTTCCAGAACCCAGTATTGAGCTTATTTCATGTATCAAATACAGATTTTTGTTGATTTCCGATTTTATACAACTAAATCCAGTCTGTTTTTGCAGATTCCAGTTCAGGAGCTATAAACAACAACGCACTACTTTTTAAAACCTGCTGAATAAACTGAAAGCTGAGCTGTCTTAACACTTTCTAATAAAGTAAAACAAGGGTCTTCTCAAAGTCCATCTGCATCACTGATCCTCTCCAAATCCTCCAGTTTACAGAAGGATTGCTGCAAAACAGGAAAATCAGTAACAGTTTTCACCTTTGCTCAGCTGCAAATGTGATATTACATTTGTACAAATATATACTTTTTCTACACCCCCAATTTAAAATCAGTAGCAGCAGGGTCCAACTTAAAATTTGAGAGAACAGCTCATATTTACTCCTGTGTTCTAAATGCTTTAACCATCCTTTCAGTATTCTAACTATAAAGCAGTCGTATGGTGATGATCGATCATAACCCAACATGATTGATTGATAGATAAGATAAAGTAGCAACTGTGCTGTAATATGTAATACCCTTCACAGTGGGTGTTGCTGCAGTGTTAGCATATGTAGCATATAAACATATTCTCTGTTTGGTAAATAAGTTCTTAGTTTCCAACCGGTCGGTCACCTGTCATCACCGGTCAGGTTCAAATTTGCTCAGTTCTGCTCACAACCAGAATTCTCTGTGTGTCTGTGATATGCTGGCTCCTTTCATATGTTCATTCGTTTAGTTGATTTATCTTTTCTTGTTTTTGTTTTAGCATGTTGGGGGATTTTGGAGATGAGATGGACCAGACGTCATCCCGCATGGATTCGGTCCTGAAGAAGCTGGAGAAGGTTTCTCACATGACCAGCAGTAAGTAAACACACCAGCAGTTACAGATTTGCTCTACTGGGCGTTTTCTTGGGATTTATCTGTATGTGAAAGCAGCAGGATGTGACTCCTTTCTCCCAAAACAATCTTCTGTCTACAATTGGCTCTGTGCTTTGAGACTGGACGTTGCTCTTCAAGTCATTCCGACACGTTTCCCGCTTTTCCAGACTCAGATTTCTATGGTTCTCCATTCATATCCCCCATTTTTAAATTTAAATACAGAGATTTGCTACAAACTCTGGCAGAGAGTTCTACACTACGCTGACTCGATGGATGGGAGGGAGGGAGGGAGGAAGGGATGATACAAAGGCGTGAAAGAATGGAGGGAGGGAGGGAGGGAGGATGGATGGATGGAAGAAAGGGATGATACAAAGGCGTGTAGGAAGGAAGAAAGGGATGATACATAGGTGTGAAGGAATGGAATGGAGGAAGGGGGGAAGGAAGAAAGGGATGATACAAAGTTGTGCAGGAAGGGAGGGAGGGCGGAAGGAAGGAAAGCTAAAAAGGGACAGATAGGTGGAAGAACAAATGATAGGACAAGAGGACGGGCACAGTGAGTGACAAAAGCATAGAAGGAAGGATATAAGGAAGAAAGGACACACTGAATGAAGGGGGTAATCAAGGGGAAAAAGTAAAAGGGAAGGACACAAGGAACAAACGAACAAGAAAGAACAACCTGAAGGGCAGAAAAAAGAGAGAATACTTGGAAGAATATGAGTAAAGGGTGCAATAAGGCAAAGACAAGAAAGGAAGGAATGATACCAGTAAGTGATAACATAAAAACACAGAGAGGAAGTGAAGAAGCAGGGAGTAAAGTAGAAAAAGGAATACACAGGTAGAACATTGTGAACTACACAATTAAGGACATATGGAAGGAAGTAGACAAGGAAGAAACGAAGGGAGGGTGAATAACTCGACAAAGAAAGAAGGCAGGAAGGAGGGACACTAGCTTGGAATGGAGGAAAGTGAGACAGGACACGACGGAGGAAATAACACTAGGAAGGACCAAAAGGACAGACACAAGAATAAAAACGGAGCGAGGGGAAGGAGGAGGCGAGCAGGGAAAGAAGAAAGGGAGAAAAGACACAAGGAAGCAAAGAGGAGGAAAGAAAGAGAGAAGCAAGGACAGAAAGAAGAAAAGGCACAACAGAAGGAAAGAGGAACAAAGACATAACTTCACAAGGAAAACAGGAAGGAAAAACACCAACTTGTAGACATTTAGATAGGGAGTAAAGTGTGGGAAGATAAATATTTTACATTCCATTATTTTCTAGAGTGCATAGAAACCAGGAGGAAAATAAAATCCAGGAGAAATTAGTAAAATCTGCTCAACAGTTCTGCTTCAGTAGGATTTTTTTTTTTTTTTCCCTTTTCTCTCTGCTGCCCCCTTCAGGTCGGAGACAGTGGTGCGCCATCGGCATCCTGGTCGCCATCATGATTGTCGTCCTCATCCTCTTCTTTGCTCTCTGAAGACCTCTGACCTCGTGATGATGTTCACCTGCTCCTCCCTGTCAGGATGAATGGACAGAAAAAGATGGAAAAAAGAATGTCTCCCTCCCTCTTTACCCCCTTGCCCCCCCCTTCAATCACTCCTTTTACTCACACCGAGGAGAAAACGTTGACCTGCAGAGAAAGGTTAGGACGTGATAGTCAGCGCTGCTTTTAACGGATCTGGTGGAAAGAAGAAAAACTGCGGAACTCAGACGGAACGCTGCCGGTGTTCTGGTTTTTTTTATATTTGTGCGTTGCAGTTATTGATGGAAATGATGCTACGTGTTGGGCTAAAAGACAAATCTGCACATTTTCTTGCTTCTGGAGATTATTGAGATGAGTTGCTGAGAATAGTGGGGTTTGGAAAATACACTCAACAAGCACCATTAAACGGTAAACATGCCTTGCTCAACGGAGGTACTTTTTAAGTCATATGTTTGAAGTATTAAACTCCCAGAATCTGTCTGCTCGTGTTTTAACTCAGCACAAAGAGCGGTGGGCTGTTGCCTTAAATATATTTTTATACTATTTTTGAACCGTGCGTCATGTTCATGTGCCTACCTGCAGATTAGAATGAAAAATAAAACACCTGCAAATGATCAGCTAAGCAACCAGGATCGGGGCTGCTTCAGGCGGTTCTCATTTTAAGTCGAGGAGGAAGCGTTGGACATAATCAGTAACATTGATCTGTGTGCGTGGTCAAAACATTAGAGATGCAGTTCACGTTGGGTCTGAAACTGTATGGATTCCTGCAGGAAACGGTTTATTTCCCACCCTGAAAGAGATCAGGTGAAGCGGGGTCTGCAGCCACCCGCTTCTGCGACGCCGTCAGACGTTAACCCGTATGATTGGCTGGGGCTTTGTTACTCTCGCTGGCTGATGAGAGACGGCCTTGGCTCGGAGCGAATGGGTTCGCCTCTTTTATTTAAAAGCATCTGCTAATGAGGAGAGAAATAGTTGCTGGGCAAGATGCTTGTTTGTGTGGCCCAGAGTTAGGCTCACAGCTCCCTCTGCTGGATGCTGAGGGTTATGCTAGTTCTTTTGTCTTTTCAGGCAACACTAAGATGTGCTCAAGTGCTGTACCACAACCACAATGCTTTAATGTGTGTGTGTGTGTTATAAAGTAAATTCATTTTATTGTACAAAGGTCTTCTGCAGGCTCAATTTTTGTTTTTAACTCTAATCCAAATGTCTTAATTTGAACTTTTTTAGGATCCATTCAGAGGAAAAACAGACTTTGATCCAATTTTTTTTCTTCATATGGGTCAAATTTAGGACATGTTATTCTCTAAGAAGTTGGGCTTGAAGATAAAAGCCTCCCCACTGCTAGAGCCAAGTGAAAGTTAGTCTTTTTGGTGCTTTTACATATTTCAGCCGTTACGGTTCAGTAGGAAGAATCGAACAAAAAAACATGTTTTTAAAAATTCTCTAAAGATCTGTGGGGTCAGTAACCATTAAAGTATCTTTTGTTGTTTGTTTTTTTTGTAATAGAACTTAAGGCACATATTGAGGTACACTGCAACATCTGATTTCACTGTGTAAAGCGCTGAGAAACACTCGTTACTGAAGTATCTTCGTTTTTCTCAAGTTAGGCTTCAGTAGGGGAGGGGAAAACCAGCTTGATGCACCTGAATCAATATAAAAATATTATAACAACTTACTTTAATGTTATTACAAATTGAAACTGTTTACTTAGTTGGGATTCTTATGAGGAGGGTAAAAAAGAAGCCCTTTTCATTGGTGGGTGGGGCTCCTGAACTGACTGGCATTTTAAAAACTGCCATTAAATCTTAAATATGTCTGTCATCAGGATCTACCTACCTAAACACAACAGCAAAGAACTTTGTTTTTGTGTGTTTGTAAAAATATGACTTATTGATGAGACATTGAAGTAGTTTTTGTGACTGTAAGCAATATGATTTTTCTTTTTTCTTTTTTTTTGTCACTGTTCATGGTACTTAGCTGCCGTTTTATGAGTCCAGTCTGATCTGAAAAAATCCCTGAACATTGTCTGATTGCAGCTTCTCGGTGCAATTTGTTTTATTCAGTTTCTCTATGAAGCAAATGTTTAATTGGAACAACGTTGTACAACTGACTGACCTGTATGTTTGAATGAATACAGTATTTTGAGTCTCAGTTCCTACTGTGAGCTTTCTTTGACATATAAAAAGCTTTCACCTGCTTGAAGATGTTGCACAAGTGAGTTTTAATTGAGAGGCTCTTATCAAAATGGAAACTTCGTCACGTCCTTCTCCAGGGAGCCGAACCATCATGTGAAATTGCATTTAGTTTAGCTGGAATGAGCAGAGTGCGGCTCCCCTGTGCCCGGACGAACCGTGAGTAGTTCTGAAAATAACTGAGCCGCTGTCTGAGGCTGTCGTATTTACGGTTTCTATAAAAACTATTCACCCCCTTGGATGTTTAACCCTTTTTATTGCTTTTACAAATCAATTATAATCAACAAAATGTGGCTTTTTTTGATAGAAAATTTACAACCCCCCCCCTAATATCAAAGTTAAAACTGATTTCTTCAAAATGACAAAAATATTTAACAAAAAATAAGGGCCTGAATATTCAACCCCTTTAAAATCACTGACCAATTGGTGCCAGTAGTCTCACAATGAGTGGAATGGAGATCACCTGAGTGCAGTGAGTGTCTCAAGTGATTGCAGTGTAAAGACACCTGTGTCTAGAAGGTCCAGTAACTGGTTAATCTGTATTCCTGGCTACGACTTTAGCATGGAGACCGAAGAACTCAGAGCAAATCAGAAAAAAAGTTACTGAAAAGTCAGGAGATTGATGCCAAGAAATCTCTAAGGCATTGGACATCACCTTGAGATTAATTAAATCCATTATCAAGAAATGGAAGGAATGTGGCACGTGTGTAAATCTGCCTAAATCAGGCCGTCCTCACAAACTGAGTGGCCGTGCAAGAAGAAGACAAGTGAGAGAGGACACCTATGACTGGACGAGTTACAAGCTTCAGCAGCTGATATGGAAGAGACTCTGCATACAATAACTGTTTGGCTTCTTCACCAGTCAAAGCTTCATGGGAGAGTGGCAGTGAGAACCTGGTGGTGGCAGCTGTGGGGATGCTTCTCTTCAACAGGCACTGGAAGGCCCGTAAAGGTAGAAGGTAAAATAAATGCTGCAAAATCTAGGGAAACCGTGGAGGACAATTTGTTTCCATCTGCAAGAGAAGAACAGGTTTAGAGAACATTTGTTTCCAGGAAGACAACGACCTGAAGCATCCATTGAAA